>JAWMRA010000033.1:4892907-5068488 GCA_035584735.1 Pseudotriccus pelzelni | reverse complement strand
CAGCTGGTCGGGGGGGTGGAGGGGGGCAAAACAGGAGTAAATATTCTTGGCCAGGGCTGGGCTGGGCGGGGTCTGCAGCACAGACCCCGGGCTGCAGCTGCTGGATCTCCACTTTCAGTGTCTGCTCAACCCCAGGGGATGGGGCCAGAGCAGCCCCCTTGCAGTTCACTTCACCTGAAAGGCTTTCCAGCTGCTCTTTTGCAGGTCCAAGTTTTGTTTTAAGGCCAGAACTCTTGAGTGTTTACCCATCGTGACGGCAGGTCTCTATTTTCTTTTTTAATTGCACAAAACCAAAATAAAGCTCATTTGTATGGATTACAGGAAAACTGTATGTACAACAGTCACCTGTATGCACAAACTTTCTGCAGAGAAACTGTCCCATAAGCCCACCTTTTTTACCTACAATATAAATTTTCAGCACTTGGATACATGCAATGCTGTATGCAAGAACCTGCTGGTCATCACATGGATATCAGCAATGCATGTATTTCTGTGGAACAGTACTGGCATCCCAGCTTTAAACTCTCTAATCCAACCTTTGAACAAACCAGAAAACACAGAAAAAGTATAAAACTAAAACATTAAGTACATAGTACTTTCTGTTTACCAGGATCTGCGAATCCATGCAAGAGTTTTAAATATCCTGATGACTGCAACCGAGGGGAAAAAAATCTGTAAGAGGGGGGAAATACCATAAAATTTCAGCTTTAAGTGAAGTTTAAAATTCTTCCTATGATGTCAGGGTAAGAATGTCATTTATCTTCACTCTCAGCAATAAGCCTGAATTTGCTCTCTTTTCAAGCCTTGTTCATCACATGCATCATGCTCAGAGCTTGTGTTTTTCCTTAGTTTACTGATGGTCTTATTGTATTGTTATTCATGAGGGAAACACTTTATTCCTCTAGTATTAAAATATTCTTCTGTGAAAGGGGAGAGGTTGTGAAGTGTGATACAATTTACAGTTTCAGAATGCTGGAATAACTTTGGTTATAAATCTGTAGTATTCATAAGTTTTCCACCTAAAGACAAGGAGACTTAAAACCAGCAAAGTCCCTGTTAAGCCATTCACTTACAGAGGGGAAGACTGACAAGTTACACAACAGGGAGAGCAGTACTGCACATGAAACGTGTGTTGAAGATGAATTAATGAGAGTGGCTCGGAATGACTGTGATGGTCTGTCTCAATCCATGTCCCACTCAAGCCCAGGAGCTTGTTTCCCACCATGTCTATTTGCTGATCAGGTTTCAGGTCAAGACTTTGGAATATTTCAGTTTCAAAGGAAAGGCATCTAGATAAAATAACATTTGAGTCAAATATACACTGGCTATCTGGATGTCCTTCTAACTAATGCAAGAACAAATATGAAGCTTTTAAGGTGACCCTTCAAGCCAAGAAATTACCCTTGGATTCCTAAGCACTATTACAATATCTGGCATGGAGTCCTTAGCCAACATTTCCAATGAAATCAATGGGATGTTTCCTTTGTTGCAATCCAAGACCAGCAGATCCTCTGACGCTGTTGCTGAAATCCATATTACAAACATTCTGAAATCTATTAAATTTGTCTGCCAAAAAAGAGCCAGTTCCCACTGGCAGGACAGGGCATTGAAACCCTCAATTTCTGCTCATGGGGTTATCAGCTGTCTTTTCCATGGACTTTGCTTCAGATGTTTTCATAACCTTTAAGTTTCATTTTTGTTTGAACTCAGAATTATCAGGCTTCTGGTCAGCTCTGGAGCCCTTGTAGTTATCAGGACTTCATCCCACTGACAAAAATCACCCAGAAATTACAACAACATATGAGGAAAAAAAAAAAGCCAAAATTGCAGCCCACTGAAAAATATTTCCTGTACCTGCACAGAAACAGAAAAACATCAGGCTCAGATAAAAAAGTTCAAAGACATAAATCAGACTTAACCCTCACTTGCACCTTCTATTAAGGTTTAAACCTAAAACTATGTGCTATTAGCTTGGGTTTTGGTTTAAAAATGAGCTGGCAATGGCACCAGTAACCAAGCAACAGTAATTGCTTCTCCGAGATTAAACCACAACATGACATTAAAGCACTGCTACTGAACTTCCCTACAAAAGTGCAAAATTTTTGCAGGCAGAAGTTAATTATGTAGAAGGGCAATTTCAATTTAAGTTGCGAGCCTCTCTGAGCTGTACAGAGGCAGGAAACAATGAGGTCAAGAGTTCAGCCTACCTGAGTTTTAAATCTAGAGGAGGGTTATTGTAGCTCCCAATTTATAATTGATGCATCCAGCCTCTCAAAATAATTTCAACTAAATCAAAATAAACGACCTTTAAGTACCTGCTACCCAATAACACTATTGGACTCCACAGATTTTACTGTAGCTGCACTTGTCAGAATTTCATTTCTAAATGACAATACTACCAGGAATAAGAACTAGAGGGCATTGTGTATCTTATAACCAAAATGGAAAGTTCAAGCTTCTCTTTATGAACATTCAAACCTATTTTAAGACAACTAGCATGGCCCTTTGTGTTTACAGAAATGAAGTTACTCCTTTGAGCTAATTATCTCAACTTGGAAGTATCAATACTTTACAAAAGATATCCATCTTTTCAATTAATGCATTCAGATTATTTCCCTGTTTTTTAATATAAATTAATTAAGAATTAAGGGTCAAGCAGCTTTCTTATTTGAGAGTTATGCAGGTCATGTGATTTTCAAGTACAAAAAATTTAAAGCCATATCTATGTTGTGTTTTCTGAGATTAGCTGGAAAAAGGAAAGTGACATTTTAAAATCCACAATGTCTTTTGACTTGATATAGTTGGGTGGAACAGAGCAAATATCATCTGGAGCATCAACTGAGGAAATGAGAAGAGGAAGGTGAAGGGAAATACCGAAGAGAAACTAGAATTCTGGAACAGCTAAAAGCTGATGAAGCTTGGACCTACTTTGTCATGGTTTTCCTCTATGAGCTCTGACAAGACTGTTGGGTCTTTTTACGCTTCTGTTCTCCATCTGAAAAATGAGAATATCACTTCTTCTTTCTCTCAGAGGACAGAGTGAAGATAAACCTACAGAAATCACAGGAAACACCATGGCTATGAAACCTAAAGTTCCTGAGGCAAACAAGTTGGACAGAAAGATGAGACAAATCTCAAGAGAGCTTGAGGAACAGACATGTCTCAGAAATAAAGCAGTGGCTGATGGTTTCAACACTGCAATGCAAATCGACACCACTTTGGCACTTGCAAATCAATGCCACATCAGATGGCACACGAGGTGTGGGATGGGGTTGTGCTGTCTGTGTCTCTTTTAGATGGAGTCCAGACCTCTGCAACAGGTTGAGGTCACGTTGCTTCCCGCTGAGGACACCAAGGCGTTTGACCCCAGCTGGTGGATATTTTTCTCTCCCCAGCCACCTCCATCACTGCCGAGTACAGGAGTGGCTCCGACAGCACACGGAGCCAAGCCAAGAGTCTGTTGCTTAAACAGTTTCCTCACACCAGAAGGCACAGAGGCATTTTTGTCACTTGCACAGCAGTTGCCATTAGGAAGTCAATGTTTGCCAACTTATCAACCCAGTAGGCTGCAATTGTTCCATATGCTTAGAATATGGCATTTCTGTGGTAACCGTCAAATATCCAAATGCTGGTAGTGACTGTTCTCCAAACATTGTTATTTTAGCTCCTTTCTCGGAGCCAAGAAGGAAATGGACTTCTTACCCAACTCCTTCTCAGCCCCCCACTGATTTTCAGTAAAACCCTTTAGTATTTTCTTTTACAAGGTTAATGATACAGCAATTCTATCTTTCACTGTTGTCACAGTTCCTTTTCACCTCCACTTTTAACAAGACAATAAACACTTTGTTTCTGGAACGTGGAGAAAGAAACCAATGTGTGCTCTGCCTGATAGTATATGTGATAGTATATGATGAACAGATGAGACCTAAAACACTTTGCTTTGCCAGGAAAGAGCACATTATGTCAAATGTAAAGCAAGTACCCAATATTTCCCAGCTGAATGTAGAAGATTACAGGGTTCAGCCTTAGAGAGATGAAACACCTCAAATAGGTATCCAATTCACAGCTCCAGATCACATATATTAAGCTTTGACATTTTTATTCCAGTATCACAGCTAATTTGAAGATCACTGTTCTGAGAGTTTGAGACAGAAAGAAATACAACCAGCAACAAAAATATGTAGTCAAATGCAGTATGGCCTTGTGGCTTTGCAGAGAAGACTGAAGGAAGTCAGTCTCTCAAAGGTGTGTGTATGCTCACAGATATTTGCATGTTAAGAGCTGAGAAGTGCAGTGATATCTGAATTATGCACCATTGTGCTGCACAGATTGAACTGGTCCTGTAGAGGCAGGACACAGAAAGCTGTGGCCAGAAGCTAAACTTACAATTTTCACATTCCTACAAAATGACCAGAACCTCCTTATTGATATTAAACTACCAAATTTTAATTCTGTTGCTTTGGATATTGCCTCTATTATCTGTCACATCAGGCTCATTGAGTTTTGTGTTCGAACTCCTTCTTCCCAGAGGTGAGCTGTTCAACTTAAATTTCGAGCACAGATTGCAAAAACATTCCCCCTGGACTTACGGACAAGTAATGTCCTTAATTAGAGACAAGCAAACTCATTAAAACTAAATAAGAACCAGCCCAGACTTCAGACCAAAGTTTGAAGGGAACTTCTTCATTATCAAAGAAAATCAATTTCTGCCAAACTCTCTCTTTCTTTGACATCTCTGACCTCTCACTTATTTTTAGAACCCTTTTTCTGCCTGATAAACTGTGGACAGAACACCCAACTACTAAAAATGCAATAACTGTGATATAAGATTAGATGCTTCCTGGGTCAGTGGTTAGCAGCCATTTTCAAGAGCATCCTGGACATTTAAATTCCTTTGAAGTTATGTCTACTCCATACATTCCTGATATTTATCTAAATGTCCAATTTTGTGTTGACTCATGCTCCTAGCACTGGTGATACCCTCTTGCGAAGGATTTAAGTGATAATAATGAGTAAACCAATTCCCTTCTATTAGGGTGTTTGTTTGTTTTTAGTATCAAATCACCTGATGAAAAACCTTCTGACATTGATTCTCACTTCCCTGAAGCTTGAGGTCTGCAAGAAAAGATGTGGAATTTAAATACAGGAACTAATATATATCCTACAAAACATGGCAGGCTTTTTAAGAATGGGATAACTGCATGAAGCCATGTTAATAAACATATAGAGACCGAAGGAATAAAGCATATTTGAAATGGGTTTCTCTAGTTCTGGGCAGGTGAAATATTATTTAATGGCTTGGGACAGGGGGCAGGGAAAGCTGGAAGTGTGAGAACAGCACAATGGATGCCAAAACCTGTCATGCAGTTTCCACCCTCTGCTCACTGTTTGACCTTGAGAGCCTCCCTGCCTCCTTGCCCTGGCAGAAAGGCTTCCACTGTATTTTCTAAGCCATTTCAAGCTCTGAGCAGGAAAATTGTTATTATGTAATTCCCTTTCATTGAAATATAAGCAAAATCAAAATAACCATCAATGTCAGATTATAGTTTTATAGCACGACAACACAAATAATATTTGCACTCTCTGTAACACAAACCCATAAATCCTCAGTGGATTAACCTTTCAGAAACCCTTGCCAACTGTTCCTGCCACTACAGCACAATTCAAAATCTCAAGCTGCCAAAGAGCTCTGTTGCTGTTTTGAGAACACTGCAATCAATCATGTTAAGGGAAGGAAGATGAGAGAGCAGATTAAGCAGAGACAGAAATGTTAACTTTAGAAGTAAGCATCAAACTTCAGTTTTTATTGGAAAGAACCAAATGTGACTCAGAAAACTGAGAAGATCCCTCAATTTCCTCTGCCTGTGTAGAGGATCATTTCAGCTTCATCAGATCCTTCGGCTCTTCACACAAATGTATCTGTCCTACAGCACAACTTGTGCTTTAAAGTTGTGCAACCAGCGCAACAAACAAGTGCTACAGATGATAGCACCCCCTGCAAAAGCTTCAGCTCCTGGAAAGACCAAGAGTATAAATTCTCCTGGAAGAGCTCACATTCAGAAGTGTTCTGATCCATGGCTGGTGATGCCTCATCTGAACAATCCACCTGTGGTTGCATTTAAATTAGTCAGCTGGCAACGGAGCCCCAAAAATGTGAGCAGCAGGGCCTGCCCAAGAGCTGGATAAATCCTCTAGCTTTAGGGGGGAATTTCCTGGAGGAGTTTTCCACAAGACCAATCTTGTTATGTTTTAATTTTATAAATCTCCTAATTTTCCTTTGTGTTCCATGACTCTACAGCTAAAGAAGGATTACAGCCCAAATCTCTGCGTGTGCATGTGTGTATAAATGCTTTATATTATTTATGCTGTGCAGGAAACCCATGCAATGGATGCACACATACCAATACTAGAATTTGGCTTCCTGTTTTTTATATAGAGAAAATCTGCATATGCATGTAAATACATACACACAGGCCTGTTAGTCACTCCTGGCTCTAAAAACATCAGTGTAAGTTAATTACTCTTGGGCAATGACATTCATTTAACTGAAGGTGCTTTCTTTCTGAGATATAAATACAGTATTTTCTTGTTTAAAGCATACATGGGATCTCCTCAGTTTCATCAAAATTTTATTTTCCTTTTTTCCCTAGGGGAGAATGCATGAATGCCACTGTCATAAAAATTAATGGGAAGGAAAAGGAAAACAAACCAAACCTAATTCCAGCCTGGTCAGACTAATGATGTGGGTGATATTAAATGAAACCAGAGGAGTAAACATGCAAAGGTGACCGGCACTAAGATGAAATCCCAGCTCCCAAACCCCTGGTATAAGGCTTCCACCAGAGATTTGCTGCAGATCCACTCCCAAAGTGAGATGAGGAATGACACAACAATACACACCGAGAGCCACTGATATCAGCTCTTCTTGCACTTTTCAATATCTTACTTCTAGGCTGTGCACAAAGGGGAAATTGCTTATATTTACTTGTCTCATGGAGGGATCACACTGCTAATTTCATTAAAGCTCACCAAAGGCTTCAAAGTTAGGAACAAACACTGTATAAAAAATAACTATTAGGCCTTATACTGTAGTCATGGGAGTATGATGAAAGGAAGACAAGGTAAAAGACTGAAAGCGCCTTCTGAATTTCTAGATGTGCTCAGATCATTTGTTCTGACTATAAACGAGCTCCCTATTACATCCTTTGTGGGAAAAAATCCCAAACAAACCAACACCACAACAATTACAGTCCCTGAACTAGGGATGGGAAAACTACAGCATGCATAATGAACTTTTCACCTAGAGGTGTCCAAAGACTGTAGTCTTTCTTTGCTCCATTTTAAGGCCAAAACAATTTCATGGACTTCAAGGGGCTCAGTGGTTCTGCAGGTCCTGCTTCAGCAAACCACTGACACCCACAGCTGAACCCCGTGTGCTCACTCCTGCTGGGATCTCCACTGAGATCCATGCTGCCTGGAGCCAAGGGTCATGCATGGAGGGCCCAGTGGATCTGCTCAAGTGTTCCAGCAGAACCCCTTGCCTGTGCATTCCCTGGAGAGCAGCGTCCCCTCCCACATCAGATCCAATGGATGTTACTCATCCCTGTTATCCTGCATCACTGCAGAATATACAAGAAATAAAACCGGCTGGCTGTAACCAACAGACAGCCAGATAACCCTCAAGGTTTATATAAATCATTTGTTCTGCTTTAAATTCCTCCTCAGGCCAAAGAAATAGCAGCGATACTATCTAGCAATCTTCATGCGTTTCCTGTTTTCAGCGTCCTGATGGCAACCCTTGCATCTGTGGATGCAAGACTTCCCACCAGTTTTAGTTTCCCTGTATTGTAAATGCATGTTTTAGCCCCTGCCTGTGTTTCCTGTCTGCTCTGGGAGGATTTGAACGCTCTGGATGGGCCTTGGGAACTGCTCTGCCTTGTCAGGATGCAGACAGCAGGTTCAAATGCATTTCACTGATGCATGTTTCATACTGAGAATAGCTGTGGCAGATAGAACTTGATGCATTAGCAGTCAAGATGAGCAACCCTTTCATTCCAGTGGGTAGCACTTATTGTTGCTGTCAGGCACCTCTGTACTGATTTACAGTCACTCAGCTTTGATGGGAGAGGAGGAGTTTGTTTTTCTCCAAATCAGACCAAGAATGTAAGTGTGAGCTTACAAAGTGTGATCCAAAACACACACACTCACAAGGACAGAGTTACAAGATTCAAGTTACATCCCTTGCTAGGAAATAGTTTTTAAGGCTTGAAAGAAAACAAACCTTCACAGTCTTATCAAAAAACATAGGAAAACCCAGCAGCATGCTCTCTCACATACATGGAGTTGCAGTTGTGATGCAAAACAGTGGAATATCATGTGAAATGTAAAAACATCACTGTAATTGTACTTTTGGAAGGAAAAAAAAGGCATGTTTTATTCTCTGATGTTTATGTAGCACAAGAGGATTTGCCAGCTCAAAAAAAAAAAAAAGAAAAAAAAAAAAAGAAAAAAAAAGAAAAGGCATTTCTTAGCTGGAAAACACAAACCAGGAGCTAAATCTGCTCACTGCCAAATGGGTGTTCCAGGACTGCACTGGCTTGGACTGAAGGGTCTAGAGAATCATCTACACAAGTGGGTGCTGGGAGGCTTGAGAAGGAGGAAATTAGGGAAACTGCCTTGCATTTAGTAGAGATAAATCACCTGGAGCTGATATGAACCACCAAACCTCCCTGCATGCTGATGGAACAGGAGAGGGGATTTCAGTGGGAAGCACAGAGCTACCACTGACTCTTTCAGAAGCTTCAAGTGTAATTTCACCATTTCAATGGCTTAAGAGGCAGGTAAGGAAGCCTCAGGGACAGACTCTCTATCACTCACTTCTTAGTGGTTCTCTCTACTCTTTAAATGCTGATAAACTAATTTCCACATCTAAACTTTAATTGGTCGCATTAAATTACCTTTAAAACTGCCTTTTATGAAGACAGAAATATGCTACAATTTCTATAAAGCTAAAATTGTTCTTAGCAACCCTGAGTATCTTTATTTCCCAACTAGTACCTTTATTCCCCAGTTCTGCAGTTGTGGAATTACTGCATCTCTGATCTTCCTTCCAAAGAGCCCCTCTGATTCCCACCATCTTACTGTTCACAGTGTAATCGCTAACACTGATTCTTTACTTGCCTTGCCTTACAGTATCACCTATTCCTATGCATTCCTAATATCTAGTAAGTGTGAACATGATTTAGATCCGTATGGATTTATATCAGATACACTTACTACGAAGAAGGAAAAGATGGAGCTCTTTAAACGATGACCCATCTGTGCAGTTACACAACTACAAATCCCTGTGGCAGACACAGCAGAAAGGTACCTGTGTGGCACTACCTGCACAGGCAGAGCAGCTACACTTGCATGGATGTGAATGTCCTGCTCCCAGAGCTGCAGGTACCTGACTATTTTGTAATTATTTGCAAGGATCACAGTTTATCCCATCTACATCTTGCAGGTTATTGTTTATGCCGCTTCTTTCCCATCTAAAGAGAGAGGTACAGAGGAAGGAGGATGGCTTACCCACGTGACTTATGTGTGTGCAAATAGTTTATGCCAAAACCTTGCCCTGCCATTAGTTTCAAAGTCTGCTCCTAATTTGGGCCCACGCTGAGTACGCATACACCACCATGCCTCTCTTTTTTGGCTCTCTAATTTGTTGCACATTACCAAGAATTTATTTTCATTGCCTGTACTGCTTAATCTGAACGTTATCCAGAGTAGTCTAAGACAGATGCCAAATATAAATTTGGTAAGTAAAATTAAAGTGAAAAGCAGAAAAAAACCCCCCAACAAACAACCCCAAACAAACACCCTATCTTGTTGGACAAATGAGCATAAATTACAATAAAGAACAGAACCACTGGATAAATGAATGAATGTAATTATTTAGTGGAGAAGTCAACATAGCTTTTTGCCATGACTCTCAAAGCTACTGCTGCTCAAAACTCCTTGCTAAGAGTTCTTTGAAGGAAACAACAAGCACGGGGGTAAGGGAGTTTGAGCTGACATAGTCTATTTGTATTTCCAAAAGATATCTGACAAGGTCCCTCATCAAAGACTTTTAAAGAAACTGTGCTGTCATGGGACGCCAGGGAATGTTCTCTCAGAGATAAAGGGGTGCTTGAAAGGAGGGGACAAAAGCAGGGCAGTGCCAGGACGTCACTGGGGGATTCCCCAGGTAGCCAAACCAAGCACGCCCAAAACGGGGCCAGCAAAGGGCATCAACAGTGAGCTGACAAAGTTTTCTCAGGATACCAAGTTTTTCAAGGTAAAACTATTTTTTTTTTTCCCAGTGAAGTTGAAAGCCAGCTGTGAAGAGATGCAGGAGGCCCTTTTGATACCGAAAGGGAAATCGGTTTCAATACCGATACACCTAACGGAATGCATAGAGAAGAAACTGCTCAGTTTTACAAACACAGAAATAGGCTCTGAACTGTTTATCACTGCGAAAGAGACCTTTAAATTATGAGAAACTGCCTTCATGAAAGTGGCAACGAGTTCTCAGGCAAGTCCCATAAAAGGATACGGTAAAAACAGGCAGAGAATGTGGCAAATGTTTTCAAAAGTACAGCTTCCACAAAAAGAACTGTCACAGAGACTGATCCTGCAGAAGAGGTGACTGAAGGGGTATGACAGAAGTCTATAAAAACATAACTAGCACAGAGAAAGTGCTAACGAAGGAAGCCAACAGCTGCTCCATCTCTGTTCTGCTGCAAGAAGGAGGGACATCAGTAACAAAAAGCTGAGGCAAGTTGAAAAGAAGCAAAAGGAGGTACTTCTCCACAGCATGTGTAAATCTTCTGGGATAGTGATTATTTATATGGGTTCAAATATCAGCTAGAGAAATTACTGCAGGAAGAAGTAACAAAAAATTATAAACACAAAGGAAAAACTGAGCCAGAAGTGAGCACGAGAATATTCTAGGAAGTGTTTGCCTCATTTCTGACTTTTCCTCTGGGACTGAGCTTTGCTTGTTACAAGCTGCTCAACTTCCAGCCTGCCCTCCTACAGCCCATTCTCTGTAAGGTATTTTTACTGAGAACTTATACTCTAGAGAAGAACATAAAGTTTTCTGACAGTATTTTCAGTGGTAGGAGGAGTGAATCTGACTCCAAGAGTGATGACAGCAAGATCTGACTCCACCCTTGCCCCTCTACCTCTGCATCTGCTCAAGGTGCTGGTTATACTACCAGGGCTGGAACGCAGCATCAAGTTCCCTCTTTGTTTAAGGAAATCAGTGGGGTTCTGTGTTTGTAACAGGAGGCTGAATTGGGTGGTCATTGCTCCTCTGAAAAAAGATTTTCATAATTTATTAGTTTTAGCAGCAGCATGATGTACAAAACCTACACAGCTCGGCTCCTTAACTTTTGGAATTGTGCTGTTCTGTAATGCTGAGATCAGAACATAAAATGAACACTTAGCAGTTTAATTCACCATAAAGAAAGAACTTTATTGTCATGAAATGTTCTTGTTGGAAATGTTGTTTCTTCTTCATTTAGCAAAAATAACAATACCCCAAGGGGAATGTAGTGCTGTGAGAATATAAGCTTCAGACTTAAATAAATAATCCAGACCAAAAATAGTTCTTTAGACTGATAGCTCAACTCCACAATGTAAAGATGTTATTGTTAATACTAATTTTAAGACTAAGTCTGGATGATAATTTAGTGGCTCTTAAGAGATCACATAAAACCAGATAATTGACACCCAGAGAGTATCTGATTGGTTTTTATCCAGTTCTTTCATTTTTCTATCTATGCAGTAATGCCTGTTTTCACTATTTGAGGAAGTCTGATCAAGACAAAACAGAAATACAGAACCCAGAAGAGCAGATTCATACTTGTCTCAACTGTAGTTTCTTGTCAAAGATTTCCCAACACATTAATTAGGCAAGTAATTGCATCAGCATTATCCTAAAGTTCATCTTGGAGTCAAGTCTCTCCTGTATGAAGCCATGGACACCAATAAAATCAATAGTATAGTGCAAGTACTCAAAATCAGAGTGTGATCTCAGTATGCTGATGCCTGGATCTCTCTGTTCATTTCTAATGAAAAATATTTCAGTGGTGTTTTTCTGGAACGTACCTGGAAAAAATGCAGTTGGTGCTATTGAAAGCTACATATTTCTTCATTTTTTCCTCTTGAATTCACAAATGCCTGAAAAATCAGTGCTGTGCTAGTGGTTTTTTACATCACAGCACTGCATTTTTGCTATTGACCAACAAAAAAGTTATTCTCCATATTAAAGTATTTCTTTTCAAAAGACAAAGGAAGATCTTGTCTGCTTCTATTATGAGCAAATTAAGAGTAATGGCAAATGCTTGGCTTCATATGCTTATAGAAATTCATTGTTCTCCTGTTATAACTGAGCCTTTTATTTTATAACAAACAAGGACAGTCATTGGTATTCCAGCACTGCACAGTTTCCTACCTTCTTAACTTCCACAGCATTCTTCTTAATTTATGTGAAGCCTTCTGATAATCCTTGAAGGCCAAAATTAATTGCTGTCTGTTTTTCCAAACTCTTTCAGGGTCCAGATTCATAGCACTGTGATAAAGATTCCTTGCCCTTCTTCTTGACTGAAATATATCTATATTAGTCTGCAGGTTGACACTTAAGTAAATCATTTATATGCAAGGCTGAATATGCTAATTGTAGAATAATTCTGAGACTACTTCTCCTCTGCAAGATAATTATTTCAGTGTGTTTAAAAATATTTTAAAACAGACTTTGCTGTGGAATTCCTAGCCACCCCCAAAATTTTCCTTTAGAACAAGTATATTTTGACAGTTCTTGCATGGATAAGGATGTGGGGGTTTTAGCACAAGATAAACAGAATCTAACACGTTACATCCCAAATAAACATAATTCTAAAATACTTCTGTGGGGCAGATTTTATCCTTTGGGTCTTCCTGGTCTTTCTATAAATCAAATACAGTTTTTCAAAATCAAGAAGGTGAAAATCCACCATAAAGATGGATTTCCCCAGTTAAAAGGAACCCTTGTACAACAAATCTGCTCAACAATAGTGGGTTCTATTTAAAGGTATTTGTTTGCAGTTTCCATTCCGTATGCTACAGATAATCCCATGGAAGTCACAAGCATTTGGCGGAGAAGACTGTGGATGCTCTAACAGGCAGAGGAGGATCTGCTAAGCAAAGATGAGCCCCAGGCCTAAGAGATGTTATAAACAACAGAAAGTGGGCCTTGTTGCTACATTTTTGTGATCGACAGAGCTTATGGATTTAAATCAGGGAAGAACAAAAAAAAGTACTACTAGCAGCTAACTAAGAGACCATTTGTTTCCCCAAATGCTCATCACTGTAATAAGTACTGTGAACACAACAATGTCTGAGGTCATAAAGAATTATAATTTATAAAAGAAAACAAAAAATAGTTCTGACTTCTGGTCTGAGGCAGATGCCCTTTGTTAACACTCGTACTGAACTTATTATTACCTGGACATGGTCTGTATAATTGGGTTCAGATGTCATCAGTGTTAACAGATGTGCACTATATAGACCTTAAAAAAAATCTCAAGCTATCTTCACTGCATTGCAACAAAATCAGAGAAAAATGTCTCATTCCCATTAAGCTTCACAAAGGTCTCATTTCCTGTGAGACTGAGATTTCATTGTTCTGTTTTGCAGTAGCTTAAAGTTTTCTGCTTTTCAGCAAGTGAAATGCTTAGTCACCTGTCATGACCACATTTCTTTTTAATGCATTTCTCCATGAGTTTTTTTCCAAATGGCCATGCTGGTCACATTTGTTGTCCTTCAACAGATTAAAATTAGTTTGTGATCAGGAGAAAATATGCTCCCAAGGAAATTTTAGGATGCAAAGTTAATGGAGTGTCCCAAAAGCCTCCAAGTGTCCTGTATAGTATCCATCAAGCAAACCCCAAAGGTTTTGTGCAGTTTTACTTCCAAAATGATAAACAACTCCCTTTTCTCACACCATTCTGCCTTAACAGTTCTAAAACTTGTGCTGATTACAGGTGCATTTTTCATCAGCTTCACACTGTCTTTCCAAAGTTCTTCAATTATTTTTTTTTTCCTTCTGCGCTAAGCAATATGAATATTCATCTTGCTGCTCACGGAAAGGCTGGGTATCTTTGAAGAAGCAGCCTTTTCTGACTGGCAGTGACAGGTATTACAACATTAAAATGGAAACATGATCGTTTTGATCTCTGCCAACTTTGTTCTTTTCTTTGTAAGAGTCAGCTTGGACGTGCATCACTCCATTGTAGTCAACATTATCTGTTCTTACTGCTTCTACAGTACACAATGTGTGTCCTGTCAGCAAGGTAACAATAAGTTGATTATGTTCATTGTCACTCATTTAATTAATATCAGGTCTTGTTTTCATCTTGAAATTTTCTGTGTGTCATTTTCCTTTATATCAAGTCTTGTTACAAAGACCAGCCACTTTCTGCAAACAGAGTTTTCTTTCTTTTGTTCTTTCTTTTTCTTTCTACCTTTCTTCTTTCCTTCTTTTTTTCCTTTCTTTTTCTTTCTTCCTTTCCCTTCCCTGTGCTTGTACTGCAGTAGCACAGTGGTAAACTGATCTGTGCCTTGGTTCCAAGATACTCTGGTCTTACAAACAATGGCAATGACTGTATGGACAGCTGAAATCCACTCCCTACATGTAGTGGTTTTCTTTGAGAGGCACAGGGTACTCAGTACTCAAAATAATCCTAATTTCACTCTTCTCAAGATGAGAAAATTGTGACCTATCCATGTTGTATGGAAAAAACCCACAAGGCTTACCACCATATATCTCAATCCTGTTTCTTATAGCCAGTTAATTAATTAATTAATTCTGTAGGTATCCCAGTTAATTAATACTGTAGAAACAGGTTCCCTAATTTTCCGTTTTTACTAAATCTTACAAATTTTTTTTTCTAGGAATGCATAACACATGTGTAAGGTGATAGATTTCACGTGACAACATATTACTAGCTTAATTTAAAGAACTATAAAAGGAAAATTATATATCATATAGAACTATGCAAAATGTACGTTAAAACACTACCCAGTGTATTTGGTCATACACTATCATTTAGAAAAAATACTGAGTGCCTTCCCAGTGAATTTTTGGAATTCTGGGATGCTAAACAGAGCAGTATACAAAAACCTGCTCATATTCTAATCCTACATGTTTGATTTCAGTAAGATACTATATAAATAAATTCAGCCTTGCAAAGACTTTATCCACTGACTGCCTCTGCTTCCCAAAGCCAGGCAGTTTCCAACAGCACAGGGGGCAGCTTTCAGAAGGATGGTTAGCTGTTTAATGGCAAAGTTCCAATTTTGCCTCATGTACAGAGGGAAAACTAAAATAAAACTTTCAGAGTGCCTTTTCCTGGTGCAGTGCTCTCTGTGAACAGGAACTGGTCCATTGGAATGAACTGACAAAATGAAAAAAAATAAAAATTGAAGCTATCCATCTGGAGTATTCATTTTCAGCTTTGTCTGTATTCAGGAAACACTTTTGAAATAAGTGATGACGTTTCCTTAGGAAGTTGAAAAATGTTTTCAGCTGTGTCAAACTTTCCTCTACTACAAGAAGTGAGGGCAGTGATCATGTAACAAGTTCTTTTTCTCCTTATAGATAGCCAAGACATGGTTAGAGCTAATGCTGCATTAGGTTTTCCAGAACTTTGAAAAGCAATGAAGATTACCAAAGCCCTGAGGAATCCAAGAAGAATTCTTTTGCTACAGTTATAACAATTTCCTATGCCAGTATCTAAAATACTTGATTTTTCAAGCCCCTTAATAAAATTAATAAAAGTTGATGCAATAAAAGTAAGATCAAATGGAAAAATTATTAATTTCCACAGACATTAATATTCTGTGTGTATTTATAGAAAATATGACAAACCCAAAAATACATCTATAGCAGAACAATGTCCTCGACTAGCTGTGTACACTGGGAAAAGAGCAGGCAACAAGGGGGGCCAGAAAAAAAGAAATCTGACACATTTGAAAGGCTTTAAATGTCTGAACTGTAACACTGCTTTTGGATTTAAGGAGAAATACCTAGACGTTGTCTTCCACATCAACTGCCCCTTACCCTGTGAAGTCTAAATACAGATCCCAGGTGACCAATAGATTTGACTCTAAAGAGAGTTAGGAGAAAAAAAAAAGAATCTATCAATCAATAAGTTTTAAATGTGGTGCTTATACAGGTTCCAAAGCAATGAATATACACAGGACAGTCAGGCTGTCCTGAAACAATGTACACATTTTTTTTTTGCAGAAAAAGTGTTGCATAAATTTTCTTCTGATATTTCATGTCACTCTACTTATTGATTGCATACCAAGTCTCATGAGCAAGCACAAAATTTTAATCAACGTACTGGACTCAATCCCGCCACCACAGACTTCAATGGAAATTGGATCAATCCCATTATCTACCATATGACTCCACAGGGCTTCCACAGGGAGAACCTCATTTCTAGCTCCAGCCCACAGGGCCCCCAAGGCTACATTTAAAGCAGTGAGCAATGTGAATACCAACAAGCCTAAAATAGCATTAAATGTGTTTAAATAGGCCAAGATAATTTGGACAGCTACAAAAGCATAATCTGCACTGAAAGCCCACCAATATTTCCCACACATTTCTTGCAGGAAATAAGCTATAAAACCCAGACGTGTTAAAAATATATCACATGGCCTTCTCCTGGCCAAGAACATGTCAGTGGCTGAAAAAAATTCCTGCTGATTTGCTCAGGATGAAATTCAGACTCCATTCGTCCCAATGGTATAGATGGCACAAGCTAAAGAACACCTTGTTCAGCAAGGCGAGATCCTACCTGTCTTGTTTCATTGTGATGCCATGACTGGCATTGCTAATCAGAGCAATGACTGTGCTGCAGCACATACAGAGTTTGGGTGGATCCTCAGCAGGTGGAAACAAGCAAAACGTCCTCTCTCGTCTCAGCTTTCCAGAGGATTTTGGAAAATGAGAAGCCACCGTGCTGAGACGGGCTCAACATACAAAAGACCAGGGTTGGCTTCCATCCAAAAGCTCCTGCTCCAGGATCAGCTGAGCTGGGGTGGAGGGGGAACTTGCCAGAGAGCAAGTCTGGGTGCTGCCTGCAGCCCCTTGGGCCTCTGGCAGTGAGAGCAGCTGCTGGCAGGGCAGCAGAGGAGCACCAGCAGCATTGTCTCCCAAACTCCCAAATGTCTGGAGAGCAAGGTGGTGCTGGGGAAAAGTCTCGGAGCTGGGAGCAGGGGAAACGCAGTGCTTAATCCCCAGTCGGTTCGGTAACTACAGGGACATACAAAACCCCCACTTTTCTCTCAAAAAATCCAGGAAAAAATGAACAGATACCTCGTCCGCAAGCATCAGGCTGAGGCACAAAGTATCATGATGGATCCTTATGTGAAAATGAAAAAAAAAAAAGTAATGAATAAGCCCAAAATCTAATGTCCTGAGTGGTTTTCTAAGCAGTTAAGGACAGTGCCACAAGAATAATTTAGAAGGCTAAGATTCACTGCCAGGTTTCGACCCTTCTGGAAATCAAGTGCTTTTGAGAATTTATTTCTTGTTCCAGTTGTCTGCAAGGCTAAGTAAGCAAAAGAATTGGAAATTTTAAGTGCCGGGACTATATGAACACCCAGAAGTGAAATGTGGTCCATAGGATGATTTGGACTAGTTTGTCTCTACCGTCCTTGAGAGAAAAAGGGAACAGCTGTTTTGGCAGCTCCCAGCTCCCTGGCAGCCAGACATTTCCTACAGAGCCTCTGCTCAGCATCTGGGACATCTAGAACTGCTACCACCTCCGCGTGGGGAAAAGGGCTGCTGTGGCAATTTACTCACCCCAATGACACCAGGCAAGCCTCAGGGGCTGGTGTGGGGCTGTGCTGCACACAGAAAACCTCCTGGCCTCAGGTACAGCATCCCAAAACCTTCACGATGGGAAAGAGGCCACGCACAGCAGCTACTGCTCATTACTCCAGATAATGGCTAGAATTAACTGAAACATTTTTGTAATACTCTTCAGGAACCTCATTCAATTTACCAATCCCCAGAAATTAATGGTATGAACTTGCATTAAATCAGTCTGTCATTAGCTTGGCTTTCTTTATGGCAACTCATTACGAGGTATTTCCTGCAAGCCAGAAGCCAAAAGAACATCTACAGACGCAAGTTGAAAAGCATGATGGTACATTAACTTCCCTGCAGAGCTCGCCTGCACCTACAGCACGTGACAGTCCAGGGGTATGAACACAGGGTGATCCCATGGCTGTGGGCACAGTCAGGCCCAGGGTTTACCCCACTTGAATTAATTCACTTGGGACTTTTGAACAGGATAGTGTGGCCTTGTGTTTGTGGCTCTTGCTGGTCTGTGCCTCAGTTATCACAGGGACAAGGAAACCGTCTGAAGTCATCATCCAGCAAGAGTGTCCTCCCTCAGAAAGTGGGTCAGTGGGATGAGAGTCCCATTATTTCTCAATATTGTAGAGAGAGAGACACATACCCAAGCAAACTGCTGGCAGCCCTGTTGACTTCAAGAGAGATCCAGCCTGCACTGATAGTTAAGCCACGGAGTATTTAGGTACAAAAAAATCAAAGTACTTGTTATTTGTAAGGAAAACTGAGCTAGAGAAACAGTCCCATTCCTGCGGAGAGCACTGGATTTTGTGAACATCAAGTCAGACAATAATGTAGAAAGCAACTGAGCTTAATTGGGCTTATTTTCTGTACATAAGTGTGGATGTACATTTGTACACGTACATAAAAAATATTTTTTTTCCCCAAAGATATATTTGAAAAATATTTTAGGAAAAAAAAAAAAGGAAGAAAGAGTTTTAAAAAAAATTAGGAGTAAACTAATTTGTAAGATCCATATAGCAGGAGATGTGTGTTTTTCCTCTAAGGAGCACACAAAGGCAGTTGAACGGTTCTACCAGCCCTTAGCAACCAGCCTCCAACACAACTAAAATTGTTCAGATTTTCTTTTGAGGCTTGTAATTTTATTATTTATTATACACAGTGAAACTTCACTTACCCTAATGTCTTATCTGAAAGAAACACACTTGTTTGAAACGAGGTCATGTCCCTTAACATACATTAAGTGACGTGGAAAGCCCCCATTTATTCTAATGCCCATTTATCCGTGTTAATACCACTTGAATAAAGGAAGTTTCTCAATATGTCAGACTTTTCTTTTTTTTTTTGAACAAAACTCAAAGTTAATTAAACCAAACTCTACAATATTTATGACTTTTTTTTTGTAGCTCAATGTGGTTTAGAAAGGTAATGTTAATATTGACATTAATTAACGTCAATCTTAATGTACTATTACATTAATAGGCTGGCATATCATTCAGCCTAAGGCAATGTACTGTGCTGCTCAAGCTATTTATAACAAAAAGTATTTTAAACAGCTTTGCCCCCCACTAGAAAAAAAATCAATTTATACTAAATGTTGTTGCAGAATCAGATTCATCACCATAGGGATTAAGAAAAAACCAAAGACCAATTTAATGACAGGATTGAGTTCATTATTTATCTTCTAGCATGTAAATTATAGATTGCCATGAATTTTTCATCCTTTTGGTGCCCACTACCTAATTCATGCCAAAAACATAAGTCTGTGTTACAAAGAGTGAGCTCCCTGGCTCTGTGTACGAGAAACATCTCCTCTGCCTTTTGACAGATGATAATCTGTCAAAATGAAAAATTAATGGAGGCTCCCTTAATTCATCATCTTCTGCCTCTCTTCTATTACTGGCTTTTTTTTTTTTTTTTTTTTACCTCTATAACTCTGCTTGCACTGAATAGAGCTGGTGGGTTGGGAGGAGGGGAGAAGACAAACAGGTCAGCTGACTGCTTCAGCTTATGCACGGCACTATAATTCAGCTGATAGATGGATGACGTGGTATTTACTGAGTGCATTGAGGAATCCTGTGGTTTCCAACTCAGCCTGTAAGCGTGCTGAGATAAAGCTCATACCAAATGTCTCACTGCTCTCAGCTTGGCCACAAAGACAATTACTTTGTACAAATGACCATAAAGAAGTTCCATGAACTAAATGTGCTGTACTACACACAGCTCAAGCCATCCATGTGGCAACCAACAGAAAGAGTAATTAGGATTCAGTTTGATTATGAAATGCATGTAAAAATGAATCAATCCCTTCCTCAAATTTACCTTTGAAGAAGTATTCTATGTTGCTGAACACTTAACCCCCCCTCCCCAGGGTCTTAGAGCACAAAAAAGGTATTTATCCAGTGCAGAAATATGCCATTCCAAATACACTTCCTAATTTCCCTAATCACTAAAATCTGAAGTCAGGAAGCTGCACCAAAGGTTTTCTGCTTTTCACAACCCATCTGCTTTTGCATGTCTGATGCTTTACTATGGCTGTGACAAGATAAAGCCCAGCAAAACCATGCCTCATCACAACCAGGGGATTCTGACAGTCGCATGACGTGATTGTTGAGGACAGAGGAGCTTTATGGAAATGGATCAGCCTACAAGGGAAATGAATATTTGCTGGAAATAGCAGAGGGGATTATAAAAAAACAGAAAAGCATTTCCTTTTATAAAGTGCATGCGGTGCACATCCATACATGCTTTGATAGAATCATTTTATGCTATGGAAATCCCTACTCAAACATCCATTTTTAACACTACTGTAACATTGTGGACAAAATCCAGAGCTGCTTCACAGAAAAAAATGAAGCCTGAGTCTGTGTCAAGCTGAGTGGTACTCAGACTTAGCTTCTGAACTAGTAACCTGCAAAGTCCAGAAGGAATTAACAACCTCTTACATATTCATTTTAACCTGCAGCCAAACAGGACTATTTTCATTGAGAACTCACCGTTCCTCACAGAGCAGTATAAATACTGCAAACAAAGTCATTTATCACAATCACTAAAATACGATTATGACACCGAAGCCTGGCCAACGTCTCTCTGATGCTAATGGAAAGATGCCCACTGAATGCATGAGCAAGCCTTGACCCACATTTTGTGGTTTGCTCAAACCGAAACTGCTTCATTTAAGTAGAGCCAGCTTGAAACTAAAGAGGCTTGGCCTGGCATGGCAGAGACCAAACTGACAGTCCCTGTTACTGAACCGTGTTTCCTATGCTACAGCTGCATGTCTTAGCCACTAAAGGAGATGAAACAGCATCTCCTTTCCCTATGATGGGGAAAGTAACAATGACACTTCACCAGGTTTTCAAAATAATTCTTTTCTTTGTAAAATATTTTGGTTCAATATATTAACTGTTGGACACCCTTCCCAACCCCCAAAAATAAAATAATAAAAACCTGACAAATATTGAAAGAATTCTGATCATCCCTAAGGGAAACAGGACTTAACTTATCATTACCAAGAGCTTTGCAAGTGAATTGACCCCGCGCATTCAAAAATGGGCAGATGCAAGCCACCTTCACAAGAGTGGCTAGACAGTGGATCTGGTACAGGAAGCCTCAAGGATCAAAGCTCATCAAGAGCTGAAAGATGCTCTATACCCTCCATGCAATGAGTTGGCCACCATTTACTTAATGTGCCACATTACAGAAACCATCATTTAAAAAGAAGTAAAAAGACCGTTCTGCTTTTTTTCCCAAGTCTCAAAAACATTCAACAGCTTTGAAGTCTGGAGTATTACAACTTGGTAAAAGGAGCTCTCTCTCACCAAGTGCAAGGAGATGAAATTTTTATTGCTGCTCTCCATGTTGTACTTGGCCAAACACCTTTCTCCAAAACAGCTGTCCTGCTATTCACCTAAACTGGTAATTATCTCTTAATAAAGCATTACCATACAGATAAGGCTGCATCCATGCAGCACAGCTATTTGCCTTTAAATTCTTGATGATGGAGGATAATGCAAGGGGGAGCAACAGAATCATATTCCTACCAGCCATGGGTCATAAAAGGAGCCCCCAACACCTTCTCTCATGATCAGGTATTAAATCCTTCAGATACCTAAAAATTATTATGCTGATATGGCTGTTAAGGTCAAGGTTTAAAGTATAATGTGGATCTTTGAAGAAATTCTAGTGATTGATGTAACACATCAGACACTTACCTTGAAAAAGGTATTATTCAGCTGCCTCCACTAGAAGATTAAGAGTGGGGGAAAAAGAAGTCGCAGAACTGGTTAAATGACGAGTGGTTGTTCTCAGTGGTCAATGTTGCAATGAAATTACTGTAAAAAATAGCTACTGATATTGAAACTTGCCTGCAACATCTTCTGATCTCTCTAATACATGTCCTCCAGGCAGCAGTTCTCACCTCAGTAACCTTGTTACACCAGCTGGTTTCAAATATTAGCAATTTTCAAAATCATGTCTGAAAGATGTTTTCTGTACTCTGCATGTGAAGTTTCTGAAACTTTCTGACAATGAAGCAGGCTCTATTTTCATTGGCTTGAAGCCCAAGCTACTTACACACAATTTACTCTTTTTTTTTTTTCTGAAATTGCATCTCATTATTTTCAATGGTTGCATAGGGCTTGTGACCACCAAGCTTTTAAACAGCATTAAGATAATGAAAACATTGAAAAGTGGGCAGAATTTTGAAGAAGACACATAAACTACAGAAATGTGGGATGAACCATTGAAGCCTTAGTTCACTACCTGGGATTTTTCCATAGCCAGTACTTAGTAACTTACATCAATTTATATGAAAGCTCCACTGCTGTATGAATAGCCTTTCTTCTACTTACAACAACAATATTATAAACGTTTTATAAGCACCTTCATCATCAGGCCCATTACTGAATGCTGACATTGATGATTTGCCCAAATTCTAGGGAGTTACGGTTCAGAACATTTTCACTTCTACTGCAGGGCATTAAAGACTAGACAAGGAGAAGCTGTAGAATCTCTACACCTGATGCTGCTCTGGTGTAACCCTGGGCTCAGGATGGCAATAGGAGAACATGATCCCCTTCCTCAGCAGCATGCTCTCTCAAGTTTTTGCCCACAGAAGCTGGAAGGACAACAGAAAATCTGTTCTTTGTTGCTACGTTTACTCCTAAACACAACCAACCCAAACACAAAAGCATAACAAGAAAAGAATCAATAAGGGGAAAAAACATCTCCTATTCATATGACTGAAAAAATTCAGTTCAGTTGCGTAAATCTAAGTGACTGAGGCAATGAAAATAAGTCCTCAGACAACACGCTTTTCAGCAGAAAATTCACCTTTTCCAGGTACTGGAAGGAATTTTAAAGAATGAACTTGAAAATCAGTGGGAGAGGCTGAGGAAAAGCAAGTGCTTTGGCATCCATAGGAAACCTGACCCAGGGTTCCATCAGTTTAGATTTTTGGTGCTCTAACAACACAGCATTACCAGACACATTGTTTCACATTAATGTTTAGGGTTCTTTGCACCACTATTGCCACAAAGTGACATAAATTCAGCTCTTAAAGCCCCCTGAGGTCTGTTCCATCCAGGTTACCTTTGTTCATACCTTCCATGTCCTCACTGGAGTTAATCCTGATTTCCAGTCACACCAGTGAGAGCAGGATCAGGCTTTCTCCCAAACTGGAATATAACCATGCTGTGTCCACAAGACGTGTTTATGACTGAGATTAGCTTCATTAAAACACAAACTCACGGAACTAAAAATACGAGACACCTGATTTTGGAATAAATTACCTTCATGAAATTATGGTCTTTTCTTCGCACTGCAATATTCACAGGAAATTAATGAGGTTGTCAGATGAATTCTATGAAGATTTATGTGCTGATTAGGTGACATGTCTTAAAACAAAATAAAATAATAAAGAACCTCTTCCATTAAAAAAGCAGCACACTTAATTTGAATTCAATCTTTTATCAGATTACTTCTGTTTAGTGGCAAATAGTTCCTTTGTTTAAAAACCCTTCACAAAGGCAAAGCCTCAGGAAAACATTTTGTTAAAGTATTCTGAAAGTCAAAGTCATTTTGACAGAAATCAAACCAGAAATAATTTCTCCCTGAAGGAATCCTGCTTTATTTTAATGATGTCTGGATTGTTTCCATTTAAATAGAGTAATGGGAATTTTGTTAAAAAATTTGATTCAAACTGTCCGTTTTAACAATGATCTTTCTTGTAAGCTTAGCCAGTCATTTGTCATATACATTTTGTTCAAGCCGAGAAAACAAATATTAAAGGGAAACAATTTGACTAAAAACACCTTCCCTTCATTAAGGAGCTTTATGTTCTAATGTCTGAAAGTGAAAGTCTGCTTTAATGGCTGCTGGGAGCTGGGGATCTCTCCGTCAGACACTTACCAAGGCTTGCTTTCTGGGTAATAGAGGCTATTTATGGGGCTTTTCATGACCTTTCTTCTTGGTACTGCCAACAGAGGAATACTGTAGGCATCTCTTTTGCATCCACATATCTGCTTGCTCACGGATTATTGTCTCTATTGTTTTCTTCATTTTGAAGAAAAATGTTGCATGTAATTAAAGCAAGATAACAGCACAGTACTGTGTGTTCTATCACACATCTAACCAGTCCCTGCAGTCATTACACATACTAACGTACATTACACTGTGGAGACAGATATATTGAAATAGAACTCCTTGTTTTATCACCCAGTGCATTACGAAGCCTGTCCCACATTCTGGAAGATACTTCTTCAGTAAGAAAAGCACTTTTTGGGTTTTTATAGTACAAGACAGAACTTCTTTTAAAAGCCAAAAAAGCACCCTGTAACTGTTTACCCAGATCCCAGAGTCTTTCCAAGTTAAATTGAAAGCCTATTTACTTAAACTAATCCATTTAATTTTGCATCATGGGAACCAGACATACTCACTTTGGTTCAGAACTTGGTTCCAGAAAACCCTTCTGCATAAAATCCTGATTCTGAAAACACCTCCTCTCTTAACTTTAAACAGAGCCACTCTGGGTGCAACAGAAGAACAACAAAAAACCTGCTCATTTCAGAATTTCTGATGCAGCTGCAGTAAACCTCTAAAGAGCCCCATCATTCAGCTGGATAGACATGCTCTAGCACTAACTAGCAGACTCCCAAAGAGTCAAATTCCTGCAAGTAAAACCAGCACCACTCAGATCATCTTTCTAACAGCACTATCATCATGATTTCCTTTAAAAAAAAAAAAAGAAGGATTTGTGCAATGATGTAAAGTGATTTACAAAGTAATTGCTTTTGGTTTTCAAAGGAAACAGGTACGGTATGTTCCACTCCAAACCCATCAGTATCACACTTTAAACAGAAAAACACATTGCTCTTCTGTCACAATTACTGCTAATTAATAGTCTAATGACAATAAATTTGGACCCAAGTCATGGATGTCTGAACTGGCCCCAGGCACCCACATGCTACAGAAATACCAAGGGTTTGCCACGTGCCACCACCAAGCACTTTGACTTGGAGGTGATGTTTTTGCATAATAGCACAACCAAAGGTTGGAAAAACAAGCTTTTGAAGCAGCACCAGTGAGTACAACCTCAGTTAGAGCAAAACCTGGTTATCTAAGCTATCAGAGCTGAGCAGCATTAGGGATAATTGCCACTATATCCTACTGCCTATAGGTTTCCCCTATGGTTCCAATTTGATACAGAAGTTGAGAGCTATATGAGATTCTGAAAAAATAAATAATTCAGATGGTTATTAAGGTTGTACAGTCCAGCATGTAAAAGTTTGGAGATGCTAGGTAGCTGGTTCCTTTGTGAGGCTGTTTGTGCATACATCTGTAAATGAGAAAATAGTCCTAAATTCTAGGAAATAATTGATCACAGAATTCTACCAAGCGAGAAAGACTCCTCAAGCTGGAGTCTCAGAGACCTGGGTACACAGCACAGACTTCTACCTCTGGCTGTGATGAGACGTCTGGCAACAATAAGCAGACTGTTATCATCACAAGGGATCAAGTGCTCCAAGCAGGGAGGGTTTCACTGTCTCCCTGTGCTCTGGTTCAGTGCTTAACACTGTAATTGTCTCTGCATTTGCTTCTTCCAGCTGCCAGGCTAAGTCCTGCACAGTCCCTGCAGTCTGGTGATGCAGCATGCTCAACACAGACAATTTCTGGATGGAATCCAGGGAGCTTTTATTTTATTTTCAAGTGAACATTAGAATAACCAGATGAGCATGGTTAGGCTTAACACCATTGCAAGTACTTGCCCATACATCCCTGCTGTGTCCTCACCAGAGCCCTCCATGAGTTAATGCCAACAGACTCCACCCCAACCAAAGGTGCTGTTTCCAGTTGACTGCACAGTGTTGGTCAGGTGGGTCAAAGGTGTAAGAGCCAAATATAAACAGGTTGGACATCTCTGATGTAACTTTAAATTTTTTATATATATATATATATATATATATATATATAAATAAAATATCAGCTGCTGATTTATAAGGTATGACACTCCTGGCTCTTGGTTTAAGGCCCAGAGCCAACCCTGGCAATCACACGCCAGGAGGGGCCGCCTGAATGACAATACCACATCTCATGCCCCTGGGCAAGGCTGAATAAACCACAGTGCTCACTCCCACCAGATTAGCTGTAGGGTGGATATAGAAAGAACAGAAGCCATGTGTGGATTACTGTGATCTTCTTTGGCTGCTCTTGCCAATTAAACAGGCTTGTTAGGTGGCCATGACCCTCAAAGACCAAGGGCAGGAGAGACCTGGAGCCCTCAGTGACTGTTCCAGCACACAGCCACAGAGCCTGGCCAGGTCAAGGGGTTTTGGAAACTTGTCTTGGGCTTTCAAAGAGCTGGAGAAGACAGATCTCTGATGTCAGAGCAAATCTCTCTGCCAATTTTTAAACAAACAGCACACAAACCTTTCTACTTAAATCATTTAAATATTTTGTTTATCACGAGGAAAAGCTAATCTCTTCCTTTCCTCAGATTTCTGTACTCTTGTATGAAGATGAACTATATGTTTTCTGAAAGCTCTCTAAAACATTTAGCCCGAAGCAAGTATTTGCATAAAAACTTTTAGTTTGAATAATTAAAACCTGACAAGTGAAATTGCCAAATCCTGGACTACCTTAAGAGCAAGCAGTGTTACCAACTCCATCTGCAACAGACACTTGCATAACATTTTATGAAACCCTTTAGGACAGAAAAAACCTGCACTTTCTCTGCTGACATCATAATAATTTTGTTTATGAGAGTGCTACAAATCTTCTAAGTTGGAGATGTCACTGATAAAAAGCAAACAAGGACCAGAAAAGACCATAGCTCTGCTTCCCAAACATCATAATATAGCTGCTGCACAGAATCTGTGTGCAAAATGCCTCTGAGAAAAGCTAAAGTGCAGTCTGGTTTTCAGACAGCAGTCTATTGAATAGAGGCACCTTTTTTTTGGATTTTATTAAAAAATCATGGAAACAATTGTGAATGAAAAGTCTTTAATTAAGGACTTTTTTTATTTGAGCACTGATTCTATTAAATGTGGATGTGACTTGGTTTGTAAATGAACAGTTGGATGTTATATGTATAAGATGGATCAGAATGGCATGTATACAGACAGCTCTTAATATATCAGTGGATGTTACTATAGATTGCCTCAGTTTATTAATTAATTGACTTTAAGCCACTGACTAATCTTTTATTAAAATATATAGGAATAACTTATTTATAGGCAATGCATAAATGTATTCTTTCTACCACCTGCAACCACATATTTGGTGGACAAAATGAGTGAACACCCCCCCCCCCCCAAAGCATCAAACCAAAAAAGAAGCTGCAGAGGAAGACAGAATAAGGGGAAGGGTTTATAACCCAGGCCTCTCTCCAGAATTACAGGTTCTCTTTAAAGATGGGTTAGATAAATATCTCTCATGAAAAGCTTAAATGTCTTGCTGATCCTGCCGTAGGATAGGGGAGGATTAGTCAACCCCCTTGAGGTTGCTTTTCATCAGAACTGTCTATAATGCTATGTTGGTAAAATGTTAGGGATTATCTTAGCAATAAGACTGTCTCCTGTTAGAACAAGACCTTAAAGAGACGAATTAATGACTCTGACTAATTGGATAATACAGCAAAGAACGGGTCATGTGCTGCATTGAGGTCAAGCTCTGGTCCTATTTGGGCTGAGCAGGCTGGCACAGCCCTGCATTACAGCTGGCTCTTGGCTATACGTATTGAAGAGCTGTGGCCAGCACGGTGCTAGGTAAGTTGATCCTCCAAAGGTCATCTCCTAACATGATAAATGCTGGCAGGGAGGACAGGCCCTGCCTGTGCCTGGTGCACCGAGCACTGTTCAGAGATAAGCGCGGTGAAATCCCGCACTTGTGGGTTACAAGTATCAGCTGGCTGTTTGATGTGCTGTGACAGTGTGGGAGGTGACCTTTCCCCTTGCTTGCTCTTCTCATCATCTGCTGGTTGATACAGCAGCATCTGACTGCGGAGTGGGGAGGAAGCAGCGCTGGCACGGTGTGACAGCAGCCTGCACTGGGAGCAAGCCGTGAGAGCAGCAGCACTGCGGGAACCCTCCCTGTGCGGGTCACTGACCCACAGAGGGACGCCTTGATCAGCTACAGCAGCAGCTCCTTCTCGCTGCCGTGCCCCAGAGCAGGCGTGTGTCCTGAGCAGGGCTCCTCGGGACTGACCTGGCCTCAGCAGCCTGACTGCACCCCAGGATGTCCCCCAGCCACACACGTGTCCCTCTCGGGCTGCCTTTCACCAAGGGTGAATTAACACCCAGACGGCTGCAGGGCAGCCCCCCTCGTGCTATGCTCAGCCTTTCAAAGTTTTCAGTGCTAAACTCCCTTTTCTCCCTTCGAGTCTCAACCCAACCAGCCTGAGCAGAGCCTGGCCTTGAGCATCCTTGAACAGTTCAATATATTTTCCAGTTAGTCACAGACAACACCGTGGTGCTTAACTCATCACCTCAAGGTCCTTTCCAGAGCCAGGCAGTCCTTTTGCAAAGATATCCATTAACATTTGACAGGCTGAGCCTTACAGCAAATGTTCTGGATGGACCTCAGGAGGTGATCAAAGTGTTCCTTTATCCCAGTGCAGGCTCTGCTGGCCTTACAAACACTTAGGTAAGGACCCCAAATAATCTCTGCTTCTGTGCCATTATGTCTTCTGTTTTCAATAAACCAGGGCCTCGGTGGGGCTTTTTATTTCTTACAGGCACTTGATTGCATTTAGCCTCTTACTGCTTTAGTGAACTAATTTTCAATCAACTTAAAAATGAATTCCAAATGCAGGGTCCATAATTAAAAAGAAACAGTTAATCCTTTGTGACAATCTGAGTCCAAAATTATGCTTCTAAATTATTCGGACAATCATTTAGGGGAAAAAAAAAAAATCTCTCTCCCAAGCCTGATTACATCAATGCTCTAAAGAAACATTTTTTCCTTAGGTCTCTGATTTCCCTGGTGGCTGTGATATAAACCCTGAACTTCTTAAATGTCACTTAATTTATATGATTTTTCTGTTTACCCTTTTAAAATGACAAGTTGTTCTCTAGTATTTATATCTGTTTGAAAATTAGATATCATGGGCAATCCAGTGCTGCAGTTGCATTCCTTTTAGCTTAAGCTTAGTAAGCACTTACCAGAAAAAGAGAAAATAAAAATATGCCTACTCTTACTTTTTCAGTCTTTCCTTTTTTTGCTACAATGTCCACCAATTTTAAACAAACTACTCATTTAACTTTTTACATTTTGATTCTTAGCAGTGCAAGAAATTTAAACCGATTATTACTTTGCCTTTGGTGAGCAATGGAAGAAGTTATGGGCCTGCTTTTAAGTCTCTATTGCTGACAAGGGTTAATTAATTTCACTCCAGCATGTGGTCCCTACTGAACTCTCCTCATGTGGCATCACCTTGCAGCGGGCAGTGGCTTGCAAACATTATAATCTTTTCAGAAGACCTTCTGACAGTAATGAAATTAAATTGACCTGTGTTGCATCTGGTCTCTGAATTAAGATGGCAAGATTTGTAGGCATCCAGTTTGACTGGAGAAGCACAGCCCAGCTCCCCCAGATCATGCTGAATTTAAAACAATCTCTTTTTCACATAATAATTTTACAGTCTTTCCAAAAGGCCATGCCTATTAACACAGGAAAGGCAAAACAAGTTTATCATACTAAACAGGCACATATGAATTACCTCTGTCTTTATAACCTGTGTTTGCGGTTATTTTATATCGGTGAAAAAACATGAGTTAGTCTTGAAATTAACCTGCCTGGCAAAATAGTTTTGGAGAACTGTAGAGAATGCCCACATTCTAGTCAAGTCTGGGAAGATACATCAATCAGGAAGGGAATTTATTGCAACAAAATGTAAAAAGATCTTGTTAATCTTATCTAAGGAGACAAGTCTTGTGTTACGGCACTGTCTGTGTGCCTCTAATAATAAGTTTTGAGACTAACAAAATATTTGATCTGAGTTTATACGAAGGTGAATATCTTGGCAATTGGCATTCCCAAAGATTTGGAAAAGTAGGACTAAACTTAGGATCAGAAAGATCATGCATGTGCTTCTTTCTCCGGTCACTGATCGCTGCTATTGAACCTCAGGCTAAAAGAAAATGGGTTCTTCCCCACCTCTCTCTGCAATTTAAGTCTCAAACTAACAGAAATTCCCTCCAGTGCCAAACAGTTAATTCTACTTGATTACCTGCTATATTAATATGATGATTTGCTCATTTGAACCCATTGATCTGTTGATTCACTTTTAATTGCAACCTTGATTTGATCACTGTGTTGCTCCATTCTTAATTACCTCAGAGATGCTACCTAAGATTGTCTCAGTTATATGCTGGTTTAATTTCATAGCTCCTTGCTTATCCTAAGTTTTTAATCCTGAAGTGGGACACCACACTGCAACACAGCTCATGAACACAAACAAAAACTATTTGCAAGCCACTGTTGACACCTTCAAACGAGCACCCCAGTAACTCTCACAACTCTGGAAACCACTGGAAGCCCCTTCTATTTCATTTTTAAATAGGGAAACTAAAAGAGCTGTCATAACCTCACCATCTTTGGAAATGTGCTTGCAAATTAGATTTCCACTTTGGGATTCAGAGGTAATCCCAATTTTAGGCAAAGACTTCTGAAATCCTTGGGCAGGAATCCCAAGTTTATTATTACTCCCTAAAGAAGAATAAATAAATAAAAATTCATTTGATATAATTTTTACTCATACTGAATCCTTGCATGACCCTCCCATAACAGAAAATTAAAATTTCTCCTGAAAGGAAAAGAAGAAAAAGGAAATGAAGTTTGATAAGGGACATCTGTTGAACAAAAACCTTCAAGATCACTTTTTTTGTGTAGTTGCATATGAAGAGCCAAACCCCCCAAAGGGCCTAACGGGAGTCATAATTAACTTTCTTTGTCTCAAAGCCCAGGGCAGAAAGAAATTGAACCAAGGGTAAGAAAAGAAAGGTCAGAGATAAAGCTCTGCATAAAATGTCACACGCTAGGCAGGAGTGGCATGCCTACATATTTGCCTGTTTTGGGAAAAGGCAGAAATGCTCATTTTTCACCTGTTGAACATGAGAAGAAGGACAAGAAGAACAGCAAAGAATAAAGCAATGGGAAATAAGGGCCTCTGAGAGATGAAGATGACATCTATTATGCCTTTCACCCAAGACAGCTAAAAACCAGGAGTTAGAGTACTGAGGTGAAACCTCAGGAGTTTGAGACTTACCCAGCCTTCCCTGAGCGCTAAGCTATTTTGTGAACCACCAAGGAGAAACTCTTACAAATTTTAAGGCAAGAGCTACAAGTGCAGTTAGTAATTTGTGCAGCTGTGGGAGGTCCAGGCGACACACACCTCGCTTTGCACTTCCCTCCTGTGAATAATTCAGTGCCCTAGTTTGCTGGGAAACCAAAGAAATTGGAGTATCTGAAGCAGCATATTAACATGTGTGTATTCATGTGGTGAAAGTAAACCAATTTCCTTCACTAAAATGAACTCGGTGACTTTGCCTTGGTCATACAACTTGTCCTTCAGGGCCCAAGGCCATTATTCAAGTACAGGAGATGAGGGTCAGTTCTGAAGTACCAGCAGCTTATACATGTGCTTAACACAAATTCCTCAGCCTTCCTCTGTCAGAACCGCTTTGGTTTGATCCAAGATGTGTTGTGTTGCAGCAGACAGAGCCCAGCTCCGCCTGACATGGCAGCACCTATTGTGCTTCACTCTGTGATCCTGCAGTACCACATTAGCTGAGTTTGTCCCCTCTCTGCTCTGAGATACTCGGGCCTTTCAGTAAGCACAAAAAGCTGCCCCCACATTCTCTGTGCCAGGTCTGTCTCTCTCACTCTCTTTGTACCCTGGCTGGCATAACGGGGTCTCTAGGCACTGCACGACTAATAATAGCTTCAAAGTACTTTTTTAAACTTCAAGAGTTGAGCTTGAAAACAACTCCTACACAAGATATCTTTTAAAGGTAGCAGTCAGTGGACCACGGAATATTGACAATTGCAGTGCTTGGCTAAGTAAACAAGTCTCTGTGGATTTGATAGACCAATAAATATCCATTATTGCTCATTGCCAGGCTATGTGCCTGAAAATGAAAATGAGGATAGAACAGTTCTTAATGGCTGATAGCAAAAATAATCGAGGCTTATCTAAATCAAACTTTATTGGCCTGGATGAATTATTTTTGGCCTCCTGTAATCAAAGCTGAAAATTCACCTGTCAGGCACAGTATGGTAAAACTCATTAGAGCCTCACCATGTGCTGTTATGAAATTGCTCCATATGGCAATGCATGATTGTTTATTTACTAGATTCAAATATAAGCAGGTTTCAGAAATATATTAAAAAAAATATTATTTTCAAATTCCTTTAAGGCAAAAGTGTATATGTTCAAGTTCCGGACTTTTGTAACGGAAATAATTTCACTTGTAGAAAGAATTTTGTCTTGTGCTGCAGTGAAGCTATTGATCAGGCAATTGGCAATCCTCAAGTGTGAGGACTCATTAAGGCAAAGGTATATGAATCATTTTTTAATGACATCTCTTCGCTTTCAGCAGCTTAGCATGTGTCCTGGTTTCAATGGATGCACTGTAATTTAGGCAAGCTGTCTACAGACTTCAGCCATTACTCTTACCATATGTTTTCTTCAGAAATTACCATGCACTGGGGCCTGCTAGCAGCAGTCATGGAGCGAGGTGCACTCTCTCTGCTGTATCAGCACGTTAACGTTACTTGAAAAAGCACGAGTAATGTGCTTATAAAAAGAAATTCCCAATTAGAAAGTTTAGTGCATGTGTGTTAACTTGGATTAAATACATTCCAATTATGGGCAGCTCATTATTAAAACTACAGCCAGCTGTTTGCCAGAAATGGGAGATCCGGTAAACAAGCCTTTCCCTGCTTCCTTGAAAAACATCCCAGGTTATTTTCCCTTCTAATTGGTTCCCAAACAGTAAGTATGAACACGGCAGTGAGCTGCTCTGCCATATCATGTGCATGTTTCAAAGCAGAAAATATACCAGAAAGGGTGGTGAGTTGGTTGAAAAACAAGGAAAATCAGAATGTAATGGCCAGAAGAACTTGGAGGTTCAGGCACAGTTTGGAAAAAATGCTGTTACCAGCTTCCCTGGCTAAGAACACTGGAAAAAACCCCTTTTACTGAAACAAGGAAGATTTCTTTCTCCTAGTTCCACATCTTTTGATGGCCTCAAGTCAAGTGGCTCGATGTGCACGTCTGGACTTTATTAAGCTAAAGTGTTACACCACTCAGGTATCTCAGTTTCTCAGGCCTTCCAGAGTGGGCCCAGATTACTGAGAAACATATCTGCATTTGTCTTAAACCTTAAATACGAAATGATTTAATAAGTGGATACAAAACCAATCAGTTAGAAAAAGATGAATGGTACAAGTTTTTTCCCATTAAAACCATTACTTCATTATATCACCTAAAAAATATCAACTTAAAAATACAGACCACATTTTCAAGTTATCCCAGGATCCAGTTGTTTCAGTGGAAGTTAACTACTGTAATAAGATTTAAATACCTCTGGATTGCAAAATATCTTCAGATGTTTCAAAATATGTTAAGTGTAGATTTTTTCAGCACCTTATTTTTAAGGGTACCTTTCTGGGAGAACGATGCTATGTCAGGAGGTCACCAGTAAGGTTGACTTTTGTACTACTATATTTACAGGAAAACAGGGATACAGCTCTTGGAAAGCAGAACCCACTGGAGGGGGTGGAATCTCAAAGTTTTACTTTTGTCCCAGCATCAATCAGATAAATGACAAAACCCAGAATCTGTTCCCCACTGCTGATACAACGAAAGTAGAAAACCAAGGAGCCTCTGCAAGGTGATAAACACACACCTGTGAGCAGCATGCCAGGGCTTAAAAACCCCATATCATAAACAGCAGCAAAGAACAATACCTACTTTGATGTCTGTGCTGAAGCCCAGCTAAATCCAAGCTTTAGTTGCTAGAAAGAGAATTCATTTCTCAGAGCTTGGCCTACAAAACCAGCCCAGCCAGGGCTGTGCCGGGCTAAGCTGTGCCAGGAAACTGCTGCTGCCTGTTCACAGGTCTGTGATGTTTCAATTGTATTTGCACACTGCCAAAATGTAACAGAAGAAAAGGAAAAGATGCAATTACATAGCAAAAAAAAAAAATCAAACTGGACCAAACCAAGAAACCACCAAAAAATATTTTGCCCATGCAGCATATTTCAGTTAGATATTGGTTTAAACAGACTCAGCGCCAGAGGACACACATGGCCTGACAAGGTGGAGGCCTAAGGGTGGTTCTCAGGTGACCTGCAACCACCACACCACTCCAGAAGTCCCAGCTGGAAGCAGGGAGATGCTCCTTCACTATTCAACCACAGGAAAAAAAAAAAAAGAATGTATTCCTGCATCTCACCCTTAGAATCCAGGTGTTGCTCTTTGTGGTTTCCTTGTCCCTACACTTGAACTGAGAGGAGTATTTAGAGAGGCATTTAGCATGTCCAAGAAACAAGTGGAAGCTGGATGGACCTCTGCACTGAAAGCCTAGGGCAGAGAGAAGCATGGGAATTTTTAGGCCTTACATGAGGAAGAAGAAACTTCAGCTGTTCCCAGGTATAATCTTGGACTGAGAAAACTACTCTTATTTCAAACAGTAGATGGGTTAAAGAGCATGTGGGTAAGACCGAGATGCAAAATCTGCCTTGCATTATGGAACAGCAGTTCCTTGTTTTACATGAACAAAATCCCCACAGGCAATCAACATTCTTTTTCCCCAGCCCAAAAAAAACCCAGTCCAAGCTAGTGGTAACTAAAACAGAAGAGATATTTGAAAGGCACATCTATGTCTTGAACTTAAGTTATTAAGCAAAAACACTTTGCAAAAGCCAGAAGAAAGAGGATAATGAAGGACCACAAGGAAATACTACTCAGAAATTCATAGTACTTGGAGCCCTATAAAAAAGGAGAAAAGTACTTGCATCAAATATGGGCCAAAGATAAAGCACTGGAGGGTCAGGGAAAAGGCAATCCCACTGTAGGCAGTCACACACTTTCACACTGTCATTACGAAATTCTGTTTAGTAGACAAAGAGTTTACTGGCTCAAGGGATATTGCTATAAAGGTTTTCAGCATTGTTTGTGCATAATCTACATATAACATTCAACTTGGGAATGAGATATGATGTAGAAAATTGCCTTTGCAGTCCTTGAAGCCAATAATTTAGCTCTGCAACTTTAATTTATAAGGGAAAAAAGAAGGTAGTTGGAACATGAATTTGGATCACCGTCAGATTTAGGAATGAAAGTAATTAATGCTTCTGTGAAACTCCCCTGATAGTTATTTTTGGATTCAAAATCTTTAAAGAAAAGTTTTAATTTAGGGGCAGAAGCTCATTATATTCTCAAAAGAATCCTGCTGTACTAAATCATTCTGTCTCCAATTCATAGCCCCACATTCCCTCTGTACATACAGCTCCTTCACTGATAAAGCAGCAAATTATTTCCCCCCCTTAACTACAGAAACTTTGATTTGCTCTCTGGGTTGTTCCAAATTGAGGCTGCTTGCCCTCATATTCAAGGCTCTTACTATTGCCATGGAATGAGGGTGAACAAAGTCTTTCTTTTCACATTAGCTCAAGATTTTCTGTCAGCTGCCACACCCCCATCTTCAAATTTCCTTACAATTTCTACCAAGCAAAAGAACCTGCTCCACAACACTCCTTGACTCATCAAACCCTTACTAACTGTTGCTTCCCCCTGTAATACTTCCAAGGCATGATGGAGGTGTTAAAAAAATTACTGAGGTGGCAGCTGTGAATGTCACCTCCCTGCTTTCTCCAGCTGCCCTCTTTATCAGACTAGAATTTTATCTGACATTTTCCAATCGTGGATTGCATGTTGTTCCAGACTGCCAAATGTCCAGCCCATACTTGGTGCCGTTAAGATATATTAGTAATAAAGGATATATAAGTAATAAAGGACAATAGAACTGTGCTCCTTGGGAAGGGATACGGAAGGTCTTTAGTAACTTTTGGGCTGTTTTTTTTTTTTTTGGTTATTTTAATCTGTTCTTTAGTGCCATCTGGGACTAAGTCCCAGATGATACCAACAAATAAGAAATTATTATTTAATTTTACTCCAGATTCCTGAATTCTTCAACTCTATTATTTCTGTAGGAGCCTTCATTTGCCTTTACAGCTGCAATTCCAGGGATGAGCACAGTGCCTGCTAAAGCCAATGGGAAGGCCCTGGTTGGCTACAGGCAGCCCTGAAACAGGTACTCGGACAACTAAACAGGCTGACATCGAGTTTAGTAAAGGTTTCATCTATTTGCTTATTTTCCCTTATACAAAAATCACCTTTCCTCTTTGGTTATTTACATTCTCCAAAGCAAGTACTTATGACAGACAGCTGCAAACAAAACCCAAAGGTTTTGGAGCTGAAAAGCAAGCAGCTGTGCTCTGCCACTTCTATTGGCATGGGGACATACTGTCAGATTCTCAGTCAAACCTACCAGCACTGTCCAAGGTTCACACAGGGATAACTGCGCTTTGAAAACTTCCAAAAGGCCAGCACAAGCACGAGGGCCTCATCCTTGCTTTTAGGCCAAGGGGACTATTTATGTGAGCAAATTGAAGCACTGAGCAAGCTTGCACAGGTTTTTGCACTGATATTATAATCACACACATGAGCAGAATCATTAATTGTCCTAATTCCTTGGCTATTTTAGTAAGAATAATGAAACAAAAATCATATGCATAGTTCAGTATTAGCTCAGTGTCTCTTCAGCTGCCACTACTAGCTCTTTTGACTTAGAAATGGTAGCCAATGTTTGCTAAAAAGGATGGCCACACCATTCTCATTGTTAGCCCTTGAAGAATGTATTGCTTCAAAAAAATCTTGTCTCTAAGATTTTGGGTTTTGAAAAATGGCTCTCTTGGAGAAGTGCCACTAAGATTTTTTTTTTTTTAAGTAAGATTTTCCACCCCAGTTTTAATAGGCTGTTATAGCCTTTAACATACCATGAAATTAAATGCCTCCATTGGGGATCCATAACTTATCATAACAATAGTATTTCTAGCACTTGTTGGAACTATGAGGAAAGTTAGAAGGTGGCATAATAAGTGTAACATTTTAAAGGACTACAGAATTGTCACTATACATTACCGAGCTCCCATAGTTAACCCATGAATTAAAAGCATATAAAAGTGATAATAGCAGAATTTCTAAAGAAATGACTGACACTTGGTGAGATTATCACTTTGCTGGAATTAGCCTGTGATCTGCTGGGAACCATAAACCCCAAAGAAACATGGAAGCATATTAATCTCATAACTGACCCTGCTTTAACCAGGAGGGTGGACTGGCTGACCTTCTGAGGTTCCTCCCAACCCAAATTATCCTGTGCTTCTAATTACTTCTACTCATTTTTGCTAGGTACCTGTAATGATACATATATTAAGTATGTAGCAAGAACAGATCACTTTCTTTTGCCTTGCATAACATTTTATAGTCTCCAGTATAAAATTAATTAACATTTGAAAGCCAAATTCTGCCACGTCAACAGCCCTTTAGGAAGGGGAATTAACATGTGCACCTCTCTCTAGGGTTGAGGAGATTCAGGTAGTCTGATTTATAAAGATGCTAAGAATGTACAGGCTCCTATGAAATTGCTTTGAAGAAAGGAGGGAAGTTCTTCAATCAAACAATCCATATCTCCCAAGAGAAGAAAGCTTTAAGAGTACTTGCAGCAACATGTGCTCCAACACCTTGCCCAGATCCAAAGCTTGGCTCGGTGTTTAATCCTTCAGGACTCCAATAAACAAGTGCTCAGCATGGAACCACTGAGGATGGAAAAGAGCTCGAAGTTCACCAAGCCCAACCATTCACCCAGAACTGCCAAGTCCACTGCAAACCACGGCCCCAAGTGCCACATCTACACATTTTAAACAACTCCAGGGATGGTGACTCCACCAATTCCCTGAGCGGCCTGTTCCAACGCTTAACAACACTGTCATGAGCCCATCTCTCCCAAACTGGTTTATCCTGAATCACATCGAATCCTCCTTGAGTTCTGTACACTTTTGTGTTCCTTTTTAGCTCGAAAGTTCTTAAAGAAGGGGCTGTCATTTACTACCTTTATACAGCTCTCTAGTTTTCTGCACTGTGGCCATTTTGGATTGTTTGTTTTTACCACAGGAGAATTTCATAACTCCTTGTGAGAGAGTTAGGAAGATGCCCACTTCCTCAATGAAAGAGAGAGACACATTGCAAAGAAACATATTCACAATGACCAGAATTTGACAGAGACAAAATCTGCCAAGTTACAAATTTAAGTCAGCCACTTGCAGGAGTGAGATTACCTAAAAAAGCAAAATTATGGACAGTGCTTATTTAGTTAAAGTCTGACAGGGAACAGAATCATCACATAGAGCACTTCCACCAGCCTTTAATACCTTGAACAGGATTTGTTTTGACACAAATCTCAAAATAAAAGAGAATAATTGAGAGTAGCCACAAGAGAGACCAAAAATCTTTCTAAAAAGTCTAGGGCAAAGTTATATTTACTACAAGGAAAACCGAATGCTCACTAATTAGCATTGCCAATGACCTATCAACACCACTGGAAAGAAACGTTCATTTTCTTGATCTAAAATATATAGCAAGGTTCAAAGGAGTTTTTCTGCAGTTCTGGAAATTGAGATTAACATCAGTGATTTAATCTGAGCCTAGTCTCTGCTCAGCTAAGTGTTAGCCAGGTGTTACTGGCAATCTTTAGTCCACGGGAAGGTGTTCTGTATCTAGTTTTGGTGCTGCTCCAGGAGAGCTCACATGGTTTCCACAGACAGTGGTTGTGCCATGGGATCCAAAGGAGCAGGGATATCTCAGCCAGCTCCCTCAGCTTATTGAGCTAGCAGACTTTGGAGGGGCAGGAATTTGTGCTTTCAGATCTAAATTTAAATATAAAACCCAACAAGAGATCACCTTGATGACCTGGAGAGAACACTGGAACCCTGAACGCACAGGCAGCTTGAGACTAGACCTCAAAAGATGTTATTTTATGGTATGGGTACTCCTTCCACTGATAGCTGAAGAAGCAAGAACGGGAAATCCTTTCCAAAATATTTGCACAATCAGCTGTGACTGAAATCTTGTTTTGCATCACACTGAAGTGGAACTGGGAAGGTGAGAAAAATCACCCGTTCCTCTATATATAGGCCCCCTCCAATACAATGACTGAAGTTTTCAGGCCATCCAAGGATTTGCCCATCACCAAGCACAACTGATGGCTCCATAAAATGACAATGCTTGTCAGTATGAAAAATACGTAAGGAGTAATAGTAAAATATTAATGCACACCCTGTTTAATTAAATGACAATATCATTCTCTTGTAATCTTTCTCTAACTCTGCTGAAAGAGTACAGTGTTGACACGATAATTTTATAAACTTCCTTGACAGTTCATGTTAAACCATCCTCCATTACCATAGATAGATAATTGGCACTTACAAAGGAAATGAAATGTCTGAGAAATTCATTAAACATGCCAAACATCTGAGAAAACCCAGTGCAGTGGCAAAGTTATCAGAATCACAGTGTAAGCAGCTAAAGGTCTGTTTCCTTTATAAATTCTAAAAAAAAAAAAAGAAAGAAAAAAGTCATGACTTCCTATTATATTTTTAATGCAAAGGAAGTGGTTACTGTAAGACATATTCAAGTCTTCCTTCCATCAGCTGACATTGGCAGCAATTTCAATTAAGTCAGTAAAGTTACAGTATTTGGCTTTAGATCTGCTCTCCCCTTTTCTCACCTTCCTCCAGGAAATAGAAAACGGAGAGAAACTGTTATTTCTGCAGGTATTCTTTTAATAATCCATTACAGCAGGATCTTGCCAAAAAGCCTAATTTGGAAATGTCCAAGAGATCTATTTTCGGTGTATTGGTCATTTCACCCCTCACAGTGTAAGAGTGCAGACCATGCAGACCCATCCAATAAACTGCAGATGCCCTTCTCTTTAATGTACTTTGGCATTTAAATTCCCCCTGGCTGCTCTATCTGTGCAGTTTAAACTGCTTGAAAAAACAAGATCATTGTTTAATTACAGTAAGTTGCTAAATATCTGAGGATATGCCAAGTATCTTAAACCTATCCCTCAACCCAGGCCGGGCTCAGGAAAAACTACGAAGAAACTAATAAGGAGTAACATCTGCTTTGTCAAAATTGCTCTTGTTTGGCCTTTCACTGCTGAAAGAAGAGTGAAAAACAATTAAAAAATATATTTTTTGCTAACTATACAGGATCATAATAATTTTCCAAAGCCACCTAAGGTGGACAGAAAGTAGAGACAGCTCAGCATCAAAACTGCCAATTTCATTTAAACGTGGCCTGATCACATGTCCGTGACTGGACATTGTCTGGCCACAATAATACACTGAAATTGTGGACACAAAAGTGGACAAGGGACAAAACAAATTCGTCACCTGATATTCTATTACAATTATTTATTACAATGAGAAATAGGAGTTTAATCACAGCTACTCAAATTAGCAAAACCACCATCTACCTTTATGTACAAATGAAATGGCAGAACGAGATCTTTTACAACTTTTATATGACTGAATTTTCCAGTTTCTCTTACCCTCAAATGCTAAAAAGAATGAGATAAACTAATTATCTTTCCTACGAAGGAACATTCGCATGTTTCTTTTGATTGAAACTGGATACGTAGTGTATCAAACAATTCAGTGATAGATCAGAGATGAACTGCTGTCACTTCTACACTCCACATCTCAGAAGCTTCATGTTGTAGACCAAGGTGGTTGACCCTCTGCATAACTGACTTTAAAATGGCAATTTTAAAGTCTGCCCTCTCAAAGCACAATAGAGTTTCTTTTTCACATTTTCTAATGTAGTCAGCTATTTTCCAAAACTGTTTAGTTTACCTAATAAAGCAGAGAAGGACATTAACCCTATTACTAGGATACATCATAGGATGAAAGTTTGATTGAAATCTTTTTGAGACTACATAGACTTCTGAAAATATAGATGAAGGGGAAAACAGTATGTTTGATATAGATGACAAAAAATTTCTGCCATGATGGTCTTGCCCTCTAATTAACCATCAGCTCTTCTCACTGACAACAGGGATGTGGGATAGGAAACACATCCCTCAGAACACTGGCCCAACTTGCCCAGATTTTTAAAAATTCTCATTAAAAATTTCAAGGTTTATAATAATAATCACAAATTATTACAGACTAAAATCTGTGAAAATCCTGAGGCAAACCCTCATGAGTGACAGCAACCACCCCATGCCCAGCTCTCACAGCATCCATTTCTTCTCAGGACCAGGACAATCTTCCAGGAAAAAGGCACTGAAAGTGGCAGCTCCACAGCAGACCAGAGAGGCAGCGTGAATTTATATTTTAAGGTGCTCTAGGACCTTGTAAAACCACAGAATATATGATTTCCATATTTCAGCTCTGACCTTACTGTATAACTTTTGCTCTATGAATAATCTCGTTTCATTATTGCAAGGTTGCATTTCTGAAGGTTGGTTGTAAATTATATCCATAAATAATTCCACAAGTTACTGTTTGCAAGTTGCTTGTTACTTTTATCTTCAGGAAGGCCTCACCTTTGCTGTTAAATTACAAATGCAAAATATTTAGTGATGGTTACTTCAGTTTGTATTCATTATATGAATTGTCCATTTAAATTTCTTATTTAATGGCAACAGAACTTGCACAGATCAACTGGACCATTAAGCTACTGTTCTGGACATCATATTTTTATTCCAGCATTTCTTTTCTCAAAGTGCATTCTCTGACCATTAAAGACTCAAAGGAAAAGGGAAGTTGAGCGTAGGTCAGATAACTGGATTTTAATTCTTTGTCACCCCATAAAAAGATCTAATCAGCTTCTTTGTGACTTGTCCAAATTCCATGGAAATCAGTGTAAAGACCCCCATTGATTTGACAGAGCATGTTTCCCAGGCCTTTAACATTTCTAAAGCAAAATGTAATAGGATGCCTAATTAGAGACTTAATTAATGCCTGAATGATGCTTTACGAAAAAGAAGTGAAATTAACGCTCATGGTATCCACAATTCTCCATACCAGCCTACTGATTCTATGATGATTAAAATCTGTATCATACATTTAGCATTATAGAAGTCAATAATTCTTTAAAAAACCCAGAGTTTATTCATCCAAGAGGGGAAAGAAAAGGATTCATCTCCTTTCTCCACCTGTAGGCCCTAAGAGCTTACTATAACCACTAAACCCCAGAAAAAAATTATGTTCTTATTTACAAAAGACTGCATGATATCAAGGATGCAGAGTTCTCTTCTTTTTCTTTCGCTTTTCTTTTGACCCTGGTAATAAAGCTGATGTTTTTCTCTTGCTGTAGCCTAAAACAAAACAGTTGATTCTCAGGTGGAAAAATAATTAGTAACATGGGAAGTTGAATGAATTTTTGAGATATTGAGGAAAATGTGGTTTGAACTGTCAGGTTTACTCACTTACCCACAGGAACTACAAAGCAGCAAAGAAATAAAACCCTCTTAGAACTTACAGCTTTCATCAACCTATTCCCTCTGGCTGATTTTTTTCCCCCCAGATCTCTCTTTTCCCAGTAGTTCCTATTAGAAACACAAATAATTTGCCTCTCTGCATAGTGACAAATGTCGCGTTACTTACTTATTTTTTAAAATACTATTAAATTCTTATTATCTTTTTAATATGAGGATAGAAAAACTATGCAACCTGTGCAGTCAAATACACTTCACAGAAGCACTTGCACTGCATAGATTTTCAAAGAAAACGAGGTATCAGTAATTCAGCTCCTGTCTATGAGGCCAAAGAGAGTGGCCCTCTGGTACCCCAAACAACACAGCTGCATGGCCTGCCAACAACAATAGGAACAGATCTTTGCATATGCAAAGAGAACAGCTATGGATTGGCACAAAAGATCCTTAGAGTTTCTCCCGTACTCTGTTGTGAAAAATGTATGGATAGAAATTGATTCTTTGCATTGTAATTACAAAAGAATAAGGAAAAACGAGCCTCCAATGCCTCAGCAGGACACTGAACCTTTCACTGCTTGTGATGCTTTGTACCTTTTGGCCATGACAAAGACGAGAGCCCCAAGCGTATCAATGACAGTGCTCCAAGAGGGGGAACTGGAGCTCCACGCCCAGTCTGAGATGGGTGTTGTCACAGGGATCCCAGAAACTTGGTGGGAACACGTGCATGACTGCAAGGCCATGACGGGTGGCTACAAACTCTCTTGGGAAGATGGGGGTGGGGGGAGGAGAAGAAGAGGTGAAATTGCACCTTGTGTAACAGAAAAAATCTGAGTGTGTGGAGGTGACCTGAGACCACAAAAGGTCTACCAAGTGCCTTTGGATCAAGACTAGTGGGGTCATCACCAAGCGGGTTCTTGGTCTTTGGTATCTGTTACCAGGTCCTAATCAGATTGACAAGGCTGATGAAGCCTTACTTTGGCTGCTGAAAGGACTCTTGGGCCAATAGAACCTGGTCCCCAGGGGTGAATTCTATTACCCAGATATGTGAGAACAACACAGAGGTTGTTCACAGCAACACAGCCAGGCAGGAACAGCTCCAGCTGTGGGCTTTGCTACCCCCTCTTTGCCTGTTAGAGCTATATTTAATATCTTCTGTTGCAAGTTAATATTTTGATACTGTGTTTATATCAATTGATATATAGGAATTCCAATTTATAGATGTGCTTTCCACTAAACACTAAGGTCATGGTTCTTCAAGAAGAAAAAGTGAATTAAAATGCTGGGCAACAGAAAGAAGATTGGGGTGATTTCACCTGCTAAAATCTCACCTACTTCAGCCAAAGACATTAAAAGCCATAACGTTCTGTTAAAAGATGCTGTTCTGAAGTTCGCATAGAACCTCAGTGAAGAGGGAAATGGCTACATGGATGTGGGAAGTCATCTTCGCTGTCCAGTGTCTGAAAAGTCTAAAGCCACAGGCTCCAAAAAGTCAAAGTCTACAGGAAGGATGAGAAGTAAACTTGTCATGGAGAGATTGCAGATAGTCTTCCTACCAGAAAATTGCTGAGAAAGTAATTACAGAGAGATCCAGGTCTTGGCAGATAGCAGAACAGTTTTAACTGGAAAGTCACAAGGGAACTTCTCGGCACCACGATAAGCATCAGTTCTTTCCACGGCACCAAAAGTGGAAAGCGTAAATGACATTCCCTAATTACTTACTTCTGTACTAAAAGACATTATTAGAGAGAGAAGAGGGCATGGAAAGCATCAAGGCAAACCAGTAAGTTATTCAGAGTGCAAACTCCATACTGTGCATGGAGGAGAAACGGGGGAAACACGTTTAAGAACAAACTTACTCAAAAGCTATTAAAACAGCCAATCACTGTTAAATTGTGTAGAGGAGGAAATATGCCCTAGAGGGAGTGCAAACCAGAAGATTGACTTCTTCAAATTCACAGCTGTGGTGGAACAATCAAATAGTCCAATGCCAGCGTCCCCCTCAGAGACAAGACAACCTGGGGCCATATGACCTCAACCTTTGATATGCACAAGGAGAATTTAATGAGAGATTTGCTATAGGAACTGATGTCTTGAAGGGACAAATTGCCAGCTTTGCTGACCTCCTGCAAAGGCGAAGTTTCAAACTTTCATCAGCAAAACTGAGCGACTGAGACGGGCATGGAAACCGAGACATGCAAGGAAAGGAAAACTGATTCTAAGCAGGAACATTTACATCACTGATAGCAGCAGCTTAATCCCACATTTTCGCTAGCCAAAAGTAAAATGGCAATGAAGGAGCACAAAATACACCATAAAAGCATCAACGTGTGATTGAGATGAAATCCTTGGCTGGGTAAACTGATTTGCTTCCCCCCCAAATCAACACTGCTTGAGAAGAGGTGCTCCGTTGATTTAGTAATTGCTGGATTCCAGGTAGAACCAGGAGGGACCCAAGCGTTCACAATCACAAGAAATTAAATTAGAATAAACTCTCCCAAGCTGTCATAGCTTCCAAAAAGGCTTACTTTGGATTTTGTCTACGGGATAAAGCACAGGCACAGCACAAAACAGAAAGCTTATCTTTAAGAGCTTGTATCTTTGTAATTGCCAGAATGTTAACTGTGGGAAATTGCAGTACTAAAAACAAGTCAGTTAATATTTCCAAGTGCTAGAGATTTTATCCAGATTTCTGACACCATATCTCATGCAGTTAATAAGTTTCATGCTGATTATTAAACCAAACAATACAGAATATCATGCTGTTGGCAAAAAAAGCCATTATCATTAATAAGATTATATATTTGCCTCTAAAAAGGAAGAAACAGCTCTGAGCAATTGATCTATGCTTCCAGAAGACTAATAATGTGAAAAGTCAAGTGATTTGTTCCATCAGCCTCTGTCCTAGCTCCTATTCTAGCAATAAAAGAACATTTTTGCCAATTACAAATCTCTACAGATGGAGAAAATGTTAACTTTTAGAAGATTTTTTTGCTAGATCAGAGCATGATATCTGAAACACTGTCCCTTACAGCCACCATCTCTGGCAGCCTCAGAACAGAAGGTAACAGAGAGTCACACCCAGTGATTTGGGGTGTTCTGCCCAAGGCAGAGTTTTTCTAAACAAGCTGAATATATGTATGCCAAGAATCAAGCCACTCCGGAATGTCAGCTTGGGTACCTGAAGGCACAGACACCCAAAGCCACTAGTAATGCTTTAAAAGCGTAGGCATAATTCCCCAAACCCACACAATCTCTCTCTTTCAAAAAAACCCACACTGGCAAATTGAGAATAAATCACTCCTCCCAGAAAGTCTTAAATGACAGGATTTGGCTGCAGTGCCTACAATTCTTCACTGAAATGTTACATCATGTCACTTTTTATTGTCCTGTGTGCATGCAAATGTGTACAAGATTAGTGCGGCTGCTGCAGATGGGGAGATGAACAACTGCTGTTCCTAAGCTTGCATCCTTTAAAAAAAATCATTGATATAATGAAATCTAATTAAGAGCAAATTTGGTTTTTTTTTTAATCTATTTTTATTTTTTTATTTTAGGAAAAGGAGAAGATGCAGAACTGAGAAAAATCATGTGCCAAAAAAGAAAACACTTAGAAAAAGAAGCCTTTTTCAGTGTCATCATAACAACAAAGTTTCGAGAAAGGAGGACATATCCATAGCAGAATGATTTAAAGGATCTCACAGTAAAATCCAGAAACAAAAACCTAGAGGAAAAGCAGACTTAAAGTTCTGAGTGCACTCTCAAACTGAGACCAACAGGGTTAACAATCAATACCCTTTCGGCATGTTAAAGCTTCACCTTCTAGCTAAAAGAAATCCAATGGCGGCTCCTATATTTGGATATGGAATTTTGACAGCAGAGCAGATATATCTTCATCAGCAGTTTGTGTCTGCCTGCCCCCTCACTTCAGTTCTTATTGTCATTTTGCAATATATTAATGATCCGAATCATTGAGTGATTCCAGTTAGGCTGCAAGAGGTTCTCTGAAGTAGGCAGCCCTCCTTATAATGATAGATTGCAGGAATAATGGCCTCTTTACTGAAAGCAAAACATCAGAAAACTGGCTTAAAAATGGCAGAAGAGGAGGGACCAAAGACAACAAGTGCTTCACTAGCAAAATGGAATCCACTATTCAGGAGGGCAGCGTCATTTTATACTCATTTTTGCAAGGCTACCTGTGTATTAAAGATAGACAATGCTCATGTAGTCATAAAACATCAGACACCTAAGAAAGTAAAGGCATAAGAAAAGATTATCAAACAAGAGAGGGAGATAAATGATCTTAAAAATCAGCTCTTAAGAGTTTTTCCATACAGCAGAATAGCACACAAATACTTCTCTTGCATTGTAACTCCCAAACACAAATTCATAAGTTTAATAACTTAATTCCAGGGATTCTGGAGGCCACAGAAAATCATACAGGTACTGAAGTGATTTCTTGAGCATGATCTGGATTTGAGCAACCACCTGTCTCTGAGACTGTCAATGGAAAGAAATCACTCCAACCAAAGGGGTAAAGCCTACCAAGCAACTGGCAATGAGAAGCTCTGTCAGTGACACCATCAGAGTGACCAAAGTGCTTCAGTGGCACTGCCATGCTCCGGCTTTTCCCAGAACATATCACTGCTGTTTTACAGTTCTAACTACGCAAGATGCCAAATGATTTGGCTGTGGTGTCTTGAAGCCAAACATATGTCTAGAACTGGAAAATGTAGACTTTTAATGAATCTGACTCACAGGGCTACACAAATATCACTGTCAGAAGAACACAAGAAATTGCAAAAACCCTTTAGACTGTGGTGGTTTTGACCTCTGTTCTGACCCAAATGCAGGAGTAAGCTAACAGAGAGGTTCTTATCTACCTCTTTGATGAGGTCCCTCAAGTTCAAATGGGTTAACAACTTGTCAGGGTTTGGCACATCTTGAACAGTCAGAAACTTGCATTGTTAAGTAACAATAGCGTCATGCACAGGTCAGTTAAAACAAGCAGTGCTTTTCTCCTTTCCTCTCCCACTCTCCCTCTATTTTATTTCATCACACTTGCCACAGAACTGGCTGAATCTTATCCCTTTCAACTGCCCTGAATAGCTCTTTAATTGCTTTCTGCTACTCCAATTAGTAAATGCAACACAGTGGCCATTATTATATTTCCAGGTGCTCTACAGATTTTTCTGACAGTAAACTAGACTGATGAAAACCATGGATACACAAACAATCTGTAAAGTTTAATGCTTCCATTCGTTAGGCTATCTGAGTAAGAAAAATAGCATTAATATGGATAAGTCCTTCAACTTTCCCCATTAATAGTTGGTCTTAATTCACAGGTGCCTTTTTAATCTCTCCTGGATTCCTCTAGAACCTAATGAATACATGTAATAATAACAGCAATTCAGAATTTAATCCTGATTCTAGTCTGTCTTAAATTAGACCTTAGTCATTAAGAGATTACAGGATAGTGAATGATAGTTAATCAATGTGTTTAATTTGGCCCCATTATTTATTTGATACAGTTTCTCCTATAGCGGTTATAAATCTTTTTCCCCCCAAGCTTGGCCACCAGAAGCAATCCTGAAATACTGAGTGAAAAAATATTAGATTTGATGATCCTCTTAAGTGCAGGTTAAACTATAATTAATCTCTCTGCGTGTGCTCAAACCTTTCAGATCAATGCATATATGCACATATGTAATTCATACATAGCCAAACACTTCAGGTAAGATTTATTGTGCTTTATTTTTTGTCTCTGTTAACTCTTAGCACTATCAGTCAAGATTTCCCAGCACTTACCACAGCATTAGCCCTAAGCATCGGGAAATCACATTTCTTGGTGCCAAGGGTTTAAAAAGATTCTAATTCAGCTATTAAACTGGAGGCAGCATGTGCCAGCCCCACAGCACATTCACCCATTAATTCTGTCCCCTGGAAAAAGTGAGTACCTCTTGCACCAGCCTGATAAAATGAGGAAACACACTGATTATGTTTGTGGCAGCTATTCTTGACCCAACCAACAGTGACAGTCATCAAACCGCGGTACCTAGAGCGCTGCAAGCTGTGTGAGCTAACCCAAGACATCATTAATTCTAAACACCAGAGCTTTCCTCCAGATACTGGAGTTCAGAGAAGCTTAAAAACAAATCCCTTTGGTGGGTTGAAATTCTGTATGCTGCTCATAATCACTTTACTGACGGTATTCGGAGCTTATTTCTCTGGCTGGACAGGTCAAATGTGAGAATCAAAGTGCGAGTGTCTTTCACTGGATTGCTCAAAATTGGACCTCAGATTCAATTAATAGTGTCAGATGGATAGAGATCAAATGGACTGAGAGACTAGCTGTTTATTAATTTTTTTAAAAATAATTTTTAACACAACAGTACAGAGGAAACCAAGTAGCTGAGCATGGTGTAGACTGGGTGGTTTGTTCAGCCAGGATCTGAAAGCACACATGTGTTCAATATAGGAAAAATGTAGGGAAAAAACCAACACAGGTACTAAAAGAGCCCTTGCTACCTAATCCTGTCAAGTCTTCGGGGAGACATGAACTATTCAGAGTGGTGTTGGGATCTGAAGTTCTGGGAAGTTACTGTATGGGATAGAACCAAGGAGGCATCCCATGGGATTACTGCAAATTAAGCATACATTGGAGTTCAGTGAAAGATTTTTTTCCCCTCAAAGAGTTGATATATGTTATGCAGTTGCGTGCATTGTGTGGCTTACTCTCATCTGGGACATTATAGTTTATAACATTGCCATGAACCTTCAAATGACACCCAAATAAGACTTCCCCTCCTGCTCTCTAAGCCTGAGAGGTACCATTCTAACATCAGGAGCAGGAAAAAATGAGAGGAGAACCAGTCCAAAGCCAGTGGCTTTATTCTCCTTTGTGTCTAAGAGGCAAGGATTTGGCTGTATCGTTATCACACATGTGATACCAAAGCCTTTCCTTGAGGACAAAAAGTTCAGTTCGGCACATTTTTATGTTCTTTTCTCATGTTGATTCATTATGACTGTTTTCATTGTAAGTTATGATTATAAACCCAAAGCACTCAGAAGATGGGGGATCTCTACAGCCTTCCCAGAAGCCACGAGCGTTTTGGAAATGAAACATACTGTTTTGTTATGTGGTACCCTGAAAATTCTCATTTTTGTTTCTCTGATCATCTGCTAAAAACCCCCCAGATTGACACATGCATTTTTTCCACAGAGGAGAGTATCCAAATGGTACCTCAGAAAGTATTCAGGTTATGGACAAAATACCATGGAATTTCACTGCACACTCTTCCCCCAGTTTGTATTTCTGAAGATAGTCACCAAACATGCTCAAAGCCAACGGCTGTGCTCTGCTTAAAGGAAGACCACAAAATGTTCATGAGTAATTTCACATCTTCATCCTCCCTTTCAAGCATAAAGAAAGTAACCAGATCTTCAGCAGAGCTCAGTATGTTTAATTTGACAGACTGCCTTGAAATGCTGACAGTAAATATGAGCCAAACAGCATTAAGCTCCCACGGTAACATTTCAGTCCATCCAGGGCCTATTGGGTACCCTACCAGTTTCATCCCTGACCTTTTATTTCAATAAATACATTCTGAACTCTTTCAAAAATCTGGCTGATTGGCCTAGGAATAGAACCAAGAATTCAGTACAGAAATGTCTTAGTCAGACAAATCCTTTGAAAAATTGCAACCAATAATTATTTTCATGCTGATTTCCCCCAAATTTTTGGGGTGTTGCTTTCCAGCAACAAATATTTTAGTTTTGGATAGTGCTGATATGATATTCAAATTTTTGTCGATTTTTCAAAATGGAAGAACTTGTGTTGCCTTTGCAAATAATTTCCTGCTGTGTTATTGTCACAATTTCTGCATTCTTATTTATTTGTCCACAGCAGCAGGGCCAAGACATTTCTGCTTGCTCACTCTCCTTTCAAGAAATTTTACTAGTTAATAAATAAAGCTTAGCCTTGTTCCAGGGGTCCATCCCTCAATAGTTACTATTCTCTTTCTGACTCAAAGACCAGCTGCAATGAAAACAATGCCCTCTCGTTCCTCCCAGCACTTAAAAAGGTTTATAGATCTCCAGCCTCCTACAACTCAGCAGAAAACTGCTCGCACTTGACAGTCTTCAGAAATCAGCATTGTTTCCACCCTCACTAAAACTGTCAGCCACACAAGGTCAGGAAATGAGGAGAGCTGATGTCACCTGAATCATTACTACCTCTGCTTAGACCTCTCGCCACACTCCTCTCTCCCAGAGAAAGCCGCTATACCCAAGAGTAAAGGCTTTGAAGTCTTTTAAAACTGTCATAAAAATAGTTTCTGGAAACTGTTCGGAGAACAACAAAGAACTCGAACCCTTCAAACTGGTAAACTCATGAATACTTTCTTGCCCTAGTTGTCAAACTGCAGTGGTGTTTTGCAGGGGGCTCATGAATATGAGCACCTCTACAGTAGCCTCTAATAGGTGTTCTTATTTTCTAGTTGCAGTTCTACAAGGATAGCAATAATAAATCTTTCAAAACTATCTAGACTCCATCTACTAGTCGAGGTAATTAAAAATCACCATATAAGTCTGCAAGACAGCTCAGAAGAAACAGTCTCCTCTCTGAATACCGTGGTATGTGCTCATGAAAACAATGTCCATAGGAAGAGAGGAAGATTAATTCCATCATATGCTTTTAGACAGAAACATTGCTTTTATTTCAAAAATCATAAAAGCTGTGCATGGCAGAATACAAGCAAAAGGCATTTAATGAACCGAGGTACTTTCTCCAATGCCTGTACGTACTTGAGATGACCCCATGGACAGTAATCATAGTTCCAAGATAAAGAGGCAGCTGTAATTAAATGGAAACATGCACACTGCATAGCATTGTACACCACAAACTATACAAAATTCAGTTATAGGTCATACTTATAAAATCAGACACATATGTATGATGTATGTATATGTTACACTTGTCCCCATCTCACCAGTGGCATCATTATTCACCCGAAATCCTAAGCTTCTCCTCACTAAGTCTTCACATCCACAGGTTCTAAGTCTGACATGGGGATACTGCCTTCCCTTTCCCAGCTGGAGGGTGGTGTGGCTGTTGGGTGTTCATTTGCTGGGTATGGTTAACGCGGCACCAGCAAACACGAACCCCGCCCATGGGCTGGTGTGAATCTCGCTGGCTCCACTCCCTCTGCAGACAGAGGCGAGCTCCTTGTGCCTGAGCTGCAAGTGGTTTGGCCACGAGCCAGCTCCTAACAGGGAGCTATCTAGGAATGTGGTGCCAAGCCTGAGCTGATCCAGATGAGCTTTTTCTCATCAAGGCCTATTGGGTTGGATTTAGCCTCATGCTAAGTGTGCGAACACGCAGAATTTGTACCAAACATCTGGCCTGATCTGGCATCCCTGAAACCTACACAACTTTTCTATTAACTTTACTTTGCCAAATCAAATCCATATTGATTAAAACCCTCCCTTGGTTCAACAGGAGTTTTTGAACTGATTTCAGCAGTGATAGGTTTAAAGAAACCATGTATTTTCCTTGGTCAGCTACACTGCTCCGCTCCCCGCTCTAAGCAGAACACTTTGCATTGCAGCATTCACTCCTTTGTTAATGATAACGTTAAAAAAAAAAAATCAATGGCTCAATTAACAATCAGGAATGGAGCTTCCAGGCAACAAGCACCATGATCAATAACTTATGTTCAGTGAAATTAAAGGTACTTGTTAAGTCAAGTGTTAAAAGCTGCACACACTTAATACGGGAATATCAGTCACGAACAGTTTAGCAGTTTAACTTGAGAAAATCAGTAAGTACAAACTTCCCATACTATGTTCCACACCAATGAATGGCTAATGAAGCATAAATATTCACACAAATTCATTTATGTAATAAATTCTCAAATCCCCCAATACACGGCAGTAGTGCTGAGTCGACATAAGCTTTCATTTTTGTTATGAGTTACGCTTCTAAAATATGAATCCAAAATGAAGTTGGCAAAACCAAATTCAAAGCTTACACGAAGGGAGATCCCAGTGGTTTGAAGTAACTTTGGTGCACAATGGCCTGGCTGCTGAGAATGACAAAATTTCCATCAGCAAAGTGGGATGAGCTAAGATTTCTTCCAATAAATTTCTCTGAGGCCACCCAAACATCCTCCAGTGAAATAAAATGCATTCATCTTATGGGACAGGTGGAAGCAAGGATTCACACAGCACAGGATAAGTGACATGAAAAGGTTTGAGCCCTTTGGAAGAGTTATGAACGTGCATTCCGATATCAAAATCAAGAAACCTGTACAGATATAACCTGACTTATCCTGTTACTGTTTTCCTACCACATTTCATAAGATGGTGGCTTAGAGGAAGATTTTTCAAAGGCATAAAGGACAGTGAGATGCTCAACTCTCAGTGGAAGCCTGGCTAAATCAGATGTCTCGTTCTCATTTATGCAAGCTAAAATCTCCTGCTTAACTTTTATACATCTGCTCTCAATAGTGCTCTTTTTTTTGAGAAGAGAACATTTAGAGCAATGTCAAAACTGACTCCTACATCAAGCTTGTGACAAAATTCATCTCATGGTCAATAGCCTTGTTTTTAGAGCTCCACTGATAACAGAGATGATTTAGCAGCACACTCCTACTCTGGGAATAGCCAAATTGAAGGCTGGTCTTCCGATTATACTGAACTGCTTCTACTCAAAGTAGGGAATATTCAGAGGATAATTTATCCTTGTTCAAAACTTTTAAAAATAAATAAAATAAATGAAGAGAAATCTCTGCATGCCTCATTTTGCATATCAAGGACCTTCTTTTACTGCAACCTAGCATATGCCATACCCTTTTCCAAATAGCATGGAAGTCTTGTGAGGCTTGAATTCCTTAAGCAGTAATAGAGAATAAGGGGACAGGGGCATGGTGTGATGGCAGGGTGATTCTCTTCATTTAATGAGCTGTCCCTTTCTTCAGTGCATTATGATCATATCCTGGGCATTACTGACTGCACTTTGATGGGTACCTAATCAACAAAAATCAATCATCTGAAATTGCAGACAGCATTTCATCTCCATCAAAAATCATCTTCCTACAGAGCTCCATTAACCTCTTCATCGTTGTTTAACTCAAAAAGAAACTTCTGTTGTAAAAGAGATCAGACTTCGGTTTTAAATTATAATTAAAGCTGTGCAGTGCTCGCTTCAAGGAAGCAACTAAAGCCACGGTAAGTATTTGGTTTTCCAGGGCAATTTTCTCAGGCAGAATTAACCAATGCACCTTGACTACACGCAGGAGGATGAGCAGCTGATAAATCTGAGTGTGAATAACCCTATTTGCTAATAGAAGAACACCTTACCCTTTGATGTCACACAAGGAGCACATTCTCAGCCCTCATGAGCAAGCCTCCTGTTGAGAGGGAATCAGAAGCCCAACCCTAACTGTTCCCAGGCCAGGCTGGGAGGCATACCCATGGCAAAGGGGTGCAAGCAGAGGACTGAGAAGCTTCTTTTCCACAAGCTACAGACAAGTGTTAGTGTAGGGAGCAAAGGCTCCTGCTTCTGAAAGTACAGGTCTTTCACACCGTCTCCCCAGCAGGTCCCTATAGCCCAGCCTCAACCCCCCCAAACTTCTTCCTCCACCTCTATTGCAGGAACATTTTGAGCCCCTATTGCACCGGCTGTTTTCCTCCAAACCCACAGTCTCTAATCCTCTCCCTCACCAGAATCAGGCATGCTGCACAGGGCATTTCCCCCTGTGGGTGTAGCGTGTTAAACTAGAAACAGGGTGAAAGAGGCACAGCTGGGCACTAGGAAATGCACCCATGCTGACTGGTGTGGTGTTGGTGCTTGCTCCAGCAGGAAGGGTGAGACTGCTCTCCCTGAGGATATCCTGGTATGCTTAAATAGAGAAAGTGTTTGGAAAGCAGGCAGCAAAACACCCAGAAAACAGCACAGCTGGGGCAGTAGTAAAGACTGGGAGAGCAACAGGAAACCTGCTGACAGCAGGGAATAAAACCTCAGCTCGTGGTTACCATAGTCCAGCATGAATCCTTACTGCTGCCCAGTGGCAGGGCAAGCTGCACTGCAGCCTCTCACCACGACTACCACCCCTTTTCATTGTAGCCAAGTTGTCCGGTATGTCACAGGAAATTACCCAGGCAAAAGAACACCCTCCAAAAATTAGGATACCTTAACTAACCCAGCAGAGAGAGGTATTTTCTGCTTTTCCACTCCAAATTAACACGCCCACAGAAATGTTGCCTGCAGTGAAGATTTTCTTGGTTATGGGCTATCACCCACAGGGCCAATTCTGACTGCAGCAGCTCTGGAAAGACAGTATATCACAGAGAAGGAAAAAACAGCCCTGTGATACAAAGCCAGCAGTGGGTTCAGCCCTTGTTTGCACTGGAAACAGCACTGATCCTTCCTGTCGTGGCTCTTCTGCTAACAAAGAAATGGGACTGTAGCTGGAGTTATTACCTGGGACAATACCTGAGCTCTCCACGCTAAATATTTAAAACAAAGCTAAACCATTGAACAAACAAACAAAAACACTATAAAAGAAGCAAAACCTAATTCACAGCAGCAGGATCTAAGAGTATCCTCTGTCCTTAACTCCTTCATAGCACTTTCTTTTTGAACCTGGAACCAATACAGGGATGTTGGACATTCACAGACCTGATGGTGAGTTGCAGAGGCCAAGAAAAATGCAAGGACCATTGTTGTTTTGAGAAACAAAGAACTGTCTTGAGTGAATCCTGGTTTAGTCTTGTTGATTTGGTCCAATCACAACTATTTGATTGGATACAGAAATTAATTCAACCAGGTTCTGTATCCAGGGCTATACAGCTCAGGATCACTACAACAGTTCTGTCTAAGCTTAAAACTAATAATCAACCCAAGACAGTTGGGAGCAAATAACAAACTGCCTTTGTCAATCCTCTACTATCATAACAAAGTTAGGCTAGGCACAGCTTTTGTGTACCAAGGTTTCAACTGTTTCAGAGCTATAACACACTGTGTCTTTACTGACTTTGGCACCACTTTCAGCACTCAGGGTTTGTTCGTGTAGATTGTAATACCTGAATTAAAATTCGTCATGCTTTTCCAGGTCTGATAAACTTCTGGGAACAAATCTCTCAAATGAGCCCTTCCATGGAGGCAAGTGAAAGGTCATTTCATGCCCAGATCATTTCAGCTTCCTCCTAATTGTACTTTTGAAAGGCTTCTCGCAATTGTTACTGCTTAACTTAAAAGTCCTTGGGAACCTGTGGTTTCCTTCTTTTCCTATGCGTGTAGCTCTGGTGAGCAGAAATGTTACTCAGATGTTTTATGCATTAATTTCCATGTTTCTCCCAGGAAATGTGAGGGAAAGCTAGCAGATGAAACTAGGGCAGTATCAAACCTTTCTATGGTCTGTTGCAGTGCCTGCCTTTCAAACAGCAGAAGCAATCCCAGTTTTCAAAATCACAGCTGCTCTTTGGGCTTGTCAACACAAGATGGCATATACTTTACACACATCTGACAAGCATGATGGATACTGGAAAGCAAGAATGATTTTTTATATATTAGTTTCACGCTGCCCCCTCAGAAAACAGTCTTACTGGTTTTGCATTATTTGTGCTCTGTTAGAAATTGGAAAACCAAATGAATGAAATGCATTTACAACCCGGGGAAGTCCTAAACTCAAACAAGTCCTTTTTTTTCGGCAGGGCCTTTTCTTTCCCCTTTGCAGGACAGTCCTGAGCTGTTCATAACAACCTCCTTCACGTACCTTGGGAGTGAGCAAACATCGTTCCTGGCAAACCCCTAATGTCACAGAAACAAATCAGGATGTCAGTGCAGAAAATTGGGACCCAAGTGTAGGAGCCATAAATCTGTCCCATCCTGATTGAATGAGTTGTGCCCTGAAGGATTGCAGAGTGCTGAATGGCCTTTTCTTGTCAACCCTCTGATGCAGTCTGAGGGAGAGGCAGAGTTATGGAGAGAGGATAGAGGTGAGCCCTGCTAAGGGCCCACTGGAGAAAGGAGATGAAAACTCTGAGCCTGGACCAGACTAGCTGAGGAGAGAAATCAAGCAATTGGACTGACTGGTATATTATTCAATTTGATATACTTCAAGCTGGGTTTTTTTAAACACTTACGGATGCAAATGTGCTATGGAAAGGCCTAAAGAAGGAAAGGAGAATAATTTACTTTCACTGGCAGAGTTAAGCAGAACTGGCAAAACACTGAAGTCTCCAGAATGACAATGTGGAAATGCAGCTGTGAGTTAAAACAACAGCTTCATTTTTTACTCTAGAAGAGGTATTGTTTATTTTAAGCTACTGTTTGGTAACTGATGGTTCACAGAATGACAAAACTGCTTAATAACAAAGAGCTTCTAGGATATCTCCTGAAATATTTAGTAAGGAATGCATGTAGAGTGTGGATATCTGTTCTGGCATGAGTAGTCAGAGCTGATCATTTATTTATTTAGAGAGAAGAGTGGGAAAAGCAATTTGGATGTGTAGGAGAGAAGGAAAGTTGGACTTGAAAACTCTTGAATCACTTTGGAAAATGAGGCTTAAGTATCTATGTCACGTAAGGCAAAGAGAGACACTTGTGCAGCCCTGGTATTTCTAAAGCTGATGGCAACTGCCTGTGTGAACACTCTCAGTGTCTTTTAGGGCAAAGTCAGGCATCTTATTTTAAATTTTTTTCTTAAGTGGCTCAACCTAATCCAGTCTGACAATCTGTTATGGTGGCATAGCTAATAGGGATTGTAACAAACAGCAGGGGGTTGTAACATCTTAAACAAATGCATCTGTTCCCAAACTGTATTTGCATGCGATATTATTAGGTTGAAAAATGGATCTTCCATTCTTACTTTGTGTGGTTTATGACTTTCAGGGTTGGTATTTTGTGCTTCATGAAGCCTTTTTGAGTGATTCTGGGCTATTTGAACTCTCTCCACAAAAAAATGCAGAAGAAGAATCCAGGAGATACCATTTTTACAAGTTTAAGGAAGTCACTGCTCTTGCAATTTCAAGCACTAAGTGGACTATGGCAAGTTAGTATTGTTTAAAGTATTCCTAAAGGGAAACACCTCAGTAAGCATCAAAAACTTTTTTTCATTACAGGTAATGGGAATTTTACCATTGGCTTAACTGAGAAAAGGAAGTAGCTTTTAGAAAAGTGGAAGGAATATCATTTGGCCAGGTGTTCCAACTGCTATGTAATAACTTGCTTATGCCTAATGGAGAGCAGAACTAGCTGCAAAAATACCTCTGAAGATTAGAGATGCTGTATCAGATTTATTGACTCTCCAAAACTGAGACAGTTCATGGGAGCAGCTGAATTTTCACCAATCCCACTGAAGTTCACAGAAATGTTTTTTCTGCCAGCTCGCTCTCTCAACTGCATGGCTCTCCCAGACACTCCTTCTGTGGAGAATTAATCCAAGCTGGGCACTGTTTGAGCTGCCAGGAGTTGAATTTCTTAATTTCCAGAGAGCCAGGTGTTCTTGAAATTAGCTATAGCTAACTCTGACCAGTACAGCTACTGGAGATAAAGTTGGTGCAGCAGTCAATCAGTTACAGCCAGGCAATATAAGGGGAATCTCAGAGCCCTCAAACCCAAATAAAACAATGTCTTAGAGATCTGAAGCTGGTGCTCCTCAGGATTTCTAGGCTCCCAAACTGTTTACCAGAGAAAGATGTTTCTTGGGCTTTCTGGTAACGCTTTAGAAAAGCACAGGCTTTTCTACCAGCATCTCCTGAAGACCTATTGGGCTGTACAAAGTCTCTTCCCAGGTTAAAAAGAATTAATTGGCTTGGATCATTCAACATCAGTAGGGTCGATTTATTCAACACAAGCCAATTACTGGGCATAATAACAACAGTTTTGCAGTCTGTGCCTCGTGTTCTGCTCTTATCTCAGTGAATCTCATCTCCTCCACGTACATGACTACTACAATGAGATGAGAATTTAGAAAGCCAAAGCCTGTGTTTTGATATGACAACATGCAGAAGCATCTTCATACAGTTTCTGCCTCACTCGTGGAAACCAAAGCCTTGTGAGGTACCTTTGTGAAGCCAAAGCCTGAACACTGTGAAGGTGGGGCTGGGATGAAAGGGCATCAGAGCTGAGCATTACAGCGTTTGGAATGAAAAGATATCTTCCCTACTTTGGCTGCTTTTCTCTTTTTACCTTTTCCTTTACTCTCCTTCAACCAAAGATCTGTAAAGTTATTTCAGATATGCATTTCTAGTTATTTTATGATCAAAAAGACACTGAATGCTGTGAATTCTTGTTTACTCGCATAAATTTTTAACTTGACACACTTGCAATTTTCTTGTTTGAACAGTGGAACAGAAGAAAAGATCTGAAAAGGCGAGTGTGCACACAAGGGAAAAAGAGTGGACAGACAGCAAGAACCCTCCAGGCCACAGGACTCCTCCACTGAGCAAAGAGATGTTACCTTTGAAAAGCAGGTCATACACCACGATATTTTTATGTCACTTTGGCAGCATAAAGGGTTCTCAACGCAAAGAACTGGACTCCTGAGAACAAATCCTACAGAAAGAGTGTCAGTAATTGATGTAACAATGTCTGAAGTCTCCTCCAGCTTTGCAGCCAGTACAGGAGCTGGATTAAAATGAGATTTGAATGTCCTGAGCTATGGCTTTTCTTCTTACCCTGGTAGTGAAGTTACAGTGAAGGGGCAAACACATGTGACAAGCACTGAGATATCACAGTAGAAAAAGAAATCTGTGTTTTTCAGTGTCCAAGCCCAGTGTTTTGGTTTGCCAGTTGTTTTTTGACCACAGCACCACAGGATTGTTCAGGAACTTGGTGTGACAGCCAGAGTGTAGAAAAGGGCCCCCCCTTTCCATCCTAGCTTCAACTGCAGCTCCAGCCTTTCCCTCTCCAAAGAGATTAAAAGTCTGCAATGCCCTTTCTACAGAGGATTCCATGTTTTCCACAGTATAACACAGAGTAATCTCATTAACTTCTCAGAGACTGTCCTCTGTGTATGGACCCTGCAGGACAGGGGACAAAGAACGCAGGACAGACAAAAGAAGAACTTTCAATATCAGTAAAATGCCTAATATTGAGAAAGATATTTTTAAAAATTATTTTCTTTGAATCAAACTAGAAAAACATCCAGGAAAAACAACAGATGTATTTAACAACCTCTAGAAAACGTCATTTTCTCAGTTTTGGTCTTGCTTATTTCTTCTAGGAAACAACACACATGTTCTACAAGGTCTTTTTTCCCTCTTCTCTAATTCACCAGCAGCTCAGAATAAATCTGTTCCCTTCAATTAGTTCCAGGGCTGAAGACACTGATACAGTGGCTTGTTTTGCATGCATTGACCCCCAAGAAAAAAAAAAAGTTGGATTAAAGGATTCTGCCAGGACTTTTAGAAGCCCCATTCACAGCAAGTACCCAGCAAATCCAAAGTGCTTTTCTGCCTCAACTAACCTCAATTAGTTACTGCTTGATTCTGATATGAATATATGATGAAGAGAGGAACTGGAAGGTTAAAGTACATTCACCCCAACCTGGATACAGCCACGAATCTGAATGAAATAAAAGCTTCTTTCAGTGTGGAAGTTACAACTTAAACCAACAAAACTGTGAATGTTTCTTTGATCTTTTTGTGTCATAATATAATTATTAAAACCCAGGCTCTGATTCCCATCTTACATTGATTCATACCAGAAGTAGCACTACTTGTTTTAAATCAAGACCTGAAGTACATCCCATAGTTCTTTCCAGAATCATGGCATTTTTTTGTTTGTAAGATGTGCTGGATATTTTCCTTTGACCTATAATTGGAGCAGAGAACAAATTTTTATTATACTGCAGCTTTAAAAGGTATTCTAAGACCCTCAAAAGTTTCATCTGTCATTGCATAGAGCTATGCCTGAGTTAAACAGCCCTGCAAGGCAGCAGGACAAATGACAGAGGGTTGGTGTTCAGGAAAACACAGCTCTCACTTGTAATTTGGTAATTATTTTTCCTCTCTGTCATAGAACTCCTGCAAGATTTCTGGCATCAATTTCCTTGGTCGTCACCAAGGATATATTCCTTTCTTGGAGGAACTGAAGTCAGTGGGGGCTGTGTAGAAGATAAAGGCACAAGGAAACACGTTCCCTGAAAAACCAGCCCAAAGATCCCTAAATGGGAACACAGAGTTGGTTGCTTCTTCGGTTTTTGTCTTAGTTCAAAGTACCTTTGTTGCCTGTGCATCATGGCTCTGCCACCTACTCTAGCAAGTGTCTTTCAAAAACATGAGACTAAAACAAAATGGTTCATAATTCACCTCATCTTTTCTCCAAGCCCCAGCCCAGCTGTTGTCTCAGCAAGGGACATTCACGTCAGATGATGAGAATTTTGAAGGCTGTAGATGTGGTGACCACCTCTGATCCCTTTGCAGTGGCTCAATCCCAACCATCTATATCAGAATAGTTAGTTCCATATGCCTTGTTTCCCAGACACTGGTGCTTTATAAACCTTCTCTTTCTCCTAGAGAAGGGTAAGAGCCTGTGTGTGTTTGTGGGGCAGGAAGAGGCAGTGCCTGGTTCCTAAGATTTATTTTTTCAAGATTCTAAAGCAGAGATTTTGGATTTCAAAATAACCTTTCTTGTTAACTTTGGTAAGATGGAAAGGGAACGTTTCAATCACTTCATCCTTCCTCTTCCTAAAATGCCTCTGTGCTATTTCTTTTACACAAGAGCGACATCAAAACTTTCCCTGAGCCTCTCCAGAGCACTTTACTCAGAAAAGCAACTATCAGATCAAAAAGTACTTCTGTTTATTAGTTCAATCTCCTTCATTAGATTCCCTCTATCATGTGTTTTTCCCACACAAACAGTGATAAAAAAATCTGCTAAAATCCACTGACAGCTGTGGCTGTGATAGACTTTTCCTTAATCCGATTAGCTGCCGCCTCCCTGTTCGCACCAGTCTCTGTGAGCAGTTACCATATTACACTACAATCTGCTGATTTCATCTGCACTGGCATCAGGCAGCGTTCAAAGAAAGTCTGGCCTCATAATAACAGGCTTTGAGAGCCAGGAATCTCCTCTACACACATAAGCACAAGCTGCTGTCTCAAATTGTAAAAACCTGCCTGATTCGGGAATTCAGCTCTGAAGGAAAAGGGCATTCCCACAAACAGCCACCTGAAGCTGGTGTTACCCAAATAATTCTCTGCTCAAGCTTGTCTTTTTTTTTTTTTTTTTTCAGCTCTTACATTGTGATGCTTAAATTTGCTGAGACTCTGAAAGAAACTCATCTTTGCTCAGTCTACCGGCTCAGACAGAAAAGGGAAATGCCTCTTCAGACTGGAGGGAAAAAACCCAGCTTATGTTTGAACACAGAAAGCTTATGTTTGTCTGCTCAGCCCCTCACTTGTGAGCTCTTGCACTTGCAGCTACCCAGCAATCCAAAGGGATGCACCGTGTGCTCCTTCTCTGCACAGGAGTCAGCAAGGAAATGCAGGTTTTCCAACTCCTTCCTCACTCACATAGATAGATTTGGGGGAAAAGGCCTTAAAATAGTGGGGAAGAGGGCTTGGAGAGACCTTGACTCTAAGTAGAGTAGGTGTGACATGCGAAGAGATCTCAGTTTAAACAGAAATTACAGATTTAAGGCAGTTCTTAGAAGAAAATTCTGGTCTTCTGATCATAATGATTTTGTCCTTCTCGCCTTGGGCTAAAAGTCACAGAGGTAGCTCCCCAAAAAACCCTACTTAATTCCCTTTCTCCTCCTACCAATCTTGCAAGCAATTCTTTTTCTTTTATTGCTTAAAAAAGGGAAAGAAAATGGCAGAGCACCAAGTCACAGAGGAATTTTGGGAAGACATATGGAAATTAGGGCTCATAAGACAGTATATAAAATGCTGCAAGATGCCTGTTTAATGGTTAGGAAATAGGCAGCAGGCTCATTCCAGGCAAAAGACAATGTAGCCATTGTTCCTGAATGGTGTAACAAAGATATTTCATCCTGTAAATGCCCTTGATTTCTGAGCAAGTAGTTTCCTTATGAATAAAAGGAGCATGGCACTGTCAGTGGGAACATGCAAAAGATGCAAAAGTAATTTTGCCAATAATTCTAACATTACAGAACTTGCCTTTGATCCACTTGTGTTTTTTTTTGTTTTTTTTTTTTTTTTTTAGCCAAAACCAACAATAATGACAAAAAGAAAAACAGGAAGAACCAAACCTGTTTAATCTTGAGAACTATAAACTTCCAAGAAACTTTGGCTTTGATAGTTTGGACTTCTGAAATTTTTCCAAAATTAGGGAAGGAAAAGCTCCACCTTGTTCAGTAACAATGCAAGAAACAACGTTATGTAGTTTGTTGACTCTGGGTGATGCCTCAGCACTGTGCAACTGGACACCCAACCAGCCCAGGAGTGCAGGTGGGGCACTGAAGAAAGTTGCTATTTAAAATTTCAGCTGCATAAGAAGAATAGGCATTAGAGCAAGAAGGTACAACTGTACTCAGAGGATCATTTAACATTAACAGTTTCCTCTTTGCCATTTTCCACTTCTTCCAAAGCAGACCACAGCTCTAAAGAGATTACAACCTCAAAATTCGAGTCCAAGCTATCAAGCAGAATGGTTTAACACTGTCAGCGTTTCGCTTGTCCTAGTTTTTTGCAGATGCAGAATTTCAGCACATTTGATAACTTAACTACCATTTTAATTCTGATAGAAAGGCAAACTCTAGCAAAAAATGGCCCTACCAAAGTTTATCCAGGTTGGTCCTAGCTGGCAGTTTGAGAACCTTAAAATAAATACGTGATGAGGCTGAAATCTCTTGCCTTATAAACAGCAGTAGGTAGAAAAATGCACGTAATGTAACAATATAACTCACTAAAAATCTTTTGACTAATGTAGAATAATAACCAGACTTAGATTTGACACTAAGAATTTGGAAAAGAGGAAGAAAGTAAAAATTTCAGTTACATGATCTGTTATTCTTGGAAAAAGACAAGAAAATTCCTTACGAGCTTGATCTTTGCTCAGGATCTGAACAGAGTCATTGAAACACGCCCAAATCTGAACTGGAGTTGCTTTGAGGGTAAAAAGTAGAAAACTGGGTCCTTATTCCCATAGGAGCATAGGAAACAAATGAGAGAAACTCAGAAATAAAAAGATATGATCACAAAAAATAAGTGCTAAAATAAAACGCTGTTCTGGCAATGGCAGGTTTCAAAATCATTTGTTGCTTTTTTAATTCCATAAAACAAATTTGTATTTGAGAAATGAGATTCTCTGACTAATCCAAACAACTCTTTCACTGTAGCAATGATTATTATCCTATTTAAATAAAAGACCTGTGTTTCTGTAGTAATTATCATACCATATCCCTAATTAATTATTACTCAAAATATCTGTTAAAATTCTTGCCAGCCATTTAGAAACAGGCACAAATTATTCCCTTTGATCAGACTTGCATTGCTAAAGGCACATTAAAAATACAGAGAGAGTCTGGGAAAGCCTTACAAAATTGTCCATAAAGCCGGAATTATGTTAACTACTGCAGCAGCCCTTGCTCTGCATATTCACAACTTGATTGCATATGAAGACAATTACTCTCTTTGGACAAGAGGTCAATCCACACCCCCAACATTAAATTGCATACAGTTCAAAAGAAAACAATTGCCCTCTAATTTGAATGCATGATGAAAGAAAATAAGGACAAAAAACCCCCCAAGATTTGTGAGCTTCAAAACGTGCTACAGTTAAATAGATGAGAGCAACTGTACAGACTCTGCAAGGCCGAATCCGACCTCTGGATGTTCAGCACACTGCCAAGCAGTTAATGAAGAGAAAATCCTGGCCAGAGAATGTGATGCTATGCTCCCAGTGCTTTGAAAAACTCTGTGGATCTCTAATTCCCATGAACAGAATCTCATTTTTTAAATGATTCCTATGAAAGGCCCATAACAGTGGAGACAGACGCCTTTCACAATTCAAATTTGTGATGCTCCTGGACTCGGTCTTCAAATCTCTGATGTTTCTTTCACTAAACCTCCTCTGGATTTGCAATTTCTATGTCAGGGTCCTCATTTCTAAAAAGAAATAGGAGGATACTCTCTGTGCATGTTTTCATTAAAGCCAGTTTTACAAGGTATTGAAACCCCTGATGAAACAGGTACTGCATAAGAACTCCGTGTCATCAACCTGTGATCAACCCGACACCATTCCTATAAAATTATTTTGCCAATTTCTGGATAGGCACAGGTTATTAAATAATTTCCAGTACTCACTTAAATGAGCATGAGTAGACTAAATTTAAACATGAGGCATGGTAGGGATGTATTTATACCAGACAGCAGTTGCACCTACCTGGGTCAAACTCATTTCAGTTCAGAACTTAGAGAAAAGGCTGAGCCGCTGGAGATGTTTTCCTGCCTCTGAATAATGCAGCTCATGAAAACCCAGGAAAATAGCTTTTAAACCTTCTGGCATCCTATTCACTGGGATTCCAGGTTTTTTTCTTCAGATGCCACAGTTGCTCATAAATACCCTCACAGTCTCTCACAGAATGATGGGTTAGATAACACTTAAAAGCCCCAAAAAGCATGAAGAGTACTGAGCCACAGTGATATGCCTCATTCACTTGTCATATATTAAGATCAAAAACCCTCAGCTAAAGAAAATACAATTTATGGAAAATTCCAGTGAGATACAATCCAAGCAATAAACTAATTTCCTATAGTTTATTAGGCCAACTCTTGAACTCAGCAGAAAGAACTCCGCTTTGTTTCTAGTTCAACAAAGCAAAGCCAGGACACCTCCAAGGCTCTCTGGAGGTCCTGCTTAATTATGCAGATATTTCAGGCTCTGTGACTAGCTCTGTACTTGAACTGCACAGCACAACCGCAATGGACAGTCCCTGTTTTAAACCCAGAAAGGAGATGCTAACACAAAAAATATTTTAATTAGCTGCTAAAAAAGTGGTTGAAAGCCTGAACTGTTAAAATAATCAACTACAAATTTTAGAAGTAATCTTTTCCTCTAACAGTTACGTTGCAATAATGTAGTCATGAGATTTGTTTCATTATAGTTACCCATATGAATCAGCCTAGAAGAATGTAGGACTACTCTAAAAAGCCCCCCCCCAAAAACCATCAACAAAAAACCCCACCCCAAATCTAACACAAATTAAGGGGCTTCTCCCTCCACTCCCCCCAAACGTAACGTGTGATGCTAATGGGAGTTTTGTGCACTTCAAGAAAAGCATAAAAAGTAATTCCCATATGCTGCAGTTGCCACAGGGAATTTGTTACACTCACTGATGTTAAATTAGGCCATTGTGTATACACTTCAGAAACAGAGGCAGGCCATAAAAACTCCTACATGTTATTACTTGAGCATTCATTCCTCAGATTGTCTCTTTGCTGATATTAAAGTCTGAATGTTGTTCATCAGAGAGTGACTGATAATAAAGAAGTGATTGACAAACTTATTACTTGGCTTTAAAAATAAGTTCTCCCAATTCAAAAGATTCTTCTCAAGTCCGGGGAGACGTCGCTTGTTCTTTGTAGCAGAAGGCTGTAATTGGAAAAAATAGGCACAGAGGGAAAAATAGACTTGGTTTGTATTTAAACTGTGTAAATAACTAGATACACGGGTCTTAGCTGAAAGTCTCTAGCACAGCTCAGAGAGAGCAGTAGGAGCTTCTTCCTTACTTTATCACCAGCCTGACCAGTTTGAGCAAGTGGGGTCATTCCGGGGCATCCTCTGAGGAGCTGCTGTTATGATAAAGCCAAATGTGTGCACTGGCACCATAGGGTGGCCCTTGTCATCCAGACCACCCCTGGGGGCCCGTAACCCCACGTGCACATCTGTTTAAACCCGCCCAAGCTGCTGACTAAAGCAGTGACCCCACTCTTCCCTCCCAGTCCTCTCGCTTATTCTCAGCCCCTGTTTTGCTGCCAGCAGGTTGGAGCTGGGTGAGCTCCCTTGCCCTGTTCAGCCTGTGCTGAGCGAACACTGGTGAGGGCAAGAGGGGCTGAGCATGAGGATGTGATGGGACCAGCCTTTGACAGCAGCAGCAGAGGTTCATGCCAGATTAATGTGACTCCAGCTGTGCCTCTGGGGGCCCTTCACTCTTGAACCAAGGTGACCTGGCAGCCAGCTGCCACTGAAAGGGCACGAGCGCAGCCTCAAGGCTTCCCCGGTCATGCTTTTCCTTTGGGTGAGGACAGGACCCTGCCAGCAGAAAGCTATTCCCTAGTTTTACTACACTTATTCTGCCACCTATTTAGCTCTCTGAGTCAGTTTACTGCGAAGTCAGAGAGGCAACAGTGCTGTCACCAAGGAAGCAGCAGGAGCAGAGATGCAGCTGGGTGAGCTGCGGTGCCAGCCATGCCTTCCTTACAGCAGTCCCAGAGCTCCAACTGCAGAGGTGTAAATAATCCTTCAGTGCCAAGGGCTTAATTGAAGACTGCTTTTTGATTCATTGGGTTTCAAATTAAGGTCAGGCCTGCTAATTTTTTATTTTCAATGAACTTCTTGCCTTAGGTACTAAACAAAAACCACACAAGATTTCAAGCACATACACTAAACATCAGCAGCTCCTTCTCTCAAGCACCAGCCTCTGTTGCAACAAGGTCACTGAGATTTAAACAGAGGATGAAGAGTTCTAACTGGCACAGTCTGCACCCAGAAAGTGCAGCATGACCATAAGTGTTTGCAAAAGCTCAGGCAGTCTTCAAGTCTCCTGACCTTGGGATATTCTGCTGAAATTTACGTCTTTGAAATTGTAGACACTTAAAAGAAAACCCAGATGACAACAAAGGCTCATTATTAGGAGTTGTGTGATGGGATAATGCCAGCTCATTTCACGAGCTAAGTTCTATGTTTTCATTCAAAATAACTGAAGAAACAATCTTTCTCAAGCCTCTTCCCCACCTCCCATCTTCTTTTAATTCTGGACCAAGACAAAAATCCCCTGTGAGCCGTGTGCTGCTAACCTTCAATTGCTGTCAGCATGGTTTACCATCAGTCTGAAATCCTCAATCATGAACTTACACACCGTTACCTGAAGCAGCTGCCTTTTTTCTAGTTAACCTTTTAAACTATCAAAGCTCATTTTTTAGTCAGGATCATCTTTCCTCTGCTTCCCCTTCCCTTATTCCTTCTTCTCCCTCACCCAGTTACTCACATGTGAGCTTAAAAGCACGTTAAATGGATTTATTTGGCTTGCCCTCTTGGACTTACTGGTCTTTAAATAAACAGTAAATGTTTTGTTATTTAAGGTAAACCACTGCCTTTCTGCATCTATTTGTCTATTTATCCAGCTGCACTTTATTTTCATTTTGGATTATAATTTACAACTGATACTTGGTTGCATAGGAAGAACTGAATCCATCTTCCTGTTTGCTTGAGATTCTGAAGGACTGTTATCAATGGCTTTTCAACAGTGTCCTGCCACACACATACACAACATTATAAAGCCCCTTATATTTCCTCAGAGGACGACAATAGAAAATCTATTTCTAGGAAAGTCAGAGTCTGTAAAAATGCCGTTTAGGATTCCAAAATCATAGCTACATCTCAGCAGCATACTTCAGATTTTATTAATTTGGAGAAGAATCAGGACAGTGCAATGGCACAACAGAGCTTTTTGTCACTACAGGTTGTGGTGTGAACTGGGTTTCTGATAATTTTACTTACTACTTAATTTACCCCATAAAATATTTTAGTTTTTGCCTAAAAATCAGTAGAGGTGACTACTTCCCTTTAACACAGGCTGCATAAAAAATTACATATTTTGAAAGAAGTAGAGCCTGTGTCCTGTCTAGTTCAGAAAAGAAAAAGAGCAGGCAGAGTTTTTCTTGAACCCTTAACCAATGTCTGACTTGCCTTTAGATGACTTTTATTACTTACAGTAATAAAAAGTCCACTATCTTGAAATTCAGGTATGCAATTGAGATATTTCCAGATAGTTCAATGACATTCAAAATAAGTGGAAAAATATGCATATTGATTTTCCGTTTTGACAGCATTAAGATTTATTTACTCTTGATGTTGCAGTGACCTCTAGTTTGTCTTGGTCAATACATACCTCTGGGGTTGATAAACCTTAATATTCACCTCCATGAGAGTCAATATCCACTTTATAATATAAAAGCTATCCCATGGGACAAACATTAATATTGTCGAATAGATTCAGTCACTCACCTCTTTCTTCTCTTAATGTGAAAAACGACCGAGCTTGAATAGTTGGCAAAATTGAGGGGAAGGGAAAAAAATGGCAATGAATCCTGACAAACTAAAGAATGTGCACAATGTACCATTGACCTTTATCTAAAAGGATTCTGGGTGAAATAATCATCTAGATTTGTGTATTAGAGACAAGTCAGGCTGATTTTCACAGGATAACCTCAAACTTGTTCTTGTAGGAGATTACCTGTGACTAAGAACTTGAGACACAACTGAAAACTTGCCTATTTCTAACTGACTGTCTTCTTGTGATGCTCTCCCCAAAAGACAGCAACAGATGGAATGGGATGTTGATTTCCTGGTACTAATGTTAACTTCTGGTTGAAAAAAAACCCAAACCAACAAACCCACCTCATTCTGGCTATCATGAATTATAATTGCCAGTGCACGTTTGGGAGCTTCCTACAGAGACAACTGAAATCCAGAATAAAATCTGGGAAGTTTGTAATTACCTTTCTCTTTTAACCATTCAGGTTGGATGGTTATATATATTAAGGAACTTAATCAAGGGACAAAATAAGTTTCCACAAAACACAGAAGACTTGGAACCAGTTTTAACTGACTGTTATTGCCATTAAAATGTCAGGGTTTTTTTTGGTCAAACCTTACTATAGTAAACATTTGGGAATTTGGCAGTTCTTTCTTCTACTCAGGTAGCCGATACTGTGGGATGACTTTTTTTTAGGACCTTTTACAGTAACTGCTCTCTCGGTGTGTGATGAACTGGCACTAGGCCAGGCTGAGGCGCATGTCCGTGTGCGCAGCTTTTAAGCTGAAGAGACCTGTCAGTTCAACCAAACTTTCTGATGAGCAATTCCCGTACTTGAAATTTCTGTGTTTGAATATTTTCTGGTGGAAAAAAAAAAATCCCCTGCAAAAGCGACAGCTGCTGCAGTCCCGGAAAGAGCTACTGCAGGAATGTGGACAAGAGAGAAATGTGTTCTGGTTCCCAGTAAGACTTGCAGTTACCAGAAGAGCTCTGAAGATTTTAAGAGATGATTTATATTTGGATGGTTGTAACATATATTGGAAACTGGACCGGTGCCCAAGACTGGGCTAAGTGTCATGAAAAGCTGTGTATGTCCTCCCACACGCTTCACTGCATAAATATAAACTGCTATATTCATGTTTAGAAGTGCAAGATTTTTAATAAAGCACATGATGTAGAACCATTTCCAGTTCTGCTCCACCACTAAAAATCATAGGTACTACATTGTTTTATCAAATATTCTTGCAAATTATTTCGGGTGTTTCCAGGCCTATTTTCACTGTGCATGTTAAAGGAGATAATTTATTTCCCAGATAAATTAAAGGACTAATGAAGTTTCCAGAAGGGTCCATTTTAGTTGCAATCTTACATTAATAATATAGTGCATGAGAGTCTTCAGTTCATCTTTATGCTGATTATGGCACTTTGTATTCGACGGGTACCTCTTGGTCAGCAATAATGAAGACATAACAATAGAAGTTAAATAAAACTCAGCAAGTATTTTCAGGTATGCATTCTTCACTTGTAATTAAAGCTACACTAATCTCTTTTAGAAGGGGTATTACCTGCAACACTGCTAACACCTCACCTAAGTAGAACAGCCGTAAATCAGATAGTGAAGTAAATCTCATTTCAAAACTACTTGATTCTATGTAAAGCTATTCACTAAAGTTTAATACTTATATTGATTCTTCAGGGCAAGAGGGAAAATAATCAAATCTGATCTGTGGCTTAACAATAATTCCCACTGGACACGGCTGAAGCAAAATCTTGCTCTTGAAAATTGCCAAGCCCGTGCCCAACATTGCTTTATTGCCATAAGCTGGGGTTTTGCTCTACTACCATGGTCCCTGACTGAAAGCTTTCCAAGACTATCCTTGTGATTAGGAAACCTCTATTAATCTCCAATCTAAAATTACTGATAACCAGTTCAGATTTATTTATTCTTGTATCTGTTCTTTAGTGCCAATTCTTCTTTCCTGGGATAGACCCTGAACTGTGTTCTGCAGTGTCATTTCCCTCATAGCCTTAATTTCGTACTCTGTACCACGCAAGATTTTCTAGTCTCAGAAAGAGGAGTCATCCACCCTTTCTTTGTTGCAACAACACCCTGTGTGTCTACTCTGATTCTTCTATTGGAGGACACAGCTGACAAATCCCAGGGAGGATTCCTGCTGGATTCTCCCCCCTTTGCAACAGTTTTCATCACCAGGCTTCAAAAAGCACGGGTTAATTTCTGTCCCTGTGTCACTGATCAGACTCAGAGACAGGGGCATCTGAACTCCCAGTACAAACTTGCCATCTATCCTGCTCCTCTTCTCACAAAGCACACAGTTGGAATTTTCTGCATGTGATCACTGTCTAGTATTGCTGCTACTTTGCAGTTGAAATGTAGGAGTGCTTTTAGCTGTTTCAATGCTGTACCACTGGGCTAGGCTTCTTCCATCAATAAATTTACAGAAATAAACAAATCTACTCATAAATTTAAAAAAATAAGGCCTGCTTTTCCATGGAGGAACCACCATCTGTCTGCCTCTGAATACAGATTTGATTTTGCGTCACTTTGGAAATCATCAGGTTATATCATAACTCAGCTAAGAATTTTCTGTGAAGTTAAACCTGCCTTTCAAATACCCTGTACCTCAAGAAGAGGTGATATCTGGTGATTTAGGTCCGTTTTGATACACAGGAAACTGAAGTTCAAGGTTTTATACTAAACCAGAGTGGGGATATTTGTAAAGCACAACAACTTTCACGGGATAAGATACCATTTCCAGTCCAGACCCAGATCCACTTACATATTCTCTTTTCGGCACAAGGATACAGGAGTCTGAAGAAACACTTGTACTATTATTTTTTGTGATGTGTATTTCTGAACACAAGCTGTGACATTAATCTAATGTATGTCTCTCTGCATTAACCAATCAGCAAATTCTTCTTGAAACATTGCATTCCCCAACCTGACTGCTGGAGGTTAGAACATACCCAAAATGTCTGCTGATAATTTGTTTCTGCTCTTGTGCTTGGGTGGGTAAAGTCTAAATATTTACACTTTTTGCTACATAAGTGATATTGCACTTGGAATCATTCCGAGGTTCTGCAGCCCAGATTTGTTCCAGAAAGTTATGAAACTCAAGAAAGTTTACAGTCAAACATTAACAAAACCCCCAACAAGCCACAGTATGGATTTCAGTTGGTGAGTGCTGGTAGCAGTGGCAAAACTGTAAGAAAAAAGCATAATTAGGGAAATTGTTTTCCCAGAGTATTTTAACAAAGAGCCTGGAGGGGCTTAGAAACCCAGTAGTCCAGAAATGTGCTGCCTTCGTCACTGGTTCCCTCACAGATCTGCTGCAGTCTGATTTTTCTCCTCTCAAAGCAATCTTTAAGCATCCAATAAATCCAAACACCACTGAGAATAGCCTCTAACCTCATACGGAAGTCAGAACTGTTCCAAGGAAAAGCAGGTAAACAGGGGAAGACAAATACTGCATAAAACCTTTGCACCCCCTCCCACTCCCAGCATCTCTGTCAGAAACTAAAACTCAAGAATTTGGACCAAAATCCCACAGTAAAACAAAGCACATGTTTTTACTCACAGTCATCTCTTACACTGGATGATTAACAAGATAAATATTAATCAAGAGCCTTTAAAGGGTTCACACACGTCTTTCCCCGGTGCTTCCTCAGAAAGAAAAGCTTTCAAGACCAATGATTCCACCACAATTCCTTGGTGCCCAGAGCTTTGGAGCACAGGCACTACAAAAGGACTGTCCCTGTCCCCTTGCCCAGGCACCCTGGAATGGAGCATGGCTCTGCCAGGAGTTATTACCACAGTAGCTCAATGCCACGGGGGTATGAAGCTGCCAATAATTATCCTCTCTCTCATCCGAACTCACAGACTCTTTGCACTCCCTTCACGGCTAAAGACTCCAGGCAGGTGTTGGAGGATGTTCTCCTTCCCTGCTGAAAGGGCACAGCACCTCAGAGAGCTGGGACATTCCTTTTTGCAGCAAACTCCCTCACCCCAGTAATTCAGGAGAAGAAATTCAGGCACTACAGTAGGCTCTGTCTGCAGCAAAACTCACAGGCAAGGCAAGAATTGGATTTTATTTTTTTTTAGAGAAAACATCTAGAAGTCTGCTTTTATACTATGGATCCAAATCTTTGATACCAAAAGGTACAAAGGTGGCTTCAAGACACACTGAATCATTTTGAGTTTATCTCCTGGAGGTGTAATACAGACCAGATTTAAATGCCTACGTTTTCTTTAGAGGATTTTCTGGTGATAAGACACCAAATAATAAAACAATGCAGCTGACACTGAAAAAACAAGCAAACAGAAAAGCTCCCAAACATCCTTAACGACTAACCTGAAAGAAAAATATTGAGGTTTTATTTAGAGTCATTCCCAGTACGGCGTGCTCAGTTCATGCTGGCACCACCTCTGCTGCTGAATTATAAACCTCTCAGAAACCAAGGCTATAATTACAGCTGGGTGACACTTGAACTTTCCATGGCCAAACATTTCACAGGACATAATTTCTGCACGAGATTTCATGGTGCACTGTAAAGCCTTGAACTTCTTCCATCAGACTGGAGTTCTGTGATCCTCTTTTGCCAAGTCGTAAATGGATAATTATTGGTAAGTAATGATAAAAATTAATTAGTTTCATTTTTAACAGTAGAATCAGTAAGATAGCTCACTTTATATTCTTAGTATTGAAGCAAAGGCTGGAGAAAAGTGGCCAGCAGTGTTATCTGCAATGTTTTGTTACAGTGACTGATAGCTCCTGGTTTAGAGGAGAGGGCGTTTCATATCTTCTTTTGCTTTCAATCACATCTTTTCATTAGTGATGACTGAACCTCAAAACCAGCTGGAGATGGTGCAGATGAGCACTTATAAGCTTCGATGGTTATCTGGAGCTTATCTGAACAACTTTTATCAGCAAAATTGCGATGGGAATTTCACAAGAACAGTTTTTCTGGTTCTTGCTTTTCCCCGATTAGGTACTGCAAGAGCTTGTCTGCTGCTGCAATGCCTAACCCAGCCTAATGCCTTGCTGCAGTCAGAATGGGAACCAAACCAGTTCATTTCATCTAGTTTCCCATCCCATACTGGATGTGAAATTAGCATTTCAGCACCATCACAGTAAACAAAGCTGTTCTTAATTTCTAGGCAAAAATCAGAAAGACAGGAAACTCCACAAATGATATTAATTTCTTTTTATTCTCCTTCCCCCTGCCCTTTCCCTATTTCTATCTTAAAACTAAGAAAAGGCAAATTCATATCAGGTTCAAGAAACAGCTGCTAAGACTTATCACAACTGGAATGAAAAATAGAGGAAAATGAAAGCCTGGTTATTTGGGTCAGTTAAAATTGGACAAAGCAAATCACTGGAAAACAGAATATATAGAGAGGACAATTTGGAACTAGCTGGAAGGCAAATACAATGACCTAATGCAAGCATCCATTTCCAGCACGTTGAATCTCCCTGCACAGCAAACAGCTTTTACCAGCACGAATGTGGACAACTGAAAAATCAGATGCCCAGTTAGCACTGGTTTCCTTTCCTGTGGCTCTGCCCACCAGAAGCATCTCTGTCCATTCATAGGTGATGCCAGCTGGCACAGGTTTCTCAGAGACGAGGGTGAAGAACTCCAACTCCAGCAGAACCCAAAGGGCTCCTATGACCCATTTAGTCCCACTTTGAAAGTCAAAGTGGATTGTTCCTCTGACAAACAATAGAGATAAAACTGTTTTCTGCAATACTTTAAACAGGTTTATGCCACCTAATGTATTTAGAAATTAAATACTTCACAATATTTCCCTTCCTGTTGGTGTTTTTTTTTTTTTCCTCTTTTATTTCCTTTTGTTGCCGGTTGGTTTTTTTTGAGGAAACACATCAATTAACAGATATTGCCAAAGGCAGAATTTTTGCTCAACAGCTGTTCTTTCACTATAAAGAAAGCAACAGAATATATTACAGACAGAAAAAGCATCCCTCACTTCAGGCTGGAGTTAGATAACACAGACCAAAAAGAAGTTCCAAGAGCGATCAGCCCGATTCTCATTTTGTAAAAGTTCTTTTCCCTTTACATTGATTTTTCTACTCTGAAATGTGAAATGTAGTTCAAAATATCCCATGTGGCATGTCAACTTCATTTACCCACTGCATTTCTAATATGTTTTCTCCATACTCTTCTATCCCATCACAGCAATTGCTGTATGCCACAGCATGCTATCATGTTTTATGCAGAATTTCACAGTGAATTCAATGGTGACTAATGCTTAAAAAGAGCTGCCACAACATGGCCCTACCTTTTTTTATAAAAGCACATACCCAGGGTTTGGGATCTGGTCTTTACAGAGGAACACTTCTCTAATTTCTATCCTTCATTTACCAGGGTGGGAGGCGTGGGCCACAACAAAAAAACCCAGTTCCAAGCACCCATCAAACATTCACATCCAGATCTGAATTCACATTCAGGATTTAGAACAGCTTCTTTTAAGCTGTTGAGAACCAGTGTGCTGCATCCACTCCTACATCCACACGTGCAGGACTGGTACATACGGGGGAGCAACACTTTGCCCAGCAGGCCTCAGAAACCCATTTGGTGAAGTTCACAACGTGAAACAATGTCAGTCTCTCTGGTAGCTTGGATGACAAATTTCACTTTAGTGCGAGAAGTTATATGACTCCCCTATGTAAAAGCAGAAGCTGACAATCTGTTGCTCATCAGTTAGCTGCTAGTTATATCTGCATTCAGCTAAAAACTGAGCAATCATAATTAAACTCCATCGACACCACCCATCCAATACAAGATGTTGCAAATTATATAATCCTGGTTTATAAAAATATTAAAGCTATTAAGAGAACAAACATTTTCACGTCTGTTAATCGCATCCAGCAAGAATTGCAGCAGGGCTTTGCAATGTAATAAATATTCAGGAGCTGGGAACTGGCCATATTACCAGCTTTGCAAACGCTGTACTTTAGGAAAGTCCTTTAGTACGGGATGTAGGTGGCAGTGTCTTTTCTTCACTGACTGAGAGGGAGTACAAACAATTAGCTCAGCTGGGGATGAATCATCCTTAATGCTTCCAAACAGGAATTTGCCAAATTATATACAACATTGATTATGTTTCCTAGTGCAAGAAGATATAGTTTTAATTATACGACAATTTTTCATTCTTATTGCACAAAATTGTTGCTTCAGACAAAGAATGTCAACTGCTATTGTGACAGTCCCTAATTCTTGCCTCTTATCTCATATTAGCAAAGACCTCTTAACAAAAGGGAGAGTGACTATTTTGACTTTTTTACATGCAGTAGTATTTAAATTACAGGTAAAATTTAGTGCTAGATGAACTTAAACAGGCTTGTAGCAGTCAATCTCAGAATTATGTGAACACTGAATATATACCTTTCTACACTGAATTCTAGTCTAGGGGTCAGATGTGATTCCTGCCTCGTGATTTTTCTCTCTCTCCCTTTGCTTTGACAAAACACTATCAGAGTTAACTCTACATTATTTTACCTATATCTGTTTTGAATGTGTGCAGGGAGGGAGGAGCAAAACTTGTGGGCTACTCCTTCATTTCCATGTCTTTCAGATTTTGGGAAGCAGCTGCTGTGGGTAGTAAATAACAGCTCTCAAAGTAGTTCACTTGTTGGCAGGTAAATTGCATTATTTGAATGACTTCTTTGGGTGATGAACCCACAAGGTCAGGAAAGGCTGATCTTCTGGACATCAGAAAGGGAAAGCGCTGACCATTATAATTAACTATTTGTAGTAAAAAAGAGAGGAAGCACTGCCTGTATCCCCCAAAAAGTGGAAGTAGATTACGGGGTAGAGAGCTGCCACTGGCATCTGAAGATGCAGCAAAAAGAAGACATCAAGAAGGGGAAATTGTGAAAGAATGATTATTCTAGGAAGGAGAAATAGTCTTGTCAAAGAGATGGAAGATTGAAAAACCCAGAACTGAAAAAAAATGTAGGCAACAAGAAGATGGGATCCACTTCAAGTTAAGGCTGTATTCTGCTTGCTGCTTGTATTCAACAAAAAGAGAATTTACTGAAATTTTCACATGCAGTTGGATCAGAAATCAGGAATTACTATATCAAACATCTTCACCCATTTTTAAACTGCCTTTTAGATGGGTTTAAAATGACCTTCTAATGTCAAAAGCCACAAGGTACATATTCCTGGCATTCCCATACGTAGATGAAAATGTGTAGATGACATACATCATGCCTTGTTAACTGCATTTGTAGTCTCCCCATGTGATATCAGTGTCTGAACTCCCACAGAGTTTGATGGGAGCAAGATCGGGTCTGCTATCTGTCACATCAGTAATTGCTACACGCATTAAAAATTAACAATCTAATTTGAAGGAGTGGCTTGTGATCTGAAACTTTATAGGGCAAAAAGCAACATTTCCAGCTAGAAACACGGTTTATCTGTTGCTAAATCCACTGCTGCCCCTTACTGCTAAAATGAGATCTCCCTCTCCCATCTGCAATATATCATCTACGAAGTCCCTGATCCAGTGATATACTCTTAGAATTGAAAGTTCAGACTGATGCTTTGCTTGAGATATTACAAAGCTTTCTATTCCCACCAGTAGAAATTCATGCCCTGTCAACACAAAATTGTCTGTTAATGTGCTCAAATAATTTAGTTGGGAGAAAAGACAACTAATGCAATTATCCCTGAATGGTTTAGATATTAATGTCTCCAGAGCACACTAAGTGCCCCAAAAGCCAATTGTACCTTCTTAGAAATAAACCCTTAATCCTCTGCACCCCTCTATAAAAAAGAAAATCCACCTGGAAGCTTAAAAAGAGAGAAGGTGGTAAATTTTTATCCAAATTACTAGAGAAGAGCTCAGTTTATACTGATCATTATTTCCTCCTTGTTTCTGAAAACTCAGCAATGCATTCAGAGGTAACAAAATGCACTGACCTTTTCTAAGACATTTTACAGTTTCATGATCATGCCATTCACAAAACTACATTACCAGTCTCTAATTAATATTCCCAAACCAAAATCAACATAATCATGACCTTAAAAAGTTTTTTAATCTCTTCTTTTTCCAGAGTGCTTTTATGTTGCTATCTTAAAAATAGAATCTTGGCATCAGAGCAGAAGGTGAAGTGAAAAAGGAGACAAAATAAGTTCTTTATTTATGTTGCTGGTGCCCTTTATCATGATTTTACATACACATATGCACATACACATGCTTGTATATGTGTTCGTGCAGTACTAGTAGCTATGCACAGATATTTGAAATACAGAGAGACACAATCACATTTCTTAATTTGCAGGAGGCAAAATAAGGTGGAACCAGGCTATGTGCAGGTGGTTTGATTGAATCAGCTGCTAAAACTCACAGCCAGTTCCCAAACTGTCTACTTAACACTGCCTCCAACAAGCCCTGCTGTCCCACAGTGCCGTGCCATCTGTGCCTGCTTAGTGTGCAGCTTTTCCTCCTCCTCTTTCACATGTTTAGATTGTACCCCAAAGCCTGTATTTCCTGGCCCTTCTCCCAGGAGAGCTTCTTATTACTGTGGCAGCACACAAGAATAGGATAAAGGTATGCCAGCCTTGTACCCAAAGTATGATTTCTGTAATGAATATGTTTCTTCAGGCAAACCCCGCTCTTGGCTGCTCTGCTAGATTTTAGGATTACTGTTTTAACTTGCAGTATATTAAACTGTCACTTTAAAAAAAAAAAACCCTAACAAAAAAGAAGTAGCTGAAATTGATGAGCAGTGATAATAGAGCTGATCACTCCAAAGATTAAAAAAAAGAAAGTGGTAACATTGGGCTGTATGGAGTATATTCCAGCAATTTCGTGTGCTTGATACCCAGTGCCACAGCTGAGGGGAGAGGACTCCTGGGATATGATCAGCTCTTGAATTAAAGGAGCCAAAGAGGTAAGGATTTCTTCACCTGCTTTATACAGTCTGTACCATGAGTGTTGACTGCAGAGTTTTTATCACCCCAGAAACACAGGCTCAAGTTCTCACTACCTGTCATGCAGGATGTTATTGCTTTGTTTCTCAAAGGAGAGACAAATACATTTATACAGTCTTTATGCTCCTGTCTAAGAATTTTGGAGGCACTGACTGATTTCAAAACACATTTGAGGGAGACCTTAATGTTTTGTGGATGCAGAAGTCCGAGTAGAGAATGGAGGCTCAGCAGGGAGAACACCTGCAGAGTGTGTCCACACTTCATTGACTCCAGAAAAAACCTGCAGCCTCAGGCAGAGCCCGCCCCAAACCACAATTCAGCCCCAAAGCAGAATTCCGTAGGAAACAGATTTCGGCCACAGTATGGCTAGAGGTTGTGGATTGCTGGAAAAGAAGTGGCTCCACACATCAAGTCTGGCCTCTGAAATTCCCAGAGTACCTGACTTAAGAAAAAGGGTAGATCTATAGGACCCAAAAGAACGAAAGTGCAAATTCAATTGTATTTTTCTGGTATCATTTTCCTTTGTATGCAATGCTCGTGTGTCCTTTTGAAAAAAAGATTTTAGTTGACCGTAGATAGTAAGAAAATAGTACCCCTGAATTAATCTTGGGCTCTTCCCTCCCTCGTATTTTCTTACTTTTCCAACAGCAAAAATATTACCCTGATTATTAAATACCATATAACAACTCACAAGTCAATAGCAGCAGAAACTTTATCATTATGTAGAATGTACATTGAGGAAATGTAGACTTCTTGATAAGGTTAAACAGCATCTCAAAACAGATGAAGGCTATTTTGTACATGCAGAAAGCCACTGTGAGAACTATATAATGATTCACATTGCTTTGTAATTTCAGATATTAAATTCAGGCAAGCAGAATTCCAAAACAATCAAGTGAATAGGTTTCATTAAACAAAAATGAAATATAAGGAGAAGGCCAGATGCCTAGAAGACATTTGATTATCCTAAAAACCTGTCAGTACACTTTTCCATGAGCTAAACTTCGCTGTGTTTTAGGAGTGGTAACTTGAAACAGATCACAGATCATTGCCCAAACTCTGTTTCTTTAAAATCAGTAGTGGACACTGATTACAGTCAATGAAAACAGTCTGTGATTAACCATGAATATTTCTAGGTTTCTCTGTATGTCTTTTATTACTTGGCTGAATAAAAATAAAAATGTACTCTGCCATTATTTGTCCTAAAAATACACTGATAACTTTGGTGGCAGTATAAACAAACCAAATAGGTTTGTTGTCGAGACAGTTGACATAATCTTGAAAAAGAAGAGTTTAGTCCTTCAGTTCATGTGAGGGGACAGAGAAAGCAACCTCTTACAACCCTGCCTGTGTGACTGGGATAATAATGTTCGGGTCCTCGTGTTTTCGGTCTCTCTTGTCTATTTAAACTGTAAACTTCCAAGATAAAACTTGTTTCTTTTGGATGGTAGAATGAAACAGATAAAGGTTACATTGTTAGAATAAATATCCTTTAAGTGTTTTAAGTTGAAGGTGCATTTAAAAAGTGCAGCTGTACTAAATCAAATTCCTTGGGTTTCTAAAATTACGTTGGACACCCTGTGAAAGCAACTTTATCCAGGAGTAAGCAATTTCTACTTTTGGTCCTGACATGTCAGGTTTATAATCTCTGCACACAGGGTCACTGGGATCCCATGTATTATTTAGAACCTCTGGAGAAAATCAAGTAGCACTGAAAAGAACAATTTTCACAAACTCAATTTCCACAGTGTTAAATCTCATAATCTACACAACTCCCCCTCAAATAATTTCTCTGTGCATTTTTCTTGTTAGGGGAGTTAGAATTTATTGACGGTCCAATGACTTTGATTTAAGCAAACTTAAATAAAGGTGGCAGGAAGTTAAAAGGAAGTATCACATCCCAAAGCCAAAAAAAGAACCCAAGCTGAAGTTTTAATCACACAGTTTTAAAAAGTAAAACAGGTGCTGCAGCTGAGTTGGGGCCAGACACTCATGCCAAATGGACAAAATGTGAAATGTTCTAACTGAATGTAATTCAGCAGAGGAAGTCACAAATCTGAAATTTACCTTTAGTGTAAGTGTAAAGGAAAGGAGAGAAAAATAAACCACGTAGAGCCAAAAACTCACTGTACCTCACAGCACGATATCCTGGCTTGGCAGGATATCAAAAATACAAGTAATATTCATTCTGTGCACTGCCTTAACATAATCCCTGCTATGGTTAACTTTATCTTGCTTAGATCACTACTAAGAGAATGCATTAAAGCTTGATGGCATTTCCATGTAACTTCGTGCACGCTTGGCTTGAACAATATGGTAGTTAAGTTATCCTTCTTTAATGCTATTTGTTGTGTTCTGGGCCAAAAAATAATTCTTCTGAACTGCTCAGCTGAACTCGCAAAGATGGGGGCTCTGTCTGAGACTCCTGCTACGTTAAGGACTGCAGATATCCTTGCTTGAGGAGGTCAGTGTTTGTTTCGTTCCTGAGTTCCATTAAAAGTCAAGTCTATGAAGGATGAGGTATTGAAAGCAGATTTTAAATCTAATTGAGCATAAAAGGTTTGCCAATTTTCAGGACTGAGCTGAATCATATGAAATTCAACACCCACTAAATATTATTTCTCTCAACAGGCTGCAGCAGACAATTTTAATGATTTTAGTTCTTAGACTGAGCCAGCAGATATCCAGAAAAGATCAGTATAATTGCTATTTCTAATTTAACATATTTTAAATTATTTCAAGTATTAAAATGTCTTTCACGTTGACAGCCAGGGGATACAAGGCACAGGGAAGTTAAAACACAAGATCCCCTTTGTGAACTTGAGTCCTGATTCTCTGCTCTTTTGCTCCTGGTTCTGGATACTAAAAGGGGGAGAAACTCTTGTCAGCATCACCCAGGCTGGTTTACTGAATATTAGTCACCTAAAGAAAAGAATCCAGAGAGATTTTCTGATTCATCAGTGCTAACTAATGGTTGGCAGAAGGGAAGTTGGTAAGAACTGAGCAAGTTTCTGTCCAGGGGTATCAAGGCTTTAAAAATGCCTCGTTCCAGCTTTGTGGCTTGCTGAGGTTGGCCCTAGGCAGCAAAGGATGCATTAAGTCCTTGTCCATAATCTGAGTCTTTTCTGGGAGCCTAGAGCCAGACAGGCTGAATTCCCTTGGAATATGACTTAAGTCCACCAGGAAATTGTGCTAGTCAAACTGTTTGCATGAGGGCAGGTTTTAATTAACTGGAAAGTCCAAGATTCGAGATGTTCTGATTTTTTGAGTCACTTCTGCTCGTAGCTTAATGCATCAGCTTGGTAATATTAATATTTAACAAGCAACATGCCTATCATTCTGGGCAGAGTGAAAACGGGCAGGATTCTAAATTTCTTATGCCTATTGTACGTGGGAAATATATTAGAACTCATCTTTTCGCTTATGGCTCAAGAATTGTATACTCTGCTCGGCACTCGGTATTTCACTTAGCAAAGGACAGCACTTTATAACTATTAAATGCACTGCCTTAGGGATGTGGTAACCCATTGACTTGACAAGTCTTTTAAAAAATGCTGTAGTCAAACAGCAAGGCAGGATACATAGGATTTATCTGATAAGCTGAAAAGTCCCTAATGACCCCAAACACTTCAGGCAACACTAAGTATAAAAGTCATTTTGATGAACCTGCAAATCACATATAAATCAGGAGAGAATTTTTGTGTCCAAATATTTTTAAAGGCATATATTTCCACTGTGTCTTCTTTTTTTGCCCTCTACAATTCCCTTGACATGAAAATATAAGAAAACATTGTGTTAACTGATCTGAATTAAACATTTTTTTTCACTTTGGCTCCCTACCTCCTTTTTTATGGCTTCAATAGGAAACAGGCAGCCATGACTCATTTTCCTTTTCAATATCTTACAATGAGACATGTTTTTCTGGGATACCTTAAAATTACAAAGGGGTAGACAAAGAGGATGCTTTCCCACATGACCATGTCGATGTGGCCTGTGCTGAGGATAATTTTTGCTATATGCTACATGTAGAAGTGACAGGAGCAAGTGACACACTCTGTTCAGGGTGCCAGTCTGCTATTCCAACAATATTCTGTAATTAATGTTGAGTGAGCAATAAAGAAAGACCCAAGAGAAAGGCAAATCTGCTTGTTTTCTTTTCATTATGGATGACTATGCAAGAGGAAACCAGGAATATTCTGACAGTGCAGCTAAGATCTGGAAACTGTACATCTGTTTTGATCATTTGGATCCCAGTATTCATAAAGATGAGCAGTTTATTATGCTCGGTGCCATTTGTCAATACATCTTTCCCTATTTGTCCCTGCTGAGATTGTGGCTGCTACAAAGTTAACAGCTGGCACTAGCACTGACAGCCCAGGGCCAATTTATGGAACTCAGCTGGTAAAATACTGACCACTTCTGACACAAAAGAATGTCACTCTCCAAGCCATCCAACTCACTGCCCTTCTGTTGCCTCCTCTCCTCCTTTTGGCAGGAGCCACCGCAGTGTTCTCTGCCTGCCAGGGCTCCCATCTCCAGCGAGCCAGCAACACTCCCACCCCTCCCACGAGCTTTGAGGCTCTTTGCCACTCACCCCCCCGGTTTTCCTTCTGGCAGATGGTCTGCTGCATCTCAGCTGAATTTCCTGCCCTGACTGCACCATCCTGACACTGAAATTGCCCACTTAAAATGCAGTCGGTTGGATCGCTTGGAGGTGCTGGGAACAAACATCCTCCTCCCCCCGCCTTAAGAATTGCTCATTAAATTCCAGACTTTTCCTGCTAAAGGAACCTGTTTTAATTGAAAAAGGAATGTTATGCTTAAGAATGCATTTTTTTTCTTAGCTAAGTAAGCTTAAAACTGTCGAGAGGCTCCTTCCTTTTTGCCCCCAACCACCCCCATGGGTGGAATCTTACTGAATGCAACTGAAACTTTGCATTAGGGGTGAAAAGATCCTCTTTCCTGCCCCTATGGCCAGACTGACAGGCCTGGGGACACCTCATACTACAGTTTGGCTGACTGGGGATCTGCTGTGTGGAATTGCTGTCATACATGTTACAACTGGCCCCGCTGTGAGGGTCACACAACTGGGTTGTTGCCACTCAGAGTTTTGAAGGTCTGTGTGCTGGTGGATTTTACTGTAGTGATAGACCCACAGTTGTGCCTATCCTGGTCCTTCCACCCTTCCTGGGTAGAAATTGTAACCCGCTGTGCTCCACCTTCTGTGTCCTTGTTTTGTACCTCAGCATCTCATACTTTTAGATCCCCAACACATCATTTGTTGGCACACAAAAGCAAACAAGGCACATCACATGCCCCTGGCTGGCACAGTTTATATTTTCTGTCCCCTCATTCGAGCTGGAGCTGTGTGTATACAGTAACCAGAGCTCAGGGTTAGTCAAAGTCTACAGGTTAGATTTTTTTTTTCATTTAAAGTCTACAGCTCTTTTATTAGGTGAAATCAAGGTCCCAGTGAAGTAAACCAGAACAGATCCAATTAAAAGTACTAGAAAAACTTGTGGGCTCCACACAAAAGAATTCCCAAGTCAAGCTCTCAGGCCATCTCGTCCAGTTCCTTCTCCTTAGTGCACTATGCACCTTCAAGTAAACAGGGCACAAAGAGACATAACTCCTCCCATCTCAAAAATGTTTCATATTTGCACTTCACTGCAGTAGATAAAACTTTCGCTCAGGCAGTGGGAAATGGCATTGCTCCTGCAGAGCATGTTTCTGTTACTCCTCTTACTCCAGAGGAAGGAAGGAGCTCTTATAAGGCTGGTGGGACCCGAATGCTCTGTTTGGTCCTCGAGGATTCCAGTTCTGTGAAGAACTTTCAGTAGAATGATGCCTGTGACAGCTTAGCATTGCAGCTTTTTGGGAAGGTTTCACAAGCTCAATAAATAAATTAAATAACCCTTTGGAGCCACAACAGTGTTCAGAAAAGCTTTACATGTTTGTAACTGGTATGAAGTGCAGCTGTTTTGAATAGATTTTAGAAGATGAAGGTCTTGCTTGGGCAGATAAGAAAGCATCATTTTACTGGGAAATTGTGTGAATTATAGATGATATTATTTTCCCTACACAGGAATAACCTATCAAATGCCTTGAAGTGGTGAGATGCGCAAGTAAGGCCTTCTGTGCAAGAGAACACAGACTGTATTTACAAATACAACCCATAAATAATATTTTGCAGAACTGCATTGCAGGCAACCTGTGGGCACTTCATTTATACGGATTATTTTATTTCTGTTACCTGAACACTGGGTCACCAAGAAGGAAGGATTTGCTTTGCTCCAATACGGTACATTGCAAACAAGGATATCTCACTACCCTCACAGAGAGGAAAATCAAGAACTGAAGTTAGTCTGATTTGTACCACTAATAGTCTGAATTTTCCCCTTAAGTCTCTACAGAAGCTGAAGAGATTCTGGAGAGACAGCACAGAGGTAGAAGTCATCAGAGCTGTGCTGGGAGATGAACAGTCCATAACAACACAGCTTTACTCCTACAGCAGGTAATGCACATCCACGGGGGCCAGGAACACGTGCAGGTTACACTGCCCAAGGTGTACAGCCTGCACGAGCAGAGGTGGCATTGCACAGCCACTGAGAGACAGCTCAAAGTGAAAACTAGCAATACCAGACTACGAGTCGTCAACCCAGACTCCAAGTTTCAAACCATGTCCAACAAGCATCTATAGGCATAGTTTAGGTCTCCTACTAAACACACCTAAAGTTTCTTTTACACAGATGCTGTTGCTGCAGCTTGAAATCTGTGAAACTTGTGTGAAGTTAAGCCTCCTGAAACCTTCCAAAACCGAGCAATCCAATCACAAAGCAAATGTGTATGCAAGTCTCAGGTGAAATATGACAGCCTTACTTTCTAGGCTTCACAGAGAGATCAGTCCATCAGTGATAATTAGCTTAGGTTAATTCCAGTAGCACTTGGATTGTAAGGTAAAGGAAATAGCTAATTGAAAGCTGAAACTGGATATAGGCATCAGCAATGCAGTCTTTCTGAATGCCTCCTGAAGATGAGAATAAAGTAATGTGTTAATCTATATGAAAACAAAAGAAACCTTTATTAGCGTTCCTTTCAGCAGTCACTGCGTGACACCGCTGTTGCATATGAATGACTGGATAAAGCTGTTTAATACAGCAGGACTAGATTCTGGCCCTGTAAACAAATTCCAATCTCAAGCCCAACAGTCTGGAAGTTGGCTATTTTACACCTTTCACTGTCTGTTACCATACAACTGACAAAGAGCAGAGGTGTCTGATTTTTTTCCCCTCCAATATTTTAAAAACTACTAAAGGAAAATTTCAGAGCTCTCCTCACCATTGCCGCTCATCTGTCCCCTTCATTTGGCTTATGAACTGCCAGCAGAAGGTTTGGCAATGCAAATTTTTAGTGGCATGCAGCTGCACCACAGGTAGCTACAGAAACAAACAGGTAGAGCGCTTTTCACAGCAGCGTTTCTGAAATTATTGGGATAAAAATACAGCACCACAAGAATTCAGGTGCAGAATCCAAATAGCCCGTTCCCTCATTATGGTGATTATTCACCTGAGCAGTCCTACAGACAGCAAGGAAAGTTCCCCAGTATCCAGCACTGTGGGTGTGTTCAGGTGCCCTTGGAACTCACTGTCCTACCTGGAATAAGTGGGCACGGAGCAAAGGGCCACCAAACGCAGCCCTTGCCATCCAACAATCCACTTCACTTCTGCCTTCTGTGGCAAACACTCTGGCAGATACGTACATGTGAAGCATGACACTGTACATACAATTTTGCTGTTGGGAAGGGAGAACAAACCATTTGTGACAGATGGTAGTCGTGCTGCTTAGTGCAATACTGGGAGACACTCAGTTACACACACTTAAGATACAGTGACGGAAACAGCATATGGACCTAAATAGAAGAGGCATTAAGCTTAAAACGTGAAGCTTTTCCTTTGAAATGGTCTTGTTTTGCCAGAGACATTTACTAAAGGCAAAAACATTGGCTGCACCGAGCAGAAAAAGGATTTGGTAATTGAGGGAAAAAAAAAGGATTCTGACACATAATTTCAGCCAGCCTTCAGATTTTTCATGCTGCTCTACACTCCTGATACATCTCCTGAGCTATTTTTTAAATGTATGTACATCTTAAGGTCTAAGATCTAACATGAATAATAACTGAAATGATACATAATTAAACATTTTGCACATCAATGTGCGATATTGATGGTTTAAATATTTCATGACTAATATGTTCAGTTAGGTTTAAACCAAGCTACTGAGTTATTTCTCCCTCACCTCCACTGCCCTACATCAGAGAGTATCGATATAGCTTTCACCACAAGTTGAAAAGAAGATTTCAAATCTACTTCCTGGAAAGGTAGTTAAATAATTACTGTCATGCTAGAAAAAAAGAACGCTCAGATCATAAAGGATAAGAGAAAGGCATCATTTTCTACTAGCACATAATCCACAGCATCCTCTCCTGTGCTCAGTTTTCAACTGTATGAATGCTGGTGATAGAGCTCTTCATTTCCAGGACTAGTAGCCCAAGGTACCAGCCCTCAGAGCTCCTGGACGTGTATCTTATATGTCATAAAACATGGTGCCTTCTGTAATGCCAGCATTTATTTGAACCCATTTGCTGCACTCGGGTTAGTCATGTCGAGTTCAAGGCCTCCAGCTTGAATAAATCAGTGGTTCAGCGTGTTCCCTCTGTATTGCTCTGCTGGCTGAGGGTAAGTAACTAGACAGAGAATTGCTCCTTAGGCTCAGTGAGTGAGATCTTTATTTTTAGTGTTGAGGACGAGAGGATCTGTCCTTGCTGATGACTCATGTCTGAAGGTTCTTGCATTTGCAGCCTGTCAGAGGATGTGCTACACATGAAGAGTAGGAAAAATAGTCCAGTGACAGCAAAACTCCTCTTTAGGTTGCCTGACTTTTTTAGCTCTACTCAATGAAACTTTTGCCAGCATTTTCTTCTGGCTTTATTTCCTCTCATGCTGCATTCTTCATTACCTTTAAACATGCAGTGCACTTTGAGGCATCACTCCGGAATTCCTTTTGAACTATCATGTTTATTAAACTTCAGTCAAAGGACTTTATTCACAGATGGAAGCATTTCCCTCCTCTTTTTCTTTTCCCAGTTTCCTCCTATGGAAGTGCCAGCCCCAAGAACACAGACAGGAACTTCTCTTACTACCCTTTAAAGTAGAGTAAGATGTACAGTGTAGAGACGTGTTACCCCTACTGCAGCACAGGAAGTGCTGAAGGCCAAACCTCAATATCACTTGCACCTCTGCAACCCTCTTGAGAATCTTGGCATAAGGCAGACTGTAGGGAAGATAAAGTTATACCCTGAGAGACCTAAGAAAGCAACAAGAGCCATGAAGAACAGTAACATCATCGTTTGGCAAAAGTTTATATTCCAGGCTGGTATTCCTAGTTAAACTACTAAAGAAGACATCTGAAGGAGGGAGGTACCTAATTCCTTTGGACAGTAGGACTGAGTCCCCTGGTTGATAGTTTTAATTAGCATGTCACCTGAAACAACCACAAGGATCCAGTCCCAAAAACAAGGAAAACATCACACAGCCACTCTTAGCATTAGTTAGGGAAATACGTATATTCCAAAAGGATTAACTGGTCTGTGATCTGTTGTCATAGCCAGTATCATACACACTGTGCACCGTGCTGAGTGTGCTGTCCACTGGTGACCATAAATATCTGTTGTAATAACGGAGATACAGTCAGTTATAAAGCTGGGATAGCAATAGAAGGGCACATTCACTGAAAAAAAAATCAATTTTAATTAGGAAGACAATTATATTTTCTCCCAAAGGTTGCCAGGGTCTCAAGATTTATCTTTAAGGTGATGGAGAAGTAATCTTTTCCATTCTATATCTACTGGGCAGCACTGAACTGTGGAACTATTTCAGGTCCAAGGAAAGACCATGAGGTCCTTCAAGGTCTTATAACCCAAGGCAATAAAAATCTCTGGCACATCATTAACCTGTCCACTGCAACAGCAGGTTATGATTACATCCTTTGAATTCTCCAAGCAAAGGTTTGTTCAGCTGATTCACAAACTATGTAGCAGCCACTGGGCCTACACTGCTGCCTTCATTCCTACCAAAAGCTGAGTTTTGTGCAAATAGATGATCCCAGGTTAGCTACCATCTTCCCTTAAAATAGGAACAAACTATGAAAGATATCAAATTGGAGACGAGCTGCCTAGTCACTGTCAGTTACTTTGGGGTTTTTATTAAGGAAATTTGTTCTAGTAGCTGCAAAAAGAAGCTATCCAGGTTCTATCAATTGCTGCCAAGCTTTTCCATTGTAATGAGGAAAAGTCCGCAGCTGAAACGGACAATAGGTCTTTGCTGAACGTTTCTAGATGTTGTGGTTGCCTTTCCTCTACTGCTACTTCTTGTTCCTCTGCTCTAAGTTTCATCTCTCTGCTCTTCCACAATCTCTCACTTCGTTTCTCAGACAAAACGTCAACAGCCACTGTAGCCTTGTGCCTCTTCAGATCATTCCTTCCACACTTACCTCTGTCAGCTTAATAAGGTAGCCTGCAAAGAGCAGCCAGTCTCAATTTCCCTTCTCCTTCTTGACTACTTGCAAGTAAAATACCCCGTAAATAAATACCAAAGCTGCACCAGTGACTTCAGGATCATGAATACAAATTCCAGGCAAACTACTGAAAAATCATAATTGGCTAGAGACTCATCAATCCACTTTGATGAACACCACCATTTATGATAAAAATATGAGCACTGGATCTTCCCAAGCACTACTGGAAAAAGATCTGCCAACATTCACATCTTCCTCTGCTCTCTACAATGGATTTCTATTACAGACTTCAAACATGCTCTGCTCTGAAAACACCCTATTGATGTCAAGATGTCTTCAGTGTATAAAACAAGTGCAGGGTACATGAGAGAGAGGCACAGCATGGCTCTGGAGTTTTGCATATTCTTGCAGCAGTGTTCTACTTTCTGAGACGTTGGAATTGCCAACGAGTGGCCCAAATCTGCAGGACCTTCAAGGGTGATCAATCGGCAATTTTTATATGTCTTATTTTCTCTCTGAAATATGTCCTATTATATATTGCCATGGTGATACTGCTGTGGTTTTGTTCCAAATTGCAGTCAAATCAAAGAAGATGCTTCTGAAACAATAAAATATTCCTGTGGCTTTTTAACACCACAGCAATCTTAAGCTGTGCAATGCACACTATTCTATATACTTATCTCCCAAAGCAGTAAAAAACTTCCTGTTCAGCTGTCAAAAATTTGATCCTGAAATGTGCAAATTTTTAGCATTTGATGAGGGTTGGAAACTCCCTTCTTCCACTGACACAGCTGTAGTGGCTCAGTACCCCAGCGTCTGTGATCTGTATTTATCAGAGCTAAAGGTCCAACCCCGAAGAGCATTACTGTGGACTGTGAGCAGCACCTTGGATTAGCTGTAAAGCCGATACTCTTCGAGAGGTATAGTGCAGGCATTGGAATAAATGCAGAACATATTGATATTGATTAAATATATTCAAGGGATTAATATCAGTCTGAATTTTATCAAGCTACAAAATAATTCCCAGAAATGAGACTAAAAGTACCGGAGCTGTATTTCTCTCTGTCTTGGAGTGTGAAAAGTGGTGTGAAAGTTGTGAAAGTAAACCCATGGAGGGAACTCAGACTTTGGAGGGACATTTAGAAATTAATTTCAGTTGTAAATAAGAAACCTGCCTATTCTTTTCTGTAGAACACTAGAACAAGCCTTTTTTAAATAGTGTTCCATCCTTATAAACGCTGAAAAGCTTTCTGATTAAATGCGATTGCATTCAGGGATTTTTATTATGCGATTTCAACAAACAAACTTGAGAGTAAGACTCAATTTAATTTCAGGAAGCAATGAGACAGGGTAAATTTAATAGGAACATATTGTTCCAGGCATGCTCTATGCCAGCCTGCAGACCTTGAGCAAAGCCAGCCATCTGAGAGCAGCAGGGGAGAGAATGAGAGAGACAGAGAGAGGTAAAGACTGAGAAGGAAGGGGAGGACAGCACAGAGAAAGAGACAGATAAGAGAGGAAAGTTCCTGTCAGACTTTTCTGTGATGAGAGAGAGGAGTTGAGCACTGTGGGAGAAAAAGATATGAGGGAGACTCTGAGCTGACTGTGTATAAAATAAAAACCAGTACATAGGACACAAGTCCAAGGTGCTATCCAACTTTCACAAAGTCAGTGGGAAGACTCCTCTAATTTCTCCCGTGGCACTGCTCAAGCGGTCAGTAAACAAAAACCAGTCCCTGTCCCTCTCTTCTTCCAATCTGGACAACAGGAAGGGGCTGTGGAACACAGAATGACACCACCTGACCCTCACTAATCCAAGTCATCAGGTGACAGTGAGGGGGCTCCTCTGGAATTAAACAGAGGTTGCTTTTAACCACGTGTGTGCTCCCTGTGCCATCCTGGCATGCCCCAATGAAGCAGAGGGAAGGGAGGTGACAGGGCAGGACTGAGCAGAGCTAACCCTCAGCACTTCCTGGGGCAGGTTGTAATATTTCAAGCTCTTCGAATAGCACAAGCTCTTTCAAATGCTTTTCAGCAACTTCAAGTGAAGAGAAGAAAATACAAACACCCCTAAGCCCTTTTAGGGGAGACATCAGCCTGTAAAAAGAGCTCCAGCACCTCAGCTAACAAATTTCTTGCTGTTCTTTTGTCCTTCCTCCCTCTAGCTCCTGTCTTCTGTTCATTTTGTTTATTGAACCAGACTGTAAGAACTGTGGAACAAAACCTGTGACATTAAAAATATGCCTTATGCGTGTTTAGTTTTAAACACACTGCTAATGAGAATATCGAGTAGAAAGAATTCGCTCCACTGATTCCCAAAACTGAGCTGAAAGCTCTGGGATGTAGGATGTTCCGACTGATAAACGGACACAGGATGGGAATTAATTTTACCAGGTGTACACCAGCTAAACACCTGTAAATATAGGCTGGTGAAGCAATATATAAACTGAATTCCTAAGCATAAGAAAGGGCTCTGTGCTCAGCGGAGCCAAGCTTTGTGTCTACACAGCCAGTGAGGGGATAGCTTGTAAGAAAATTTGGAGGCAGGATCTCTTCACATCAAATCTTAGGTCTCACAATATCTCTATATGTGAACTTTGGTAGATAATTTAAAATTAATATATGCTGCTTCTACTCATGCTCCTGCTTGTTATTCTGATTGTCCAAATCAAACACTTAGCAAGGTTATAGAGCCCTCTCTTGCTCAGAAATTGTTTCAGTAAAAGGCTTGCACTAAAATCTAATTTTCTCTTAGGATGGTGAAGATCAATCGACTATTACAATTAAAGTAGCAAATTTATAAACAACACAATCTTTAAATTGATGCTTCTTTAACTGGCAGGGCATTTCAGGCAGTTTTAGATGCATCTGAAAATCCCTTTTTCAAGCAAGGGAACTTTCAATGCAGAACTGGCTCTCTATTAACATGTTCTCAGTCTCTGTATGGTTATCCTATGATGTACAATGATTTATGAACACAGATAGGATTAAGTCTGACCTTGTGAGGACCAGCAACTTCCCTGTTCCTTTTCTCCTCACCTGAATAACTTACTGGACCCCTTAAATAAATTAAAGAAATAAGTAAGAGTGACTGGAAACACTGCTGGACTATTTAAGTAAGCCTCAGAGAACTACACTGGATAATTTATTCTTGTGAGAAACATAATGATCACCCAACAAGTTTGGTTAGGAAGGTGGTTTATCAGGCCACCTTGATATACTAGGGCAAAAAAATACACAGAACACCTACTGATGATGGATTGCGAGATATATTAATACAGAAAAGGATTGAGATTTACTTTCAATAGTAGATTAAGGTGCTCCAATGCAGCCAAGACTAGTTCTTTCGAAACAACAGGGACCGAATTTTTTCTAGATAAGGACTTAATTTTTATTGAAAACCTACCACCTTCAAACTGCTCGAAAGTTGAAGCACTATAAAACTGTCAAATAACACCATTATTAAAAGCTTTATTTGACAAATCTTCCACTGCTGGGATAACTTGTGTGTTTGCCTTCTCTCTCACATGAAATAAAATCATTCACTTATGCAAACTGCTGACAGGAACGGAAACAAATGGGGTTCTCAGCACAGGGTGAAACACACTATCCCCTTTCTGCAGCTTAATGGAAACCATAGTTATTCATAAATCATAAGGCACTCAGACCAGAGAGCTGCTCCACTGCTTGTTGCACAATACTTTGGGAAATGTTTGGGATGGACTCACAGGAAGCCCTGCCTGGTGTTCTGGAGTAGCTGGTAATTTTTCAGGAGCAGCCTAGAGGGATAAAGCATCTGCGTGAAACTGCTCAAGGGGAACAAAAGCGACTGAACAATATCTGACAACCAAACGTGGGATTTATTTTAACCTCATAATAAAAAGGTGTTAGTAGCTCTACTAGATGGTTTGATAGTTTGCCTTTTATTTGTGGCCAGTGACCTTTTGCCAGCACTTGCTATTGATTCATAGATTTTTAAGGCCAATAAGGACCTTTATATTTTCTAGGCTGAACTCCAAATTAACATAAGCTTGTGTGAGCTTTCTCTTACGAGCCTCACCTTAGAGCATTCTGGTACAAGCAGCTGATGGATAAATACCTAACAGTATCCCTCCCATTTAGGAAAGATTGAGTTGCAAGTGGGTACAAGTATTTGAGATTTATCAGCTCCAAACACCTTTGAAATACTCCCAAATATCAGGAATCTCTGCATCTGGAAATGTGTGGGAAGGTTTCTTTTTGCTTCTCTTTTTACATAAAGCCTTTAAATAAAGAAAGAACAACTTAAGATTCCTGGACAACCCAGAAAAACTGCAGGATTTGCCCTATTAGGTAAGTAGGCAAATTCCTTTCTTGGGGGACCTCCCCAAACACCACGTTTCCTTGGGTAAGAGAGTTGTCTCCTTTAGTGATTGATTTCATCTTGCTTTTGAATGTTGGACTGGGACAGCCCTCGTGGGCTGTGAAAGATCCTGGTGATTCCTGAGTAGCCATGGTTAAATTCCTTGTGGTGAATAAATCCGTGAGCAGGCGCAGTGAGTAACAAGGTACTCCACTGGGCTCTGAGGAGTCTCCAACCTCAACAGGCAAAGGCAAATGGACAGCAGAGGAAATAAAGGCTTTTTCAGATCAGGCTGTATTTTGAGTGGGATTTAATGGAGAATCTGAATTAGCAGGGTTAAAGAAACGAACCAAAATTATTTTTCTCCGTTGCTGCACGAAGACCAAGAAAAAATTACCAGTACAGGGTAGAGGGGGATCTGAGCTGAATCACACTCAGAGAAGTGAGGCTTGAAGTCCAGCTGAGCCATTGCAAGAGCACGAAAACTCTAACACACCTTCTGTAATGAATTCTGTCAATCAGAGCAGGAAGTCCTGCTTGAAGTTAATGTTCCCTGAATATTTTCCCCATCTATTTTTAAACTGTGAAGCCTGGACCGCTCCTTGGAGATCTGGGAAACATTCTGCTTTTCAAAAACATTATTTGGCACAAGTAATAAGACATTGGCAATAATAAAATTACGTTTTCGGGACCCTGACATAAAACTAATTCAGGACGCTGAAATAAACAAACCTTTGCCATGTTCTACTGCTGCACCACACACAAAGTAATTTTCATTGTCTAATACCTTGAGTTCTAAAATTCATAATTGTTTACTTTCTTACCAAATAATGCCTTTGTTTTTTTTTAGTTTTGTGACATGGTGTTCTGGTTGCGGCAGTACAGGATTAGTTGCAATGTCTATCAGCAATTGGTTATCTAAGTTTTATTTTTGCTCTGTACTCCATCTCTAAATAAAAACTGAGTTTCTTTCCATTTGCTCTAGATTTAGTGTGGCCTGCAGCTTTGATAATATAGATTACATCTCAGCCCAGATAATATTTTGGGGGTTGATTAGCATGGAAACTTGTGCATGCTTGTAAACGCTATCCATCCATGAAAGTAAGAGAACTCGTGAGACAGTCTACAGTGTTTCCAGCATGATCAGAAAGGTTAATGCGTGATGATGGGCAGCTCAAAACACACTTCTCTGCAGTGTTTCATGAAATAACCTACATCCCTGCTTTTCTCCATTCTGATAAACCTGACAAGCTCTGCTTCCCCCTTTGCTTCCCCAAAGCTTCAATTCTCTTCCTCAGAATTTACTAACACAACTTCTGCTCCAGGAACAGTTTCAATAAAACACAAGTGGTTACTTCCCTTTTAATATTGTTTATCAAAGGTGTTGAGGGGCAACTTGGGGGATGGACTGTCTGATCTGTGAGTTTGACCAAAAAGAGGGAACATCACTAAAGCAAAAGCTTAGGAGGTCTATTGTATTTGTCTTAATGAAAATATTAAAAAATCTGATTTTTAAAGTTACAATAACATTTGGAAGTACCAGCTGAAATGAAACCCTATGTGGCAGGTATGCTGCAGGTATCCTGCTGTGTCTCAAATGGTACACAAATTACAGGAGAAAATACAAAGGTAGAACTGAGTGTAGGAAAGGAGGAAAACTCACATGCAAAAGGTTGAAACAACTGGTCAAAGACTGAGGTAGAGAAGGTAGAACTTGTCAGTCATATTTCAATTTCTATTTCTGATCTAAAACCCAACAATGTCTATCGATGCAAATGTCCTATAAATATTTCTGTCAGGAGATACACAGTATTGATATTTCCTTTTCCTTCCTATCTATTAACTGTGTCAGTGCTATTTGCCAGTAATTTCCCTCTCAGCACAAAAAGAAAGCAACACCTACATAACAAAGAACTGATAACACAAACCTGAACTTCTGTGTAAACATATTTACACAGACTTGTATTTATATAGACTGAGCATCACAGACCTCTTGGGGAATTCCTACAGATTCTGTATTTTATACATTATTTTTCATCACAAGGAAAACACCAAAATGGAATCTCTTTCCCCTGAATCCCTCCCTGCTTTTCCAGTCAGGATTTTATGCTGTTGCTTCCCTGTCTGCATCGTACAGGCTCTAACACCTGGATAATGAAGTGATTCAAACCGTTCCTACATGAGCCAACGCTTGTTTGGCTCTCATGTTTGTAGCAACACCGGGAGCTCCACTGGAGAAAAGCACTTACAGTTGCCACATTTTAAGCACCATATCATCTACACTTACTCACAGCAGGCTGAACTGATGCAGCACTGCCAGCACTAATGGCCCAAGTCCGAGAGCTCCTCTCACTGCTGGTACCACTGGAACTGCCATACTGTTAACAAGGATAAGAGTTTTGAGAGCATGCACAGAATTTTGCCAGCGAGATAAAGCTTTACTGAAGATTTTCACCCCTCGTGTCCCCTCATGTTGATTTTGAGAGAGAGCGTCAACTGTTTGTGTTCAGTGCTGTGCATGAGGATTTGAATCCAAGAACACTCCTGCCTCTGTGCTTGGACTGCTAAGCCACCAGCTTCTACCAAAGAACAAAGAAAATGAATATGATGGAGATACTCAGCAGGTCAGCAATATCTTTGAAGAGAGGGATTTGACTCAGACATTAATCAGTATATAATTGCTTACGTAGCACGCCTTTCTTCACTATTAATGATTTAACATGATGATTTACCAAGGCACTGAGAGAATGCCTGGATGGAGGGAGAAAAAGCACAGAAATTAGCCTGTGGTATTCCCTGCCAGAGAATGAATCTACCCATGCAGGAGTGTCAAATTGATAATGAAAGATAAAATGTATGGTGAGCCCAAGAGGGTACTTTACATATTGCTGTGAATAATGCTGCTGCTCTCTGCCCATTAGACTGGATCAGCTTCTTGCAGACACAGACAAAAAAAATATGGTGACTCCATTCACAGAAATTGTTATTCACTCAGGACACCATTTCCAACCAGCAATTTCTTATCTAGACTTGTGCTAGTGAAAAAAAGCAATCAAATCAAATGCCTGGTGAAAATAAGACTTCAAAATACCAAGTTTTCCTCTTTAATATTAGCATCAGAATGCTAATTATTGCCTGTCCTAGCAATTGCTCTGTTGCTGGTTTGGCTGAAAGATTTGTTGAAAGAAATTTCCCATTTAAACAGGAAATTTTTATCTCTTTAGGCTATTTAAACCTATAACAGTGGTTTTCAAGTGGTTTATTCTTGGGCATCTGTGGATTATTTGAAAGGATCCATAAAAGCAAACCAAAACCCTCAAGCCTATTATGAGTAGATTTCAATTTGCTTACAGGAGTTTGGATCTCCAGACTATAAATTTCTTATAAACCATACATTAAAAATGTTTGAAAAGAAACTGTGATCTAGAAAAACCACCATGTACAAAATATGCTGTTATATCTGCTGGTTCCCAACTTAATAGTGGGACAGTTTATTGTCTTCTGGGATTAAGGCATGTGAACTATTAATTAGCATCCCAGAATGCCGTGGGGAAAGACTCAAAAATATATATTTAGTGGAAGCTGTGAGAAGAGAAAGATTCGTAAGATTTGTTATTTGGATTAAGACACGATTCTGAACCTCTGAAAATTTGCCCTCAATATGACGTTTCATATTGAAAATAACAATGTTCAATGACAGTTTGAATTTTCCCTGTCACAAGCACCAGAAAACCATCTGAACAGGAGCTGCAATATTATTCAGTGTTGTTAGTGAGTGAAAGAGAACTCACTCTGTCTTACACCTGCGTAGAATCAAATGTAATTACCCTGGTCACAAGATCTGTGCTCACATAATACACATCAAACTTCTGTTTAATTTTGGAATCGAGCACACAATTTTTGTGATTCCTGTCCTCAAACAAACTCCAAAACAATACAAAAGAACCGCTCCCCAACAACTCCCCAAACCATCTACCATCCAAAACATTCTTCACATTTATCCTCAAGTACAACCATACAGGCATCTACATGAAAATATGGTTCTCCTTTTAATAAAATTTAATTTCTAATATTAGTCATACCAAAACACTGGATTGCAGAAAAAAAAGGTCCCTATTTCCAAGCAACTTTGTAAATTTGCATTCTATTTGCCTTTATGGATTAACAACCACAAAATTCTAAAGTAAATGGGGCAGAATTGTTTATAATGAACCAAGCTGTTGTAACATCCTCCTATAGGTAGGCACAACACACTGTAGGAATTAATGGATCCAAAAATTGTGAGCATGAGGCAGTAGGTGTTTCATACCACCTCAATTATCCATGGTCCGGTTTCTGATCAGTGGAGTGGTACAAACTGTGTGTGGGTTGTTTTCTTCAAAGCCAATTAGCTTTCAGGGTTTAACAGCAGAATTATCCTAAGTCCCTGCTCCTGTGTTTACTGAATGCAGTATGAAATCCCTAATCAACGTTTTCAAATTGGGACTGGTGGACTTGGTGCAGAAGAGCTTGTACACCTGCGTTCACTCATCAAGAGGGAGGCTACTTTGACATAAAGTAGAAGCTACTATGAACACTGAAGAACCAGAAACATCCTACTGGGGAGATTAAAGGATATCTGGAAATATGACAGCTCAAATGGGAACAGTTACCTGGACAGAGCTGGGCTGAAAGGATCCTTACTGAATCCAGTCTTCCAGAAGTCTTTTCCTCTGAAACCTGTCACCTCAGCAATCTAGTCTGGTGTAAACAAGGGGGTTTTTCCCTGGGCGCTGAGTCTGTGCTCAGAAAAGCTGATGTGAAACAAGCAGGGACTCCTCTTCTACACACGTATGGAACTGAACCCCCAGAACACACTAAATGCAAGCACCTAACGCAGCACTCCTTAACACTGATTCCAAACACCAGTTTGTATGAGTCAACTCCAGCTGCACGTCATCAGCTCCTCAAACTCCATGCAGACACGTGTTTGGGTGCTGCAACTCTCTCTCGGAGATTGGAAGAAGCCAATTGGTTAGTGGAACAGATCACAGGCTTTCCTAAAGGTCTAAATGACACCAGTTTCATTTTGCACTGTTCCCTTACGCAGGGATTTACGTTACCGAAAAGAAAGTAGAATTATTGCCTGTGCACAAGTTGATGCTGATCCCTCTTTCTGGCCAGAGGGAGTTGATGAGTTTAGCTTTAGGTAGCGAATTGTGGTGCTGGAAGTCACCCCCCACCACCTGAGAATGCTTGAACTACAAGTGCATTTGACAGTTAACTCTGGAAAAGACATGACACAGTGAATAAAAGCATCTGGCCAAGACATGGCCCCTGGTGGCCTCTTCCTCTGTAAGACTTTTGTCTCAGAGATATGGAGGAAATGGAGAGGGAGAGAAAAATGGATATAAAACTGCTGACACTTCACAGATGATATTTCTAACTTATGAAACACTAAAGCTCCTTTCTGCTAATACACTCTGCAGTGGTTAGCATTAGATCCACCCGGGACAATGGACAAAAAAGAATTAACATACCTGCTTCTTATTCCATTCACACAATCTGTTTTCATTTTAAAAGCAATTTTGTAAATTTCTCTCACTCCTTTTATTTAATCAATTGTGATGTAGAATATTAATTTCTAAATTGCATGAATCTTAAGTATTTGAATACCTCCGTGGTCCTAAACCCTTTACATCAGTCCTGTGCATTTATCTTTGTTAGCAAGTGACACAGTGCTTAAAGAGTACAGTTAAAGAGTAGAAAGATCACAGCTGCTGTCGTATTAATATTTAGAGAGCAGATTTAATAAATACCATATCTCACTCTATGTTATTATCTGCATTAGTGCTATCAGGTTTTAAGGGAATTCAGGAGATGGTTTCTTATCCATCAGGTTGTCAGAAGCAGACAAGAGGAAAATCAAATGTTCATTTACTCACATCTGGTGTTCCACAGGGATCCGTGTTTAGACCCCTACTGTGTTTATCTGTATAAATGGTTTCTATCTATCATCTAAATCAGAAGAGTTTATGTGTAGAGCAAACAACATCAGATAAATATCCTTATCCACTAACTCGGTATAAAAGTACAAACCAAATGTACACAGCACATTGTAATTTCTGCTATTTACTGAGGTTATAAAACCTTCTTCCCTCTTTCTTCCACTTTTCTTTTTGCTTGAGGTTCATAACTTGATTTGCAACCAATTATTACTTTCCCCTTTTCCTCGTGCCTTTTATCATTACACTGATACATAGCTTCTCTTTCTCTTGTACCATATCAAGGACCTGGAAAATCGGTTTTAAAAAGTGTTATAAATAGGTAACGCTGAATATAACATGAAAGAAAAGCAGATGTACCCCTGGAAATGAAATATTCAAACCAAGAGATATATTGCATCTTGCTCCAGGGAACCTGTCAGGGAGGACAGAGGCACCGTGGCAGAGGCAGGGGGATTGCACAGTGCTCCTTGCTAATGCTGCCATTATTATTCTCCTCTCTCTATCTGATCTTTTTATGATGGCAGCTTCCTTCCCCAAGGAGGAGTGGGTAGAATTTTATGTGGGAAGAAAGGAGCAGAGAGAGACCTGGAATGGATCTTTGATATCAACAGCCATTTTGGCTTATAGGATTTTTACGTACATTAGTTAAATTGTGTTACTTTTATGCAAATCTGGATAATTAATACATAAATATTGAGACCATGAGCACCTGTAATTTCATTTCCCATCTTAAGCAGGTCTCTGGTGCTGTTGCTACTCTCCTCCCCTCAGGCAGCTGTATGAAGTGCACATAAGAGCCATATCCTTCTGCAATGACACCTGTGTGAAGGACATTCAGGTACTGTCCTGTTTCAAAATGCCTCCCTATAGCACAGCGAGTCTCGCCCAGCATTAATGTAGGACCCATCTCTGTTAGGAAAGTGACTTCTATTTATCCTCTGTCCTCTTCCTCCTCTTTAGTCAAGCCAAATAACAGACAGGAGTACCCTGTTTCTTAAAAAACAACAAAAAAACCCCACAACCCACCCCCCAAAAAATCACCTCACATTGCTCTCTGTCTCTCTGCCCTTTGATTTCTCTACATTAGACTCATTCCAGGAGCTGCATTAATACAAGCACCCTGGACTTGGCTTTAACCAGCACAGCAGACACTAACCAGCTCTCTAAGTAAGAGTTCCCTGCTGATTGTATCATATCAGCTAAAATAATAAGTGCATGATTCATTGTTTTCTGCAATCCTGGCAACGCAGTCGTACATTTGTTTTAACATTCAATTATTAACAGGAGTGCTATTTTGCATGTCCCGTCTGCCTTAGTTAAACAGAAAATAATTATTAATCTCCTCTGATAAAATACACATACACTAATAATCAGTCTGTGACTTTCTTGAATCTTGTTTTAAGAATGAGATAGTTTGAAATAATTAAAAAGCAATAAATTTTAAGATGGCTTTAGATAAGAGCTCCATATCTGCACATATTTTGCCATGAATAATTCTGCACAAATCAGAGTAGCTCCTCAGCACTGGAGTTATTCTTGCTCTTTCCAAAATGATGAACAAAATCATTTGACCATCTATGGGCAAAGGCTTTTCATTCCACATGCTCTCAGTAACATTTTGCTACACATATTTTGATTACCACCCCGCTGGAAAGTACCACAAAAAGAACAAAGTATAGAACACATGTTCCTTAACATGCATAGGATGCATAAAGAGAAAATGATGTTAATATGCCTTTCCCTCTGCAGTAAGAAAGAGAAGATGAAGTAGAAAGCGTGTTTATCTCAGCGGGAGGATGCGTAGATGGATTAAACAAATGACATTTGACAGAGGCTACTACATGGAGCAAATTGAAAGGTGAAGGATGATGAAGAGGAAACAGAGTCCAGATCACAAATCTGTGCTGAGGAGGTAGAACTTTACCTACTCGTGCTCTAAGATGGCCTTAAGAATTGAAAGTGTATTTTACAGACATGCTTTACAGGGTTTCTTGGCCAAGCTGATGTGCCAAACCACTAAGTGATATGCACTGGCATGGGCTTGCACTCCTGTGATATAACAGGGACAGCTAAGCCAAATTAATGCAATTATCCCAGAGGAAAGATATAAATTGTTTAATAATTATAATAAGCCTACTTTTATTTCATCATTTTACCAGTCATACAGTTCAAGGCAGAATTTTGAAAATCAAATTTTGAGCTCCATTTAACTTCAAAATCCTCACCTGTGGAGCGTAACAATGCTACCAGCTCCTTTAATGTGAACCACAGAGGCTCAGAGATGCAAATGACTTGGCCAACAGGAAAATTAAGTGCAGAAACCAATCCTCAAAACATCAGACTTAGAACTGGACTTGACTGTTCTGTTCTACCCACTTCCTTTGGTTCTCCATGGCAAGAAAGCTCAGTGAACTTTCCAGTGAAATGTGGAAAGTTACCCATTTGCAACTGGGCTAAGACCTTGTCAGGTAGCAGGAGCACTCCAAAAAGCACCAAGGCTAAGGTAGGTTTTTCTACTGTGTTATACATATGAGCACACAGCAGAGTTCATTCTACACGTGCATAATGCTAAAAAGCAATATTATTCCAACAGAATATTTTGCCAGCTGAGATTTCATCTAGTTCAAAGATTCCACATATTCTATCTCTCTCATAGAGCTGGATAAACACGATGCTGAAAAGTCAATTCTTGTTTTAAAACAACATACCGATGGGCTGCTTTGACTCTGAAGTCTCGGGAATTACCAAACTTAATAAAACTCAAGTTCTCATATATTCCAGATGAGAATAAGAAGCATATAACAAGTACTTTCTGCGCACAATAATTTTTTACTACATATTAAAAAAATCTGACGCCACCACACTGTTTTGCTTTTGGCAGTGGGCCATCTGTGTGCTGCACTGGCATTTCTCATGGGAATTCAGCTGGCCACACTTTCCATACATAAGGGACTCTCTCCAACTCCATACTTTCTCTAGAGATTGAGCTGAATCAGTGCTTAATCACTAAATCTCCAGTTTTGAAGCTCAGTATGTGCAGTGAACTGAAGTTCCTTTTTGTTTAGGTGCACCAAATAACTACCAGACAACACTTGGTGCATCAATCCTTACAAAGTCCATCAAATTCTGCAATAGCCCTCAGAAAGTAAAGAAGAGCTTAGGCAGAACCCAGCACCTCATTCTGCCACTGCCACATGGCACAGCCCTCCCCTTCTGCCACATTTTCTATACCCAGTTGAAAGCTACATAACCAGCAGGAAAAGAAGAGAAACCAAACCAAGCTCCATTAAAAGACATGAATAACTGGTGCAGGTTCACAAGGCTGGAATCTCACTGCTAAGAGGTGTAAGGGTTTAAGCAGAAACATTTTTGTTCTGTAACACTCATGTGGAGGAACACAATGGAAATGGGCCTAGACTTTCTCATTTACAACATGCCTTCCTAAAACCTTCTATGACATGCTGTGTTTTCCCTTCCCATGGTACCAACAATTTCTCGGACACTGCAACAAGTGTTGAAATAAATACGCCTAAAGTATTACCTAAAGGAAAGGATCTATTACTAAAAAAATGAAATGAAATTACAGTTAACATCAAATTAAATACAAGATGTGGCAATGGTGCTTTAAAAAATTGATAAGGAATTTATCGCAGTAAAACACATACAAATTTAAAGTGTTATTTAAAAGCAGAGCGTAGTATGACTACAGTCACAAATGGTTAGTTTTTATTTGACTGAACCTGTGTTTAGTGAGGTATGGATCATTGCTTTTATATAAGTGGTAAATTTTACTTATACATACAGTTGGCATCCCATTTTTAGGATTTCAGGTGTGTTTTACTACTGTTTTTCATGCTGTGAAAAACTATGCTTCACTTTCCACTTTACAGCTTACATGGGGTTAGTCCTGTATTCAGATATACCTGGAACAATATCACTTCACACAAAGCTTTTCAAGCAAATGCTTCCAGTGTAAATGATTGAAGTTTGTATTCCAATTGACTTTATGCACTTAAACAAGCACGCTGAGGTCTATCTGTTGGCGTTCAAGCAAAACATTTAAGTTGAATTCCACGAAAATGTGCAGAAATCTAGTGCCACCTCGGTGTTCCTTCTAAGCCAGATTCTAAGAAATGGCCAGATAGAAGCAAAGTGGGAACAAACCAGTTCCTCTCATACTTTCCTTCCCAGACTGGACAGGCGCAGATTTAGATATTTGCCACTTAATCAAGAGATGGCCCAAAATTGTTCTGCAGCGCAAGTCGGGTTGCACCAATTTGGAGCACCTCTGTAGCTTCTCCCAGTGCCCTGAGCTGCTCAGAGCCCCAGTGGTGATGGCTCATCTGGAACACTCCGCAGCAGCACAGCAAAGCACTTTCATTTCCTGCACCCTGATTCACGTGGGATCTGTCACCGAAAGCAATTCTGCCAGCGCTGGGGAGGAGCTGCAGGAGCCACAAACACAGACTCTCACATTGCTTCATTACAGACCCTGCTTAAATTCACACCAGGGGAAACCGAGATGAGATGTTGCTCCTCGGGGAAAAACTGCGTTCGGGGGATCTTTTTCCAGGGACATTTAATCCACCCCTCTTTGAGAGCTTTAAAATAAAGTTTTCTTCAGAGGCACATCAAATCATACATCAAGGAGGCAAACTGGCTTTGCAGCCTTGCAGTAATCAAAAGAAAGGCTCGATGGTGAGCACCATCTCTCATGCACTGATAAATTGGTTTCTCTCCTGCTTTCATTATGCAGTACTGGAGTTATGTTCATTGAAGTTAATGGGAGTATTTCCATGGACTTTGGTGTGTAGTGGGTCATATAATAAGTTCCTCTATATGTTGTAGTCTGAGGGCCAGAGCAGCACTTACTCATTTTAAGCACTATTTTAAGATTTGATGGATGACTTAGCTCTGTTTTCCCAGTTTTCCAAGGACGCAAGGTAAAAACAAAGCTAAATACAAAACACTTCATGGCATCCTCCTTTTTTTTCTTGGTTGGTTGTGCTGTTGTTGGGGAAAAATGAGCATTCGGTACAGCCGATAAATCACTTTGTCACCTTAATCTTTTATTGATCTCAATAAAAATTGTATTTTGTTTCTTAACAAAAATTCACCAAGAAGGACATCACATCCATGGCTGTGTGTAATGTAGGAAGTGCTCATCATTTAACATTCTTATTTATGGGACAAGATATGGATTTTTGTGGAAAAATCTTCAGCTGTTTTTGTAAGGTGATGCATCATATTTTTAAAGATGTGCTTGACTAAAAGGCAGGTTGTTTACCAACTACACTAAGCAGTCATATCTTATAGTGAGGTTTTATATAAAGAGATTATAAAAACACTTTTTCTGAAGCAGTAAAGGTGAGGGAGTACAGTGATTTTCCCCACTAAGTCTGTTCTGTCACTTCAGGTTAGTATATCAGAGCCATATAATTCTGTTTCAGATGACCATGTTGGGAAATCTCAGGAAAAAAAAGAAAGAACAAGTGATTGCTAAGGGAGCCCTGCACTTCCCCGTGAGGATCGGGTTGAAACCGTGCTCCCATGGAACACATAAGAAATGTAACACCTTGACTGCCTCCTATGCTGGTACTTGCTTTCTGTTCGTCTCTGAGAATATAAATCCGTGCCTGAGCAACAACCTGAGCTAAGGTTGGAAGCACACTGGCAAAGCAGGATGCCCTGTGTCTGGCTTAGCACAGGATGCACTCCAGAAGAGATGGGAAGGGAGACCAGTACTTTTTGCATAATCACATGCCAAAGTGTTGAATAGAGATACTCTGAGCCACAGCAGTGAGCACCTGACATTTTCCTACGTGTCACCATAGAAGAATTGCAACTGAGTGCAATTATTCTTCACTGCAATTTTTTGAAGAATTCTCAGGCCTTTCTCCTTTTCCTTCCTACATGGTCTAGCAGAGTCTTTACTGAAGACTTCAGTGTGCCATAAGTGTTTGCAAAGTTGTATAAAATTAATATGTGCTTGTAGTAATTGCTTAATAAATGCCTCCCATTTTCACAACACAGTGATGCTAAATGAAGACCTGAATCCTTTCCATTTCATTTTACATAATCTAAAGGACTATGCCCAAAACTGACTTCAAGTACTGACTTTCATAGTTTGCAATTTATCCAGGCTCTCTTCCTGCCAAGAAAGGCAAAGCACAGAGAAAAGGCCTCTGCAATCCCTCTCTGCAATGGAATTAAAAAAGCAGTCTGCAAAGTCGACAGGACTCTTGGGCCTAAACTTTCTATCCATCAAATCAAGTCAGTGTGGACCAAGGGTCCCCTCACTCTCTTGATGAAGGAAATTGTGTGGCCAGATAAGCATGTTCTTAACATCAAAGATTCATTACTCATAAAATTACCATCAGAACCATCGCTCACATGAGACAATCCGTCCTGCACAGCAATAGCCACACCTTTGAATTCTTCCAATTATGGGTATGTGACGGTTTGGGAGGGTTTCAAATCCAGTATCTCAAATAGATCACAGCAAGAGGCTTTCTCAGCATAAACTGCCTTGGAGAGACTGCTCCATATATAGGATAATTTTTTTCATTTTAGTGTTAGTCCATAAACCATTTTTATAACATACTGTCACTGTCCAAAGATTAACTTTAAGCTGAAACAAGGACTATTTCTTTTTCATCAGACTCTTGGAATTTTCCAAATATTCATCTAGATTTAGAGATGAAGACAGAGAATCCTCATGTTTTTCATGTTCTACTGTTCAGTCTTCCCTGCTTCTTCATAGTCTGGGCACATACTCTTTTAGACCTCAGAGAAAAAAGAAAGTTCCACCAGTGCCCACAATAAACCAGAAGGCACTTATTCCCTGCTCATTCCTGTAAGAAGCGAGGCTGAAGAAACACTTTCTCTGTTCTTTATTTGTTTTTCAGGGTCAGAAATCCAAGGCACATTGCACAGGCTTCTTATACCATGGCCAGAGGTCAAATCTCATAATACATGACTTGTCAGTATCTTTTAGCACAATTGATAGTGGTGTGCTGCTGACTCTCGCATTCCAGACCGAGAGGAAAATGTCCGGAGCAAGTGAGGTTATATGATAGATTTTGTAAAATATCACCAAGTCTCAGGAAGAAAGATGGTGTTGAAGGCAAAGAAAAAGGGCTGCACATCAACCCTACAAAATGCCAGAGTTTTTGATTGATGTTCAAAACTGGTCATTAACAGTAGAGACTCCTGCCATCCACAAAATTCTCTGCCTAGTTTAGCAGGAACTCATATATGCAGCAGAAGCATTTACAGGCAGATGCCCTACCCCAATTCAAATTAAACAAACCAATCAACCAACCAAAAAACCAACAAAAACCCCCAAGATGAAAAAGCATTGCTCCTTTACTGTATTTTGTAAACAGGTTTAAATATCAAGGTGAAATTCTGGTTATCTTGGAGTAAACTGAGAAATTCTATCCACTTCTATAGACCCATAACTGTACAAAATGTTACTGATGAGGGGGCAGAAAGACACTCCAGAATTAGTCTAACTTTTCATAAATAAAAGGAACTGATATGATCTCTTATTATGGAAAATTGGCTTCCAGTAACTTGCAATTGATCTACTTTCTGTTAACATTATATGCAGAAGTGTTTCCAGCAGATCTTATGAAAAAGAAGGTAACTGCAATCAGCAGATGAGGCTACAATTAGAAACAATGACTGGGGAGGGAATCCAAGATTTAGTGCTAGGAAAAATGATGGCCCTATTTCTTATTTTGAACTCGGTTTCAATTAGCTAATGATAATAAAATCTTTTTAGGATTCTGAAAGCTTACTAAGGACATATGAATACCCCAAAGCAGGTGTTCTTCCATTAACTGCTCCATCTATTTCCCTAGCAGTCACTGATGTAAATAAATCTCACACACACTTCAACACAATCCTCCCCTGTTTTTTTCTAGTTCTGCTCGGCTTAGAGCAGTAGGGAGGGTGGCAAATAATCATCAGGAAAAGGTGAAGCAACATGCACACAAACCCAACCTGCTTTCTGCAGAAGGAAAAAAACCCACAAACCAGGTTTCAGGAAATTATGAGCAAAATATTAAGTAAACTACACATGACTATGGAGTATCAGACTCTTCTTCCCTTTATCCCATTGAAATCCTGGATTGCTTTCACTTGCATCAGGACAGTACGATATTGATTAACAGGAAAGGAGACAAAACCAGTGAGCTCACACTGAACAATCAACAGGGAATGTTCTTCAGTGTGCCCTGCTTAGTTTCAAAACAAATAATGCCTTTTGGGTATAAAACAAGGTCTACTATGATATTCGATTACAGATTAGTACTAGCATTTCCTTTGTCCACATCCCTCCCTGCAAATTCAAGGAGAGAAGGTTAATTTTCAGTTCTGTGACTTTCCTTCCATTGTAATTCCCATTTAACACTTTTCAAGAAATTACTTTTTTCAGTCTTCCATTATTCCTCAAGGACTCCAACTTTTCTTACTGATTGTATTATCAAATATTATCAAGTTGTATCATATCCTGCCTGCACGAAGCAGATGAATGTAAGGAGATTTTACCGACATACTGACATTTATTTAATAAAGTCTTTAAACATTCCAAGACACAGAATAGAGACCAGTTTTCCATCACATATACGGCAAAGATTATAAATAAAAATATGTTGAAAAGTTTCTACATTTAGATTTGACAAGGAAAAATATACAGAGTCCTTCCTGATCTCACAAAAAGAAATATTACAACTTTTGTCATTTGATTTTAATGCAGTTTGCAACCATCTAAATGCAAAATGGGAGCAGCAGAAAATTTTGCACAGGCAAACCTTTTGACTTCCAGAGGGAATAACGACTCCAAGAGGATTAAGTACCCAAGGTCAGATGATGGCAGGGCTGGGAATGGCAAGACATAACACAAGAGGAAGTGCCATGCACTCCAGCAACAGATGTTTGCACTTTGCATGGGAAGAGTTGCGTAAAAGACAGTATTGCATTGAAAACCCTAACTGTGGGAAACAGACCTACACGTGTAACATTTTCATTAGATGGAAACTCTCCAAAATGCAATTTGGGAATGACCTAAAGCTGACTCTACTTCCATCTCCCAGAACGGACTAAAAAGTTTAAGTCACTTTTGATGATGGTAAAAGGTACTGTCAGGGTGAAATCCTAGAGCCAACTCAGATCCCTGTCAGGCAGTCGATAAACTCACATTACATTGCAGAAACTGTTACAACAGTCAAAAGCAGGAAAATATCAAGGTCCCAAAAGCATCTGTGGTCCCATCTGATTATAGTGTAAATCTACTAGAACGACTTTTAGCAAAATTATGGGTACGACCCTTGTGAAGATCGATCCTTGAGTGGTTCTTTATGCTATGACAAACATTTTATCCCAAATTAATTTCTTTTTTTATGGCTTTCCAACAAAAAAAAGGTACATATTTCAGAATAAAGTTCTTGTTCTTAGGCAATTAAGAGGAAATACATATAATGCCTTTTTATAAGAACACAATTAAAGAGTAATCACACTTTTGTCGTGGCTGACAATTAGCAGCCTTCCTTCCCCTGAGATATAATAGAGCTATGTCATTATCATTACCAAAACCTTAAGCCCACTGAGGGAGTATTAGATCTGTACAGAAAAACAGGTTGGGAGAAATCCTGGCTCCACTGAAAACAACGGCAAAACTCCCCTTTTCCCAGCTCTAATTAGCTATGGTTAAATTACAGTGAACATACAGTGAACTCAGCGAGAGATGAGGAAGGGAGAAAAGCAGATCTTAATAGTCAATGATCCCTCCTGAGCAGTGGCTCTGAAGAAAGAAGTTCAGAATACTTTTTTTGAGGCAGCAATCCTCAATCTGCCATCGTCTCCTCCAGGAAGATTGCTGGCTTCAATCCCCAGTTAAAAATGTCAGAACCAAGGTAATGAGAAGAATACGGTTACACAATCAGGCAGCACATCACACCTGCTTATATAATAGTTTTTGCTGTGTGCATTTTTAAATCTCAAATCTTGTGTGTATTTGTTTCCACCTAATACTAATACAATAGGGATTTCTATTCTGCTTTTGCTGCGTTAAATATTACTATATATATTATCAATTAAAACATACAAGTTCTCCTTTTCCAGTTTCTTCAGAAACAGCTAATGGGAGCTGAGGGATATTCTCACTGAAGGTGTTCTGAAAGACATCTATCCTAATCTTGCCAATATTTCCTGCAGAAAGGTGACCAGGAAGGATTGCTTCCCAGCCCTCACGTGGCTACATGGGAACAGCAGATTTGGGGGTACAGCTCAGCACCGTTTGAGTTTAGCTCAGCTAATAGCGTTACAAGAAACACCATGTACATCAGCCTCATGTCTTCCTGGCACACATGACACTGGCACTGTTACTGGAGCTGTGATGCTGCATGAAACACATCAGTCCACTGCTGGGGCACAGGATCACACAACAAAATCATAAATACCTCCATAATGTGGGTATTTAACACTTTCAATGTGTACACTTTCAGTAAAAACCCCAAGAAACAGAATCAGAATATCACAGTATTGTTGTGTTGTCCACCTCCAGAGGAGAAAAGGTGAAGTTGTGGAGATATTCAGAGGAAACAATATTCACATTGAACAAGTATTGACATGAAACCACTACTGAATACAGAGAAAACAGAACGAAAACCAGTAAATGGCTGTTGTGATAACAAAGACAACCAGAGCAAGAGTGGTGAGAGTTCTGATAATTTTCCTTTGTGACATCTCTTTCTGCTCTTCAGTGTTAGAAGTTTTTAGTGGCTTTACGCTGCTACAGTTTACTTTCCATATCCTCAAAACACCAGACTCAACAGATTTCTCATCTGTAACAGAGACTTCTGCTGCTCCTTGTAGCCTGCAAGAAAAAGATGCTATACTCATCTGTCATTTTTTGTGGTAGAGATACATGCTGAGAGGATTTGATTATTCATCTCTCTGTTTTTAAATACATCAGCTAGTTAGCACGGCCCACTGTTCTATCCAGCTGCAAGTCTAATATGTTCTGGCACAGAAAGAGAAATAGATTGGGCCCAGCAGGACCTTCTAAAGAATCTGCTGTCTTGACTGTCCATCTGGGAGAGGAATGACCTGGTCACGAGGATCAGACTGCACATACAGCCTCATATAAAACTGGAACGATGCCACTTTATGGCAGTGTGTTAGCCCAGTCCTCAAATATTCTGTTCTGTGTTGTCCAAGCAGATTTGGATGGTTGCCAAAAGACGAGAGGCGCAAATTTTGGAGAGTAGCCAAAAGACAAGAGGCAATTGACCCAGCACTTTTCTGTTCTTTCCTGGGAATTGCAGAGCTACAACATGCCACAATTGCTTACAAATGTTAGGATTGTTTTCTCTACCTGTGCATTGTGTAAAGAGAGTAATGTGCTTTGACCTGCAATTTGCAAAGGGGTTACAACTACCATGGGAGAAGCAAAACGTAGTGCATAGGTTCAGAAATGTTCAGGTGGAAGAAATGGAAACAGCTGAATTTTATTGCTCCTTGCAAAAGAACTGATGCTCTTAAATCTTTTCTTGTACACAGACCCAACCAAGGCTAACAGTATCAGAAAAATCTTGGACTGATTTATGCCCAGTGCCACACAAAACCCCCCCGAGCACCCGGCCTCTGCTTCCAAATGGGACCGTGTCTGTGTGACACCTGAAGGCCTCTGGGTCTTCTCTGAGCAAATTATTTCCCTGAGCCCTGTCACAAATGGACGTGAAAAACATGAGTGTCCAACCTCCCTGCTTTGAAAACAGAAATTTAGGTGGGGTTTGTCACCCAGCAGTGACGTACCATTGGCAAGAAGTGCGGAGCAGCGCAGTGAACACGGAACCAGCATAAGCAGGGATGTGGCTATTTGTCCCCAGCTATTTGTCTTCAAGCTCTTATATTAACTTAATTCTGCCCTCAACTGTATCAATATATGTGTGCACCTTCACTGCCATTTGTGCCGTTCCTGTGCTCTGGAACTGCTCAGTCAGGAAGCAGCACTTGGCGATGCCACCTTGGACCGAGGGAGCACTCGAACGCACACGACACGCAGTGGCAAGGGTGTCTCACACAGAGTTAACAGCCATCACAAGGATTTCTCAAACCATTTGATTTTGTTGCCCTTTTATAAAATGCAAATTAAAAAAAATTATGAAACAGTAGGCAATAAAACCTGAATTTTTAATAGCAAGCAATCACTGAACCTTTGCACGTGAGTATGAAGGACTAAATAATCCCATTCTTTCTCCCAGCACAGACCCAGGAGAATTTCTTTCTCTATATTGCTTTTATAACAGCTATCTATCTTAGTCTGGTCTTGTTGATATATTTTAAGGCTTTTAATTTGGAGGCTGTTATTTGTTCAGATGTTATCTTCGGCATATTAAGTACAGTGAGCTCTCATCAAGTCATACACCGGGCATTCGAACTGGGGCAGAATTTCTTACTTTAACACCCATGTACAATGGCAGAATAAATAAATAAAGAACTCCTTCAAGGCCTCCAAGCACCTAGTAACAAAATCACTCTCTAACCTTACAATAATGCTCTGCTTACAGTCCTCCCAAAATGCAAGTCATTTGCCGGATCCCAAATGATATTTGGTTGATGGATTGCTGGTGATTTCTACATCAGAGCACCTTGGAGCCCTAGTGCTAAACCCCTGACAGCGTTAGCATAAAAGATTTACATTTATGTTATGAGGGCCACACAAGAATAATAATTTTAAAATACATTGCCTTGGCTGCTGGTGCACCCTGGGAAATCTAACAGCAGCAGGCAGCATGCCTGCGCTGTAATTACAAAATGGCAGCACGGGAGAGGCTTTGGAGACAAGGAACTAGAGACTGCAGCCATCTGCATGCCTTGGCGAATTGAAATTACAGTAATATATGAAGACATTACCTGAAAAGCCCAGCACCATTTAAATGATTTACTATTACGCCCCAGCAAGCTTTAATTTAAGGATAAAGTCATTCAGCAAGCTAATCTGATATAGGAAGCATTATTTCACACAGTTAAGTTAATTTACACTAGCTGATTGTTGTTGTTGCAGTTGGCATTATTATCTGCACAAACAGCCGATCGGCCCTGACAGAAGCAATATACTGTTTAATACAGCGTCTTAATTCAGCAGGCCAGCTATCTGTGATAAAGGTTTGTTTATAAGCAATAATGGGGAGGAAAGTCATTTTGAGGCTAAGCTGATAACACTGATGAGGACTATGTGGGGGTTTTTTTTGGTAAGGAAACAAGCAGGAACCATCCACTCATTTGTCCACCTGTCCAATAACAGGAACATCCCGACAGGTTTCTCTTACAGTGGTTTTGCTTCCCCACCATAACTACAGGGTAGATCTTTGGCACCACTCTCTGCATATATTTCCTTTGACAAACAACCATCACAGCACTGTGAGAGCTCCTCTGCCCCAGTGAAATACAGGCTTCAGGAAGACCTTCTCAGCTAAACTCTCTGATGAGAGCTGGTTATAAAAGCTTCCAATATTTCACAGGAAAGGCAAAGCAAACATGACATATTGTGTAGGTTTGGTTGGCTTTCCTCCAACAGCTAATGTTGAGATGCACTGTGGTACTCAGAGCTGAATAAGATAATTCTACGTTATAAGGAAAATCTGATTGGAAGGAATTCCAGGTGAGGCAGAGACAGCCGGTGCCTGAGCCAGGGATGGCTTTGGGCCTCCTTTTGAGCAGGGCTTGGATCAGGCTGGCCTCATCCCTGTAGGTATACAGGGAATTCTTCTGCCCACAGATAAAACCAAGGGAGAGGCAGAGAGCAGTGGCAGTCATACAACCCTTCATTCATTAAGAACTGTAAAGCTTCTCACCAAAAAAAATCAGCATTATCTTTCCAGTAGAAAACAAGCTATAAATAAGAAGTTTTAAGACAATTACTTCCTGTAGCTTTCTCTTCTCCATCTGGTGAAGTCACCTCCTGACTCACAGATATCATGCTGCTTGAGGGAATTCCTTAACTCTGCTCCCCTCCTCCACATAACATTTAATGTTCCAGGAAGATGCTTCTTGAAATTGCCCCTCTTCTCCAAAACCAATTACCCAATAAAAGCATTTCTCTGTTCATGAAGTCAGAATGAATATAATGCAACTGCGACCACGAAAAAGATAAACCAGCCAACCTGCCCTGAATTTGCCAGCAGACTTTTTTCATCTTTTGACAGAAAAATGATAAAATATTCTGCATTGCTGGCTCAGGAGCAGTAACAACAAAAGGATATTTCAGCATGAAAAGCATCTTAAGACCAGATCATCAAAAGGAGTCGGAGGCTCAGTACCATTTACATGTCACACCCCATTGACTTCCACAGGAGTCAGAACTCTACACACCTCTGAAGGCCTGTGTCTTCAGATGTTTCAGAAAAATATATGTTTTTCAAAACAAAGCTTAAGTGTAAGTTGAAACAAGCTGTTCTAATACCACTAAAAAACCAGCCTGTGACCAGCTTTTCTGTTGGTCTAACAGCACACTTGGGGTGACTCCAGCGGGGTATCAGCAATTGGCACCTGCCATGACATGAGAACTGCTGCACCCAACCACACCTTTGAAAGGTTGTTCTGGCAGCTGAGAGGAGGGGTGCTCACTGCTTGAGCTTCTTTGGGGCACAGCAGTACCCTACAACTTACATTTATTGAGGTATTGTGCTACGAGAACGTTTCCAACACGCTGAATCCAGGGGTGTGTGGCTACACAGCATGAGAGCACACAAAAGTGTAAGGGATTTGCCATGTTTTATAGTGATGACAGCACTTTAATGACATGCTTGATGCCCTTTCCATTTTTTCCTCTTAATTTGATTTGTTTCTTCATTTGTGCTTTTTTCCTCCATGTTTGTTCACAAAATCATGTGAATGGTGCAAAATCACGACAAACACAAAATACTCAAAAACATTCAGCTGGAGATAAGTTGTTACTATTCTACAGTCCTTTTTAACCATACTTTAAGGAGTGCATGTTAGCACCTTAGTTGGTATAAAAAGAGAATCATACCTGGAGATTACTTCCCATTCAAACACAATAAAGGTGCGTCAGCCATTATAGCACCTTAACCAAGAAGTTAGATGTGATTCCTGGGTAGGCCTACATTTGAGTATCAGAGTTCTAATGCAGAGTAGTCTTTAAGAAAGGGATTATAATGGATAAAAGAGGGAGACTGCAAAAGGCCCAATTTTTGTGTTGTTACTTTGAACAGCCCAAATGCATTCAGACATGCAGAAAATAAAGAGAAATAATGCAAATTAATTTGAAATTATTTGGATGAATTAGGCTTATGGTCTGATAACTGAATTATGCAGTTATATATGCATAACATATCTCAGAGTATGGGAATGTAAGGTAATGAGACCAAAAGCCAAATCGTAATCAGATATTAAAGAATAAAAGGAAGGAAATGCACTTTAACAGATCAGGAGATACATTTAGGGTAAATTCAGGATAAGACGATAAAACAGCTGAAGTGTTGCAAATGAAAAACAGATATCAAGCAATCCAGCAGAATACAGGCTGAATGAATTATTCATAATTAAACCACATACACGTTTTCCTATTTACATTATTCCTTGCAGGGAAGAAAGTTTCTTCCTTTTGTAACAATTAATTTAAAACAAGGACTAATTTTATAAACAACTGAAAGCCTGTAACAAAACCATGGCTCCAGCCTTGCAGAGTTAGAGAGAGCCGTGAGAGGGTGTGAAGTGCTGTAAAGGCCTGGACCAGGCTTGGACTTGTAAATGGCTAAAGCTGAAGCAGTCTGTATTAAATTAAGCAAGAACACTCCTCAGACCCGCACTCCAGTTTGCACTGGCTGCAAACTGCCTCAGGTGTGATGGCAACTCATCAGTGCAGTCGTCCAAAGGGTACCAGGCCATCCTCCATCAGTGTATTATAGGACAGAGATTTATCAGCTCTCCAGAGCTCACGATGAACCACTTATTTCCTTGTGTCCGTGTAAATCTAATGCATTCAGCTCCAAGTCACACATTCCCCCCATCAGGGTCAGGGGCAAATCCATACTAAAGAGTTATCCAAGGTTCTACAAGCAGAAGACTATCAATTCACTTAAATTTATGCCTTCATTAAGAGGTAAAAATCTACTTTGAATAAATTTATACTTCCTGCAGACACCACCTAAAGATTCCAGTCTGGCAAAGGACAGGTAGGATGCAAAGCACCCAGACAGCCCAGAGCAGTGTGGTTGTAGAAGATAAGTTTTAGCAATTAAAAAGGGAGTTCAGTACGTGTGCTTGTGATCAGGCATCTCAGCCATTTCCTTGGGGTTTTAATACAGAACAACGGGGGAGCAGCAGCGTTTCTAAAGATTCCATAAAGAACCATCAGTGAGTAAGAATTTCCGCTACTGTCATTCCTGACATCATTCTGGAAAGCTTTTTAAGGTAAAATTCTGTGAAATACTGTAAAATAAGTTTTCTGGTGAAGTGCCTGAGAATTTAATTTATTTCTGTTAATTTTTTTTTTCATTTTGCTAGTAAATAGCACACATGCACACACACACACACACACATGAAATCCCTTCACCCCTGGGCGGGGATAAGAATGAGGCAGGGTTTGTAGACAATATTACTTATTAGATCAATGGAAACAGCAAGGAATGAACAGACAAGCTGTCAGGTGCACAGGCAAGTCACATCAGTTAGTCTAATAAAAGATACTGCCTCTCCCCACAAACTCCATCTCCCTTATATTCCTAAAGCACTATGTTTGCAAGAACAGTACTGGCACACATAAAAGAGCACTGGAGCTTGGAAGAATCAGAAAAGAACCTTACCAACAAAAAGACTTCTTCATTAAAACATAGCACATTTAAAATTGGATTCTGGTCTTATATGTTTCTTTAGAGCCACTCTGACTGTATCAGCAAGTAATGAATTCTGATTGGAAATATGCATTGACACCCCTAATTCGTGGCACATTAGAGGTGTAATTCTGTTTTCACATAATTTTTGTACAACAGTGAACCCTCTTCAAACTCCACGATATTTCTGGTTTATAAAGAACAGAATTAAATCAATGTTTTTTTGTTCAGTAGCCGATATACACTGGAGATATCCAATACGGGATATTAAAGGTCTGCCTCTTGTTCCTGCATCTTTCATAAATTTCAACTATTTAACACATTTACCTAGCATATAGATATAAATATTTGGATTAAATCATGCACCCACTGTACAAGTCCTCCTTATACTCAACTTTGTTGTCTTTCTGTATTCTAAATCACATGCATCAAATCTTCACTCCTTCTCTTACATTTAATATGCAGCTCTGAAACTGCAGTTATACATCATTTTCATTTGTTGCGGAGTGATATATAATCTGGACTGAAATTAAATAATGTCATCCTGTGTTTAGTATTTATTGATACAAATTTAACCTGCTCATATTTCAACCTCCAATCTTCCACCGAATAATCTGTATTTAATTATGCATTCCACCTCTCTATTGACCTTTGAAAATATCCCTCATGACTACCAATCAAAAATGATATAAATTAGGAATTCTTTTGAATCCTTTTGCACTATTTATCATTCCACTCCCCAAATTAGTCAGCACTTCTAGTTCGTTCTCAAAACCTGCCTCCCTAATCCTAAAACTCAAAACCCCCAAACCCTTCAAGTTCCCCAAAATTTCAGCTAATCATTAACATCTATTTGGCAAAGCAAAGATAAATGAATACATAAAGCAATCCAGAGTTATGCAATGGATAAAAACATAAGGAACATTTTGGACACACCATTCTACCTGATGCCAAATAAGTTTATTCTTAGGCAAAAGAAACTATAGCTCCACTTTCTTACAGCTTACTAGAAACATCTTTCATTTGATGAAAGAATCAACTAAAAGAGACACAAGGAAGAAATAAAGTGGGAAAAATTTCTAGCCACATACAGCCCTTCCCCAATTTGTTTAGTCATTCTCACAAGATGTGTAAACAGCTAAGCTGCCATTTGAGCTGCAAAGGACCTTCTCTTCCAGCTAAAAAGTTCCATGCTTGTGAAGAAGCCTAGGGATATAATGGATGATTTACCACACAGTGGCAAAACACCACCAGTGGCTCCAGCAAAGCAGCAAATCATTTCTCCTCTGCTCAATGTAGTCATCAGGTTAATTTTACCATACACAGAAAAAAACTGCAGGTATGTACCTGGGAAACTTCCCAGAGCTGCTTAAAAGCTCAGTGTGTGACACACTAACAGCAGACAACTTCTGATGCTCTGTAGACAACTCCCACTCCAGCTATAATAAGCCAAAGATAGAAAATTTTCAGCCTTTAAGAGCAACTGGCAATAACTTTGCCATTTGGATTAATAACAATGTATGAATGTAGGGAAAATACACTGGAAACACACATCCATTTTACATGGACTTTATAAAATACCACCCTGGAAAAAAATTAGGCTCTTTTATACACTGTTTTGTGTTCTAATAGTCCTAGAGCTTCATTTTTGTGGTCTTTACAAATCTTTGTCGTTTTAAATATGATCTTGTACTGGTATTTCCAACTTGGTACTTTTATGCTTGTTATGCTCATAAAAACCTCATCATACTCACATACAGCTCTTGTTTGGCTAAGGGAAAGAGGGTTCTTTAAGTCTCAACCTAAACCAACCTGAGCAACCTGCAGATGTCCCTGACTATGGCAGGAGGGTAGAAGAACGTTAAAGGAGTAGATGAACTTTAAAGGTCCCTTCCCACATAAACAACTTCATGATTCTATGACGCTATAAATCAGCTTCTCCATTCCTCTGGCCATCCTCCAGGCCTTAAAGGGATTCTTTTATCTGAACATTCACCTTTCCCAGGTACAGGACACATGTAGTTATGCAATTATTTTGCATGTCGTCATATCAGCATCTTTCTAAGAATATCAGTTCTGCTTCTTCAGTCTACATGCAATATTCTAACACAGCAGTAACTGTGGCCTGTGCCTTTGCACTGCCTCAGCTCAGTCCAACGCCCACTGATGGCACTTTTGCTCAGTTCAGCCCAGTCCAATGCCCACTGAAAGCCTTTATTTCTGCACCCATATATGCACCTGCCCGTTAAAGCAGCCCTAATCCTGAGCAAAGATTTCACGCCATAGATCCACTTTGCTGGATCCCATTTGGTTTGGACAAGGATGATTACTGGAATAAAGCCTGTTGTGAAGCAGCACCTTTTATCTGACAGTGTAACCAAAATTTCCACCTTTCCTCCAGGACTTTCAGGGTGATGTCTGTCACTGCAGTTAAAACCTGCCAATGACAGCCCCGAGGCCCTCAGAAACATCAGCTGTTGATATCAGGTGAATGTACCTAAGGGATTTAGTAGTATTCAGTTCAGTAATATTGCTAACATACTGAATATGCTATCCCCTTGGAGAATAAGGGATACTGAAGGGAAAAATAAAGCATAGTGGAAGTTGTGCAGGTAAAAGTTTTGATTTGGTTTATCTTTGGAGACAGTTTGATTAGATAGATTAAGTTTCGGTGCATCTCTCTAAAGACCACAGTAATAACCAGTGTCATGACTTTCAAATCCTTTGAACTGCAGAAGGGAATCAAACATAGTTGTCTTTTTATCCCAGCTTTTACTCTTTAGAATTCTAAAAGCTTGCTTTGCTCATCTGTCAAAGGGATGGCATTAAGGGGATCACTGTTGACAAGTGATAGTACAAATTATGCAACACAAATGACATTTCACTACCTCTCCTCTGATCTGCAATTCCCACTCTCAATCATTCCCTATTCTATGAAAATATTAAACCACAGATCCAACTGCAGAAAAATTGAGGGTGTAGGCGTCTCTTGATATCTTGCTACTGAGCAAAAATATGTTCTGAAGCCCACACCTATAATTATGTTTGTGAAAGTGGGTTCCATTTAAAGTCCCTGGATTCCTGCGGGGATCTTCAAATGTAAGTATATAGATGTCAGGATCAGGGTTATATGGTCTTTCCTCAGTAAATGTTAGCAGTTCTGAAAGGTCTTGCATTAAATTCAGCGTAAACCAACAGCAAAATCATTAGGCTGTACTTCTTCGAAGAGGTTTGTCCTTAGGCAAGGAGAAACTGGGAAATTTATGTGCCCTTCCAGTTTGCTCCTTGACAAGGCCCATACAACATCATTTCCTGAGGAGTGTCCTCATATTCTTCCAAGATTTAGATCGAGAGGAAGTTCAACAACTGAGGAGGACTCTGAGAGATCAGGTCGCAGCATTCAAGCCACTCAGGTCAGAGCAATAGCAATCCAAATGCCAGGAGTATTTCTGCAGTGGTGGTGGTGAGGAGTGAAGCAATTCCAGCAGCTGGGACACAGCCACAATCGGCACGGCAGACAGTCCACACACATCGGCTGTATTGCACCAGCTAAGAAAATTGAGGTTTTTGAGTTCCAGTGCTGCACCCTTACCACCACAGTGAGACATTATAAATCACATTAACAGAAGGCTGAAAGTCAACCAGTTTTAGGACTGCTCAGAGGAGGAGGATTGGAAGTGGGTGTTTTTTCCACAGCAAATGAGATTATTCCCCTCTCATCAACATGTGTTGATGTTCTTGTAAACTGAAGGAATACAGACGGCAAAATAATCCTGAGAAGCACCTGAAAAAACTTCATGGGCACCATTAATGACAATGTTACCAAGGAAGTCTCTGCACACAGACTTCGCAACTGGGACTTTTGATTATTCTCTGAGTCAACAGGACAGAGGAGGCTCATCTTCAATAGCTTCTCTTATGGAACAAAAAATGTTGACTGGGAGCAATGCATGAGTGTTTTCAGAAGTGCACAAGTGACTCATTTTGGCACCTGACCTCAAGAAACCATCAAAGGGCAGAAATATTGACATGAACAAAAGGGCTGTAACATATATGAGAGAAAGAGAAATGGGATCAGAGAGAGAAGTTCTGCCACAAGGCTGCATTTACACCACAAAAGAAAAACAAAAGAACAAATAAAATTGTATTAATCTATTTTTGCCCAAAGCTGTAAGAAGCACTCATGTCAAAAACCGTTCCTCTAAGTTACACTTGGTATTCTCGTTATATATTATATTAACTGCTTTTTATTAGCAATCTTATTACCGTTGATGTGCACAAGAATAGAGCAGTTCACAAGCCAACAGAATTGGGCTGCAAGGAGTGCAAACCATAGGAATTGTTACAAGTTATTTACTGGCTTAGTATAAATCTGCATATAGATTGAGGAAGTCAGTCATAAAGCACCTTCAGGTATGCCTCAAAAAACGTGATTATGGAGGCACTTGGAAGCCTTGTGTGCACACAATGGGCTACTACAAATGGAAGAGAACAGTTCAATTTGTCAAACATGCTTAGGCATCTCTTTTTATTTGGGAGTTATGGCATGGTATGTCTTGGAAGAAAAGGAAATATAGACTTTAGCTTATTGCTACAGAGTAAGCCACTAGAATTCTTTGTAAAGTGGGATTAGACTGAGTTTAAGGATAAAAATCCCATACTCTAATACGATTTAGGACACGCAAGTCCTCTATGCAAGTTTTCCCAACCTTGATCATTTCCTGAAAGCTGATTTTAGTTCCGCTGAGTAAATTATCCAAGAATCAGTCAGATTAGGAGGATAAAATGAAACTAGAGGGGAAAGATAGATGTGTTAAGAGCATTAGAACATGAAATCTTCACTATAACTCCCAGTTTAGCTGAATGCTACCCCTTTGAAAAACGGATGATACGGTCTCTAAGGATGCCTTCTCATCTGCTTATGGAAACCACAGCTACTGTGAGGGAAATAAAAGGTGCTTCTATTCTTTGTGTACAGGACAGCTAATTCTTAAACATATTTAATCTTATATTTGTTTGTAAGAGTTTTCATTCAAAAAGAGGAGAACAGTAGAAAGTAAGTTCAAATTTCTTTGAAAATGTGGCTCTAATTTATGCTTTAATCCAAGTAAAACTTTGGCACTATCATAACAAACCAAGACCAGGAATTTTAAAAATCAAATTATTATATAGTAAGACTAATCTTCATAATCAAGCAAAAATTTCTTAATTAAGATAGGAATGTTCTATGGTCATATGAAAGAGGGCAGTCAGCCTCCATACATTTAATTGTTCTATCTGTTGTATGATCTATACAAGGCGTCTTAACTTCTCTTAAATATTTGCATCTCTAATTGAGAAGAAAGCAGTAGAGCATTTCTCAGGGAGACACATTAAAATAAGTCTTAAGCTTCATCTGATCACTGGATTATTATTATTCATGAGCATTCTGCTGTCATGTCACACATATTGTAATCTCAAGCTATATTAATTAATGTAATTTTAGAGTGGTCTCCCCATATTGCTCCTCTCCTCATCCTGTCCCTTGTGTCATTTTGTCACCATGTTCAGCATGGATAAAATTGTCCTGTGGAATATGGTGTTTGACAAAATCAACCTTATATGTCTTGGGCTGTCCCTTGGCTGGGGCAGCTCACCCATGTGGGAATTATTCCTTACCAGAGCTGTCATTAAGGATTCTGAATCCTCTACAAGTCCATAGCAGGTGAACTTACAAAAGTCAATAAACCTCTGAAGGGACCTTAAGCTGTGATATGAGTATTTAATCCTTTGTTTCTTTTGGAATCTCTATGCAAAGTGCTCAGCAGTTGAATTCTGATAAAATGGAAAGGTAAACTCCAATTAGAACAATGCTGTTCAGGTTTTTACATTAAGGTTGTCACAGCACTTTCAATATAAAAATCAATCTATGAGGGCTTGTAACTTCGACATGAAAAGGTTTCTACAGACTTAACTTGGCTGGCAAGGTCTCTAGCACATTGTAAAACCCATTTTTGGCCAGGTTTCATCCAGAAATAAGCTTCGTTAAAGAGAAGGGTGCACACTGATACTGCACTGGCATGAGAACATGCCTAACCCAGCAACTTTGGAACCTATTAACTATTTTCAACTAAATAAAATTTAAAAAACCCCCATGCAATGAGAGTTATTTTCCTGTGTTCTGTCATTGTAGGTTGTTAGGCAGAGAACGTACACAGCAAAACACAGAGAGAAGTACAGAAGTACAAGAGTACAAGAGAAGCCCCTGATCCACTGAAGCTCACATCCTACGAACAGTATTTATCACCACAAAATGCACAAATTTAGGTAAGGTTTACTGTTGGAAGCACTTTTTTCAGAAAAACTTGTTTGGATACAAAAATCCACACGAAATTGATAGAGCACAAACAGGCAGATGATCTGCTTACAGTTAGGAGAGCACTGAACTACATCTCCTCTCCCTGCTCTCAATTCACAGTCTCTCTTACACACTTATATCCTGCTCTTTACTGATGAATTCAGACACTGGCAAAGATTATCGCCTTAAAAACACAAAGATAATTTATCAGAAATTTTTGATTTCTTTGGTTTTGTTTTCATCACTTGTGGCTGTTGTCGACACATGAAAGAAACCCAAAATAAAATTGAAATCCTCTTTGCTTTAGAGGTAAGGGTCACACTTTCGTTCAAGGTATCTGGGAGCTCTGAAACAGAACACATGTGTGTGAAAATGAGACTCCTTTGTGCCTGTCTATATAAAGTTAACATTCCAAAGTGTGAAGCTGCTCAATAACACACACCACGCATCCACAACAAAGGTAAATTACTTCCTGGCGATGCTTTTCATCTCAAGCCTAATTGCAGTGTCCCAAAAATCTTCTGCTGAAACTCACGAAAATTTATTCCTTCCTAAGTCTATTTCCCTTTAGGACTAACTGCATATACACTTTTCTAGGACTTTCAAAGTGATAAATAAAGAACTGCTTTATCAGCAGAAAACAACCCACAGCAAATCAGGATCTAGATCCTTTCTGCTCTTCCGTGTAGCTCTAGAGCTCTGAAAGTCCCCTTTGTTTTTAATGTATGTCTTTATGTAATACTATGCTGTTACAGTTATTTTATAATTCAGTCTCCTGGGTAATTTGCTTTTCTTGTTTTGAAAATGCAGTGGAAAACCTCAGAAATATTGATAATTACCTCTATGATTTGAGACTTGAGTGATTTGAGGGCAAATAGAAAACGTAATAGGCTTGGTGTAAAACTTTCACTGAAAGTATTTTTAAGAGGGGGAAAAAAAAAGATAATTGGAGAATAACAGCATAGGTTTGGGCAAAAGAGGAAGGAAAGTAGATTAACTTTCGTACTGTTTTACATCACATGTAATAAAAGTGAAGCATCACCCTGGAATAGTCAGCCTAGAAACATTATACCATTAAATTCTTTCTTGTTTCATCCTGACTCTCCCGTTGTCCTCTGGCTGTCCAACTATGTTAAATAAAATATTTCAAAGAAAAGTCTCAAGTGTCCAACAGCTGATTTTGCTCCCAGAGGTGCTGAACTGGCAAAAGTGGAAACATGTGGAGCAAATATAATTAAGCAGAAAGGAAGGATGGACTACTACAGCATTTTAGATCCAGAAAATAAAATAGTAATGAATAGGGTATAGAAGATGAAGGCAAGCATGAACCAGGCTTCATTAGAAAGGCAAGGAATGGCAGGGATAACAAATCTAGGGCTTCCTACTACACGTCTCATTTGTGCAGATAAATTTATATTCCCATGCATTAAAGGAAATAACACCTTCCTGCTGCCTGTGGCTGTGAATAAGGCGTCACATTGTTCAGAATTGGGTCTCCACGGTAATAAGGGCTGGGGAAGTGGTTCTGCAGAGCTCTGCACAGCCCATTCACAGGTTTCTCATGGGGTTAAAGATCTGGGTACCTGAATACATGGGATAAATCAGTACAGAGTCATCCACCATCCTACTGGAATATGGTGTAATGCACCATTAATATAATGCACCCTCCTCATAAAGAGTCCTTGCCCCTCAACCCCCCCAAAAAAATCCCAAACAAAACCTAGACCAGATTCAAAAAATTTTGTCAGAGGAAACATGAGCACAGCCCTTTGAGCCAAGAGTTTTGCCCTACAGAAAACACCAGAAGGTTCAGGCAGGATTGGTGACACAAGTTCCCACTGTCAGTGCTGCACATTCTGGGTATCAAAAGTTCAAGTGGGAGAAATAATTTATTCATGCCCCACATTTCACTGGATACAGATAAGATCATTACATATTTCTGTTGCAGTGTTGATATAATGTCACAGGGTATTAGATTTCCTGTATCTTATTTATTATACATGTCCACATATTGTGATAATTGGGTTGAATAATATTTCATGCAGGCTAATGCGAAAATCATTTCTGCTGAATATAAAATTACTTATTTTGATTCTGCAGGGGTTTGTTTTGTCAAAACTCATGTAGCATTTAGGAAACTAATAACTGTTCAATTGTGGAGCAGAAGTGTAAAATTATCATAACAGAAGTGCAGAGAATGAAAAGAACAATGCATCTGACCTCATTTGTTTGATTATTAATGGTGTTTCATCTAATTTACAGGGTCTAACCTCGTGTGATGCAAATGTACCTTTTTATCTCACTGCCACTAATTAGTTATGCTATATATCACCCTATTTTTGCTCTAGTTAAGCAACGGGACACAAATCTGTGGCAAAAAACCTCCAAGAATCATCTTTGTAAAACACCGTAAGATTAGAAAGACTGAGGAAAACCTGTGAAGATTATTTAATATAATTTTATAATTTGGTACAGGTCTTACTCCTCAGCTCAGGAAAGAAAAAGCCATTGAAAATTGGAAGTGAAACCTTTCCAGAAATGCTGTGAAAAAAAAGGCCTTTTTTTTTTCCTGAGACTTCACAGTGGTACCAACCAGTGAATGACCCTGTATTACATCAGTGAGTTGGAGGAGCCATTCAGACTTGGCAGCACCAGTGACATTGCCTTTTCTGACACTTCAGAGAAAACACATTACCTTGTCTGAAAACTAGAATAATTAGATTTCAGAGAGGAGAAGCGCGAAACAAAGCCTTGCTTCTGGTAACCCACATCAGTGGTAAAACAGGACAGAATCTGCACCTACTTCTCTATAACTCATATGTGAAACACACAGATGGATTGGCTTGTACATGTGAACAGGAGCAACGTGCACTTCACTGAGCTATCTGGGTTAGGTGCACAGCAAGGAGTCAGAGAGAGGGTGTTGGTTCCTCCCTCTGCCCCAGATTTTGTTGCATCAGACTTCAGATGTCTTTCACAACTTTGGATTCTCAGGAAGTTTTTGTCAAGTAAAAATCCACACTTGCTCAGTTGGCGGATTTTGTTCCTCTGGTAGTTGAATTGCCATAACAACAGAGCAGAGCATGTGCTGGAGTCAGGCCAACAACCTCAATTTGGGTGGGTTCTATAAGACATTGGCACATCAGCAGAAGAGAAAACACATCTCCACAAAACAATTAGGTAAAAATTAGAAGGTGATAAAATGGAAAATTAGTGTACTTAGAGAGAATTTAGGAGTGAAGCTTTTCTCCTCCCCATTAATTCAGTGATGGATTATACCACTGTGTCCTCAATGCATTTGTTTTAATTAAAGAAAACTGAAGGATGGTCCATGCTTATTCAATATTTTAGGTCAGTACCACTATAGAATTCTGTGCAAGTATATATCCTACCTATCTCTTCCCTTGTACTCTAATGAGGTCATATATCAGTGAAAAAGGTTGAAAGCTCTAAATCTTTAGTTTTCAAACTGCCTTTTTTTTTTTCTTTTATAGTTTACCCTCTGAAAGTGAAAGGACTGCCCACCCTTACCCCCCATTAACAACAAAGTCATCTCCTCTCTTTTCCCTCCCATCTGACACCACCTAAAGAATCTCAACAATGATGAGATGAGACTAACCAAGATTGCCTTGTGGCTTCTTTCTGCTCTTTATGTGTTTGATTTTATCTTTCTGTTTGATGTCTCTGGAGTTCCTCGCACAACAGGACATTAGCCCATGACAGCAACTCTGAGACACAACTCTAACACAAATATATAAGAACCGTTTAAGCGTGCCTTCTACTCAAGGAAAACTAAAAGGTTCTAAAATAACATTATTTTTAAACTTATATATTCTTTTTAATTTTATTTTTCTTGTCCCCTGAGCTGTTTTCTCAGTCCTCAAGTCTGTCTGGGCTACTGGCAATTTAGTGCCAAGGGAGCTGTTCACGGCCTCTGTAGAGAGGGAAGTGTCAAGGGTAGCCAAAACCACTAATGTCACCCAAGAGAAAAAAAACCCCCTCTCAGTCATTGATTCCATACAGGAAACTCAAGAACCTGATTCTAACACACACTGTAATGCCTAATAGGGTTTTTAAAGTAATATTCTACATCATTAATCATTTCTCAGGGCCATGGCAAATCACAGAGTAAATTCTGACAGCTGTCATCATTGGCATTGCTTTCATTCAGTTTGCGTTGTATTTACCTTCCTTAGTACCATGTCATTATTAGTTATTTACAAGACGATGTGGATTTTCACTGCACACACAAAGTTTGGGTGCTGGAGGGGCTTCTGAGCACATTGAACTAAGCAAAGCTCTCGAGACCACGCCAGGAGTGGGAGGGTAAAAGGGAATGCAGCATAATACCAAGGTGATCTACAGCCTGAAAGGCTACATGAAAAATGCCAAAGACATTTAAAGTATCACAAGCATGCAAAGAAGAAGACGGGTTAGAGTAGAGAAGTTTCTTCAGAAAGAATAATGCCAAAAGATAAGAGAGGATTTTCAAGAGTAATGTACTTTGGGGGAAAAAACCCAACAAAACAAAACCTCAAACCAAAACAGCCAAAAACCCCAACAACACACCCTGAAAAACAACCCCAAACCAAACAACCAAACCAAACTCCAGCAGGATCACAAAGCGTCCCTGGCACTGTGGGCATCAGCACCAGGGCTATTCCCTGGCAAAGGACTTCCATAGCTGCTTAGAATTTTCCTCACTGTATCAAACAGGGGCAGCCTTCAGCCTGCAGGGGAGCATCTGAGATATTTAAAAGTAAAAATATCTTGCAATATCAGCAGATCAATACTTCGATATTCAGCAAAATTCTATTTCACTTTTTTCCCTTTCTCTTCCAGCTTTGTTGGCCAGCATGTTCAAGCTTCTTTCTTCCTCACCAGAAACCCACAGAATTCTCATATTCCACAGTCTGATTTTTGTTCAGACACCCAAGAGCCTCACTCACCTCCAGATTACAAATGCAGAGCCTAAGTTTATTTTTGGTCACTTTGAGCACAGAACAGTTGATTTTGGTAGGTATTTCATGCTTATTCTGCCAGGCATACTCTCTCATTCTGCTCCTTCCCAGCCTAGTTCACTCCTCTCTTAATGAACAAGTCACGAGGACACTTGTTATCTGCTCATTCACGAAGGGGATCCTTTTCCTTTGAAGAAAACATTTCTCCTTTCCTCTGTGAGGGTCCCCCAAACACCAACCACACAAAATCAACCAATCAGCACTCAATTAAGGGAGAGGGAGGATAAAGTGTAGTTCCATAACACAGCTCAGCAGGAGCTTGGTAGCCCTTCTGCTTCTGAATAATCACCTCATATCTGCCCCTCACAAAAATGTATCTGTGTGGATTTGTTTTCCTTTACCCATCTGTTCACGTACTCCATGATCCATGAGCTAGGCAGCGTTTCTTGGGATCATGCAATGTATCTTCATACGACTTGGTGCCATGCAACAATTCTGACTAGAATCTTCTAGATGCTCCTACTTTTGGATGCTTTAGCCATTGAGATTCATTTTGTTTGCCCTTCAAAAAAAAACCCACACAGCAGGAGTAGAGGAAGGTCAGCAGATAAAAGGAAAATGATCAGAGACTCAGAAAAACACCTGCTTATGAGACAGAGCTTACAGAGACATCTACAATAAACAGCATTGGGAAGGTCATCAGAATATACCTACTTATCCTGTAGTACTATGAAAGAGATTAAAAAAAAACCCCAGGAGCAAAACACTGATATTTAACGAACAATCTTTTGTTCACAGTTGTCTAAATTGGTTCTAATGTTTCGGTGAAAATAATTTAAACAAATTACACCCCAGACAAAAAAATAAAATACTGAAGGAAAGGAAACTTTCAGTTAATTTTGACAGGCTGTTTAATCACAGTGGTGAACCTTTACAAAGAGCAGCCCTTCAGACCTGGGGATTTCGTAGCACTCAGCTGTACTATCCTGGCTCACTGTCAGCACTTCATTTTAAAGTTCAGATCAAGGTTCTGTCTTTTTATTTCAAGGTCTTCCCTAAAATGTCTGTACAACATAGGGCTGCTTAGTCACATTTATTTGTGCTTATTATCTTAATTATTTTTGCCAAGACTGACAATTATGCATTTGCAGATATAGTAGATCAAAATCCCCCGAACACTCTGGTGTCTGCTCTGGGCTTATTACTCCCTGATACTTTGCTATCAGTAGAATTTGCTTGTTTACCATTGCTATCTCTGTTTAGATCATTTATATAGATGAGAAGCAGTATGAAGCTGCACTGCTGACTCCTGGGGAGGTCTCATTTGTTATCTTCTCCCATATGAATAGCAACTACTTTTACCACTGTTTGCTGTTTTGAGCCAAGCACCTCTCACACCTGTGTTCTCACTTGCACTTCACGTAGATTTGAGTTTAAAAGAGATTAACCTATGCTGGCTCCAAATTCAGCAAAGGGGTAAAAGGTTTCCAGAGGAAAGAGAAATGATAACTTGTGGACCAATGACAGGGAAAACCACCTGGCTTTTACAAGGAATTTTGCTGTGAAACATCTCATGCAGATCCTGTGTGATCCTCAGAAAAGTGACCAGGTAAAGCAAGAAAGTAATTTCATTTGGAGCCCAAGTACAGTACCTCTAATGTTTCAACGTCTTTTTGGAAGTTGTCTTTGTTTTTCTTTAAAGCAAGTAATTGAGTGCACAGAAGAGTTAATAAAGTTGGTTTCATAAAGATTTCTGTTTTGTGATGGGGTTTGATTGAAATTTAATACAGTGTAAACTCTATATTTGATAGCAATCTTGCTAAGGGGAAGGGAAGGAGAGGGGGAACTGATTCTAAACTCTGCTGCTGTTTTCAAGTATGTTTAAACTATTAATTTTCCATCAGACTTGAGCCTGAAATAGGCTGATGAACTCAGAATTTCATCATAATAGATAGAAATCATGATTAAATGAGACACTTCCTTAAGAAACAAACTCTTTGAAATGGAAAGAACTAAGCAGCAATGCCATAAAACACTATGAAATCGAAGTTACAGATTTGGTCATGAGTCAACCCCATCCTCTCAAAAAAAAGATTAGGCTTTTTTTTCCTCATGCTGACCAGATTAACTCACCTGAGCTGAGATTTACCCAGAGCTAACTTTAAAATCTACAAATGACATGGGGCTCTTGGCATTTTCACCTGATGTACCTAATTCTACACAACTCATTTTAAACTGAAACTCATCTTCTTGTGTAGCTCACACTCATAGGAATTACATTCACCTTGTCTTTAGAAAATTACATCATCTTGATTATTATTATAAATATTTGGATTTCACGGTGGATCAGGAAAGGACAAGTAATAAATAATCTTACTACTTTTTGTAGTTTGTAATCCCATATCCACCTATTTACCTTATGCTTAGTATAGCCAGGTTTAAAGAGGAGTTTGTTTGGGGTTTTTTTGTTTGTTTTAACAGCAAAAATTTCTAATACTGAATTTTCCTCTTCTAAATTCAGAATTTCAGAGGACTGGAAAAAATAACTGTGTGAACAGGACTGGACTTACTGTGCCCTTCATAGAAAGACCTTCAGTGACATTAGTGAGGAAATTAAGAGCTGCACTTCTTTGATTGCCATGTGGCATTCTGGTGTGGGGTGAGCTGAGCACACAGTTTCCAAAACAGCTTATTTAAAGAAAGGAGATGCCCCACAATTTGTATTCGGTATTTCTCAGTTGCATTCCCAAGGGTCCATGCCAAGGAGGCAGATCCTGGCTCATACGGGCCCTCCTGTTGTGCCCGTGAATGTGGTAAAATGTTACCTCCTCTGTAACAAGTGAAATAATGTAAAAGACCAGCACGAACAGCTTAAAAGCAAGCCTTGATGTTCAACTTGGCCTCCAACTTCAGTGCAAAGAAGCAATTTACTTTTTTACTCTCAAATATATTGCCTTGATCCAACCTGTGTCACAAGAACTCCTTTTGCCCTTGTGGAAAACCTACTACAGTATTAAAAGATCCTTCTTATTTGTGGTGACTCTGTGGCAAAGTATAAATCTCACTACTACACTGAATTTTCTATATCAAAAAATGCCTTCTTTTCCATTATGGACCTCTTCTTTTCTCAGCCTTTATATTTTTCATATCGGGGATTTTCTCAGTCCTTTGTATTTTTATGGAACAACACTATACTGAAACAAGGATCACATAAACCTACAACATTGATTCCCGTCTGTGATTTTGCTTAATTATACTGAATAGCTGCACATAATTCTCTTCTATCACAGTCCTGAACTTTTTAAAAAGTGTTTTAGCAGCATAAACAACAGTGATATTGTTTGCAAAACCTGATAAGTAGATGACAACAGTTCTCAAGACATTTTTAAAGCACACTTCACAGAATCTTAGGAGACCAAATATCTCCTGCACACCAGAAGCACTGTAAATATTATAAAACACAAAATATGTCAATATTTTAAAACACTAAACAGTGCTTGAGATACACAAAGTGTAAATTTTAAGCCCTCAGGCCATGAGGTCCCCGGTGCTCCTTACAGATGCTCTCCAACTTTGTTAGTGTTTAGAGAGCTGCAGCTCAACTGTGGGGCATTAACATTAACTCACATCCAGATGTTCTCTTCTGATCTTTGTTTAAAGACTGTCTAATCTTCAGTGTATGACAAGAACTACCCTAACATTTGAAACCAAATGTGGAAACTCGTTCTTTTCTGAAAATGTTCAAAATACTGTAGGAAAATACAGTGGGGTCTCCCTGAGGGCAGCAGTTGTCCTTGAGCTACGGTCTGACAAATCTCTACAGTTACAAGTGAAAAGTAAATTGCTAAGTTCTACCCAAAGAAGCACGTGTACTGTGGTTAAGACTTTCCCCCCCACTTTCTTCATTTTTTTTTAAGTTCTTTTCTGTGGGTAAAGCAGACAGAGAGATGTGTGACGGGCATTGGCCAGCCACAAAGCTTCCAGGCAGCACATGTCACTGGAGCAAGGAGAAAAGGCTCTGCCTCAAAACTTCTTGTGGCAAGGAGGAGCACTAGAAGCTGACTGCAGTGCTTTCTGCAGCATATCACGACTAACTTGAAATCATTACTGAAAGCCATGCCACTGCTATTGACTTTGCAATAACTCCATGTCTCAGCGTTGGGGCGATGGCAGCCCGGATCGACAAACAGGAGCTAAAACTGGCTCTGGGCTTTTGTATCTATTGGTCTTTGTTAATTGCATTTCTACTTTCTTTATCACATTTGGTTCTAAACACTCAGCAGAGCAGAGGATGCTGACAGGGCAAGTAAGTTTTTGTCCTAAGTTCACACACAAGCCTCTTCAAATTAGACTCGAGGCTCGGTGCCGTATTATACAGCAACTCTGATGTGGGCGTAGGAAAAGAAAGCAGTGCCAGTCTTGGCAATGATCCTAAGAATACAGGAAGGAGAGACAACAAATGCCTCCAGAGACACACTGATATATGGAGTTAACTAGCACCTGAAAAGCCCAACACCTGCGATCTTCCCACTACACTGTGTTGACTCACAGCGTATTACCCAGTCACACAGGAATTCATCTCACCTAATCTTAGGTGCTTACAAAGTAGACATTGACATCTCAGTTAGTTTTCTTTGTATAACCAGTGGAAGACAACTGACACTTCTACTACAGCATGGATCATCTTGTCCAAGGAGGGACACCTAAAAGAAGTCAGGGGAATCACAGCCTAGAAGCAATGATTTTTCTCCATTTTCTGTGAAGAACTCTGGGTGAGAAGATGCCTGGAGAGGTACAAGAGCTTTCCAGACAATGAAGTAGAAAATGCAACTCAAGACATTAAGCCTATTTATGTCAGTAACTAAATTAGACTGTTTTCCACTCACCATGGGGTATGGAACAGTAAAATCATATACGATTTTCTTTATCATGTTATCTCAGCTTGTCATTCTGCAATTTCTTTGTGATGTACAACATGGCAGCCCAGAACACACCTGTCATGGAACAGAGCACAGCCCCCTTCCTGGCTTCACACTGTTAGCTCAGAGAAAAAGAAAAAAACTCCTTTTTCATTCTCCTCTTCATGCACAGCTACAGCAACTACCCATGTGTAAAAGAATATGGGAAAACTGCTCTTACAGATCACAAAGCCTGGTTGCCAAGAACCGAGCACATCTGAGACTACTTTGAGGTGGATGCACGCTTCTATTTCTCAACGTTCATATCAAATGTAAAGTGTTTCACAAAAGCACAGCTCCTCTCTTTTAGCAGAAATTCACAGTTTGAGTCACCGCTGCTCTGCCCTTGGTGTGGTTGTTCCCAGCTGTGCTGACCATAACATCACCTTCTCAACTGCACAGCTGTGCACGAGCTCCAGAGCTGGCAGAGGCCTTCAAGATCCAAGGAGGCTTGGAAAAGGTATTTCAATATATATTGTCTCCTCTAAATTGGATCAAATCTGTTTCTACCAAAAAGTGCATCACTTCCTAACCCAGTCTGACACCTGAACAGACTATTCAATAAAGTCTCCTAAAGTAAGAATTCTAAGCTGTGTCTTATACCACCAAGAGCATTCATGAGTAAATAGAAGATGTGTTCTTTGACCCTATCAGTTAAATAAGAAAATAAGGGGAAGAATAGTATTTCTGATAGTGCATTAGGCCCTACAATCATAGCAGAATACTATACCCAGGATTAATTCAGATGCTGATTCTGCTCTTCCCTCTCTCAAAAAATCTGACTGCATAGTTTTGCAGTGGTGGGGAAGAGTGATTACTATTTTGGCGGAATTTTCTGGCTTTTGAAAGGGTCACATGCACGTAATAGTGTTGTGTCAGATATACATTTTGCAGGTCACAAAAGAAACTGTGCTTTTGTTTAAACAAGGAACACTGTACTCTGGCTAGCTTCAAGCTGAAATGTTGCCATTATCCACTGGGATTGAAGGAGACTGTGGTGCTAATACATCACCTCTGCCTCTCTCAGACCTGTCAGTCATGTATCACAAGTATAATGTACATATATGCACGTAGCACCACAAGGACAGTAGTACTTGTACTGGCTTACATGACATGTAGTGACATGTAGGTTTTTATAAAGCTTTGTTTTAGAGAGAGAAAACTGACCCTCCACACCAACCACCTGTTGCGCTTCATCCCCATGCCCTCTTACTCCTAAAAACTTTAGTCCCCAGAAGATTAAGTAGAAAAGCAGAGGCAGAAAGACTAAAGGATTGGGATGCATTATTTAGTTACAATTCACTGCCTGAGCTGTGCTGTTTTCATATTCCTTGCCTACAGCAGAAAACACCTCTAAATGCATTAGCTGAAATGAATGGGTTGAACCTAAGCTGTTCTTCCTCATGTTTGTGAAACAGGAAAAGAACTGCAGCTCAGCTGCTGTGAAATAACTGACAAGGATTTGGGTATCTGAGCACACAGTGAGTAGGTAAGTGATAAGGACAGATACTCCTTATGCCTGAGGTGGTGTGGTGGCTGCAGCCTGCCTTAGTTCCCTAAACAGGATCACAGTTCAGTCAAGTTAGAACCTGAATATTAATCAAGGTGTTCTGCTCAGGAGCTCATTTATTAAGCTTCTAGTTAAACCTGAAAGACGCAAACTTTCTCGCAGAGAAATGAAGCACCTTGACGTGGTTCAGATTTACCTCGGTCTTTCTTTGCTACATCCAGGCCTTTCTTGTGCCAGCACACTTGTCTTTGATCATGTTCCTTGTGTCAAGGGCTTTTGGAATGCCTTTCACTCAGCACAGGTGTGCCCTGAGCACTGCACCAGTGCAGCCCTAACTGTGTCAGGCAACACCCTTTTGGAGAGACTAGTTGCTCCCTGGCTCACCAGTTTCAGAAGAGCTGTGTAAAAGTTAACATTTAATCTCTTAATAAAGCTGTCAGAGGTAAACATCGCTTTATTACTTCCTTCTTAAGGACACTAGAGACACTCTCTGAGGGAGAGATATAGATTTAAACGAAGTTACCTCTTAAACCACTCTCCATCTTCCCCAAGAATAAATCTCTTTCAAAGGGCTCTGAAAATATGACTGGTTTGGTGATTGGGGCAGGAGGGAAGATAAGAAGGGGAGAACAAAATAAAATCACCCCCCCCCCCGAGCAAACAAGCCTTAATTTCTGACCTCAGACACCGAGGATACAAGATTCTCCGTGTTGCTTCCAAGCACTTTGCTATCCTATCCTATCCGGTGTTCTGCTTCCAGCCATGGCTGAATTTTGTTGCTTCAGAAGAAAGCAGAAAAAAAACCAGGATACATCTAGCCAAGTGCACACTGGAGGGGAAAAAAAAGAAATCCTTTTCATGCTGTAGAAGACTAAGGTACAAATAATGGAGGTCTGGATCTCAGCCTGAGTTTCAACAGCTCTGTATATTCTAAGATATTCCACAAATGAAAAATGAGTTTCAAAAAAATCCTGCTCTTTTGGTCAGATACAATTGTTTACAGTTCAGGGCACTAATACTTATTTCACACAAGATATTAGGTGATTCAAAATCTGATCTAGTCCAGCACATGTTCCCTTTTTAAACTTGGACCAGTTCTCTCTTTCTGTGATGACTTCTAAAGCTTCAGCTTTTTAAGATGCACCTCTGGATGAATCAGTTCTCTCTCCCTGCTACTCATTTGTTAACCCACAAAATTCTTCTGTGCAAATGCACAAATTGCACCTCTATCAATGAGCCAAAGAACACTCCAGGACCGACAAACAGATGTGTGCACAGCACAGACAACTGCAGTTTTGGGGCTCTCAGGGGAAGTGCACAGCAGCTTCTGTCTGCACACATTAACATCCAAGTCATCCAGACACTCCGAGTCACCTCGATTGCTATGGATTACCTTCTCTCTGGAGATTCAGGATGGCATTCCCATTATCCACTTAGGAACATGCTTTTACTGGATCATCTACTTAAGTTAAGCTGATGCTACCAGCTACCACTACTTCTGTGCTATGAATACTGGAGTTGATAGACAACAACCTGCCGTTCCTCTCTCTTCCAGAGCACGTGAAATCAGGAAGTGTTGCAACATTTATGAACCAACCTGAAATGGCAAAACCTAAGCTTTGAAATTGGTTAGCTATATATGATTTTGATTTCTTGGTTATCAGTAGGTAAACGGTGCTTGTTTCAGTGCTCAGTCAAAATTCTTCACAAAAGAAACCCTTGCTATAGATCTAAACCAGATTGGGAGAACCAAACATGTTCTTGTCACTCCAGTATTTTGTGCAGTTGGTCCACTGAATGACAGAACTCTTTAGTTTCCACAGTTATGAATGTAATATATCCCTTAAATGGTGTGACAAGGTTATAAAATGAGTCACAACAACAGTAGTTTGCATTTAAACAGATGGCAAGTACAGTGTTTACACTATTACCAAAATCAATTTTGTTAGAGATATTCAGATCATTTGATTAGCACAGTACATAGAGTTAAAGAACATGAGTCACATCAGGGCATTCTGCACTCAGTTTTATGAAGTTATTCCAGTCTGAAGACAAGCCTAGTTCTAAAATGACCTACTAAGTGACATTACCCCATTAGGTTTTCCATTAAAATCACCTTATTACCTTCAACCGCTGGTTCTCTGCTTTATGTCACAACTCCTAGACTGAATCTCTCTCATGAAAATATGAAGCTATTCGCTATTTCAAAATTTTCTTTATATCTGTTCATATTACTATCATGGAGAATTTAACAAAGTTCATGAAGTCTTTATCATGTGTATTATCACAGCGTAAGGAGTAAGAAATAATAGCCAAACTGTTCCAGGCAGTGTTCAAAGAGGCAGGAGGACCATAGCCTGGAGAGTTTTCATTCTAAAGAGAGAGAAAATAACCCATACACTGGGGAGACACATGCAACACACAAACAGAATGAACAAAATACTGACCATTCAACAGCTTTTGGAAACAAAGACACAGCTGGGAAAGCACGAGGTTCCAGGGAAGGAGTGTGGGAGATGGAGGCATGGAAGCAGAGGTACAGACCTAGACTGGGTGAAGGGACCGTAAGGAACAGTGATGATGTAGGAACACGTTTGCTGAGGCAGAGCAAAGACTATACAAAATTTGCAATACAAATTAAGTATTTACTTAGAGGGAGGAGGAATGTCATCTTGGGGGAACAAGATGAAACCTCCTCCTTCCCTGTGGTTTCTATTGCTGTGCACGATGTCCTGCATTATGGAATATCCCTTTAGTCAGCTGGGCCAGCTGTTCCGGCTGTGTCCCCTCTCAACTTGTGTACCCCCAGCATCCTCACTGAGATAATAAATGAGAATAAAGAGCCCTCGAGGCTGTGTAAGCACCTCTCAGAGTCAACTAAAACACCCCTGTGTTACCAACACTGCTTTCATCACTGATTCAAAACACAGCACATGCAGATCCCACACACACCTAAAGAAGGAATTGACACGCTAAGGACTATTGTCTTTTCCCACCCCAATGCTGCATGCTGGTCTTATGACCTGTTTTACACAATCATTAGGGAGAGGATGCAATTCCTCTTGTCCTCAGTGGTTTGCTTTGCAATCACAGGCACTGCCACCAGCAAGAGTGGAAGCTGCAGAGTATTTTACAGGATGGTTCCCGGGCTCTGCGTGTGTATTTATCTGTCTGTAGTATTACTAGTCATTAAAAAGTCTGTCCCCTTTTCGACTGAAAAAATATTTAGTTTCTCTGGCTTATGACAGTCTTTGTAAAGAGCGGTGCTATATTGATTCTTTCTTCAGTGTGTATACAAACTCATTTATAATGTTGTGACCTGAACTGTAGAGCACAAATTTAAAATGACCTGTACATATTACTTGGTAACATTTGGATTGCAAGTTAAATACTCCCTGATTAAACATGAATGCTTTTCCCTGGGAGTACGAGATATCTTATCAGAAAAGCCTTCTTATCAAATTCACCATCCTGGAGGCAGACACATTCTCTTGCAGTGCTGGGAGTTTATAATGATAAAATTAACAATGTTGTATTTCCCAGTGAAGTCAGCAGTAGTGCACTGCATCCTACCATTAATCATTAGAGCCAGTTCTCATAACAGAGCCACTTGCTGGCCCTCAGGCACCTGCATCACTCCCCAAGCAATTCCAGTCCCCAGCAATAACTTATCGCAGAAGCCAGGGATCAAGATTAAAAACCCGGTGAATAATGGGAGACTGTGTGCACCTCTATTCCTCTGGTAGATACAAGCAAGCTAATAACCTCCTTAAAGGGGAAGCAAATCATTCCATATTTTTCACTTTATAGACAAGCCAGAAAAGACCTGTATCTATGTCTCAGTAAAATTTATTGTATTGTTTAAGTTACTTGTTTCTGCCTTGTGCAAGGCATCAGCATGCATAAAACATTGGAGGGGGGTCCTCTCTGTAGCTCTGCTCCAAGCACACAATAATCTGCTTACAATAAAAATTGCAGGGGAAGGAAATTCTAATTTAAATCAGAAAATCAGAAATATTACCCATTTTGTAAAAGCATTTGGGCAAGCAGTATAATCAGAGGCTAGATTTCCAGCAGGTAAAAAATGGCTTGAATTGACATTTGTGCCAGAGGTGATAAAAGAGCCCCTGAAAATGCATTGCAGCCAGGGCTTCTCCTCTTCTCTCCTTCCCAGTCACAGGGACATGGTACTAAAACACTGTTTTGCTGCTGCTGCTGCTGCAATCAGTGCAATTCTCTGGGAAAGGGTCTGCTGCAGTCAATGCAGCTCACAGCATGCTAAGCACACAAGAGAGACAGGCAGGTCTGGAAGTAAAAAAAGGAGTATGTTACAGAAACCTTCACAGGAACATAACTCAAATGTACCTGCTGGGAGGACAAAATGCATGCACACACACATGTATGTAGGTGCACAGCTATATACAGAGGTTGTTTTTTGTCTCATGCAATTCAGCATCAAATATTAGTCCATCTTTGAGACCATACTCAGAGTTACCTCAGATATTCGTATTTTTACCTACAGACCACATGTAACTTTTTAAAAATTATTATTATACTGTTTATTCAAGAATTAATCTGGAAAAATAGTTGTAGTCCTACAGTGACTTGAAAGGAAGGAAAGAAAGTAGGATCTGATCTAAAAGACTAGGACAGTGCATATTGGGCTGCTCTTCAGTGGTCTCAAGAATTTCATACCATGTGTTTACTTTTTTGGAGGTTACTATAAAGGGGGTGCTTGGATTCCTTAGGGAAAAACAATTATTGCTATACTTAATAGAATTAATACTTGCTACAGATTTTGTGTCAGGGGAGCAGAGAAAGAATTTCAAGTATGGCATTGAAGAGGAAGAGGACACGGAATTTAAGAAAGATAAAAGTAGAACTGCTGCGTTAAAAGTATCCAGTTTATACAGGCAGTTCTTTGCCACACCTGCATATGATGCCTTAGTCAACAGCAATTTCAGACAACACGCGGAGTTGAACCAGATCAACATATAAGAGAGAAAAATGCGTGAAGAAACTATAACTGAGTCACAGTTGGGCTGATTTTTTAATGAATACCACACGGACTCAGAGGAGAAATCTCTGTCACTTCGGATCTAATCTGCCATTTAGAGTATATGAAATGTTGAGAATTATGGAGACTGCAAATTAATCTTTAGAAGCTGAAACATAGCACCAAAAAAAATCTGGGAGAGAAAGGAATGAATATCAAACATGACCACAAAAATTTGTCAAGTGAGACTAGTCATTGAGCCTAGTTATAAATTGTTAGTGTTCGACTGTTATCCTAGGGGTTTTCATTAAATATTTATTTTTGATTGACAGGTCTCAGAAATTCTTCCTCTGATTTTTCCATCTGCTAAAAATATAAGTTCATCATGGTTATAAAAGCTTGATGCTCCCCCAAAGCTTTCCATGCATACTCTCAAATGAGATAAAAGTCATTACTACTTACTGATGTATCTGTAAACCTACATAAAAGTCACATTATGCTTAATGATTTAGAAATAAATAATAACGTATTAATGTAATGGATGTATTTCTGGAACGGCTGCATCTCTGAATACTACACGATACACTGGAATATCAAACAGTTCAAGCAAAGTGCTACTGCCATTACTTCATGAAGCAAGGTGATTACAAACGGGGACAATGTTTGACTCTGAAATGTGTTCAGATCAGTCCAAAACATGACATAAACAAAAATAAAATTATCTGAATGTCCTAATAATCAATGTGCAGACAGTTACTTCCACCTGAAAGTCACATAAGATGGTATTATTCTCCTTTTAATGTTCAGTTTATGCCTAGGGTGGGAAACACCTGAAAGTGAATAGGAGAGCTCTGATTAATGATTTTGCCTGATTAACTATGACAATAATTCATTTTCCATAGAAGTTTGGTCCTTCCTGATTGGATCTGTATTCTGATAAAAGAATTAAACCCCCCAGTATTATCCATCAGGTTTCAGCAAAATATCTCGACTAAGCATATCTTGAAATCCTGTGATTGGTATTAATATTACAAAAGTTTGTTGTAGGGGGTGAATGGAGAATACTACAAATACTGGGATTTTAAAATATGCACAGGAATGTGTGTCATTCGCTTCACAAACATCAGAACTGGTGTCAACTGAAGCCTTTAGAGACATGGTGCAATTAGCAGCTTCTCCACAAGTTTTTGAAGGATGGAGGATCAATGAGAAAACACTTCAAAAGCTGGGTGCAATTGATGTATGTACTAGTGATGGGAACAGCAGAGGGGCTTTGGTCATGTCTTGAGGAAGAAAGGTGACAATCCGATAAAGTTTCACCAGGATTATGCTTCAGAGAATACTGTCCAAAAGTAGATGAAAAAAAGCAGCACAGCAGTTTTTACAAGTTTGTGGATCGGTCCGGCAGTGAAGGCTTTTATTTAGCAAAAAGAATTGGCTTTCTAACCATGCCCCTGGGGTCACAGAGGTTTGCAAATCAGATCTTTACATCTGGTCAAATAATTCATTAAGGACACAGCCACGCAGTGGGATCTGTTTTCCATTCTTGAGTTGATCCTTGCCTTGCAGAAAACAGATAATTTGAGTGCCAAAAAGTCCTGTACCATTCATTTCAATGTCTATTCTGCACTACTTTAGTTGACCTCTGCCTATTCATCAGCTTGAAAACCTGTCCTTTTGCTGACTTTAATGGTAAATAATCAATAGCCCCTTTCTACTCTCACTACCAATTCCTAATTCACACGCAGTGAAGACTAAACCAGATGTAGCTCTGTGGTATCCAGTGAAAGAGCAAGAGATGGCAAGCACAAACCAAAGCACAAGATAACCTATTTAAGCATCACAAAAACCCTTTTTTCCTCAGGTGTGATTGAACACTGGAACATGTTGCCCAGAGAGGCTGTGAATTTTTCATTCTCGGAGCTATTCAACACCTGTTTGGTCACTGCCTTGCCCAACTTGGCCTGTTTGACCTTGCTTTGAGCAGGAGGGTTGGACTAGACGGTTTCCAGACACTCCTACCCACCCTCAACCTCAACTGTGCCATTTTGTGACTCCATAAAAAGCTTCTGTTAGTGGAAACTTTGTGACTCCCCCTGGTCCAATGCCTTTGACTGCAAATCTAAGAGATACCTGTGATTACAAACAAAATGTACAGATCTATGCCCCCTCAAACGTTCCTCCTCAGCAAGCAGCAATTGCCTTTCAGCACACCCCCCTTGCTTGGATCCAAAATGGGCGCTCCCCGCCTGCAGGCAGAGTTCCAAAGAGCTGTGATCCTTGCTGTTCCAGGTGCTGACGGCTAACACAGGTGGAACAGATGTTCTCCATGGGAACTGTGTGTGGGATCCTGGGCAGGAGGGCAGCCTAAGCCAGGGGCAGCAGAGATTCATGACGGGTCACGTGCTGCTGTGCAGATAAACGTGCAGTCTGCCCTGGTCATAGAATGGACAGATTTATGACTTTCAGAAAGAGCGATGTAAAAAAAATGAAGCTGATTTAAAGATACATGACAAGTATCTGCCAGACCTGACTTAAGACTGGAAAAAATACAAGTTTTGCATTAGGAAAATGGCTGAGAATATGCCAAGGTCAATCCTCTTTCTAAAAACATACAAAAAGGTGTTTAAATATAAGTAAATGCTCAGGTCTTGCCTTGTTCAAGTTTTTGTTAATTGTCTTCTCCAAAAGAGGCTCTAAATCAGCATTGCAGGAAGAGACAAAAAAGCACCATTGGAGACAAGGAGAAGCACTACTAGAAAAGACAGAGAAGACTTCCAACACTTCTGAAATTCAAAGGGGAAGAGGAAGAGGCAGGCTGTGTAATATGCTAGGGAGGGAATACTGGATTTGAAGTAGATGGACAACAGACCAGAAAAAAATCCAGCTGTGACTATTCTTACAAAGAATGCAGCATTGGAAACTGGTTTTTTTCCCTTTTTAAGGCAATATGTTTAATTCCATAGTTCCTTGCCCAATACAATTCCCTATTACTCCCTTTGTTTAACAAAAGCAGTAATTTTCCCAAGATCAGGTAGCAGAAGACTGTTTTTATGAGCTAAAATTTAGATTCCTTAGACTCTTAGAAAAGTTTTCCTAATTGGGTTATTTTTTCTGCAAATTGGTCTAGACATATCAAAAGTCTCTAGTACTGTTGTAGCATAGCCATGTAGATTTCAATAAAACAAAAATAAATAAAATGTTGAAGTAAAGTAAACAGAAATGAAAAAATACACAACATTTGATTTTTCACAAGGAAGCAAAAAATTGGAATTATTCTACTAGGTTTGACTGTGTGTAAAAAAACCCACAATAAACCCCAAACCCAATAAAGGCACTATAAGAATGAAAGCAAAAGGTTTAGACCTGAAAATGTTTATGCACATGAATTATTAAAAGACTCTAGAGAAAAATTATTCTTGCTCTGGACTTCAGGCACAAGTATCAGGATGCAAAGAAACAAATTATCATCTGATATTGAAATTCATGCTTCTTTTTTTTTGGTTTGTTTAAGCTTCCTAAAATTCCTGCTGATTGCAATGAGGAGTTTGCAGGAGCTGATGACCAGTACCCAGTCAGGGCACTCAAATCCTGCCTGTTTTGGGTACGGAATACATTACATATCTGTGAGAATAACTGCATCTTAGAAAGTCCTCCTCTTTTATTTATGCACAGTCATACCCAAGACACTTAGCCCTTAGTGCTAAAAGATTGTATTTCATTTGCTAATGCATTCCTTGAAGTGGTGCTTAGATTAAACAACATCTCTAAAGGAAATAGAATATGACATTTCAATAGATCCATATTTTTTGCAATAGTTTCTACACAATATGTGCAAAAGATCAAGCTGTTGAGCACAAGCAAACATCTTCTTGTGAAGGTCCTCAAATGTGTGAGCAGTTCTTAGGAGAGGAAAAACACGGACATCAAAGCAGCACAACTAGTCCTTCACCTTGAATAAAAATACACCAATTCTACCAGAAGTGCCCAGGTACAAAAAAACCATCATTCACTGCTTTCCCCTCTTCCAAAGGGCTTAATTTTACAGAAACTTTCTTTTCAACGCGGCATGTGATACGACTTTGGAGAGAGGAGGGATTTGGGATTTTCTTGTGTTGCTATTAAGCCATGAAGAGTCAAACATTTTGCTGAGTTAAGGTGATTCGCTACATCGCCCTGCTTAAGCTCAATACCTATTTCTGCGTTGCCTATTTTAATCTTAGTTACAAGTTAAACTGACACTGCTGAAGTTCTTTTCGAAGGGTTTCTAACACATAAGCTAAATTGCAGCACCTTGTAAACGGGGTTTTGTCTGTTCAGCAGGTGGACAGTGATTGATTAAGCTTCAGTGACTTGCCTGTGGATATGAATTCTTAAAGACACTGATCTGCAAAATCAGAAAGCCGGTGATGGTACACGGGTAGAATGTTTCAGAGCAGTATTCTTGACATTAGTGCAAGTTGTGTGTGTCAGACTGAAGGGGTGATCTAGCCCTACTCTGTGTTTATGTAGGGCAACAATTTTCTGCTCTTTAATATTCTACCATTAGAAGAAGAGAAATGTGTCTAGTAATCTGATTTCACCAACTTTTAAAGTTTTGCAATCTCCAAAAAAGGCAGATCTTTTCAGCAAAGTGTTTTTAACTTTAACACACTATACAACTAATGACAAAATATTCTTCTGAGACAACTTAAGGAAATTAGGAAATAGAAATGAATTTACTGAACCCCACAACATAATGGCTGATGAAAGTCAATGGCAGAGAAAGTATGCTATGAATTGCTTCCCATGGCTCAATATGTGTGTTTCAATTCAATATCTTAAAGAGAAAAGTATATTTCAGAGTTGAGCCAATTTAGAATGTAAATTCAGACCCCAAGCTTTCAAAACTATTACCCTTATGAAAACACCCTGGAGTACATATTGAGTTTGTTTTCCCTTCTGAGCAGCAAACTTTGATACAAACAGCTTGTGAATCAATAAGCAACTTGTTTTGTGGCCTCCCTGTGCATCGATTCACATACCATTCGTCTCCTTGTAAACACCATAATAAAACAATTATCACTTAATAATGCACCATTACATCATCAGTAGCCAACCAGAATGCTGAGAAGCCATAATTTTCTTGTCCCTGTATATCATCTGTACATTGTAGTTCATTCAATTTCATAATCAATCAATATGCATTTCTTTCCATGGCTTGGGTGTTTTGGGAGTGCTCATGTAATTTTTCCCCACACCAAAAAAAAGATCACCAGAGAAGACCAGGTAACACTTGGTTTTAATAACCTGGAAATAAATGAAAGAAAGATTTGAAATAAAAAGTTTGTATTGAAGGGTTTAGCATACAATTGATATCCTAATTTTTAGACAGAAACGTGCTCTGAATTAATTTAAGGAGCCAAATTTGGTACCTCATATGTAAGATATATACAGATGCACTGAAACATCTGCAAACGGGACCTCCCACCAACATTATGTATAAATCTTACCTAGTAAGATTCTGATAATTTTCTTTAAACAGAGTAGTCCCTATATTAACAAATTAAACAAAAAAGACACACTTGCATGTCTCTCCTCCTTTATCTAAAAATGGGGAAAATCCATCTCTATTGCATCACCTCTATTCTGATTATCCATGGGTTTTGAGAGGCATTTAATATTACCCCCCCTTGGTCCTTGAGAACAGCACTGCAGTGGACAGGCAGATAAATGGAAAAAGGTTATAAAGGGAACTCCCTGAGACAGAAGAGTCAGTAAAGGTCAACAAGCAGATGTTGGTCTGACACAGCATCAAGAGCTGTGTCTTCATGTACATACATGTAACAGATCATCCCCTGCAGTTTTTGGAGTGTGCTGGAACCACAAATTACAGCAACTTTTGATTGATATTTTAACTACTACACAAGCATTTGGACAGAATATTATATCCTGGGAAGACAGGCTAAGTCACCTTTGTAAGAAAACAGAATACCTAAGGTACTGGAATAATTTTGATTATTCTTGATTATTATTATTTGATTATAGCTTTTACAATGCTTTACATCTTGTGTTTCAGAACTGATTCTTCGTGTTATTTTTGTGATGTTAATTACCTCACTCTTTGGTATTTATAAGGAATTAACTTAATTCCACTGACCGAAAAAGCACCCATTTTTGTCAAAATTACCTGTAGTTGTCCCCTTCTGTAGTGACACAGACGCTAAAAGTGGCAGAGTGCACTGCACAATCCCTCTTCTGAACATAATTCCTTCCCAAGACAAATAAAAGCCTCTCACAGCCTTGGAATGACAAAAACCTGCTATTGCCGCGTCCATTCAGCAAATTTCACCGCCTGCTTTCGCTGCTGGAGCAGATGAAATTCCAGTTTCCACCTCTCATCACAGTAGCCTGCTGCCTCAGAAATCAAAGTTTAACTCCTCACAGAGAAAAATATGTGGTGTGAAGAACAAAGAAGGGCACAGACTGCAGAGTCATCCCCAAACTCTCACACAAAAGAATCGCACACAGCTCTCGGTTTCCAAGTCCCTGCGAGGAACCCCCACCACCAAGGTGACAGAAGAGCTTTGCTGATGTCAATAATGTAATGAATTAGAATATTCCTGAAGAATAATGGTCCCTGGAGGCTATAGAAGTGCTGCAGCAAAACCCCCTCAGACTTTGAGGTCTCTCATGACCACATAGAGCTCTGTTGTAATTACCACCTTTCTATTAGGTCTAATGACACTTCAAGCCCACTCCTTTCCTTAGCCCATAATTTCTGTAGCACTGGCAAGTGATCAGAGGTCCCCAGCAAAAAGAATATGCAGGATGTTAGAGAGTAGATATAGTGTTGAACCCAGGGCAGTTTAACATGCTGCATTCCCCTGGCATTACTGCAGGTGTCTGCTCCATTTCTCTTAATCGTATAAAGCCCATGCGCTGTTTCTGCTGGTTCCACCTCGTGAAGAGGGTGCCCACAGCACTGGTTTTTTTGTTTTTAACTTCTCAGGGAGACTATTTGGTAAAACAAATTTGCTTTAAGCTAGCGAGGTCCAGTTCTTTGAGGGCAGAGTCATAGGAGCTCCTCACCACCCGGGTTTCCATGCTCTCTGTAACCATTCCTTGGATTGTACTTTTTCCAAGTTAATAAATATTATTTTCTTGAACTGTAGTATCTGCTAATTGCTGTACGGTCACTGAATTGCATAAGCTTTTAAAATCCTGTATTACAGTGAGGAATGGCTGTGCTTGTGGAGCCATAATTAACAGTACATGACAAAAGTGAAATGAGATGAAATGTGGCCATTGCAAACCTGACTCTCAGGGGAGGTTCACCACATTCCAAGAACTTTTGGAGACTGCACAGGGTACACCAGTGATCTGAGGCAGGGGAATTTTAGCAGTTCTACATGGTTTAGGTCCTCTGGTTACTTATGAGAAAAAAAAAAAAAATAAAAAAAATCAAGTCCCATGTATAAATCCTGGTTTGAAATAAGCAGTCATGAAATTGTTTGCTAACCATATACATCTATGCACACAGATACAGAAAATGTTAACCATCAACACTTGTGTTCAAAAAGACAGCGTTAAATTCAGACTTCAAAATACCACACAAAAATGTCTTTGCATAGCAACTGTCCAGCAAATTATATGAGTCACAGAACCACAACAGCAGTTCAGATGCAACTAGGCAACAATGTGCTTTTAGGCTTCTAATACTGTATTTTTCTCTGTTTGCACAACTCAATGATTATTATTTTGGTTGGCAGTATGGTAGATTTTTGTGAGTCTGACAAAATAACCTCCCTAAACACATAGTAATGAGTGTTAAATTCAGCTGGCCCAGAAAAGATGGCATCTGCTTCAGCTTTGATATTTGGCTTGCAGGGTCTATCCCAGTCTCCATGTCAATCATTGGATTCCATCTTTACATTTTATTTTTACCAATGCCAGTATCAAAACAATTGAAGTATCTTTTAAGATATTACAGGAGAGATCTCAAGAGGATTCCTTTTGTTCTTTACAGAAGTTCTGCAGACCAAGTGCAAAGCACTAGGCCCAGTTAGATTCGGGAATATTGAAATTGCCTGGTGCATCTTGCCATGTCTGTCATCTTTATTTGCTCTGATTCAGCCATGGAATAAACCTCCAATCACCCCCCAAAGGAATTTCTGGAAAGGAAATTTTCCAGTTAACTGTAAAGATACAGAAACTGCATAAACCTGTCAGATATCAATAAGAGAAAGGCGATTCATCGAGATGATGGTTTCTGTGGTGGAATTAAAAATTCCATGTTGCTGTCTTAGTTGACAGAGCATGTTGCCAAGACACAAGGAGCAAGCCTGAACCTGGCCCTAGCTGAAAATTAGACATGACATGGAACAGCAGGACACGTTAATGAAAGTGTTTATCAGCATTATTTGTAGGGAGAGGGTGAACTCGTCTTGATTTCCATAATACCTCAGAATTCTCTGATTTACGATTTGTTTTTTATTCCCCCTCCCCACCCTTTCTTGAGGAAAAAGCTCACCGGTGAATCTGCATACCTGTACAAGGGGGAGGGAGGGCTCTTTATGGTTCTCTCTCTCTCTCATGCGATCAAACCTCATTTTCTTCTCAATTTGCTGAGCCACTATCTCCAGTAATTGCAATTGGACTGTCAAAACTGTTGGCATCTTGAAATAATGGAATATTACCTAGTATCAATCTCATTCCACAATCCTGACAGAAAGCATTATTTCCCTTTGTCTGTCCCATTTGCAGTAACAAACTACATGATTTCCATTTTCACTAATAATTTCACCACACACAGTTGGCTGACCAACATTTCAGACCTATTGCTTTATTCTTACATGTTCTAATGTTCTTTAGTATTTGAAAAAATATTTAAGGCCTCCAACACTTTCATTTTGCTTTTGAAATAAAAGACCAGAAAGGAGTTTATTTCCTTGACCCAGATCAATATGGAAAAATAATTGCTAAGAGCTTGTGGAATCAAGTTTTATCTTATTTTGGATAAAAACCAAATGAGACAAGTTGAGAATAACAAATTCTTTCATTTTACTCGTAACTAATATTGTCTCCAAATAGCCGAGATTTCTTGTCCGCATACTTGAAATGAAAATGTATTTTCAATCTTTGCACATATGACCTCAGACATCCATTTTGGAGATATTTCCCTACTGCCCACATGCCAAAAACTTTTGGTCTTTCGCATTTAAATCTCACCATTTCAAAAAGGAAGGCTTCACATTTCAAATGAGTAGAAAATGTTAGGTCATATCAATCATTGTAACATTTGGAAAGAATATTCTTTAAAGTGGATTATGACTGATTTATCCAAGAAGAAAACTCCAGCAAAAGTTTAAAGTCATCTATAACTGTTCTCAGTGGAGCCTCTTTCCCTTGGCTTCTGTCCTTTCCAGCCCCCTCACTCTCTGGGGCCCATCTCAGCTTGACCCAGTCTATCAACATCTTATACTGGAGGTCCAAAACTGGACACAGCATCACAAATCTAAGTTTAAAAGTGCCAAGTACAGGGAATTGTTTCCATTTCATGGTCTACTCTCTTCTATGTGATCTAGTCTACTTCTGACCACCAGAGAACACTGTCTCCTTCAACTTAGAAGAAATCTTTAGACTGTTTTACAATTTTGTCTTTAGAGCAAAATATGTATTCAAGCACTCTTATGCTCTTATACTCATCAACTCCTTGAAGCTGAATATTTCCATTAGTTATGGGTTTGTCTTTGACTACAGCAGACAGACAGTGTCCTAAAGAAGCAGATGACCAACAAATGGAATTTTAAAAGCATGAATGGAATTTCAGATTCCTTTTCATTCACCTACTGTATAAAACAAGGGGATTGATTGATCATTAATAATAAAAACATTTTCCTATCTCCAGTTTTATGATAAACAATCAGAAATTGACATTTGGCAGCAATTTCTAATCTGACTGAGGAAATTTTGGTTTTAATATGCCAATGTATACATTAAAACAGATGCCCACCTTATTTTTAATTGGGGAAAAAAAGGAAAGTTGAGTGACCTATGAGGCCTTTTTTTTAGAATTGAGACCATTTTCTCCTGAAAGGAACCTACTTCTACTGCATCATGTTATTCCCCTGTGTTACAATAACTGTCACAACGTTCTACTAAACCTGACTTTTGGAAGATTTACAGACAATCCTCCCCACTCTCCTCACTGAGCTAAAAACACTTGTGTTATCAAACCCACCTAATTAAGTTGCTACTGCGACTCAGATGACCCTTCCTGCTCTTCTCGGAAATGCCATGGCTACTGTAGCGTGTTACACACAAAGAGCTCGGAGAAATTCAGACCCTGCTGCACTCTTTGAATAATCACATAGGAGCTCACAGACTGGAGTTCAACCTGACAGACCCTGCAAGTGCAAAATGCTCACCAGTGTTACAAGAAGTTGTTTGCATCCCCACATTAGAAAATACAATAAGTCCAAGGATACCCTCCTACTCTCCATTTCGGTTACTGCATAAGTCTAATATGAATAAGTTTTGGCACTAGTTTTATTCCTTCTCTGAGTACAAAATACTACTAAACAGTCATTGCCAAGTAGTATTTCTCATTACCTCTGAAGACCAAAACTACCCTTCTCCAAACGCCAAGCTTCAGAGAATGTCGTGAGACTTGCGTGTTCCCACCATCTTCAACTTGGCCAGCACATCCTTGCAGTGTAAGATCCACCACCTCTACTGAAAACTATTTTGCCTGTTTCATATCATGGTGTTTGAATCCCCAGACAGCACAAAACAGCCCCCCTTGGGAAGAAAGCTGTACAGTAATTAGGCATATCGAGCTGTCCCTGAAGAGCCACTGCACCAGTTCAGGTTATACCTCAGAAAACAAAACTTGAGGGGGCCCTGCAGGCCTGGCAATGCTTTAGTGTTCCCTGGGTCAAGCCTTGTATTACTTACAGCTGCAATACACCTTGGATTTGTCTTTAATTCCCTCTATATACACCCTGTGCTTTCACTGCCTGTGCCAAACCAGAAAACAGAATTGTAACAGAGACACCAGAATCAAACAGTGAAGATCTGCATCTCACCTCAAAGCCTGATCTCTACTACAGACACAACGACCTCAGGGAAAACATTCTATTTCTCTGTGCTCAGTTTTCCATCTGTAGAACTAATATAAAAGCATCACCTTATTTCCTAATTTCTGTCTTGTATATTTAAAATACAAATAACACACACTCTATTTCCAAGTGTATCTTTTGTGGGGACAAAATTTTCATTTTGATGACTAATCTTCCAAAGTACCTTGGAAAATATCTTCCTACAAAAAATCAGTTGTCCAAAACAGACCTCCAACAGTAACAACAAATAAGAACTTAGGTCATATTTCACCACAGTCATCCCAAATCGTAGCCTTGTAAATGTAACATGGCATAAGACTGGCCTACCTGTTGTATCACTTGTGCTGTCGGACCACGGTTGAAAGTGTCTGGAGTTTGTCAGCCCCAGTGCAAATGTCTGTGTGTTTTGGACAGTTCAGCCCATCTTTGTCTTTCTTCGTTTCCTAACCTGAAAGAAAAATCAGGAAGAGATGTCCTCAGCAAACTCGCTTGAGTAATACAGTTCAGCAAGACATTACATGAGGAACAGATGCCATAAAACCAGCAAAATGAACATGATGATCCTAATAACTGAGGGGAAATAACAGCAAAATACTTCATCTAACAATCTACAGATCTAGCTCTTAAAATACTTGATCTTGCCTGTAAATTCAAATTATCTCAGCAGTTATGAAACGACACAAAACAAGATCTGTACCTCTCAAAATTAAAATAATTTGCCTCCTTTCTTTTGGTACATAAAAAAATTTTGCCCTTACTCGAGGGGAAGGGAGCCTCTGGAGTAAACAGTGTCCAGCTGCAGGCCACCTGCATCAAGCCTCCTAATTTGAGTGTTTGAGCACAACACCTTATGTTAGAAATACCACTTTACTTATGTCTATAATAAATAAAATTTATTTTAATTATAAATGCTAAATGCAACTATTCAAAATGATTAATAACCCTTTATGGGATGTCACTTAGACTTTATGCCTGAGTGACAATAAACAAAAAAAATATGTACCAAAGAGCTTTGGGTGCTCCTGGCCAAGAAGGGTTACCTGCCTGCTTACCAGGTGCTGGACAGAGAAGTCAAAGGACTTCAAGACAAACCCCTAATGAGACAATTATGCTCCCACAGGGGGTTTGCCTTTAATCTCGTTCAAAGAGTGGTGGGGACACATTTTGTACTGTAACAGAGTGAGATGTTCTCTCCTGCATTCCCTTCTTTCTTGCATGACAGCACCATCTGTTTATAAATACATCACTGCAATGACAGTGCTCTGATGATGTACTAATATAATACATCATCAAAGTGCCATCAGTGATGATCTAATGATGTATTAGAAAGCTGTTTATCAAAACCCTGTTGCTTTGATGATGTATAGGTGCAATACATCACTGGAATGTCTTGCACCGGTGGCACTGTACTGATATAGACCTTGTGGGGAAAAATGGGTCCTGCTTGGATTCAGCAGGAGAACGAAATCCAGACAGATAGAAAAGGACAATGAGGGAAATAAACAGTCAAACCTGTAAATGAATTATACTAAGAGGAGGCTTCAAAGGTGAGGGGAAAGGGAAAAAGCTTTTAGAAAACCGAGTTTTTAATGAAATTGGATTCATCAGCTGGAGAGACAGAAATTTGATCACATTGTAAGTGGAACAGAATGAGAAAGAGCACTAAAAAAGACCCAGATTGTGTATAATAACTGTTTCACAGATCTAAATTCCCCATTCTCTTTCACCTTTTCCTCTAATTCATTTCTGCAAGTAGGCTTAGAAAATAAATGAGTGGTTTTAAGCTATGAAGTAGAAAAACAGTAATCTACCAAGAAAACCCCACATGCTGCACAAAGCTAGTTTAAGGACTCTTAATTTAAAAGATTGTTCATAGTTTATTTTTTGTTGTTGTTTTTGCTTGGTTGTTTTTTGAGTTGTTTTTTCTCCCCCAAAAAATTGCTCTTATGTTTCTAACTTCTCTGCATTTCTTTGTTCACATGGCCCAGGAGTATTACCCCAGAACTTTGCATTCAGCAAAGACAAGCAGAGGTTTGCAAACAGTAAACAGCAATAGGCTGTTCGGATGAAATGATGCTGCACCTTGTCTTTGTGACCAAAACAGTGTTGATAACGGAAACTAATAAAACTGAGGAAGTTGAAGACGATGCCATAAACTGCCAGACAAACCCCTTCCCTCCAGTTTAATGCTAAGCATGATGTTAAATGGTACAGAATATCTCTTTGGTCAGTTTAAGTCAGCTGTCCCAGCTGTGTCCTCTGCCAACCTCTGCCACAAATTCCTGCTATACTCTTAAGTCACTAGATATCTGTGCACTTCCCTCAGTAATCATCCTTTTCTTCCTGTTCCTCCATGTCTGTTTTGCCTTGAAGACAAGGACTACGCAAGTAAGAGTTCGTGCAGCTCCTCGTACCACAAAGTCCGCAATTTCACAAAATTCTAATGCCAGGTTCTATTATAATAGAAGAAATGATCACAGAATACCTGGTTTAGGATTTTATCAATCACTAAAAACCAATTTTCCTTCCCCCCATCCCCTTAAATGAGTGACTGGATTCTGCTTAAGTTTTGAACAGGCTTCCTTAAAAACCCAACCCAAATCAGGAAGAACCTTTTAATGCTTCCTGAGATGAAAAGACAACTAAGGCATGAAGAATGTAATGGCTGTTCCAGCTGAGAAGTTCCCACACCTTTGCACCTGAAGTAAAATTTCTCAGGGTCAATTTTTGTTTTAATTTTTTTATGAAGGACATTTTTCTTGTAGATGGGCAGAAGGCAGCTGGGTTTTTTGCTGGTACAAAGTGAGTCTCATAAATTCTCAACAGCCATCATTGCAACAAGCTCATTTTGCTTTTTTTTTTACCTCATTATTATTCATTTCAGAGTTTCTTCACAGACTCAAGAAGCATTTTTCAAACAATGGAGATAAAAAAGTCTACAAGTGACCCACAGTGGAAAAACGATCAGGAAATAGTAACTCAGCATCCCCTTTTGGCAAATCCAGGCCACATCTCATCAGTGGCAAAGCTCAGTGGTGCAGGAGACAGTCATGCTCCTTCCACAGAACAGCCCTGAACCACTTTCAGTATGTTCCTAGGAAAAGATCATACATGTTAAAAATTAAGAACCCATGTCTAAATTTGGAAGTTGATTAACTAACTACCTTATTGTTTCTGCTTTTTATGATTTCTGATCAGGAGGTTACCAGACTTCTAAGCCTTTGAGGAATGTTCCAAAGCTACACAGCTGTCAGAAATCACTTTGGTAAGTATACTAGCTCCAACCAACAGGTTTTTATACTAAACAAAAGCTAAGAAGATTTGCAACAGATCTTGTCATTTTCTGTTCATGAACTGTCTCGCAAAAGAGCCTTTCCTGACTTTGTCACTCAAAATTACTTGTTCTTTCTTTCAGCAAATTATTCTCTCCATAGACTGCTTAGTTACAAAGTGCAAGTAAATTACACAATTCTCTCTGCAATGTATTTGAATAGAATATATCATTTAGCATGTGCATATTTGAAGTTCTTTGTGTGACAGCGAAGTGCACAGATCATACAATCAGCAAAAGGAAGAACAAAACCATCAAGCCTTATGTATCCAACGTACATTTTTACAGCTGAGTACACAATGCAAACTTACTCACAAGTCACTCTGTATCAGTCGAGATTTATTGTTTCAGGTTCAAGTTTCCCAGAGTGCCTGTCTTAAGCACTTGAAAGAACCTAATTTTCAGAGGCAAAGCCAGTTCCCTTCCACAGCTTCGGACCTGACAACTAGGACATCAAAATGAGAATGCTGACTATGAAAACTCAGGCCTTGCTGCTCAGAGAAAGGGAACACAAAGATACTGTGAGCTTTGGAAAGCTGAAACACAAGCACACACTCTCCAACATAAAAATTTGGTCACAAAAATCCTTACCACGTGTTTAATGACTTCCAATAGCCACTGATAAGTGACATGTATCAGTGGCAGAGCAACCCTTAGCATTCAAGAGCCAAGGGAGAGGTAATATCTTCTATTAATCCAGCTGATTTAAAAGAACAAGAGGAAAAACATCGGCCTTCAGAGCCTTCACATTAAGTCTGAAATTTGTCAGGTAGTTGCTATTTCAAACATTAGTTATCCCACTGCACAGAACTTTTTTGGAGAAGCCAGGACCACTGGAGTTTGAAGGCAGAAAGGGGGTTTGGTTTTCACTTGTGATGCCTATCAAAAATTTTCCAAAGACAGGCAGGAACATTTATTTCTGTTTCACTTAAAGCTGCCAATTGCAGACTTTTGAGGCCCTCACAATTCATATGAATACTTTCACTTCTGTGGCTCCTGACCCTAAAGGAGTCTTTAAATGTCATGGAAGTTTGAGTTGTACAGATCTGTCGTGTCTTTATTCTAACAGCAGGAAAAGAACAATTACCTGGATGGAATGATTTGTGTGACCTGTTGGAGGCCATTGAGCAGCTCTGAGCTAAACTGGAAGGCAGAGAACTAAGCCAGGTGCAATAACAGTCTTGTTAGGACACACTCTTTTCTCACAGTGTTTTTCACCCAGGGCCACTGCAAAGACGAAGAACATGATCACTTTTCATGGAGCAAGTAGGTGATTCTTGATTTAATTTCTTGGTTCTTTGACAGAATGTTTGATTTAAGAGATGTTTTGAAGACACAGATTCTAGCAACACATACAGATTTGAAGGTTGGAGGGCAACTACTAAAGAGTTATGGCAACTTGCCAAGAGAAAACATCAGTCACCCAAAGAAATGTCACACTGCCTTTTTCTGTCAGCGTCACCTGCTGAAACAGGAGCCAGTACATTATCGTTCAAGTGCTGGAACTGAAATAAAGTATTAGCACAACAGTGGGTATCTGAGGAAATAGGCACAGAGCAAGTTATTAGGCCTAGGCCTTAAGAATTTTCTTCCACCATGCTGTGCCTTCCCTGAAATACTGAACGTCACGCAGCCTAAAGGTTTCAATGCAACAACTACAAACAGAACTGTGTGAATTTTACATCTTAGTGCTCCCTCTGAATAGACACGGCATTAATAAGGCCACTGGCACTTCTTGACATCAGACCTGTGCCACTATAGCCCTTAACACCGTGGAGAACTCAATACTGTGGCACCCAGCGTGCAGGGAGGACCTGGGGCTGGGAAGCTGGGATGGGATGGTGTGGGAACAACCCCTGGTGGGGAGATGAGCAGCTGCCTCACTCCTGAAACTGGGAGCCAAACTGGAAGTGCTGCACAAGGGAAACTGTCACTGCCAACCAGGATTTGTGCGAGTGCAGCAACACACTGATGGGCTAATTACAAGTAAATACTGTAAAGTTGAAACTTTGTTAGTTCTAAAGCAGCCACAACCCTTGGAAAAGTTGGAATCATTATATGGCAAAATATAAGAGATTTCAACAAGCATCAGTATTAACAAAGCAATGAGTTCGAACATTAAGCTATACTGTGCTTAGAGTGCCTAACTTTTTGTCATTAATTACCAAGAGACCAGGATTTAAAGAAGGAATGAGGTTTTAGTTAAATAAATGGAAAATAGCCAAGCCGAAGGCAACACTTGTACAACAGCTTTGTAAGCTTTTTTTTAACTTTTAGAAAAATCCACAGGCATACGACAACTTCGCATACAATGGAATCAATGATTTACCACCTCATTTCATTTTTAATTTAATGCTTCTGTTCATTCATAAAATAGAAATACTACAAGGTGAAACATGGACTGAAATTTAAACACCTCATTAGAGTTACATATTATTTTGTCTACCAAATATATTGCTTTGTCAATGAAACATGCTGGTTTATGCAAGACCTCTACCAGGCTGTTACTTTACAGTTATTTGTTTGGCTTTGATTTTACTGGGAAGTTCCCTGATCTACATGTATATAATTTGGTTTATGTGTAGCACGCTCAATGATATTATAATGATTTGTAAGGTATTTGTATTGATTTCGCTTTACAAAAAAGTCAAAATGCAATTATTCATAACAAAAAGAGACAAAAAAGCAATCTTTGCAGTTTTCTCCATAGAAAAACTTATTGAAAAGAGATAGCACCCAGAAAAAACACTTCTGTTTTCACATTTCAGTTTGGCTTGAAAAAATTCGATTGCTGAAAATATTTGATCAATACTTGTCACTTCTGATCTGTCATTTCACAACAGTTGCAGATAAAATTTATTCTAACACGGAACTGAAAACTACCAAGATAATTAAGTGGATGTATCTAATCCATAAAAGTTCTATAAACAAAATGAATTCTTAGGTTTCTAACCCTTTGAAGGTAGAAATTACAGTATTAAAGCAAATCTGAATCTAATGAATGCAGTAAACAGTTTGACTTCCATGAAATTGGTCTTCTTTTGCTTGAACTACTTTTTCTTCAAAACTTTTCAGCAACTTCCACTTAATCCAAACACCTGGCTGAATTTAAAAGATCCTGCCAACCTGGAATTTTACATACATTAAAGCCCCCGTTAAATAATAAACAAGCTGTCTAATAACTCTGCTAAATAACTGCCTGTGCACTGGCCAAATGATCCGAGTGGAGGGGCAGATGCAAGAACTGCAGACAGAGCAGAAAGCCAGAAAGGATTAGATGATTGCCCCTCAGCCAAACCTCTGCCTACAGAAAAAGAAAAATGGTAAAAATCGACACCAACCATGCAGGTGTTGCCCTTCCATGTAACAAATCCACGCTCAGGAATTCACTGAGGCTTCAGCTGTCAAACTCTGCCAAACTTCCCCCCTCATCTCGCTGGGTGAGTTTCTCCTCAGATAACGTGAACTGCTGTCAGACACTTTCTTTTTCTTTCAAACTGCATTTGCAAAGAGGGCAGAGGAAAAAGCTTGCCACCATGATAGCACATATGCTGGGAGAGTGTGTCAAGCACAAAGCTGAAGGGCATTTGCTATCAGGAGATGACAGATTAAATTTTAGCAAGGACAATACTGGTCAGTGTCCCAGCAAACCCCAAATCCAGAAATGAAGGAAGAGGAAAGAGAAGCAGAATCTTTTCCCAGGATTTCTGTTGTTATGATGCAAGCCAAAACTAAGGCAAATGAATCAAGGGAAATAGGTGGTTATCAGTTCACAAGAGTTTAAAGTCATGCCAGAGAATAAACCAGATAACCTGTTTTGCACACGTAGCTTCCTCCCCTAAATTCCTGTGATCTCAAGCTGCTCGCAGTACTCTCCAAGACCCTTTCTCAAGGGCAGTGGCACCTCAGATCAGACAGAGGGCTCTCTCCTATGTCAAGTTTATAAATAAGACCCAGCTCAGGGCAGGAGCTCCTTTCCTCTGTCACTGCCTTCAAGAATAGCAAGAGCTTGAATCCACACCATCATCAAAACCAGGCAGTTAATACATATCATAACAGCACCCAGAACACAGCCCCATGATCTCCATGAAGATGCATATAACTGAACAAGAAATAAGGGACATTTTCAAAAATAACGTGTAGATTACCTTCCCAAAGCTTGATTTTACCTTATCTTTTGTTTGTTTGTTTATTGGAGAATTGACAAGCTTTTCAACAGCTTTCTCTAGGCTGCCAGGAAACTGAAATATCAGTAGTTGAAACCCCAAAATATGTTCAGCTAGTTAGGAACGTGCAATAACAAGGTCCTGTAAAATTGGTTTTGCTAGGAGCATTTATTCTACTGAAAAATAATGAAGACAGTATTTGCACCTATAATAAAAGCAATAATAATGCTGACAAGTTCCACCTGTTCTACTTCCCATAAACTGGAGCCAGCATAAGCCTATCAGAAAAAGATTGGATTCTATTTTCAGACTTTTTTGTAACATGAATACAATTAACAGCTAAATAAGTAAATAGGAGATGACCAGCTTCTTTTCTTTTTAATACAGAACCCAATATAAACAAGTTTTGCTGGCATGCACTGTGGAACAACAATTTTTGGCACATAAAAATCAACCTCAAGTGCCCAACAAACATCGATCCACCCAGAACACTACCAGGTACAAACACAGATAGCACCGAACACGTTTAAAATCTGCTGTACACAAAAAGAAATAGAGCCCTGCACACAGTAGGTACATGATGGCTGATAAATCTTGGTATCTTATTGCAGTCCCACACATTGTTTAGGGATTCAGATGTCCTTTGGGTTAGCCATCTACCGCTCACTGACTTTCCGTTCTGCTGGAAGTGTTACAGCCAGAAAAATGCTGTAGCTGAAGTCACCACACAAAGCAAAACCAAATTAAAAAGGTGTTAATTCCTCACAGATAAAAAAAATGGAGCCTTCAGCACTCTCAAAATTCTGACACGATGATACACTGAGTAGTGAGAGAGTAAAATAAACATAAGAACAGCAGAAACATGATAAGCTCTCCTCCCAGAGGTTAAGACCACGTTCATTAGCAATAAGTGTCTTTCCTACTACAGCTTCATCTCCACCCACTTTGACATGGAACTAGGAAAGCACAGAGCAAAGTAATGAAAAGTGAAGCCACAGTGGGCATGGTTGGCAGTCCATGATCTATTCAGTTCATAAAAAGGTTTCCCCTAGAAAAATTAACCTTAACAATTACTTTTAACTCCTGCAGGAGACAGTGGGATCTAAACTCAGTGAAACACCCTTGATGACACTTTTGTATGATATAGCACTAAATTTTAAGGTAAGGCATATTTACAGGCAATGTTATATCACTGTCCTCTTGTCTGAGGCTCCAGTTTTACAAGCCTACAAGACTCCAATGTCCCCCCCTTTCATTTACCCACCCTCATCCAGTGAGCCACTCATGCCACAAGAGGCTTTCAAAGAAAAGTCTTTTACCAAAAAAAAAAAAAGCTTCTATAATGACAGTTTTGTGACTTTTCATGCTCATGAAGAGTACACTGTGATACATTTCAAGTGAGACATCAAGTGACTCAGAATGTCCAGACTGAAATTCAAGAAGTGATACTTTTCTATATATAGAACAAAAAAAACTCAAGTATTTTGACTAGTTATTTCCTGCCAAAATTCCTTTATATCAACAATATTTCAATATTTTTCACATAATCTGTATTCTCCCTTACTAAAATGAATGAGTTATTATAAACAAAATACTTACGTTATTGTTCACTGATAAATATATTTTGATTCATTAATGGAACCATCAAAACCATGTGATACTCAGTTAACAATTAAGAGTACCTTCTAAGCAGAACAATTGCAAGTACCAAATTTTCAAGTGAGTAAACTGAGTTGTGGTGAACTGAATTAACTTTCCCAAGTTCTCAGTGAGCTCAAATTGGTTTTGTACTTTCACCAAACCAGACACTAAATCAGTTTTCTTTAATTCAGGCCAAGAACAACAACTACAAAAGGCAAAAACCAACCTACCCCTCACCCCTAAATTTTCAACACTGGCATGATACTTCTTCCTCCTGTGAGTTTGGCATTACCCCTAAAGTTTTCTAAATCAATTCTTAGACTTCATCTTGCCATTCGTGATTTATGGTTTCAAAATTGCTAACCTAAGTAATGAAGCAGTGCAATAAAAATAAAGAAGTTATTCTTGCCAAAGCAAACATCTAAGCCTAATTATTAATATTAGTTTTTAGTGACATCAAAATGAAATTCTGATTTCTAGCAGCAATCTAGTGTGTGAGTGGTGGGAACAATTTATCATGGAAGAAGGAAAAATGGTACATGCTGTCACATCATGTATCATAGAAGTATCAAAATTGCTATGGAAACTGTGCACTTTTTATAGAGTAGGCACATAAAATTCACATAATATGTCAGAGAATAAGTTATTGCTGTCCTGAGGCTGTAATAAGATCTACACCCTTATTAGTGAAAAGATTTGACAGATTTTGTTTGTAATGAATACTTGTAGCCAATGAGTTTGAGTCAAAGTCACCCTATTTTTGACCCATCCACTTGCTTTTAGGTTTCTGCCCCCCTTAGATATGGGCAGAGTGCAGAGTAATATAATTCCAATGGTTATTAGATTCCATTATAGTCACTTGTGATACGACAGGGAAATTGGCTGCATCCAGGTACCATATTCAAAATTATTAGGAGGAAATATCTTCTTGCTCTTGAACTTTTTCCTTCTATTAGACAGACCTATTAGCATTTATCTGTTTTGTTTACGATTTGGTGTTGAAGACAACAGATAACAGTTTAGGATAAGCCTGCAAATAGAAAAATCTAGGGTTTAACACAAAATGGTTTGAAGTATTTCCTGTGAAGAGTCTAAACACTGGAGCCCTCTGCCACCCTGATCTCCGTGTGACAGGTTCCTCCTTGATTGACAGCATCTCTGATGGGTTAGGTTGGAGAAAAATGAGCTTGTTTAGGAGAGCAGAAGATACTACAATTAGGTTTTTGCAGTCCAGCAAAACAGTGACTGGTAAAAGAAAGCAAAGTGGAGAAAAATGGTTGTACGTGTAACACCCTGGGGTACAAGGGTACATTTATCACCTTGTTTTATATGACACACTGAATGAATGTTGATGAAGATTGTCAGCATCAATGTCAGGGAAAGCAATTCCATGAGTAAAAGAGTTTGTATTAAAAGACTCTCCACCAGGAGGAAATTCACAAGATTACTTTATAAATAACCAACCTACAAAGTGGAGCAAAGCAGATAACTGCTGATAAAAAAAAGATTTTTTTAAAATTTTGTTTTAAGCATGGGCTCCTGTTTACTGAGGACAGCACACTTGTGGAATCACACTGAAACTTTGAAAAATAGTAGACGCGTTACAAAGAAAGCTACTGTACTCTACAGGAGCAATCAGGAGCCTGTGGTGGGAAAAGCAGGACTGCACTCTGTGTAAATACTATGTCTGCTTTGTTTACGTATTCTGTTGATGTGTAATGTATACCTTACACATTAGACTATTTACAGTGGTCCATTATCATTAAACCATATTGCATCAACCAACAAGAATCTTAATTCATATGTAGCATCTTCAAATTATATGGGAAACGGCTCCTGAAAACTGGAATTGTTAAAATCATTACTATAACCCTTAATCATTGCAACAATCACCGATTTAAAAAACCAAACTAAACAAAAGAAAAGCCATGCCAAATAAATCTAGTACAGAGTTAGGATTACCTGACGTACTCCCAAATTTCTTCAGCAGAAAAACCATTTAAATCTGAAGTTTTTTCAAGACAACATGGACTGAAGGTGGACCCATCCAACCCCAGCCATGCACTCATCGGGCAGTGCCCCATCACACATTCACCTTTTACCAGGGACTGCAGGGGCCTGTTCTCTGTGCTGCACACACAGCACCCCAGAACTCACCCATGCAACACTTCCTTCACATTTCTCCTCTCAAGGTCGTGACATGCTGCATCTTTACCCCTCTTTCACTGACACCCCAGCCCACAGTCACCTCCCCGCCAAGGCACGAGAGGAATTGTGACTCTTGGCTGAAAGGGCAGTGAAATGCAAAGCTCAGAAGCTGTTTCTCTCAAAGTTACGGCATGATCCTAAGGGCTCAGCTCTGCCCCAAGCAGTGGGGCTTCCCTGGACTGATCCACGCCACACTGAGCCTTTGCTCAAGCCCTAAAGTCGATCCCTCCACCTTTCCTCGCAGGAACATCCTGCCCCGATGTGAAATGTCCCCCGGTCCCCCATGGACCTGGGCAGGTGGGTGTGCTCATGTGTGTACTCACATTACTTTTTTCCTGAACTTGGAGCTTTTCCTCCAGCAATGGCACATCTGAAGGGACAACTGCTGGGCAAGAATGGCTCTGCATTAATGAGGGAGGATTGATTTGCTTTGACCACGCAATCATTAAACCTTCCATTGGGTGAGAATGGCACCCCTGCTCACACGAGGATAAAAACAGATTTCAGTTTTCAACAAACTTTTGCTACTAGATTCTGAAAACTCATCCTTTTTTTCCAACTAGCTACGGAAAGACAAACTTTTGAGAAAAACTACTTCACTGAAATTTCATTTTAAGGATCATAATTTTTATGAATGTCATACTTGCACGTATCTGTACCCTCAATTAAGTGCACAGCATACACTTTTCAACGTATTTAAGGATATTTAATGAGTTTAATAAACTTAAAGGGATGTTATATCTGTTCACTCCGTAAAAATTGTTTATTTCAGGAAATAAACCATTTTGAAATGAGTAATATGACTTCTAGAGTTATGACTATCTCATTCAATTAGTTTCTGTAATTACTGTCATTCCACACAGTATATGCAGTACTAAAGGAGAAAATACATTTTCAGGAATTACAGTGGAGGTGTACAACAGTTACTGTTAATGAGCCGTAAACTTTAGTCTCCTGCTCTGTAAAGTCAGGCCAGTGTAAAGTAATTTGGCAAAAGAAGTCCACAGTTACAGTTGGACAAATAATGTTGTATTTCAATATTTTCTGAGATTGTTATCCTCTAGTGCATTTCATAAGCTTTATTTTTCCTCTGTGTTTCAGAATATCATCCTGCTTCTAAAAAACATGTTGCGAGAGCCTCAAGGAAGATCTGAACAGTCCTGAATTGTCCCTGCTCAGTTACATGTAACCTGAACTACAGCAGGGAATTTATAAGACACTTTAACCTCTACATAGTTTTTCCTTCTCTCAATTTCAGAGACACTAAAAAAGAAATTAAATGATCTTCATAATTCATGGGCTTAGACTTTGTTTACATTAGCAAGGGGCACAGATCAGCAGGAGCAGATCTATGAATGAAGCTCTTAGTGTTGAGGCCCAGACCAAACCAGCTTTAGTCTAATCCTGTGGGCTGTGCATACTCCTGGAGAATATTTTCCATTAAAATCTCATTTTTAAGATATCCAGACCAGATATTCCATGACTGCTCCTAAGCAAAATTCACTAAGGGAAAAGCTGGGAGATTTCCTTCATAAGCTCCCCCAAATCAACTAAAACAGTAGTGCAGCTGCACTCAGTGTCCCGCTGAAAATGCTTCATGGCCAATGAAAGAAATGAAATGATTCTGAATCACACTTTTAAAACACCTGAGAACAAACAACAGATTTTCATACCACTACTTCTCCTCCCGCAGTATGAGAGTCCTCATGCTCAGAATGCAAAAACCTTGGGGGAGAGGGCTTTATTTAGAGTTGAGTAAAGATTTTAGATTTTTTTAATTAAAAATTTAGTTAAAGTTTTTCAGATCTTAGTTAACCTTAGTTAAAGATTTTTAGATGTATTTAGAGTTGAGTAAACACAGTTACAGGCACAAAAAAGTATCACAGGAAAGATTATAATTGTGATGAATGATTTTTCACTTTGAGTTCATGCTACCCAGTGCCTTGCAATTTGGGATTGCAATTTCCCACTTCCCAAGATAAAGTTTGTTGTATTTTCCTGATAGGCTCTCTTAGGCTGCCCGTACATGTGTCTGCCGGGCTGTGGATGAGGAAAGCCTTACAAAGAAAGAGAAAAACTCAATGCAAGTATCATCCTTAGCATTCTGCCCACAAAGTAGGTAAATGACAATGAATGTTCTTCATACAGCACAAGTTTGGAGTTCTCTGGCACCTCCAGAACCTGGCACTGAACAGCCAGACTCAATATGCTGATGAACGTGTCTGCTGCACTGTGAATAGGTATCGTTCTGTTATACACAGACCATGATAAAATATTCATCACCTTAAAAAAAAAAGATAAAATCAGGCTGCTGTCATATCACTCAGAGGAAAAACTTTGATCAGTAGTTTCTTTGTTTCAAGTTCAGGAAATTACTGTTGACAGTTTAAAATTAGTAAAAGAACGACCACCATATTCTCTATTTTGATATACATATTCAAGTTACATTTTTTCACTGCTGTTACTATATGCTATACCTGAGGCTTAAATCCAATAAAAGACAATTTTCAGTCGATCTTTTACCCTGCAAATATCACAATAGCAAGAAATGTGGTTAATACTGTAACGCTGCCTCCTGTCACATTGAAGTTCCCCTGAAAATCACGCTACTTCTCACAGTCAGTTGGTTCCTCGCCATAAATTATTTCCTCTCTCCTCGGGCTGGGACAAAGCAGGATAAAGACCACTTTTCCAACGTGTGAAATGCACTTTGCACGCCCTCTACAGAAACAACGGCACAACCCCCAGCAGGAATATTGCAGAACAGGGTAAAGCAGGCAAGTGAGGATTATTAAAAACAAGCAACTGATTTAGGAGGACTCACCTCCTGTGTTCATGGTGCAGGTCACATTCCTGAGGTTAAGATAGGTGTTTCTTGTATGATTTTTAAGCTACCCTGGTGCCATAAACAAGCCCCAGCATCTCAGCCTTCAGAACAGAGCTGATAGAAGCACATTTGATTTAATTTATGGTTATATGGTAAGGAGACTTGGGCTTCAGTCATCTTGTAGATACAACTTCATTAGTTTTTTCCTACCCAAAACTACCTGTTACTGTAGCATTTAGTACTGCTAACTCTGGGCACATAGGACAGAACTATAATGCTTAATTTCTTCTATGGGGTGCAGTGGTACAAGAAAAATGCTTTTAATCAATTATCTATATAAGCACATTGTCCAGCAGAGGCCAGCTATCTCGGAGTTGCCATTAAAAAGTTCAGTATCAAAATTAGCACCCAGGAACACCATAGACCAAGAAAGAGAAACAAGAAAAAACTCCAGTGAATCGTCATTCTATTTTAATTGCTTCAATAATACCTTAATATTTAGTTGCAGAGCTGGCTTACATCGAAGCAACAATGCAAGGAGCACACTATACAGTTTTTCTTCCTTTGCACATTAAAAAAATGCATATTCAACCTTACCAAGTGCAGGAGTCACAGCATCAGAGTTGGTATTTTGTGAGTTATATTCCAACCATAACAAGCATGCAGTGAGCACACAGCCAACAACTTACAGGCTACAGACTTCTCTAGATTGTCCTTCTCCACCAGTACCCCTGCTTCCATCCAGATGTATTTATTGGCTTGCCTAGTTTCATTTGAGCACATTCCAGAGATGACTCCTTTAGAGTTTTTACTGCCTTTTTTTTCAGAATTTCTGTTCATTTCAAGTTTTACTTTCCTAGGAAGTAATTGCTATGCCATAAGCTACCCAAACAAATATACCTGAATTGTCATTTAGCTTAAAAAAACCACAAAAAACCAAAAAAAAAACTTAAAGAAGAAGCAGACTATTCAACATTTTCTGTGTGCTTATGTACCACAGGCACTCTCTCTTTCTTGAAGTTCTTCCATAGTTCCTTACTGCAAGCTATCAGAGATAACAAATGACACATTTAGAGGATGATTGAACACTCCACACATGTTGACAATGGCAGAGCATGCAGTTGCTCAGCTCAGCTGGCACAATAATTGAGATGCATTGGAAACCTTTTTGGTGCTCTGTGGCCTCATCCTTCCACAGGAGGGCTGCACTCAGCAAATGCTGCTGACCCAAACACAAAAGCAAGGGGAGCAAAAGGCTTTGTGTCCAGGACTTTTCATCCCTAACTATGACGTGACCTTAGAGCAAGAGTTCTCTCCTGCTCTCCAGTTACCCCCACTGCAGTAACTGAGGAGGATCAGGACTCACTGATAACACAGGAATACCAAAGACCTGTTGTCTGCCACGTGGTCTCACTCCCCTTCTCCTCACCAGTGCCCACTAGGACCGTGAGGTTGATAATTTTTGCCCAGAGTAGCTACAGGTGCCAAGAAGTTTGTTAAAGAGAAGCCAGTTGAAGTCAAACACTCTTCCGCTCCTCTCTACTTCCCTTTCTCTCTAGAAACCTCTCAAGCAAACAAAATCAGGTGTGACACTGGCAGGTTAAATCTGCCCCTGCTTCCCTACTTAAAGGCCACCCAGGCCCAGGGAGCTAAAGTAGGACCCACCAGGAACAAAACTCAGAGGAGAGGGCTTTGGGATCTTCATTTACACTGGTCTTGTAACCCCAAACATGCTACATATGATGCAGGAGGGAAGGGTGGCAGATGTTCTTCTGAGCCACAGGTGAAGTGGCATCTGCTGAGGAGCTCTGCTACACTCAGGGGGCAAAGACTTTTCTCCAAGCCTGTTTCCTGCCTTGCTTTCATGCCCCACTCTAGCAAAAAAAATGTGAGCAGCAGTGGAAAGCAAGTTTCAGCAGCTGGGGGTGGGGAGCAAAAGAAACAAGGACTTGACATACTGTATTTATAACAGTGGCAGGGTGAAAAATCCCAGTTTGCAATTTGTCCTTCCGTTAAAGTATAATTCAATAAATCAATTAAACTACAATTCAGTAAACAGGGTAAGTGAAAATGCACCAGTCCTGCTTTTCAGTACGCAGATGCTGTTCTTTATGGACGCAGATCTGAAACGCCACAGTTTGCATTAAATAGAGAAAAAAAATGAGAGCTCTCCTCCCTGACATGTCACAAGCCTTCATAGGAGATAATTTTTGTTATTTGCTGACGATGAGTTTTCAGTCACTTGCTTTGGCAGTAAACACATTGTAGAGAGGGCAGTGAATTAATATAAACACATGGATCACATTCTGTGTGCTTAAAGGACTGAGCTCCTACAAACAAATTCACTTTCATCTAACAAGGCTTATTTGTGATTTCTTATTCTAAGACAATGCCCCCTCCAATCTCTACCACTTTGTGCTTTATCTTCTCATATCATACGAGATCTCTTACAAGTTTTACACCAAATCTCTCCTGTACCTTCACACAGAATAATGAATACACCATGTTAAATACAAGTGCCTCAACAAACAGAAGCTCCTGTCAGATAAAGCTTCATCTATACACAAATACACTCACAAAGGAATTTTGTAGCATCTGGGAACCTAGATTAAAAGTGAAGAGATTATAAAAATTGGCCCCATTGAATCATAAGTGAGAGTGAAAATACACTCAAGTCCTACTTCAGACATAGCTGGCTTTTGAGAGAGTTTGGGTGAGCCTGGGTACAGTTTTGGAGCAGAGACCTGAGCTGGTTGAGAGTTTTGTGCACACCCAGGTAGTTCCAGGCAGCAGCATGCCAATACACAGAATTATCAGCACATCAAAGGCATTATATTTATCAAACCCTGCCACAGCACATTTACTAGCTGTATGATGGATGTTGTTGTAGCAAGCAAGGAACACTTTGATGTACGTGGCCTTCTTTGATTAATGAGGGCTCTTGCTGAGAAGCTGCATATGGAGTAAATTACTCTTTTCAAAAATGGCTGATTTGCACTATTGTACTAATTATGTCACATACTCAGAGTCGGTTCCAGATTCAGTCACCCAAAATAAAGAAATAAAAATTCACATATATATGTCATGATTTTGTCACACACATGCATCACCTCAAAATCCTAAAGTCCTAATTAAATTAACTTAGAGTTTTTTTCATCTCTATAGAGCAGCAGTATTTCCTTCCTTCACCGAAAGCTTCTAAGACCTACTATCCGGAAACTAACGCATTGCTTAGAAATGATGCAGGTTTTTTATAGATTCTGTTGTATTTATAAGAACATTATAACAGCTCTGAAAGCATTTTAATTTATCACAAAAAAAACCCAAAACATTTGAACCAAAAAAACCCACCCCAAAGCTGAGGGAACAACAATGCACAAAGTGCTTCTCTTAAAAGCTTTTTCTAGATTAATTCTAGCAGCCAGCAAAAGACTACAAAACTGAAGTTATTCCATTAGCCTCAATTCTCTAAGCATGTGGTGCCTTAAGCAATTTATCCACTTAGTTGTAACAACAACAACAAAAGTATTTCTTTGAGAGCATTAAAGCAGTGTTAACTTCCTTAAAATTTTGAGTAGTAAATATTTTATCATGTTAATTTAGTATATTTTCAGACTCCAATTTGTTATTATAGATGGCAGAGCCAGTACTTAGCCATGATCACACGGAGGGCACAGATCAAATTTATCACTGGATGTATAAGCCAGATGAAAGGGAGCACAAAACCAGTGTCCCTGCCCGTGGGGTGACATCCCACTGGGGACAAAATGAATTCTTAAGTGTATTTTCTGTTAGGAAGTTCAGATTTAGTCCAACTTTGGTTTCATAATTCAGTGTTTTTACACAACATTTCTGCTACAGTTGCGTGACAGCATGTCAATTCCCAGGAAAAGAGGAAAAAGCAGTGTCCCATACTAATCCTATGGCTTAGGCAATAGGGTAACACAAGGCACCCCGTCATGTCACACAACAAGTTAAAGTTTAAAAAGTCCAGTCAGATTTTCAGAGTCACAGAATGGTTTGGGTTAGAAGGGACCTTAAAGACCATCTCACTCAATTCTCCTGCTATGGGCAGGAACACCTTCCACTGGACCAGGTTTCTGCGAGCCTCATCCCACCCAGCCTTGAACACCTGCAGGGATGGGTCAGACACAGCTTCTCTGGGCAACCTGTGCCAGTGCCTCACCTACCTCACAACAAAGAATGTCTCCCCAACGTCTCTAAACCTGGCCCCTGTCAGGTTGCAGCCTTGCTCCTCGTCCTGTCAACTCACATTCAGGTGAGTGGATGTTTCATGCCAACTGAAAAAAGAACTGACACAACAACTGTCCGACACCTATCCAGTTTTAGATTTCTAAAGCACCCATGAGGTTTCCACGGACCCAAATAAGCCAGTTCTCAGAGATATGAACAGTAGTCAAAGGGTGCAACGTGTTTAAACAGAAATAACTTCCTGTGCAAAGTCAGATGTTTAGGAAATGACAGACCACAAGTACACTGTGCATGTCACCTCAACACTTATTCTGAGAGAATCCAGCCACACTGCCCTTCTCCTCTAGAGATTTCTACAGAGGTTTCTGAATTGCTGCAAGGAAGAGAAAGAAAACAGATTCTGTAAAAGGTACAGTTCCCACATCAACAATAACATTGCTTTCCACTTTTTTTTTTCCACAGCAGTCTTTAAATGAAAGCAGTTCTCCAAGTATATAAAATGATATTAGGTCTCTTGAAAACATAATCCAGAGTACCTGAGCTGTCAATAAAATAACCAGTTAGGTGTTTTTAAATTGCTTCGAAGGCAGCAACTCACAGCTTTCAAATCTTCTCTGAAAAGACATTTCTCTTGCCATAGAACAAGCTGGAAAAAAGTTTTTTTCCAAAGCTGTACTGGATTTGATAGTAATATCCCCAAAGGGAAATTATGGGGTGAAGGAGCGGAGGAAGAAGGCCATTCAGATCTTTGACAAGTCTCCCTGGACATGCTTCTGAAAGGTTAGGAGCTCACTCTGGGAAATTGCACTCACAGTAAAATACAGCACTGTCACCAGGCAGCCCATGAGGATTCCCATGGACTTGCTTAAAACTTGTGTAAAATGTCACATATCAGCACCAAAATAATTCTAGACCAATTTAACAAAACATATCAAGCAGGTGGAGCCATATGAGCTATACCATGTGTCACATCAGAACAGAACAGAATGGTCTGTCTGGAATTGCTGGCTGAGCAGCAAATCGCACAAGTCTCTTTGTTATTATTAGTACAAAAGGAAAAGGGTAAAAAAAAAAACCACCCTGTTTATTATTCAGGACTGTTCTTAGCTCTTTTTGGTGCACTTTCACTGTCTGCTTCTTCTAGCCCTCCTGAATTAAGAATATGGGAGTTTTTTTTAATAGATTTAAAATGTTAGTGATAAACTAACATATACAGGATATATTTTATATTATCTACCAACGTAAAAACAAAATACTACACTGAGCATCCTGAAGGATTTCAAGGTGCTTTGGAAAACTCTGAGGCTTGCTCATTTCCCTCCTCCATGTGTGACACAGCTCCCCAGGACAGCTGAGACAACTCAGGCTCCTACTTCTAGGGCAGCTCAGGCAGAGCCCGGCTGTCGCAAGCTCCCTGAGATGGAGAAAAACTAGATTTATCAAGAATAATCATATAATAATGCAGTTTTAAGTCTGGTGTAGAAAAGCATTTGGAATGCTTAGAGGTTTGGTCTAAATCCAGAAACCGAACTAAAAGTAATGTAGGAACTCTCAATACGCCCGTATTACAAAGACCTTCACTTCTGGTCAGTCATGGTGAGAAATCAAGTAGTTTGAGCTTGACAAGCAAAGAGATTAAAAGGTTCTGTTAAAATCCTGCTTAAATTTAAAAAGAAGATGAGAACAGTTCTTATTGACTATAACTGATATCTTTATCCCCAGTTTTGTCTCACTGCCAGCCTTAGAGGCTACAAGCCCTGTAGACAACAGTCTGATGTAGATGACAAGATGACCATTTCCCCCTCCCCAAGAATTTTCCAGACAAAATGCTTTTGTTTGGAATTCTGCCAAAGTTGAAATTCAATATTTCATCTGGTCCTTATACCTAAGCCAAAAATATCTGCCTGTGAAAACTTTGCTGTTACTTTATACAATGAAACTACGTGGTGCCAGTAGTTGTTTCCTTTCGTTGTTTCCCTAGAATTTCTACCATTAATTTCCCACATTAGGTAAACCAGTAAATTAATTTCCAACACAAAATTGGAAATGTTATAGAGGTGCCTTCTCACATGACAAAATTCTCTGTAGAGAGATGTCTCATTTCCAACCTTATTCTTGTATTATAGTCTAAAACAAAATAAACCACGAAGAGCACAAGTTCTGTCAGAAGACAGCCACAACTTTCCCTGAGCCCAGGAAAACCAAGGATACATAAAATACAATAGACAAAAGCATCCAATGCTGACCTCACATCAGCTGCAAACTGCTGCATCAGCCTGCTGCCTCCAAAGTCACTCATTTGGCTTCAGGGCATTTTAAATAAGCTTTTGATGTTGGAATTGCTACTGTATAGCTGGAGAATAGCAAATGTTGAATTTAAAAGGCAAAAAATAAAAGCAAGTTGGGTAATTGCAAGCTGGTAAATCTAACAATGGAACAAGCTCTGAAGGGAGGAAAAATTAGTGGTTATGGTTTAAAGGATGGTTCCTACATGGAAAAGAAAACTGAAAATACTGAAAAGGGAAAAATTGACACCTGAAGGCACTTGGACAATGACAGGTAGGTATAGATTAACAACCATTTTATGCCAGTGATTAGAAAGGGGTTTTACCAATTAGAGTTGTAACAGTCTAAAATAACTTTATAATTGACAATTTAAAAAAAAGGAAAGGAAAAAAACTAAACCACCACCAACAAGAAAAAACACTGACAAAAGGCTGATGTCCTGTTAAGTTGGTGTGAACTGCTGAGGAGTGACTCTGGGACCGCAGGGGCTGCAACAGCCCAGCACTAGACTCAGGAGCTCAGGAGGCACCTTCCAGTCACATGCTCCAGGTTGTCACCTGTAATTTAGCTCAGAAACATGAGTCGTGCTTGTGGCTGCCTACCTGAGCAGCAAAGAATAAAACTCTGGCTTTTGTAAGGACTGTGATTACTTTTCAGGACAAAATGCTATTTTGTGGTTTTTTTATGTATTCACAGGAGTTCTGGGGAGCAACCAATACGATACGAGGCACTGTGGTCAGAGAGGATTTTTAGCAATCATAGTCAGTGTTCACAGGCATCTGATCTGACAAAAAAATAAAGGGAAGGTAGGTGGGAACTATCAACAGGCAGGAGAACAAGCTTCTCACCCAAGGGTTTTTGGAGGTCCTAGAGCTAAACTACCAAGTCCCAGCACCTGATTCAGTCTGGGCACTGTTTATTTCCCCTGAACTTTCTAAAGAAGCTGTGCTAATGCTGTGGATGCAGAACTGGGACAAAGAAAGCAGGTGGGCAGGGCAGCCTGTCAGCCAAAGGCAGGACAAAGCGCAGGGCTGCCCTTCTGCAGTATCACACCAACAGTAAGAGTGGATCCCTACTGCAACCACCTGGTTTTACCAGGAAAACTGACCATTGCCTGGCTCTGACTGTGATAAATGAATAAGCCAAAGGTTGGAACTCCAACTGAATAATATCTCTTCCTAACATTGCCATCTCCCGCTCCTCTGTCAGGAGAGTCTCGGCAGCACCACAGATCTCCCACGGTTTCATTTGCCATCATGAGAAGTGTGAGGGGGCTCCTGCTTCAGCTCCTGGGACTTAGCCTGCCAGAGACCTGGGCTTCATTCCAGTCCTGCAAGAAAGTTAATAAGGCCACTTACAGTTTACAAACTACCTCCACTTGCATTGGCCATTGTAAGCCTCAAGCAAAGCTGTCATGAGGCTTTTGTAGGGGAAACCTTAAGGGCTTTGGCTACGGCTTGCTGTCAGAAAACTGCTTGAAATGAATTCAAATCACTAGGCTCCCTCACTGAAGGTCAAACACAATATTTGCAGCTGGAATTGCCAACACAACAGCAACATGAGGCTAAAAATAAAGACCCACAGAAGAGGAAGACACTGGCTGCTCTGTTAGTGTTTCAGTGGCAGTTGGGGAAGAGAAAAATGGGAGGGGGCAGACTGAGCCACAGGCTGCCTGGCAGAAAGGTGAGACTTCTACCTTCAAAACAGCAGTTAGTCCAAATATCTGAATTTACTTTCAAGGCTGAGTCAGCCCATGCCGATGCTGCAGGAGGTAACAGGCCTGACCATCTCCTCCCTGCTTTTGTGCCTCACAGAAGGGAGAGGCATCCCAATGAGCCAAGGTGTCCTAGAGGAAGCCCTGTGCTGTATGGCACAAACACCTGCACCCATGGTCAAACTGAGACAGTGGGGCAACATCTGTCCTCCCGGCTTATCCCATGACGTGCTGCTCAGGCACGGGAACGACTTCCAGAGGGCTCTGGTTTATTATTTCTCATCTTCATTAATTCCTACAGCAGTGGTCAGAGGTGAGAAAGCTTCAGCACTATGAGGGAGTTTCTCTAAGCAAAGTTCAGCTTGCAGAGGAGGTGCCAGGGAGCTGGGAGAGGAGGATGACCCCTCCCAGCCATGCCCTCCCTGGCAGGCTGCAGCACAGGCACAGCTGGGTGGTCTGCTAGGGGCAGGGACTACGATCAGCCCCAGATGAGGTGCAGAGTGAGGCTCTGCTCTGTCTCAGGGAGCCTTGTCAGGAGCAGCAAGAACAGAGCAGGAGTCACAGTGTGGGCCCCAGAGAGCAGGCTGGCACCACTGCCCGGGCCCCACCACTGGGGCTCCTGGGCAGGGGCAGACGCTGGTTATGGCCAAGTGAGGCTGTTCAGGACCATTGAGCCCTGTCAGTGCCCTCAGGGCAGGCAGCTCATCGCTCTGACAGTTTTTTTAACTTCATTATAATAGCACAGAAGAAAAAAAAAGGTTATCTACCACATTTAGTGGAAGCTATCACCCTGCATTATTTCTTAAATAATTCATCTTTTAGGATCAGCTCTGGCCAAAGGCCCAGATTCAGAACACTTTTTGCCTTTTCCTGCTCCAAATAATACAGTTATAAAGAAAAGCATTAAGAAAGATATGGCCAATTTTGTCCACTCAGAAGTTTAGCCCTAGTGCATGCATTTTTGGACATTTTTCTAGAAGAGATGCCTTCAACATTTATCTTGATTTGTGTTAAAGAGTCAGATTGTGATTTGCAGTGAAGCAAGCTCCAAATCTTGCAAAGAACCAAGCGTGTTGAAAGCAGAGCACAAGCCCAATACCTGCATGTGCTGGAACATGCTGAGTCAGCAAGCTGCTCACACCCCCCAGAAGTGAGCAAGACTAATAAGATTGGCCCCTGGGACCAGAATCAATCTATTAACCAATATGATCTGGAGACCTAGGGTCCTCTTTCATATTTTCTACAAATTGTATTGCTTCTTATTGAAAGCAAAATCCTTCTGGTAGTTCTATCTCAGGATCACAGCAGCATTTTTCATATTATCTTCCCGCACGATAAGAAACTAAAAATATTAAAATGAAACCAGATATCAGGCTCATGGGGGGAGGAAAATAAAAGAAAAAAGATAGCCCTGTGATCAAAGAACAAAAGAAGAAGAAATGTATTTTGGCAGAAAATTTTCTACCTAGTAAAGAAGTCCTAGAATCTTATTAGGGCATATTTAAAAAATAGATACAAGGAAAAGTTGTTTAGTTTTCACTGAAGATTCCCTGTTCTCAGATAAATTATAGGGTAATACGTGAAATGTGTACAGCTGGAAGGATGAAAGGTAAATGGGAGCCAGCTCAGAACTTTGTTACCTCGTAAGCACTGCATAATTCAGCTGGCAAACCTATGCACACAGATCAGGGGAGTTGCTAACTACTCCTCCAGACAGGAAGCCTCTGTTCAGAATGCAATATTTAAAATGGCTGGAAAGAAGACAGGGAGAAGAGTTGATTTCAATAGGCTGAAGGTCAAGCTCATAGTTTAGAACTTGAAAAGCCTTATAGGAAAACTCCTGAAAAATCATGCATGAATGATAACAGCTTCCAGTGAAAGATGCCAATCAATCATGACCCCGAAAATGAACATTTAAGATACTCAGAACAATAGTAAATACCACAAAGAATCCACAGAGCAAGCACTCTTGATGAGAAATCACTGCAGCCCTTTAGCATAAAACAGCTGCTGAGAAATACCCAACTGCAACAACCAAAGCTGTCAGGGTTGCCCATCCAGAATAACCTCCCAAATAAAACAGTGTATTTATCCTCATGCTGAATACTACTTCCTCCCCTCCTATTTTTTTTTTTTTAAAAAGGTGTTATCCCATTTGATGTGTTTTGAAAGCAGAATACTGAATGTTTGAGGTCATGCATAATCCCCTCTATCCATTTTAAAAGTGCCCATCCTTATCAGCAATATTGACACCAGTAATAAAATATTAAAAGGTAACATGGACACCTAATTTTCCCATAATGGTTTCAAACTCCAGTGTTGGGGGTAGGCTCAGGACTGCAGAAGAATTCAGAGAGTGGAAAGAAACCAAAGACCTCCTCCTTGAATCTTCTG
>JAWMRA010000033.1:4702071-4892807 GCA_035584735.1 Pseudotriccus pelzelni | reverse complement strand
GTACCAATAAAGCCAGATCAGCCTTGTCCTTCACCCTGCACGTGCCTGTGTCCTGTTTCTCTGGGATCTTACATGTGAAGCTCCAACTCAGGAAAAGGACCCTCCGTTGGTCTGGAATTTATCCCTGCCCCATAACCGGGACACTCCAGTATTTTACTGCATTTTATCTTTATTTTTTCAGGTAATACCATGGATGCATTCCCTTACAAAAATGACCTGAATGTCCTTCTCCTGGGGGGAAAGAAACAGGAACCAAAACCATGGATCTAAGCCATGAACAGGTTGAATTAAGGTAACCAGACTAGAAGAAGGGTGAGGAACTGAGCCCACAGAAGCCATGTCAACTGGGAATTTTGAAAGATTACAGCCTAAAAAGACAAAAGGTTAGGCCCACCCCATTCCCAGGGCACTACAGATATATGCAGCTTCAACTGTTCAAAATTTATTACAGCACTAATAAGAAGTTCAAAATTTATTACAGCACTAATACACACTAATGATAGAATTAGCTATCATTATTCCTGGGAATAAGAAGGGTTGATCCAATGCCATGAAAAGACAAGGCCAGGATTTTGAAAAAAGATCATTCTGTTGGAACCTGGCAACCATTTCACTGTGGCCAACAATCATCAGCTCTTATTGTCTATACTCCATGATTGCAAGATTATCCAGGAAAATGTTTATTTTTGTGTTTTCTCTCTACAGTTCCTGACTAGAATTTTCATGTATAAAATCTAAAAACTGGGAAAGAGCCTTTATTTTACTTGCTGAAGTAGCCACAGGTTGCCTTGAAACAAGGGAGCCTTGCTGTAGCACTACATTTGTTTTCTTTTAATAGGAACCAGAGCCTAAATATCACATTTGGCTATGCTGCCCTTTTGCAAATAAACCCTGAAGGAATATGAGGAACAGATACTGTAGTTAAGGGCTCTACAATGCCTGCAGTAACACCAATCTATGCATTTTACTGAACTGTGCCATTTAGCAAAGGGCAGATAGCGGAATAGGCAAGAAAAAAACCTCATGCTACATCCAAGCCTACTTAATTTAAAATAAAAAATAAATAAATTAAAAATGAAATACCTAGGACCTTTCCTTCTTCTTCCTGCTTTATTTTTAGCACCCTTTTAGCCATTGTGTGGTCTCTGTCAGCTTAGTTGTTCAACTCAATTTTTATGTCTCATGAATAAAATACAAATCACACTCTAGGAACATTTTATGAAATAAAAAGTAGACTTAATCTATTAAATTCCATAATCCTTTCCACCTCACAGGTGGCCTGCAGCTTGAAAGCACATCCACTTGTCTCACCGCACTCACCCCTCTGTGGAGCATGTGCTGTAGTTTCTCACTGCCAAGTGTGTGGTTAATCCCACCAGAGAGGATTTGTTCTACAAAGCATTGTGGGCCTGACTGTGATACCTCTGATTTGTTCCAAAAAAAAGCACATCACACCATCAAAAATGATAAAGAACTGAAAGGACCACCAAGATTCAAACTACATGACGTGAAGCACAACCCAGCTCGTGCTTGAGTTGGGTCTCTGTGCATGGAAAATATGAGTTAGCAAAGAATATAATTTCTATCACTTGAGATAGCCACTGATTTACAGAAAAGGAAAGAATAGCCTGTGGAGCAAAGAAAAACTGCACTCTTGGTTTATTCTTCTCATAATACCAAACACCCAACTTTTATGATAAGAAAATACTTTTAAACTCTCTGAGAAAACAGTAATTACTTACATTAACAATTATTTTAATATAAAGAAATATATAGTCCTGGGATTGGAATTAAAGACCAGAAGTCTGATACCTCCCTTTGTGGTGACATTCACACACTGCCAACCCCTGCAACAAAGACCCATACAAGCAAATCTTAGCCTTTAAAAGCCAAAAAATAAGCCCAATTATTAAGCCTTTCATTTCAGGCTGAACTTCTCCGGGAGGTCTTTTTTTCTTTTTATAGACAATACTGTGAAATAGTTTAACTTTGGGCTATAATTTTCCTAGAATTCTGCATAATTCCGCTACCTGTTGTGGCATTGACTGTGTGGTCCAGCTTCCATTTTGAGGAGAAAAAAAAAGGTAGTAGTAATTGGCTCGTGGTGTCTGCTCGTTACCCGTCTTGGAGCTTCAGCTGATCTGAGCTGCAGCATTTCAGACAACACCACCCACTGCCACAGCACAGCTCCTGCCTGCCACCTGTGTAAATCAGGTCAACCACCTCCCGTAACCGAATTCTAATTAATCCTACCTCTCCAACCTAATTAAAATGTCTAGTCCAAAGCCTCAAAGGACCATGGGCCCCCTAGCTTTTAGCTCGGTCCCCCTTGTCTCCATAAACGCAGCAGAGTGAAGGGAGCACAGCAGTTCTCCTGTGCAGAGGCCACCCTGGTCACTGTGTCCCTGTCCTTACAGGCAGGGGTGACTCACAGGGGGAACAGCCCAACCTCCTGCTGGCCTGGAAAAAGCCCCTCTGCTTCCCAGGAGACAGGCAATCCTTAAAAAACGATTTGTGATGTTTTCTCAGACAGCAGATGGGTCAGGGTAGTGAAAACAAAGTGATCCCCCTGTGCGTGATCGTGTGCTCTTCCCCAACCAAAACCTCCGCCGTCTATTTTAGGAGGTCTCGCATGTCTCTCAGCTGTCACTTCAGATAAGTGTACAACTGTTCTGAGGGCACTGTACCACTGTTATCTCCCTCCATCAGGTCTGGCTCTGCTGTTTTTCTCCCCCTCCTTCTTTGCACGAGTTACCTTAGGTGCCAGGAGAGTTCCCTCACAGAATTTATTGTAGCGCTCTTAATTAAATTAATATTCCTGAGTGCAAGGCTACTGGGATCTGAGGCTGGTATGAGGTTCATCGACTTTCACTTAGAGGGTAAAGTTTCCAGTTTTCACTCTCACGAGGCAATATGAAAAATTTATGACAGAAGCAGGAGAACTCTTGCTAGAGGCAATGACATCCCTGTGCAATTAAAACACTTTCAAGTGTCTTTTTTTTTTCCTCCCTTCTCCTTCCACTCATCTTAGAAAACAATATACCCAGCAACTTTATTCTGCACTGTACATTTTTAACTTAAAGATCTGTAGGCAGTTGACAAATTATAACCTGATCATAAAAATTTTCTTACAGTTTGAAATGTAACATATTGTACAAGGTTATGGCCAGATGGTAAGGAGCTTTTTTCTTCTCTCTCTCTTTTTTTTTTTTTTTTAAAAGAAAACAGTTTAAAGCTTTCAAGCAGCAGAAGAAACTCCCTCCACAAATAGCAACACAGACCGTATCTGCACTCCTAGGAATCACAGCAGTTTCACTGAACCCCTTAATGAGCGGCTGTGGGAAAGGGCAAGGATGGATGTGAGGACTCAGTTCTGATGGGAGCTGACTCCTAGAACATCCCCAGAGCCAGGCTGGGCTGTGTAACCTCCCCAGGTAGTGTCACCCTGCTGCAATATCCCTCTTAGAGCAGCAAACACTCAAGGCAGTAGCAAAAACCCTTGGCTGCCCCACATCCTCAGACAAGCCCCACCATTTCTGAGAGCCAAGCTTTCCCTTCTCAGCAGCTCCAGGATGGGATGCCTTTCAAAAAAACTTCTTTATTCTATCTTATTTTGCAGAGCTCAGCGAGTGAGAGCTTTGGGGCAGTCAGCGTCTTTGTAAACTGATGTTCAGCTATTGCTGTGGCTGCAAACTATGGGGAATAAAGCAACAATAAATACTTAATAACCAACACAATGCAAGGGTTCTTTCTTACATCACCAGAGGACACAATTTTTTGCACAGTGCATTGCAGAGCACACTGCAGTAACCAGAGCTAACTCAGTAACTTGGGAACAGTGGAAACTCTTCTTTCAATGTCTGTAAAACTCCCCTTAACAGCATGTGCCCTGAGAGAAAAATGTACTTTAATATCCCATGCTTAATTCTGAACATGCTAATCTTTTCTATCTCTGGATAGTTAACATCGCTGCAATGCAGTAGTCTTTCAAAGAAAATACTACTTGTTATTCCTGAAATCAGAAATAATGAAAAAGGAAAGCTATAACTTCTTGAACAACTCACTTCAGAATTTAGACCTAAGCGGTGCAAAGAATATTACAAATACCCACCAGCTGATCTAAGAAGCAGAGCTGTATCCTATTAAATGCTGTCTTACTCTGATCATAATCAAAGTAATATAAATAGGCCTTGAATTACAGTTGCAGAAAGTTGTACATCGTGAAAGATCATAGTCCAAATTCACTTTCATTCTAAGATAAATCTACTGATTAGTCTTTGGAAAGCTCTAAAAGAAAAAAACCCACCTTATTCTATCCTGATATTGACTTTATTTGTCTCTGTCCTACCACCAGTTCCCTCCTCCTCCCTCTCACTGTAAATTCAGTCTCCCTTTTGGCAGCGTTTCAGGATTGGGATAGTGCACAGAGGCATCTCAGGGATCCAAAGGGATAAACAACCCATGTCTCCATTCTCAGTCAAAAGCTCCATGGACCCATCCTGTGGCACAAGAGGGAGCTCTCCGGACCCACAAGACACTGAACATGAACAGGTTCTGCTTTGCAAAGCACAGGAGTGCTGGAAAACTGTGCCTGTACCCAAACCTGTACCTGTGGTCTCAGACCACTGTGCTCTTTATCAGCTCAACAAACCATCTCTCGGGCCAGCACTAATGGTTATTTTAACTCTCATGTAGATGCCTTTGTGTGGCTCAAAGAGACTGTGCACCCCCTGAAACTGGACAGCGAAATATCTTTGGTATATCCTAAATTACCAGCACTGCAAAGGCAAGATGTTGTTTATCACACTAAACAGAAAGGTTCCTCTGTTCCCTCTCGCTGCTGCCAGTGACTGGCACCCATCTGCTATCTCTCACCATACATTTAGATCACTTGCTCTTGTAGCAGTGAAGGTCTTTCAGAATTTTCTCTACCACACAGGCCCTTTCCTCATTCCAAATTGTGCTCTTAAGGCTCAGCTATATTATAAAGAACAACAGTGATCAGTGCTTGCTTACCTTGGAGAGTCTTTCTCAGTGTTCGTGGCACATATGTGAGACCCGCTCAGCCCCAGTGGTGGCAGATATCACTTCTTAGGGCAGAAGCTCCTCCTTCAAGAGACATTCCTCCTGATTTTCCACAGCTGCATTGACTAATACACAGCTTCAGGTGTGTAGAGCTTTCAGGTGTTATGTGGGACTCTAATAAAGGGCAGGAGCTCTTAAGTGAGACATGAAAGAGGACATGTAGGTAACCCTTCAAGCCAGAGCTGAAGGAAATTAAAGTGTATCTCCTCATCAGCAGGGACATTCTGTGAGAGAAACATGGGATGGTTTCCAGGATAGGGCCCAAGAGCAGGGACTGGATCCCCTCCTAAGAGGTGGGTATTTCTGAATCTGTGCTTCAGGCAGCAAGAGGGTGGCCTCAAAGAGAAACTGCAGCTCCTGGCAGAGAGGGAAGGGAGCACGGCTCTTTGGATGCAATTTTAACAGCTGAACCAGAGTGAAACACCACTCAACCATCAAATCTGTGACAAAGAGGAAAGCAGGCAAGGTACCACCACAGGGCAAAGCTCTGACTATAACTGACCCCATGGCATTTTCTCACATCATGTACAATGATCATCTCAGTCAGAGCTTGAGTTTAAACATATGCATAAGAAGCAATGGTTGATCTATTGATCTGATCATTCACAGCATACATATATTACACTGCTATATGCACAGCTCTGCTTGACTCTTCAATTCACACGAAAAGCCTGTGCAATGAACAGTTTCTAAAACTTTGTAATGGTAAAATTTCTTGAACACGTAAAGAAAGGGTGGAGGGAGAGGCTCCGCTGATGATTGTTACAAGTGTCACAAGTGAGCTGAAATGTCAGTTCACTGGACAAGAAAGAGAAGACTGTGATGAAGTATTAAACTTCTCATCTGAAGTAACCTTGAACCAGTTCTAACCATACTGTCAAGAGACTCCTACAATGGACACACAAAGACAAACAGAGATATCAGCTCAAAGCTGAATTTGGAAGAAAAGTATAACCACTGGACAGAGTAACTCATTGAGGTGAAGGTGGAGATGACAACATAAAGTATAAAAAAAACAGGAAACCTTTTGCTGTCTCCAAAAGGTTCCTGCTAACACCTCATGTTTCTAAGTAGTGAGAATTACTTGGTTTAGCACAAAATCAGGAATTTTTTTTTCCCCCGGTAAATAATTCATATAAACAAACTGTGAATGTTTCAATATCTTCTCCTTTCTTGTAGAGGTGAAGGTGGGGTTTTAAAATACCCTCACCACCTCCTCGATGCAATCCCTTCACCTGAAAGTTGGCAGACCCACAGCTTGAGGCAACCAGCCCCAGCACCTTCAGTAACTGGGCAAATTATGAAGATCTACTCAAAAAGCTCAGTATTAACCTCAGCTGAACACAGGCACAGAGCAGGAGTGTCCTCAAGTGTTTCAGCTGCTTTCAAAGTGAATGCATATTTCTGTCCTAAATTAGAAAAATATGAGAGTAGAGCACCAGGTTGGTCACATGCCTCTGTCATAGATGTTGTGGAAAATCTGTTAAATCATGCAACTTGACCATGCTTCAATGTTTCTGTGTAACTGATGAATACAGTGCTACTTCACATCAGAAGGGATTTATGAGGGTAACTGGCTTTAAAGCACACAAGCATCTCAGATAACACTGCAGTCAGGAACTACACCAAATAAATAAAGGATAAATTGGGCAAAAACCTGAGACAGGCACCTTCACTTCTTCTGACATTCTTTCCCCAGCCAGTGGACAGATTAACTCCAACAGTTGCTGCAGCCTAGTTAACAAAGGCAGGAATTCAGGGCACCAAGGGCAATTGATACTGCATTATATATTTGGCCAATTTAGCCTCGGTGAAGAAATCTATACTCCCCATCTGCACAGTGTTTTGCTAACACAGCATAAGACAAATAGTAACCACCAGCGGTAATAAGCGAAGTGAGGGATGGAGGAATTCGTGGAGTTCAGGATAGTTTCCCAAAGGTCAGAAGCTCACATCACCCAAATAACACTGGGGGAGATCTGGGACTTCACTATGAGAGCAAACACAAGCCCAAATGGAAAAATCCTGTGTGAGAGACTGTATCCTAATTGGTGTAGTGGAAAAAATCCTCTCTTTTTAAGGTAGAAGAAATAGACAAGATGATGGAGGTTATAAAAAACATCTTGCTCTGTACCTGACCTTGAAACCTTCCTTTTCTCTCAGACTGATTAAGGGAAAAATACTTAGTTAGATACTCTTTTGTCCTCCACATGGATAAGCACAAAGGGGAAAAAAAAAGGAAAAAAAGAAGGAGGAGGAGAAGAGGAAGAGAAAATCAATACAAGCTGTCTTCAGTTTAACCAGAATGTTACAGTGAATAGGTTTATGAAACCTCCAGTAAGGAGGAGCACAATTGCTCCCACAACAGCAGAAGTTGCTAAATTTTAGTGCAGTGTAACTTTCTAAGGTGTCATATAACAAAAAGAAAATACAGGTGTTCTCACTGTCCAAGGACACTACCTGTATTAGAGTGTATAAATTACTAACCTGGAATAAACTCATCTGATCTAATGCAGGGGTTGTGACAGCAATCACTACTATGAGCTGTACAAGAAAATATAAAACCTGCCACACACAGAGGAAGAATAAATAGAGATAATAGGGAGTATCTCATCCTGTCTCTCTTAGCAAAAAGATTTATGCTCTGAGAGAAGAGTTTACACCCTGTCAACCCTTTATGGTTAAAGTATATGGATTTAAAACTACAAAAAATCATAGTTGTATACATTTTCTTGATAAACAGCCCAGTCAGCTTAATGAGCGCTGGTGAATTCCTGTCCTTGCTGGTGTCTTGTAGCTGTCAGTCCCCACGGGGAAATCCCGTGGTGTATGAAAACAACCCAGCTCTTGATTTCTCCCTCTCTTTTCTTTCCTCCTTACAGAGCTACGTATATATTCTCATTGAAACAGCTGCATGATCCTGCCTGACAAAAATGAGACAGATACCAAGGTACAGAAATGGGGGGTAGGGAAAATAAGCAGATGGTCTTGCTTTACTATGCAGGTGTTGTTCAGCAATTTTTCCCACCAGTGAAGCTGCTGTATTTTGCACAATGTTTTCCCAATCCACCAGACAATCAGGAACAGAACAACATGAATGCTCTGCTCTGCTCCGATGTGCTGAGACAGCAGGTTATCGTTGGTGACTCTGAAGCTTGCTGACATCTGACATGAATTCCTGGCATGCTGACTTTTTAAAAATCGATGGGGACAGACCTCAGAGTAACAGAAATAGCTGTGAAGTTTAACACTGCTGAAACTGTTCAGGCTTGATTGGCTGGTGAACATGGAAGGTCAGAAAGAGGAGCACTGGATCCTCATCAGTAGGAACAGAAGCAGATTATTATAGAAAAAAAATCACTCTGAAGTTTCAGAGCTTACTGTTCCTGTGAAATAGCCGAGATCAGGAGATGCATAATGTGCAGCAGACCCCTTCTTTATTAATACAACCTTAAGCTAAGGATGAAAAATGTATATTGGCATACAGAAGGGCTCAATGGAGTGTTATAAAGCCATTGCTTGACCTCCATTTTTGATAATTTTAGAGCACTTCCTAAAAACTTTTGTTAAAAGAAATATTTTAGCTGTAAAACAGATTGCTGATGTTAATTGGATTTCAGGAGTGGAAGTGGGGAGGGAACTGTTAAGCTGCAGGAGAGAAGCACCTATAAGTTTAGTTTTTACTTAAAACATGGATGCAGTCTCACTGCTTACCCTGTTGCAAACAAATTAATGATGTGTCACTTCAATCTAGACCAAATTACACACTAAAAACTGCAAACCACCTTACTACAGAACGGATGTAGTACAGTTTCTCAGGCATCCTGATCATTTATATGTATTAAAGAGGCTCACCTGGAGGGAAACATGGTCAAGTCAATGGAAATACCAAGGGAGGTCAGCAAACCTGTTTGAAAGGCTTCGAGAAAATACTGAAAAAATTATGTTGTAACTTTCTACCAGCAACAGGAACACACTGGAATGATACAAGGATCCAGAGTTAGGCCCCTTTTTATGTATGGGCAAGGAGACAAATATGGTGCTCAAACTTTGAGCACAATAAACCTCCTTGACATGTAAAACTCCGCATAGCCACAATGAAATACTCTCCCTGTAAATCCTCTTCAACCTTTCCATGTATTTGCTATTTAAATGCCTGATGATTGGAGATTAAGTGTGGTGGAATTATCTTACCTAAAAATATTCCTAGTAGGGAAGTGCCTCATTTATTTACTCTTAGAGAACTTTCTTCTGAATGTTATTTTGTTCAGTACTATTAAGCCAAAGCATTTTCAAGTGAAAGCATAAGCATATAAAAGCACAAGCAGATAAAACCAGAATGCTAATGATTTGCCACACAAAAAAGAAGTGTTGGAGCCATTTTCAAACTTAAAGTAAAGCAACTTTCCCCTTTAAAATGCAACAACATAATTCCCAAGTTAGTTCAACTCATTCAGGTTTGCACAAAGTCCTGTTGCAGGAACCTCTTACTGATCTCTGTTCTGGAATTACTCCTGTGCTTCCCTCAGAGCTGAGAGAGGAGAGGGAGGGAAGTTGTCTGCAGATTCTAAAACTACAGGTTTCAAGAGGCTGAAGCTCTTCCATGGACACAATATTAATTGTCAAGTGAGCAGACAGTGATAACCATTTTGCAAGAGATCTGTGGACAGCTGTCTCAGTTCAGGGTTTATTTGCAGACTAGCACATTTTAGAAGGTTCTGGACACAATATACCAAGAATATTAAATCAATCTCAGATAGTAAAAATAAAATTCAAACCAAATCTGACTGAGCACAGCAATAGTAATTGTTGTATACTGCACAGTGATGGGTCAGAACATGTGACCCACAGGCAATATCTTCCTAGCTATTTTTAGAAGAACAAGCCAGCATTTGTGAATAAAAAATTCAATGCATTCCTTGCAAAATTTGTGGAATATGTACATATCCTGCATCTCCAATATTTTTGCAGGCCCTCTTGGCTGTTTTTTTATGGGTGAATCCCTAATGCCAGGCACTTCAACTAATCAGAGAATTCCTTCTCAGTATGGTTATTTCTGGAAATCAGAACAATTTGCTGCCTTTGAAATATCAAGCTCCTCTCTCAGATGTTATGCCTCCTACTGAACCAAACAGAGATATTTATGGCAGACATCATTGAAATATAGCACATGTAACTAAAAAAGAATGATTTGAAAACATGATTTAAAAATAAAATCCATGTTGGGAAGACAAAACCACACACTCTAAATGTCCTTTTCTTGTTTCTCCTTTTTTAAGACAGCAGGTGACATGCATAATACAGATTTTTGGCTCTGTGCTGTTGACAGCATTTGAGAAAACAAAAAAAAACAACAACCAGGAAACCGAGAAACTCTTAAGATTTGAAATTGCAGGAAACCCACCAGATGGACTGCTTTAGTGTGTGAGAGAAAGAATCTGACTGTAAATGTCACCATTTGAGGGTTTACCTCAAATTGAAAGTTCAGAAGCAATTCAATTCCTCTGTTTCTCAGTCCAAATCTGTGCATCTGAGAAATAAACAACAAGGACCTGTGATTTCAAGGATAGTGGGTTATTTCAAGAACAGTTAATGCCTAAAGTCATAAACTTATAAACTGTCATGTGATGACTTCTAAAACACAGGCAATGAATAAACCCAGTGAAGATCTGGATTGATTAAGAACAGATTCACTTACACGAATAATACCAATCTTTACTAAAAATGTGGAACAGGGACAGAGATTCTCACCCAGTAATAATGATTTTGACAGTGAGAGAACCTTGGTAACATTCACAAGTCTAGAGTCACATGCATGGCTTGGTCCCTGGTGTTTTGGAAGTGTACAAGTGGCAACATCCGTTGCCCAGCCAAAGGTACAAAACTTAAATTCTTCAGATCCACAGCAAGAAGGTTTCTCAAAAAGGGGCACAGACAGAGCAACCAAGTTTCAGGGAAGGCAGGATGCTACAGTAGCTCCAGAGGTACTGCCTTTTGCACGGGATCACCAGGGCAAGTTAATGTGCCTCAAACAGGACATCAGGAACATCCAAGACAGTGCTTAAGGCCTTCCCAGTCCCCAGAGCACTTTGCAATCAGGAGTGAGACAAGGCAGGTTAAAAATACATGGTCTTCTCTTCCACTGGGCTTTCAGTCCTGAAAGCACAGCACAGTCAGTCCTTTTCATCTCACAATTCAGTATTTAATTCATATCTCCCTCCAGACAAACAGTCACTTCAGCAAGTCATTCTTGCAACTTTCTAAATAGATTCGAAGGAACATAGACAATAAAGTCTTCAAATTATTAAGTGAGTTCAGGCAAAATAACTTTTTAAGTTAAGCCTGAGAAAGGAGATAAAATTAAATGTGTTCCACATACTTATTATTTCTAAACTTCTTTGGCCTCTTGTATTGAAACACCTCCTGTTTTCTCTGATTTGGTTACATAATAATAATTTCACTGCTATCTAATTCAAATAGGTAATGAGTGCACCTTTATAATCTATGTCCTGTGTCCCAGTATTCTGTATAATGAGCAGTCACACAGTGGCCCTTGATTTTCATTTTAGAGAGTCAAACCTTTATATTTGGATTTAATAGTAGTTAATTATTACAGACAATACATTCTGAGAAATTTTGAGTTACGAGTAGCTTTTAACAATCATGAATTAATTTACTTTACTATATAAACAATATTCAGTTACACAGAAAATGACCCTTGAGGTGACAGGTTGTTTTGGTATAACCTGGCTGAAAGCACTTTTAATCTCAGCATCCATCATGAGTTACTATAGCACATTCACCACCTCTCCCCACCAAGATCCCACCACCCAAGCTGGGATAGAGAGCAGGATGAGAGCCTCAGACTCAGCTCCTACTCACTCTTTTCTAAAGTCTCTCTGTACTTCAGTTCCCCACCTCTCAGACAGGATAACACAGTGATGAGATCTGGGGAGTTCAGCTACTATGGAAAACACGAGAACAGAAACATCATTGACACCGAGGGCAACCTCTGATCTCAGAAATCCAGGGACCTTCTGTCCACAAGCACTGAATATCATGTTAAGAGAAACAGCTCTCTAAGAGAAAGCAAGAAAGCACTGTCCTTTACTGGCCCCTTTGATTTTTTCACCTTTCACAGGATCAAGTGATCCTTTCAAAATTTGGATATTTGAAATATTATGGCCACACAAAAGTAGACAAGGAAAACGCCTTTTTTTTTTTTTCTTTTTCCCTTGCAAGTTAAGCAGGACACAAAGAGAAAAAAATCACATTTGTGAAATGTTTATCAACATTAATTCTGAGGGCAGAATTACTACAGGTAAGAAGTATCTGTCCTTGCTGATTTTTTATGTTTGTGACACCGCCTCGTTCTCTTCGAAGCTGGTATTGGGTACTAAAAACATAAAATGTCAGCCTGCTGTCTTTTTAGGACTCTAATTCTTCTACTGACTTTGCAAAGAAAATATCCTGGTTATGGAGTTATCATTAGTTTCTATTAAGAGCCTCAACTGGAAGGAACAAAGACTGAGAATTAAAGCAATGATAATATTAGGCTTTGCTTTATGCTTTCTCACTTATAAGCACCAGGCTTTTCATGAGAATGTTTAAGGGTATGTAAGAACAATCTTCTTTAGGTCTGTCTAATGCAATATCTCTCTATACAGAACTGAAATGTGAGTTATGTGAAAATGTTACTAAAGCTGGGGTTGTACAGTCAGCCGTCTTCAGGATTTCTGAAAAGCAGTGACATTCCTCTACAGACTTTTTTTAAGACTTGTTCATTTGTATTATTCTGTTGCACAGAAAACTTGCTTGCAAATCAGAATTCTGCAGTGACAGGCACAGAACAAAAGACAGTCACCATCCCACAGCCCAAAAGAGAAGCTACATTCCCCCTGGACTTGAGCTGCTTGTCCTGAAACATGTATTTCAAATGGAGGACTGGATATTTGAAACTCTGTGAATGGAAAACAAAAAAACCAACCTAGGTGCAATTAAAAACCAAACAAAATCAAACCAACAGAACAAACAAACAAATAAACAAAAACAGAGAAGGAGGCCCTGACACAGATGAAGACTTTGTTTTGAGAATATGAAAGAAACAGGGGTTTTGGACAAACCACTGCCTGGAAAGGTGCTCAGCTCTTGGTATAGTCAAGACATAAACCTCTGAGCAGTTTTCATCAATAAACAGGTTAGAAACATCCTGTACAATAAACAGGTTAGATGCCATCTGTGTATTTTTCATTTTTTCCATCAAGTAAATCAAACTCAGAAGACCTCACATTTTATGTTAAATCCGAGGGCAAAAGGGTTGTTGATAGAACAGAACAAATCGTATCAGAAGAGCACACTGAGCCCATCTCAAGAGCTGCATAAACCAGAACTGCGGCCTTCTAAAGAGCTCTTTTTCATTTTATATACACCAACAGAAAGGTGGTGGGAACAGAAAGACTTCCATCCCAGCTGGACTCCTGGCATTCCAGAAGTGTATGATTTCAGCTGCAATTTTTTTTTCTTTTTCTTTTTTTTTTTTTTTACCTTTTTTTTTGGTGTCTTTCTGGTCAACAGTTGCCATATTCCAGGAGACACAGAAAGAAGTTACTGAAGTATGCCCCTTCCAAGGAGCTGGTCTCCACAGGCACAACGCAGGGTGACCTTACTTGATTAGCATTTGGAAGATTTAAAGGCATATCACAAGACCATACACTCACATTAGAAAGATACTTCTAACTTAAAATCAAATGATTCACCTGATGGATCTCCAAGCCTTTTGCAGCACTGAAATTCAGTTCTCTTAATGAGGACCGGTAATTGTAGATTCAAAGACTGCCCAAACCAGTCAGCAGGAGATAATATGTAATATGTAACCACAGGAAAAGCAAACTGGAAAGAGAAAGACCACTGGCTTTCATAAATCATTTTTTGACAGGAAGGTTATTTATCATGGGAAATAAGCTTAATCAATAATAGAGTGAAACAACCTTAATAAAAAAGGGAATCAAGCTCTGTTCTGTTAGAGCATTATAATTAATGTGGGTAGGGGGAGCGAGAAGAGGCAGAAAGAATTGTTACAGAGAATTGTTATTATCCTGACAAATGGATTCTAGATTGTTTCTAAAAGCTCATTTTCATCTAGCAGCTCTGAATAAGAAAGGACCAAGAATTGAATTTTGTTTTCTAAGGAGTAATGAAAAATTTTGAGGGAGGTGCCCAATTAAGGAAGAGTTATTTCAAGTGATGAATATATTTCTATTTGTTCTCAGGGGAATGACATAACCAATGGAGACTGTATTAAGAACCAGCTTCCTTAAAAGGTGTGGGGAGACCAAGTTTTTCTCAATTTACTGTTATATACAAACCAAGTGTTAGTTTTTCCAAAAGTCATCATTTTTGGTCTGGGTTGATTAATTTTACAAATGTGAGAGGAAAGGAAAGGCACTCTAGAGAAATTTCAGAAGCTTGATGAAAAGAAATGTTCTTATCTGCATTAATACACAAATTCTTGTTTATTATAGTTATTGCTTCAGTCACTTTTCATTTATCTTTCCAACTATTTTTTTATAAGTACATGATAGTTCCATCAGATTTTGAAAACATTTAGCAAATTTTTAGAAAAATATTGCACAACTTCACTTGCAAAAGGAAAAACCCACATACACGTACAATGCTCTTATGCTTCACAATAAAAAAATATATCCCAGTCATAAAACATTTTTCTCAATCCACTTGGCCACATCATCAACACAAATATAGAAGAATAGCACTGTTATGTTTCATAAAAAATTCTAAGACAAAGTTCCTATCCGAAGCAAAATCACAAAATGAAAGAAATATCAGTCCCTAAAGGAAGCTAACAAAGGATTTTGTTGTCATTTTTGGTGGAGGACAGACAGTTACATTAACCTCAAAAATATATTCATAGGGAGAAAGAAAATACATGTAAAGGTAAGAATGAAAATGGGAACGGAGGAATAAACAACAAACTTGCTGGACTGATTCAGATTCTGTATTAAGATGACCAAAATTCCTGAAACTCAGCGTTTATCTTAAATCATAAAGGTAATTCTCTGCCAAAAAAAAAAAAAGATTCCAAAGGGTTTATGTGATTTAATAACCTAATGATCAATTTACTGATTAGCACACATAGCTTAAACTTTAGAATTTCAGAAAAGTGGCTCTTTTGCCTCCACAGCAGACATTTTGTTCCTGTTCCTGTTCCCAAAGGCCTTCCGAGCCCCACTCAGTATTCCACTGAGTATTCACACACAATCTACAGACAAGCCACAGGTCAGGAAAAGAAGAGCAGCAAAATAATTCCTATCCAGGAGATCATTTGAAAGCCTTTTAAAGTGTTCCCAGACAATTTGTGAAGGGGGAGAAAACGATTATTAGGTGCCTTACCTGTTACAAATTATTCAGCAGCTCTAAGATCTGGAAAGTCAATTGTTTTCAGAAGGCAGCTGTTGGGAACAACAGAACTTTTAATGCTTAATTGTGAAAATCTTAACTTTTTATTTTGTCTCAGGATACAAACATGTTTTTGGGTAATTTTTTTTATGCAAGCCATACCATATACTAATCTCAGCTTTTATTCTGCTTGATCCTACCAGGATTAAACTGGTAATGTTCCTGGGAACATTGAAGAAAGCCAGATCAGGACCCCTATTCTTCAGGAACTAATTATTTTTCCACTCCCAATTTGCATCAATAAGGTGCCTAGAAACTGGGCGTGTAACTTGGATACAAAGTGGCAGGAAGAACTTATAGATATTAGGTTTTCCAAGTATTGTACCCTAGGCCAAATTCCTATTCGGGTTCCAACGGCAAGAGTTACAATAACCTAATGCATGAAACCACCCCAGAATTCAGCCTGCTTTTAGTGCTCCATACAGCAGTGTCACCTAGCCATGGCTTCTTGCCCGAAATTAAATGCTCAGCACTTCTTCCTTCATATTCTGTTTTAGCGCACAACATCAGTGATGTAAAGCTGGGCTACTGTTAATTTAATTACATGGTAGGATGGAGAACGGAACACGTTACTCCGGTGTTATTGATAGTCAGTAGCAGCACCTACGGGTACCCTCATCTATTCCCTCTGGAGAACACACCACTTTAATCATGCATATTGCAGCAGTGCAAATGTGCTTCCCACTCTTTTTACAGCATTACATTTAGGTGTTTTCTATTTATCTCTTCTAGAAATGCATGGGCTGCTCTACCTGTTGTAAATGTGAAACAGAAATGGGACCCAGTTCTGTATTAGCGTGTACTTTTTTTGCAGAGGTCATTAGAGCTGCAGAAGAGGAATCTTTACTCTTCTGGGAAAGACATGGTGATAGTGATTGACCATTTTTTTTCCTGGCTTGCTTGCAATAAAACATTTATTCATAATACATGTTTAGTGCTGCAGGTGGCATTGTTACTGTTCAAAGAACCCTACTCAGCATATAATGTGGTCGGCACTTCATCTTCCTGAAAATGAATCTTGAAAACTTCTTGAATTATATATCTCCCCCTGCTTTTCAGTGGATCCATAATTTTCTTCAGAAGATGAATTGCAGACAGCAGCACTGATGAGAATTAAACTAGCAAGGTTCATGTTAAGAACATAGTCAGTAAATCAAAGACTGAAAGTAATGTCAGAGATTCAAAATCGTAGACTGACAATATCCTGAGATGCTGCCTATGATGGAGCCTGGTAATGAAGTCATGAGGTTAAACACCAGCCTTTCATAGATACCCACATGTTCAAGTAGCATAAACCTGCACTCCTCCTAGAGCAGTGAAATCCCCCTTGGTGCATATGTGGAGGAGAAGGAAGACCTCAGTCAATTAATTCTAAAAGAAAGAGCTTGTGTTCAGCAAAAACCAGAGACTTAATCCCTTCAAATGTTAATAAACAAGGCCAATAAGCACAAAGGGCTCTGGGAAGTTACCCCGGGGGATATTCCCCAGCAGAACTTTGTGTTCAACAACAATGGAAAGAAAACTCCTTATCTTTAGAAAATATTTTTTCTTTAAATGAAAAGAAATCACCCTAAAAACATAATAAAAACTGTCACTCCAAAGCCATCATATTCACCTTTAGGAGCAGTCATATTGATCTTGTTTAACTGAAATCATTCACTAGTAATGTATGGCACCTTTATCAGTTTATTGTATAAACACATTCATAGCACTTTTCCTGGTGAATAACCCTGCCAAAATCACTGGTATACCAACCCCATCAGCTATCAATATGAAGCAGATACTCTGCTCCAGTGGTTGTTTCCTAATCACATCTGTAGGAGAGTAAAGACCTCCAAGAAAGGTAGAAAAGAGGATTTACGTCCTACACATTTTGTATTTCTGCCTTCAATTACATGCCCATTCCTCTACTTGTGTCACAAACTGTTCTACTTCTCTGTTCACAAATGATTTGCTGAGGAGAATCACACATGGGGGAAAATATTTAGTCCAGTGTCAGGGGTTTAGCTGTGTGAGGGTGTTGGAGTTAATGGCAGTGTTGCTGTGTCCCTGCACACACGGACTCTTCCCCTCTGTGCAGCGTTTTAGGCTTCCAGGAATGTCAGACTCAAGGAATTGATGGGATATATTCCCATCTCAGTGCATCCACATCTCTCTGTACGGGATTTATATGCAGAAACCCACATGTGGCAAGATAAGATGTTTAGTTCATAGAGGTAATCATATTAACTCATGAAATGCTTAGCATTGGAGAATTCACACACACCGGCATGAAGCAAGTTATTTTCCTCTTTTTAAATGAGATCTCTGTATTTTTACATAAATTTAGTCCTTGTGGAAACAAACTGTCAACTCTAAACGTCACATTTCTCTAGAACCTACAGAACTGACACAGGACAAATGGAAACACCCTGTGTGTCCTCCACAGAGTTCACCAAAATCTCTCAGCCTTGGCCAGGGTAAGAGGCTAACTCAAACTTTGTGTCAATAAAATCATCACAAGCTCACTGAAGTTTCCCAGTGCAACGGTGAAATCCGGGGCATATCAAATAGGGGCTAAATCAAACCCAGCAATTTTCCACTGCTCTGATACAGGCTTCCAAAAGAGGAAGAATTTAACAAACCAGAGCTTCACTTGATATAAATCAGCACCATTCCACTGAAGCTAATGCAGCTGCATTGATTCACAGCCACTGAATTCTTGGACTCTGGTCTCACAAATATGATAGAAAGTTCCATTTGCTAATGTAAATATATATTGATGGTTTATCACGTAAATTTATTCAGGAAAATGCATGAATCAGTGCTGCTTTTTTGGTCATAAATCGCTACAATGGGTAGGAATACTTTTTGAGCTTTTAAAGAACCCAATAACACACACACTTCAGTCACGCAGCAATCCCTCAAGTACTCTGTTGCTTTTAAAAACACCTTTTTTTTCTTAGTGCCCCTCTCCTGCTGCAAGACCAGAATTTGCACCACCACTCCTATGACCGTAGACAACAAATTTAAAATACCCTTAATTGGAAGCTGAAAAAACTAAGCGTGCTGCACAATGGCTGAGACACAAGACTTATGGTTGTTTACTGTAACACTAAGACAGTCCCATTAACAAGAATGATGGGAAACTGCATCCTGGCATTATTCTTAGCAAAAGACTTGACAAATATGTTTTGTAAATGAAGGAACTACAACAGAGAAAACATATAATACACTTTTCCCCCCTTTTTTTTCCCAGTGAAATGGTTGCATGTTTAATGCTTTATACATTATTCAAGGCTCCATTTTCCAAGGTTCATCAATACCCTAGTCCACAGCAGCTAGAAGCTTGTAACATCTGACAAATGTAGACAAACATGCTGCTTAACCCAGGAACAGTGGGTCAGAGAACAAACAGGAAAATTTATTGTCTTTGCTATATTACTGCTGGAATGGAGAAGTAAATGAATACCATACGTTATAGCTTATCACTTACAGTATGAGTGTATCATGAACAGCCCAGCATGTCCCACTTAAATAATACTGATGGATAACATGCAGGCAGCTTTTGTTCACTGCTGAGGTTTTGTCTTGTCTACATGTTGTTTATACTTATTTAGGGCGAGAGGAAGAGACAAAAGAATAGCAAGAGCCATTCGAGGGGCTCACGTAACCCCCTTCCTCTGCATGCCCGTGATGAATCTAGACTGTGCCTACCATGGAAGTTATTGCAAAGAAATATAGAAGTCTGCTTGGGATAAAAGGTGGATCCCACAATATATTCTTAGTCCAGACATTATATTATTTCCCAGCTGTGCTTGTAAGCAGCTCTGCAGAGGACAAAGGAGGAAAAGGAGGGGAAAAAAGGTGGTGGAGGGGAGGAATATCAACCTGAGTTTTATTGCCTCTGCCTGCTGGAGAACTGTAGGGAGATTAGCAATAATTTTTATATTCCGCACAGTACCTCTGAAGGTGACTCAAGAACTTGTGTGAACTGGAATTCTTGTAGAGTATAAGCAAACTCTCAAAACCTGTGGTTGTTTCTCTCCTGTTCTCAGTCTTTTGCACAGCCAGACCATTCCACCTGTGCACCTCTCGACTGCAGTCCTGGCATTAACATCTCCAGCACGATTTTTCCTAGTGTTAGGAGATCAGATTGCCTGAGGATCTCATCCCACACTGTCATCACACTCTTTCAGACTTTATGCTGGTGCTGTGTGAATGGCAAATGGGTAGGAAAAGGCACAGCATTCCTGAACATGTAATTCAGAGCCATTTTATATTCATTCTGCTATCGTGCCACAAAATCTGCAGAGCAATATGTAGAATCAAGACCCACATAAAGGAAACAATTTAACAACATCAGGGATGTGGTTAAATCAGGATTATTATTAAGTCATTTGCTATTCCATGGAAAATCAAAACAACCCCCCCCCGAAATGTAATTTTTCCCTAAATAATTGAAGATGTGACTGAAGGGTCAGATTTATAATCTTTGGTAATGTAAGTCACTAATATTAACCACAGGAATTAATTTGGTCTGACACCTTTACAAGCACGTTCTTTTACCAACAGAAAGAAGATATTCCCAACACAACATGAATTAAAGAGGGCTTGTCTACTCACAAAACTGTATCATTTTAATTAAGATTTTGCAGTCATCACTTATTAATTTAAATCTGACCTATATCTCAGTAAGGGAATCTAAACTAACAAGTCAGGTTTGAATAGATTGGAGCTCCTTACACAAATCACAGTGATCTTAATACAGCAGCTCAATATTCCATCTGTATTTACTCTAGCATGATTTCCTGATGTACAGCAAGCATGCAGTGAAAAATCTTTTAAAAAGGAACCCTGCTTTAAAAAGGAAACAGGATGGGATGAGTTCAAAATGGGACTGAGGCCTCCAGGTCTCAGCAGCCCAAATCTCATATTGGTCAAGATGAATCCACTCAGCAAAATATCACACGGTGATGATTTCTATGCATGTGTAAATTGGTTCTTGAATACATTCTGCTCATTATAATTGGTAGATTTATACTCTGTATAGATGAAGGATGTAGATATTTACTGAGGTACAGAAAAATAACCAATAAAAAAATCCCACCCAACCCCAAACGATCCAATCCTTTGGGCTTGTTTACCCTTTCCCCCCCACTTCCCAGCATTAATTTTCATCCCCATGTCCCAGAAATCTGTGGTTCCTTAGGGCTTCAGGTTGCTTCTACAGACCATAGTAAGATTCAGGAGCTGTTCTGGTTTGTACTGAACTTGGCTGATTATGTTTTCCTTTTCAATGTAAAAACTGAATTAGCAAGGCTGGACAACACAACTCCAAGGAATTAACATGAGGAAACTGAAGCTGTTAGATGACCAACATGGAGAACTGAACCCTAAAAAATTTGGTTTACTCTGCTATAAACTGAGAATAGGAACCACCAAAACTATCTCCTAATCCTGGGCTGATGATCCAACAACCACTGAAGGGAAATCTCCAGAACAGTCACTCAGTCCAAAAACCTGTTTCCCAAACTTTGGCAGATATGTTTGGGCATCTTAAACACACTTCCTCTTGAGATACTTACACTTTGTACCTAATGTGGCATTTATTCGCCTCCACTGTAGCTCTCTCCCTGCAGTGTGTGTTATTAGGCTATGACAAAACTCTAACACCAGATTTGCATTCCAGAAAATCACCAGACAGCAATCCTGGGATATGACTGCTAATCAGGAGACTGATGACATCTGTAGCAGAGCAGATGGTGACGTTCCACAGGTCCTGCTGCAGGGGCTCTCAGTGTTCAAGGCAGTTCGTGTAAATTTAGCAACTTTGATCTGTACTCATTAGCACTTACGAAGATCACATGGACAGCTAAGTAAAAACACGGATCTTCAAGCACAAAGGGCATGGAATTCCCTGCAAAATAACCGAGTAATAAACCCCCACAACCAAGCTGTAATACATGACTATTTTCCCAGCTGGTACTGCCACCAGAAGGAAGAGTTTGGCTCTGCCATGTTTGTAGCTCCCTTCAGTTCGAGGCAGCTCCCAGATTTACTCTCATCTTTGCTGTACTAAAACATGCTCAGGTCCCTCAACCTGCACACACAAGTCACGTACTCTGTGCCCCAAACCATCTGGATTGCCCTCCTCAGCACCCTGACCAGTTTCTCAGTATCCCTTTTGGTCTCAAATCCAGACTCATTCTCTGGGTAGGGAGACCAGCACCACCAAGAAGGTCGCAACAGCTCGTCTGAACCTCTTTGCCACACGCCAGATGTGTCAGGTATGGGATTTGTGGTATTTGTGACAAGAACACACAGTTTCCACTGCTCTAAACCTTCATGCCTTCTGAGCAGGGCTGTTTGCAGCTCATCAGCTCCCAGCCTGTACCAGTACATGGTTTATTTTGTCCTGAGGTGCAGAGAGGAAGCCAAATACAAATATCCAGTTGGCAATATAAGACCTTACAGGTCTCCATGTATAAATTATCATCAGGTAATAAATAATGCTCGTTTCCCCCATGATGTGCACCACTCTCAGTGCATCTTACCTGTTTGCAAGTTCCATCTAACTCAGTACTAAGAACAGCAAAATAGCAACTTGAAAATAAACCAGTATCAATTTGGTTGAGAGTTGGCAAGCTTGACAGTGACCCAGGTACATTCCCTTCTGTCCTTCATGACACTCTGCTATTACCTTTGGCTTTCGCAATTCATTTGCCTCCTACTCTGAAGCATTTACAGAGAAATAACCTTGATCTTGACTTCTCACTGTTCCCTAGGCAAATTATTATGTTTTCTCAATATTCTTTCACCCTACGGTATTTAACAATTTTGGTTTCTTGCCTGAGTTCATTCAAAGCTTCAAAGTGCAAAACAAAAATAACCCCAGAAATGTGCAAGTAATAATTTTTCAAAGATGTTCTGTGTGGAACACAGCTGAAGCAGAGTGGAGGAGGAAAAAATGAGAATGCCAGAAACCCAACAATGTTAAATGTAAAATAATAGTAAGGTATCGCTTTGATTTATACAATAATTCCTGGTCATTAACATCATCATCAGTTGGAAAACGTGACTAGGACACAGGGTTAAATGTATTTTCAATTTAGAAGTTCTGAGGCTCAGAAATATCTGCAACACGTAACCTTGCACAGGGAAAGCATCAGGAGAATGAGAGATTGAGAACTTCCCTCCTCTTTAAAGGGAAGCTACCTGCTCAGGACTGGGATTCTGTTCTAAATGGTGTTTGTGACAGGCAAGAGCCATTCCTTTGTCCATCAGATATTCAAGACAGAGATAGCAAAACTTCTGACTGCATCACACACAACTGGATAGAAGGAAATCTCAAACAATTTTTTTTTTTAAAAACATCACTATCTGAAAAATGGGTAGGGGGGAAATGATGGCTGGATGATGGACACCAAAGCCCCCCTCAATAGCTGCTCACCAGCCAAGAGCAAAGCAATAGCCAGTCTCCTGCAGAATTGTAACCTTTCCTTTACTACCATTTAGCAAAGGGTAATGGCAGACAATGGATATAGGGGGGAAAAAAGGCCCTTCAAATGAAACTGCCTGATGGCTGAAAAACACAGCCAGGTTCAGACAGTCACTGCCGTGGAGATGTTTAATAAAACACCTATTTTGCATTAATTGCTCTTTTAAAGTAAAGTTATTGAAATGGGTTTGTTCCCACTGTTTTATTTTCTACGATGTACATTTGAACAGTTTCAGAAGTGGGGGAAAAAACCAGAAGTATAACTTTAAGTTGCCTGAAGTTATGATTCAGTATATTTTTTGCCTCACTTTTTTATTGCACATAAGTGCTGCCTTACTGTTGCCCATAAACAGATGTGAATCTGTCCCCACTATCCCACCTAACTGCAAGGGAAAATAAGAGAGTCCTTGGAACAGCAACTGCAGTGACGCACGATGGTTGTTTTTCTTTAGTTTTCTTTTTTTAAAGTCTCCCCAGTCCAAACTGAATCAATTGAAGTGGTGCTGTGAACAAAGCCAAAAGCACTGACTTTTGTGTCACAGAATATTCTAGCCAGGTAACAACTTGGATCCATGTTCATTTTCCTCCCTGCCCTCCCCCATTAATTGTATGTTATCAGGAGTGTCAGTTATGGTTTCAAAAAGCAACAGTGTCTTCTCCTATTTGTTTGTACAAGATCCAAAAGCCCACCAGAGGTTTAGCCTCTGCTTCTTCTGGCTTTCCAAGATGAGAAATCTCTCAATTCTTTAATGCTCTCACACAGTCCCTCAAAACCACGCCTATGGACCTGCAGCTTGTGACCTCCTTTATCTGCTGTCTTATTCTGAAAGCTTAGGAGAGTCATCAAGTTCCGAAGGTTTGGAACTGCCTTTGGTCAATATTCACTAAAAAAGGCACAAACCACTAATTTATTTTTTTCAGTAGAGAACTTATGCTTTCAAATCACATGAAATTCTTTGAAGTATGAAAGTGCAGCCAAATTTTACTGTGTTTAGCTGCCCTTGTGCCCCTCTCCAAGGCAGGACCTGGATGGGTGCAGTGTGAACATCTTGTGGTGAACCTTCAGCTGCTGCTCCCTCCAGACCTTGCCCAAAGTGAAATCAGTATGAGATCTGGTTTAGGTATGTGGGCATTGATAATCAGAGGTCTGAGCAGTGAAAACCAGTCATTATCCTTTTGGCCATGAGACTCTGTCAGTTTGATACCTGAAACTAATTTTTCTGGAGCCTAACCATACCTTTCACAGGGTCCCACATGACACCGTGCACTGATGAAAATAAATTTGCCTTACCTTCTTCTAAGGAAGTCAGAGACAATACAGTGTCTCTGGCTGTACATGGGGGCTGTTTGGCATTTGGTGAGTAAACTGGTGAGTACTTTAACAACCTGAACCTGACTTTGCTGGTCCTGAAGCAGCATCCATCCTTCATGTCTGAATGCTCTGTGCTGTGCGTGTGCAAGCACACATGGGCCCATGTAGTCTGGAAAACCACATGGGCTAGATCCAGATTTTGGTAACAACAGGGTAAATATAAAAAGTAACTCATGAAATTATTAGATGATTTGTACTGCCTGTTGGGATTACTCTAAATAACTGTTTCTACAATTAATCAGTTAAAAAATGGTCTATTAACTACCAGAAGATCCTGTAAAAAAGGGAAAGTTATATTGGATAATATAACTTGGAAAATGTGCAGACCTAGTTATGGTGCTAGCACTGTACACACACAGCTGTTTACCTTCATTAAAAACAATGCTATCCCCAGCTTTGATTAGCTTTGTTATTCTCTAAATGAAACCCTCATTTTGCAAATTAATCCTCTGCAAAGAGAAGGGGCAGAATAGAGGCATTAGTGGTCTGAGAGCTTCACTGAAGGGTATATGAAGGAACAAACTGATGAATATTTTATTAGGGGAAAAAAAAAGAAAATAGAATTGAATCTGAAAAAAAAATAAAAATCTAACCCTCCAAAAATCACAAGATAAACTCCTTACATCACAAGTTAAAATTCTTCACTTGCTTTTGATGGCTGCTGGTTTTATTATTAAAGGTTTTGCTGAGAGTCTGCATTTTGATGTTAACATATGAAAATACGTTGACTGGCACAGAAAAACAAACTCATAAATTTCAACTTTAAGTATCTGTTTTAATGTATTATTGTACTTTACTGGCAATATTCCACCAGCAAATGCCTTTTTATTATTGTATCCCCTCTTTGCAATAAGGAGGAATGCTGTTGACTGGCTTCCACTTTGGGAGATATGAAATCATTGTTTCTTGCTAGCTGTGGGCAAGAAGTAGTTTTCAAACCATGCTAAAGTTGCAAAAGTGTGCTCACAAGAAATATATAGCAAGAAATATGTTAGTACCTTTCATAAATTTTCAATGCAGGGATACAGCAAGATCATTTCCAAGCATAAACAGACCCAGCAAAGAAAATATATTATCTTAAATCAGGTATCATTCCCCTGTACTACAAAAGAGGGGTTGTTTAATAGCATAAAACAAGTAGACTTCAGCCTAGAACAATATGATAGCTGAGAAAGCTTTAATATTTTACATAACTAGCCTACCATCTCCGGCTAAATCTTTTATCCCTAACTGAGGCAAAACACACATTGGCTTCAGAGAAATCTTTCCCTGTCTCTGGGGGGTGTTGTTGAATGAATTCAAAACTTTGGAGCATTTCAGTAGCTGACAAACAAGTAAAAAGGAGAATTGGGGCGTTTATCCTAAACTGCTTAAATAGGAAAGAGAAAAGAGGAACAAAGAGAGAGAGAAAGGAAGCAGCAAGGCACAGCTCTTGCCTCAGATGTCTGTGTCAGCCATGCATTCAGCAAGGCTTATTGCACACACCTTGTGCCCTTCCTTGCTTTCCCTGTCCTTTCCCCGGTTAATAATGCACAACCTCCCTCCTCGTATTTCACCAAGTGAGGGGTTAAATGAAAAAGCTCTTACAGGAAAGTGTGTGATGCTGGGCAGTAACATCACCACCACAAATCAGCAAACTCCCTTTCACTGGACAAAACCTACTGTCAGACTCAGGTAGGAGTCAGTTCCCTGCCCCGCCACACTTACACACTTACCTGCTGAGCGCTCCACGTGAACCAAATCCTGCAGAAACCGACCTGTTAGCCAAGGAAGGGCTAAGGACCATCTTCTGACACACAGTCAGCCTTTAAGCAAAGGATTAATGACATCGGGGCCCTGGTAAAGTGGGTTTTACCTGGTGAGGTGCAGTCCTGCACAGGTGCTTGTCTGCATACAAGTCCTTGAACGTAGACATTGTCTTTGGAAGCTGAAATATACACCACCAGCCTGCAGTCAATGAGTTAGAAGTCCTACTGCTAAAGCTACTCGGTAAACAGATGGTTGAAAACCAGCAATTTCGGATATTTTGCCCTCTTATTGCTGTTTATTTATGACTATCTGCTAAGGTCCACCATGAAATGACTCTCTTTATTAATATTTGATACAAAGGTTAAAACCCAGAATCTTTTATAGTTAATATTTGCACAATTTTTAAGGCAGTCCTTCAGTATTTTTAGATTTTTTTTCTATGCAGAGGTTGATAGGAATAGTTTAGTTACACCCAGTATAAACCCCAATGATTTACTGGCATATATTGAAAGTTGATTGTAGAAGGCAGCGCTGTCCTGCTCTAAGCAATAATTGATGGTTTCAGTCTGTTCCCAGGGGATCTGGGTCAATTGTGCTGTAAAAATCTTTGACACTACCTGGTGAGCCTGGAGGTTATCCTCCTGGCAGCAACCTGTGAAGGAATGTCTTTTGCTTTTGCTACGTTATACCTGCTCTGTGGGCAGATACAAAGCTGCAGTTCTGAGGCCTGTGAATCAATGAGAGCTGAACAGATCCCCAAATTCAGATATAAATTAGGAGACGAGGCTGCAGAAGTGAATCAGTTCCCATTAGCTATATTTATTCCTGCAGCAATTATTCTTGAGGGATTTTGAGTATAAGACCTTGTCTGCTGCTCCATCACAGACAGACCCTGATCCAAGACCTGGAAGCATTCAGCTGACATTATCAGGTATGGGTATTGCCTATATAAAACACAGGTCATATTAATTTTTGACACCTGCTCTGAAAAGAATTCCTTAACTCTCCAGTGACATTGTGATCATGGATCATAGAACAAGACAGTTATATCCAAAGCAGGAGCGAACTTTATATTCAAATTTCTTAGGGGCGTGGATGTTTGCTGACATAATAAGCAGTGTGTGTATAAATAAACTGTGTGTATACGTATGTGTCTGCACACAGAAATATTTAGCAAGTACAGCCTTACTGCAGATAAGCCCCTCATTTCACAAGAATTAGAACTAACAGTGAATTATAATCTTCCAAATCTGACAATAGTAGGCAGATGTTGAGCCAGTTTTAATTTCTATTTCTTAATTTCAGCCATTTTAGAACTAATCTTGTAATTTTATGGGAATCTAGACACAACCTTCAGTTTTCCAAAGCACATTTTCAGCACACTTGTAAAGTTTCACTTTTATACATCTGCTGCAATTGCAATAAAAAATGTCTTTATAATGTCAGATGAAATCAAGAGAGAGCATTGGGGAGCTCTCAAAGTGGTCATTTATTACCTACTTTACAGAAGCAGCTTATCTGGGACTCCCATGATCCCATGGGATTTCTAACAGGCAACATGACAATACCTACAGGAGATGTTATATTTGACAAAGCAGTAAACTTAGAATTACAATTACTAATCATAATTACAGTCACAAAATGTTTCAGGGAATAGTGGAAGAATAAAAAAGTCCTTGCTTATGGCAAACATTGCCATGCACTGAGGATGGAATGTAATCCATCTAGGACTAAGGAAAAGGCTATCTGTTGAGGCACTGGATGAGTATGGGGAGTGTTTCACTCCATTAGCCCTTTTCAAGTAGCAGCTCCTGTCCCAGGTTATGACCCTGAAAAAAACCCAGTAATTCCAGTGTGTAGATTCCCTCCTCTCTCTCGTCCAACATCTCAAAATATATTAGGAAACAATTAATACATCCACACGACGTTTTTATGCAGCTCCTTTTCTTACTGACTTACTGGGAGCACCTCTAGTCCGTGTTAGCAATATGTGTTATTCATTAGCAAGAAGTAAAAAAGTCCTTGTTGTTATTCTTCTATTTGCATTCAATGTGAACACCAATATTACTGCTCAGAGCCTCCATTAATTTTTTTTAACTCTAGCCTGAAATAAAAATCTAATTATAGTACTACCATGCAAACACAGAAAAAAAACACCTTGCACGGACCTTCTCCCTAAAACCTCACAGTCTAAACACGGGAATGTAATGAAGCATAAATAACCAACTCTTGATCAAAAGCAGCTCTGAACTATAGTTTCAGTGGGAATAGATAATAATGAACACATGGCAAGTACCTCAAGAAAATTTACATTTCTACCAAACATTAGCATAAGAGGCACAGCTGAAAAGACATGGCTAAACTCATAAGAGTTTTCTGTGCCTGTTTGTAAATCTGGTAATTAAAACATAAGATTTGCCTTGATTTCTGAAGCATTCTTCCTCTCTAAATGGAAGGTTCCATCAGCTAACAGCATATCTCAAGAGACATGAAATTCCTGCTTCCCAGTTGCTCTCACACCCATCACTCCCATCAGTCTCAGAAGTTCTCTACAGAAGTTCATTCAATCCTCATGACTTCAAATCCATCACGTTATTCCCCATCATTCACTTTCCCTGTATTTCCAACACTCCAACAGACATCATGTGACCACTAGGGAACTATATATTTCATTGCATAATTGCACACATCTGCACCTCAGCAGCCCACAGGCTGGACACTTCTGAGCTCAGCCCTTGCCTCGCAGTACCTGCAGTGGCACATCCTGCAGGTCTCCAGGCTTTGCACCAGTGCAACTAAAAGAGGAAAATGTCCACTTTTCCCATTTCTTCTCAACTGCAAAGTGTCAGATGTGCCAGGTGACAAAAACAAATGGGTGAAAAGCGATCTGTGATACATTTTCCATGTGATTTTCTTCTCCCCAAAGAGGGATATTCCATACCCACATTTCCATCTGGGCAGGATTTTCTCCAGTGAAAGGTAGGTACAAGAAAATTAGAAAAAGAAGAATTGAAGCAAAAATTTGAAGAGTGCAGCATCTTCTTAGGGGGCTCCAAATTCATCTTGTAGACACACAAATAGTCTATAAACCAGCCAGTCTTGGATGAACATGGATGCCAGGATGCCACTTATGCTCTGCAGAATATGATCTGAGAATTGCAGCAAATCCACTCACGCCTTTTGGAGACCCATTTGGAAGCGTGGTTGTGTTTAACAGTAAGAAGTGATCCACTCCTTACAGCTTGCAACTTCAGGCAGGCTTAGTTTGTCTGCTCTCACTGACGTTAATAAGAGAATCCTCCAGGCAAACTTCTTCTACTCACAAATAAAGCAAAGTACCCTGTCCTTCTTGGCTAGAATTTGTTGTTTTCTGTATGTGAGGTCTGAATGCACAATGACCTGCCTACTTGGAAAAAAAAGGTTCAGACAAGTTTGCTCAAGTCTGTTCCACTCAAAGAACTTCACCTTGACATGAGATTGTCCCCAGGAATTAAGAGTTCGTAATTTTTTTCCTTTTTTGTGTCCTTGCTGCAAAGGAGAAAGACTGGGTCACATTAAATAATAAATAAGCAAACCAACAAACAAGCAGCAAACATTTGAATTGCAACAAGGCAAATCTGCAGGTGGGCAGTTGCTGGGAGGACAAACTTAGCTTACTCTTTGGAAACTTTTAGTTTCATTAAAATTAATTTAACAATAAGGACTGAGGTAGGGGCAAAAACCTAAATCCTGAACAAAATACAGATGTCTTCCTTTCTGATCCGGCACATTCCACAGACAAACAGACAAAGGGAATTTTTTTAATGCACCTCTCAGTGTGGTTACATTCTGTGTTTGTCTCTTCTCTCCACTATTTTGTTTTTAACAGACAGATGAATGGGATGACTTTACTTGATTCATTGGCACTGTAAAGCACTGACTTCTTTAACAGCAATCATAAATGGTTTCAAGATCTGAAACAAGTGTTCCAGCATGGTCCATTGAGCAGAATGGAGAACAATGCCATCCCCAGTGTCAGTGCACATGATATATTTAATGATTGCTACCGTATGTTTGGATCAAAAGTGCTTTTAGTCATGTACTACATGGGATTCCATCTTGTTTATATTGTTTGAAGAAGCTGCATAGACAGTAGTAATTTGATTTTCTGGATTCAAAGCTCCAAACTGCTCTTTTATATGCACCAAATCTTCTTAGCTCCTTTTATTTCCTTTTAATATATTTGTACATATATATGATAATAATAAAGTGCAACACTTAAGCATTAAGAAAATGTTAATTATTGACTGGAAAAGAACATTGAGTCTGCAACAATTTAAGTTTACTGTAGCTATAAATGCATCACACCACCACTCTGCTTGCAGCTGTTCATGAAAGCCACAATATTCTACTGTCATTCTCAATATCTTGAAACATTTTTCAACCAAGCAGTATTTAGAGCTGATAAAGAAAAATGGACTTTCATTTACCAGAATATTTCAAAATTTTGGTTTTATTTGTTCAGAGATGAAAGCCAGCATTTCTAAAATTCCTAGAAAAATAGTTTTAATAAATTTTTGTTTGTTTGAATTGTTATATCTATGTGGTAACATTTTTAAAGAACATAATCAATTCCAAAAATGTTGAGTACTTCAGTATCATATCAAGCAGATATTTATGTAAATTCACAAATTGATTTGTGGAGATAAATTATTATGATATCATGATGTTTTCCTTGAGTAAATTATTAGATGTTTCTTCTGTAATAATAACTTTATTGGGCTAATGTAGCTGAACAAACCCCAAAAGTTAAAATAGCAGTGAGAGTTTAAATACAATGTATGTCCATTAGGGAATATTACTCTAATATCTCATTTGCAGGAATTAGTATTTTGTCCAATATTCACCTGCTCAAGGCTTCTCTAAAGAAATTCAATAAGTAATTGTTAGGATGAGAGGACAAGAGAAAACAGCCTCAAGTTTCACCTGGGGAGGTTTAGATTAGGTATTCAGAAAAAATGCTTCACCCAAAGGGTCGTTCAGCATTGGCACAGGCTGCCCAGGGCAGAGGTGGAGTTCCCATCCCTGGAGAGATTTAAAAGAATGGGTAGAACTGGCACCTGGGGATGTGGTTTAGTGGTGGATGTCACAGTGCTGGGTTAATGGTTGGACTCCATGATCTTAGAGGGCTTTTCCAACCAACAGAATTCTATGATTCCATTTTATAAATAAAAACTGACCCACAGGCAACAGTGTGGAGTAAAGGTGCCAAAAGTGACCAAGACTGACCAAGAACTCTCTGTCTCCTGTCACCCTGTCCCCAAACCTTGCCAAGTACTGTTTGCTTATTTCTCCCACACACTTGAGGCGCACTCACAGCACAGAAATCCTCACCTCTCCCTCCACTGTTTCCTTGCTCCTGGACTGCACCTTGCAGGGAGAAGTTCAGGGCTGTCAGGATCAAGTGTAGGTCAAACAGCAGCCAATGTAATCTCCAGACCATAAGACCCACCTTAACCAGCCTCACCACTGGGTGACAGAAGGTGTCCCTCTGAACATCTGGGGAGGTTTTAAAAGCAGACAGACTTTACAATTGCTCACAAAAATAAGGAACAACTTTCACATAGACACGCTTTACACCAGGAATTCTGAATCAACCATCTCTCTCGAGTTCTATGTGCAGTACAATCTACAGACTTCCTCTTTTGAAACATGTCATAATCCAGTCTGTCTGCCCCTCTGAGCAGCCATTTTACACAGTATTTGGTGACTTTTAGAAAAACCTTCCTCATTCTAAGGGAAGCAGATCACTTATGTCTGAATGATGGTTTCTGTTCTCAGATTATGTACTGTACCCTTAATTGTGCAGTTTGATAAAGGTAGTTGATATCCTCAGGATTTCTCTAACCTTTATTTTAGCACACTCCAGGATAGTAACACTCTAATCAATTAAAGCATGCTGATGGCACATGGGGAGCCCTAAATCTCCTATTGACAGCTCATCAGGGAAGTCAGCACTTTTTTGTGATTTTCCATTTAGCCAATTCCTTGGTGCAAAGCAATCTCACAGACTCTGCTATGTTTGTTCACTCTCCCATGATCCTGACATGGAGTTTACAGAATTTCATGTAATTTTATGCAATGTTTATATACCTTTATCTTGCTTGGTTTAGAATTTTTTGACTTCACAGAAATACACAAGCTCATCTTCAGACAAGAAAAATACAAAAGATAAAGATGAATAGTACTCTTATTTTTTATTCTGCTCTTAGTTTTTGTATAATACTCTCCATGCTGAGAGAACTGATAGGAAACACAATTTACTCCTCTAAAAGAATTTCATTTCACAGGATACAACCTACAGCAGCAATTTCTACACAGGTATATTGCATGAATTCAGCCATCAATCCATTTCAGTGACCAAATTAATTCCATGTAAGCTTTCTAAATCATTAGATAACACCTGTGAAACTTGTTACATATTTTGTTTTCTATAAATACCACATGACTTTCTTTTGATCAGTGCTGAGTTATAGCAAATGTCAAATGAATTAGTTAAAGGAAAAAAAAAGATCTCAGCAAAATTTAAATTATCAAAACCACAAGCAAGGCACATTAGCATAAGAAAAATAGCTGTGAAAGGTCTTTGCAAATGCTGGGCAACATTGCCCAGAACACAGACGTTCCCCTATGAGGAAACGCCATCCCTGTGTATCAGATATATTTGGCAATAACAAATACTATTGTATTAGATATTTATTACAAAGTACTGTATAGAGAAAGAAAAGAAAGGTGAAATCTTTTATTAGCTAAGGCTCACTTTCCATGCAACTGTAGAGCTGTGACATTTGCAACAAAGCATAAGAACACAATAAATGTGATATACTGAGAGAGCTTTCAGACATACCTTTTCCATCCTTGAACTCTAAACAAGGACTCCTGCCTCCCTCTCTGCCATTACAGACACCCTCTAAGTATTAAAATACAGCACTTTCAGATGGATTTAGATCATTGTGCAACAATGAATTGGTATTCTTTGGAAATTGCATACTTATTTCAGAGCAAGGAATGTGAACTATCAATCCACAGCATTCACTGAACCTTATGTAAAGGTCAGTCGGTTCTGCTGTAAATGCAAACATTCTACACGGTGCCTACGTTTCTTTTTCACTATTGAAAAGAACACTTTGGGCAGACAAGGAGATTTCATTAAGTAAGAAAAGGAAGAAACTATCAAAAAGAGAACTGATACAGTAAGAGCTCCTACATTAAGAGAGAAAAAGTAATTAAAAAAAATAACGCAAATGCTGAATCCTTATTTCTCGTCTTATGTCTAATGAAGTCTATAAACCCCTAAACCAGTCAATCAAGTTTTGTTAACTCAAAATTGTAGCTTCTTGCTTAAAATAGCACCTCCATGTTTGTCTTTAAGTGTGATTTACAGAGAATAGGATCCTGACCTCAGAATACCCAACAACTATGAATGAAACAATTAAGCTGTAGATTGTACCAAAAGAGACCAAAGAAAAAATCATCTGACATGCCTAAGGTTTACTCAGCTGAGGACTTGGGGATTGCCTGGTTTTGGTTTAAATCCAAAAATACATATTGCATCTACTTCTGTAAGACTGGATGTGTGAAACAAAGTCTGGAAGCTGTAAGGAACTCAACTCTGGTGAGCTGGAGAAGCTGCAAGCCTACTGGATGAAAGATTCCTTCCCTATGGTGCGTTTCCAAGCATGTCCAAGTGTTTGTAGCATACATGGGCATACACACTTACAATTAGATCCCCCAGGAATACAGAGAAATTTAAAAATACCTAATCTCTTCATGCTTCATCACGTGGAGGGAGGACAGAAGGTCTAATGGACACGGTGTTGAAGGACAATGGCTTTCTACTTCTTGTTTCAACGACACATTATATGGGTTTTATTCCCCACACATAATTCTGCAAAGGAAGGGAAAGGATCATTGTAATAACAGTTGTATTTGAAAACTTGCTCTGGATATATGAAAGGAGATCAACTGTTGTTGGCAGAGAAGCTTGAAAAAGTTTCCTGCTCTTAGTGAGCATGTTGTAGCACAGCTAAAAGGTAGGCCACCAAATATTTAGTAAAATTACCATTTAAAACAATTTTAAGTCTTCTGAGACAGTGAAAGCATCAGACTGAAGACGTTTTTCTACTACAGTTTTCCTGTGTAATGAAGGCAGAAACCCAACCTAAAAATCAAGGTACAATTCACTTCCATAAAGAAACACTACATGCATGGCTCAGGCCTTTTCTCACTTCTTATTCTCAGTTTTTAAAACCAGAAATTTTGAGGAAAAATAAAATTTCTTTGGAATAAAGTATCAGGTTCAGAAACACTTAAAAAATACATTATTGATTAAAAGATGGGTTACATTTTCAAACTTTGGTTACTATTGTTCCTTTAGTTATACTTAACCCTTAAGAAGCGTAAAGCCAAATCATAAGATTTGCGATTTGAAACTTCACATCTACTTCACAATAGTCACAATCCATGACTGCTGCACAGTTCTGCCTCTTTATGGAGATATGTAATAGAGCTAAGAAAGAAATCCTGGAGATTATGGAATATCAATAAGCTGAACTTCATCGCCTCTGATAGAAAACTCTCCCAGGGTTTTACAGGGGCTCAGTAACTATGACCAGGCCAACCTTCCTGGTGCAACACAAACCACATGACAGCAGCAGAAAATTTCCTGGAGCAGGACTCCTCCATGAGTAACCAGGGAGTTAACTGAATGACTAAACTTTGTTGCTCTAGACGGAATAGTCCCAGGAGGATATTTTGATGACCAGCAAATAGGAAAAACACGTGTCCTAATTCTCTTCCAGTTTTCATTGACGTATTTGTAGCACTTTTAACTCCTTCTGATGCCCCAAAGAGGTAAAAGCAGTAATGGGATATTTACAGACTGTGGCTGACTGAGTGCTTGAATCTCATAAATTCACTGTTGTCCATAATTTTGATTAGCGAGGACACATCACACTTTAATTCTGGGCAATCTCATTCACAACAACCTTCCTGGATGATTATTTCTATCTGACTTCTTCCTCAGTGACTCTCTGTTATTACTACAGGTAATAACAGTTACTCGGAGAAAGATCAAATTTCTAAAATATTACAAAACTCTTCCAAATATCCTTGCGACTTAGATATCAACAAATACCTTTGCTGAGAGCTCTGAACATTATTTTAAGAATTTGGCCAACCCTTAATCAGGTCTTCTACCTGTCTTAATTGCCATGTAGTAGTTTCTGCTTCCAAACCGCTGTGTCAAATCGCTAGATCAAAACACACAAATTATTACTAACTTCTTCAGTATCAGCTAGTTACATTTTACTTTAAAAATGTTGCCTACAATTATTTACACAGCACTCTCTGACACAAACCAGATGCTGTCTGTGGAGCATACATTTTACCACGTGAAAATCCATTAAAGCAATTTTTCAGAGAGCAGCTTAAATATACTGTTCCCAGGGTAAACTTTTTTGTTATAACATAAATATGAATTTGTAAAAGCTCCTAAGCGATGATTTACTACCTTGCAAGGTTGGCTCAGTACACGGTTGTGCAGTAGTTCTAGCTGAAACACATTTAATTCCAAACCTATGTGATGACATTCTCAATAAACTTTGTCCTTAACTCATTCTGAAGACAAGCTTGCCAAATTCCTGCTGCGTAGTGAGCTGACTGGAAGGAAAAACTATATGAAAAAAAAGAAAGATCTGGGCACATATATTGACAAGATACTAACTAAAGGAACGTGGATCCTTTGGAGTTCTGAACAACACTGATCCAAAAGCTGTTCACCAGTTACGAGCAGGAAGATCTCAATCAGATTTTGGTAGTATTTTGGAAAGTAAAAGGGGAGGGAAAGGACAAAAGCAAGTGCATGTTAAGAAGCAGAAAAGCAAAAAGATCATGTTTTAAAATGGAATTTTACTCATGACTTCTCAACTTCTGAAGCTCAACAGTACGGGCTGTTTGGCCAGGAGAGGGAGAAGGAACAGAACAAACCTCTCCAAGTGCTGTCTCATGAGCCATCAGCACCAGACAGCTCATCTGCACACACAGCTACCTCATGCAGAGAACAGCTCTATCTGTTCCTTGACTTCATTGTTCAGGCTCTTTCCTGAAAAACCTCAGGAATCTCTCAGTCTCCAGTGGTCACTGAGCCCTGCTTTGTACAGTTAAATTCGTTCATTCACCATGTTTTGTTTAGCAAAAGGAGGAAACAGCGTTCACAGAGATGTCTGTTACAGATTACAGTGCAATAAGGGAGCATAAAAGCTTGTTCCTTTTTTTTCCTGGTCCTCAAGAAGCTGAAGCGATAGAATACAATTGGTGAGTTTATCTCAGAAATCATGACAGGAGCAAATGCACCAGTTCTTTGAGAACTGCATTCACCTTTGATGATGGAAGCAGTAAATAAAGAAGTATTCCCAGTCTTCTAATTAACATGAGAAATGTTTGCATTTCTTCAGATATGCTATTGCAATGTGACTCTCAAAATCAGGAGAGGAAGACTGAATGGTGGAATATTCTGACAATTTAATAGGAATTTATTACCAGAAAGTACTGCTGCATCATCCAGAGAATTCATCACAGACTGAAAGATGAAAGTGCTCAAGTTCTAAGTGTATTCTGAGATCAGTTCATTTCTTTATTTCTTTTCTTCCTTCAAATAAAAGTAATACTTAAAGCACCCACTTCCCTCACGGATTAACTTGTGCGTTTGTCTATCAATTTTGCAGCACTGTGTTCATGCAGGCAATAACACACCTCCTGCAGCCAGAGGTTCCTCATCATCATCAGGTACATTCTAACACAATGTTTTTATGTGAATACATACTATTAGAAGAGACTAAAGACTGACCAATGTAAGTGACTAAAAGCTTCACAATAAAAACAACCACAACAAATCTATATAATCTATTTCATAATATAACCTCATAGGGATAGAAAAAAATTATCTTGAGGCAAAAACAAGTTTGTTTTTCTTTTTTTTTTGGCAGTTATTAGAAGCTGTATTCCAAGACCAATTCTGAAATTAAAACATTCAGTCTTTTTGAACACTGGAAATAACAATATCAGACAAACAAAAGCAAACGAAACTTTAACAACACTGATTGTGGATTTTTTTAAAATTGTAACCTATTGCTTATCACTGTGGATGAAAGGCAGTCCATGCAGCAACACCTCTTTGTACTTTTGCCACTGTATAATTGCTTAACTGCACAAAGCCATTCTCCTGGAATGCATTTTAACACCTTATTACAAAAAAAACAAAACAATTAAGAGAGATGACAATTAGAGGAATATTACTGAAGCAGGAGGAGAAATCCTTCAGGATCTCCAGGATGTGTTGAACCTGGACTCCAAATCGAAAGCAAGCTCCAGAGATCAGGCCACAACTCAATTAGATTTTTTCATGTCTTCCAAGCCCTTCCCATTAATACACACAAAGCCCTAGACAAAAAAACAAAACAAAACAAAAAACAACCAAACTTTTCTCTTTTATACCTAAGATATGTTTTGATCCTGTATGTAATTCTTTTAATCTGTCTGGTATTTTTTTCCTTTTCTTGAAGGATGGGACTGGGAAGACTTCCCCTTTCATGAACTACACATAATAATCTTTCCCACAGGCAGAACTGAGAGCGAAGCACAATTTTAGACTCTGAAGAATATTAGGGTTGTCCAAACAGGGTCACTGGACTCATCGGTCACTCAGGCTCAAGCAGCATTAGAACAGAGCATTTTGTTAATTTAGTTAAGTAGCTCAAGATGCAGGACACTGAATTCACAATATTGAGCCACTGGCATTAATGTGATAAAAGAGTTAAGGGCCAGCTTGGTGGAAAACGTTATATCTCTCTCCTGAACAGTTACCACAGAGCTGAGGATCATTGCTGCCACATCACTTCCTCTGTATTGCAATTTTAAAGTGTCTTCACATAGCATTTACATTTAATTCTTTATTTTCTTATTTTTTTCTCTCTTTTACACACACATAAATTCCCATCCCATTAAAATAAGTGGAGCTGGGAAGTTCAGCCACCGAAGTCAGCATCATCAGGCTTCAGCTGGTCAAAACTTTACCCAGTGTGCCTGTTAAGTGAATTTCCAAACAGGAATGGACTTCTATGTAAGTTCAATACATAGTTTAAAATATTTTACTGAAGAAGGACCATTAAGCAGGAAAAGGAGTAAACAGTACAGTAAGATTTCCAAATTATAGTCTATCAAGGGCCCTAATAAAATTATAAATTTTCTATAAAATTATAGAAAATAATTTTAAAAATAGCAAAAAATATAGGTCACCCTCAGAATAAATACGATTATGTCCAACCAATTTTTTCAGTGCAGACAGGAGATACTGAGACTGACAAGGGATGCTGTATCCTGGAAGGGCTGGCTCAACAAACAACCAGCACAGTGAGGGAGTAATGGGAATGAGAGGGAAACCCATCCAAAGCGCCCTCGACCACGGATGGGATGGAGCACCCAGGGGCAGCACTAAAGGAAATGGGTGTCACCAGTTCTGTGTGTTACTGAGGAAATGCTGTTTTGAGGTGGAACTACCACAACTCTGGAGAGGAATGGCTCTATTTTTCCTGATCACAGAGAGCAGGGGGCAGCATCCAACTAGTTATTGCAATAAAATCAAAACCATTTATGACATGGACCACTCCTCAGTATTTTAGCTTAGAAGTTTCTAGTGGTATGAATCCAAGTAGCTTCTCACAACAGTTAAAACGAGAGTTCATCTCTGCTGTAGGAGAACAGGGCAGGGCTACAAGTGTAGTCACAAGCAAATTTTAACTCATCCTTAATATAAAATGGTATCAGCTGATTAAGGATTAGTTTGCTAATTACTACCTAGGTTTCAGAGCTCATTGTTGATGACCATTATCACATTTCCAACTGTTCACAAGTAAGGATGGGAAATTCAAAATAACCTACATTATTTTTCCTAGTCAGTAAGGTAAGGTCTTCCGCATTTCTCACTTCCCCAAGCTTGCCTTGCTACATTTCCACACTTTATTGCTATGTAATGCTCTTTTAAGAGGAAGTGTTCAGATTGCTTAAAGGCTTTGAACTTAGTACACTTTCTTCTCCCTTTAGTGATAAATAAATACATACCAGGGTGGCAGCTGTTAAAGGAGGTGCCAGGTACATAAATCAAACAGACATAGCCTGGAGGGGAAAAGGCCTCAAATGATAAATAATTACCCATTCTACAGAGCTTGATTACTGCAGGAGTAATGGCTGATTAAAACAAGGCCAGGATTAAGGCAGAGACCTGAGCCAATAACACAAAAACAAAACAAAACCCACACAACAAAACTGAGCGGAAAAAAAAGAGGCAACTTCAGCTTCTGTGTCTGAGCTGAGGGCCAGTGGGGGGTTGGAGGTCTCACCCTTCTGCTCAGGGGAGACAGACACCAGGTCCCTGTGCTGTCCCTTCACCAGCAGGGACTCACTTGGGTCACCCACCAGCTGGGTGGTTTAGCCTGCAGAGCTCTGGAATGGTGAAGTTTCAAGGTGTCAATTATTTCACAGATTTTTTTCCCACCACCTTTATTGCTCTGATACCCAAACTCTCTCCACTAACAGGCCCAACATCCAACATGATTGTGCCTCAGTCTCTGTTGGACTGAACTAACTCTTCTAACTCATTTTTCTGAGGCATGTTGGTTAGGAGTTATTTTGTAGGGTTTTTTCCCCTCCTCCTTTCTATTCTGTGTTAAAGGAATTATCTCACAATAAATACTGGTAGAGGTAAAATTATTTTCTACTCCACGATTTAATGGGAACACATTTTCTAGTAAGTTCTTCAGCATTTTAGACTTATCCCAGTGATAATTTATTGTAATTGCTTAGAGTTAAATCAGAGAATGTCTTTTCAAATGCAACATTTTTATACACTGTCAGAAGTTTAATATTTTAGTTTTAAAGTGAAGCATTCAACTCTACTTGGCTTTTCCACCACTGAACCAATAAAGTAAAATTATGACACTGTGAATATTTTTAGACAAGAAGGGTTCTAAATAACCCAGATGTGTTTTAGGACAACAAATAATTAGCAAAAAAGGGTGAATGGAACTGCTGATCTTAAAAAGAAAGACAGACATCACAATTAAAGAACATCACTGTAGAAATTTTTTGCTACTAAAAAAAACCAAAACAAACAACAAACCAAGACTTTCAACAGGATTTTCAAAAGCAACTAATCCTAAAAAGCAAATAGTGAAAAACTACTCTGTGATCAGCTTTTGAACTTCAGACTGCTTCTTGAGATTCTTTAACCTAATCTTTAGATATTATGTTCTTGACCAAAGCTCCAGGGAAAGATGGTGAGGGATAACTGAGAAAGGCAGACATATCAGTTCACATAAGGATGCATAATTAGCCCAAATTAATGTTATTGAAGATAATCACACAGACAGTGGATCATGAACTTTATGTCAAACATTAGAAAAAAGGGTGCACTGATTTTCATGCATGTCATGCCACAGCTGTAGAAGTGAGACAGGATCACATCTTTTGAACTTGAAAAAGTCACACAGAACCTCCCAAGCCTGCAGATAAATTTGAACTATGTTTGAGCGAACAAGAGATTAAAGCTCAGCACCGTATTCCAGACAGGGATAGGGGGAAAAAATACCTCAAAGCAGTGACTTATAGAACGACTCAAAAGCTGCCACAAGCAAACGAACAGATTGTTGCAATGAGAGCCATGTCCAAGAGTCTGATTTCCCAAAATGTAAAGACCTCAGTTTTCTGGCATGAGAGACATGATAAACCGACAGAAGGAAAAGGAAAATGCTGAAAGACAACTAAATATTTAATGAGTCTACCTACCTCTACACAACTCTGAAATTTTCACCACATTTATTCGCAAAGCTCCCTGGCCTTAAGAGATCTACTCTCGAGGTTATCAGGGAAGGCTGCAAACAGCCTGGCACAAACATTCGGATCTCTGACCGGCACTGGAATAAATCTATTTGCTGGAACATCTTGGTTGCATCTCTTTACTACTAAATCCATGTCCAATACCAATATAGGGGAATTATAGACAACCCAGCAGCCCTTTTTGCCTTAAGTTGTAAATGTAGCTTTTTTTCCTAATGTCTTTATAGATATTTGAGTATCCAACATAAAATATTCCATTACAAAGGGGAAAGCTAACAAGAAGCTATAATACAGCACAGCAAGGGCAGCGACCAGGCAAACGGAGAGAATAATGAAAGATATATAAATAAATTTGCTTTTTCGCCCTGAAAGGTTACAGCACATACATGCGAAAGATCTATAATTCTTCCATTTGCAGCAGTGACTGCACCATTTACTGATCTGTGTTACTACTGCACTCGTTTTAGGAGAGATGAGCTAAACTCATCCCTATAACAGATAAAGCAGAGCCTGTGTCACAAAGATCCAGAGACTTGCCTGTTTTGATACTGTTTTGCTGATGCTGGACTGGCAGAGTTTTCACTTCACAGGAATGGGTTCCAGTGAAGACACTTCCTGTGATGCTTTGCCTGGAGTTTCAGCAGAGTGAAAATCTTTATAACCACATAAGGATTTCATGACATGCCTACAGGAATATGCACACATATACGGTCAAAGCAGAGGTAAAACAAAGCAGCCTCATGGTACTATCGAATTCTGATGAAGTTTAGGTGTTAATATGTTCTTGTATGTCGGAAAAATATCTGCCCAGAATTAGCCAATAAATTTCTAACATTTTTAATGACAAAGTGGAACATCTTTATAAAGCTGAACCATGCTTTGCCAACAGTCTTCCATGGGTGAAAAGAGATGATCAGCATTGATATAGAGTTATAAAGTCATTTAGGTTGGAAAAGACTTTAAGTTCTTGACAATTTGGAGCCTCATGGTACAGAAGTCCTGGAATAACCTGTGCATGGAACAGGCCTTGCAACCCACTTCCACCATGCACCCTTATGCTGGAATTTACCACAGGAACATTTCTGGATTGCTAATGGTACATCTTCTTCAGTGGGGTACTAAGAGAGGTTTGCCTCCAGCTCCTCTATAGATTTTTATCCCAAGTGCCCCCAGATGGACTTGCATACAAGTACATGTGGGACAAAACTTCTTCTGTAATGTAATGAGGCAAACAGCTGCAATGGTTCCATAAAACAAAGTAGTAAAACATCAGAAAAGGAAGAGCTAAATTTTTCAGAGGTGCAGAAATCTAAATTCTTCCAGAGTCAGATGTACACCCAAAGGTAATCTGGTCAAAATCAACATTCTGAAGTTCAGTAGTAATTCCCACTATACTTTTAATTGAAAGAAAACCCAAACAAGCACAGTCTGTGAGCACAAAGTGAAATGAATCCATTAATTTACAACACAGCTAAATTCAGTAGCCACATTATCCTGGAGGCAGCCGCCGACTCAGGAAGGGTCGGAAGTAAATAAATCATCTATGACTGTGATAAATGATCAGTGCAAGATGTGTCAGAGTGCAGGCCTGATCAGCCATCATGCTGAAATGCACTCAACTACCATGGGAGGTTTTGGGGCCTGCAAATATGAAATAGGCTCTTGTTAGTGTCAAAACTGGGCAAATGATTTGCCATGAATTAATACAGAAGCAGAGCTTAGCCCCCTTCACGTTTCTGAACAGTGAAAAAGTAGGTAGGGTTTTTTAATAATGTGCTTGCTGGTGTTGTTCCACTTTCGTTCCCCAGAATTGTAAATTCCAGCATTTTTTCCTATGGTTATCTATTAACGATATGTCATGAATGGTTTAACTCAAGACACATCATTTATCCTCAAAATCCCAGTGCTTCATGCCATTGTTAACAAAAATTCATGCTGAAAATGCTCTCAATCCAGAATAAAACATCACTAAGGTGTCACAAAGAGCTATTAACCAGAGGTAGAGATCCCACTCCGTTTACATTCCCAACCTCAGTAATGTTTGCGTCACATTTCGGATCCTTGTCACCTATTGTACAGCCCTGACAGGTGCAGAGACATGTGACACTCTATTCCAGACTTGAAGGCAAGTGCAGAAGAACATTTTGTTTTGTTTTGCTTTTTAATTAAAAAGTGATTAACAAGAAAAACTGTCAAACCAGAAAAAACCCAGATATCATCAAGACAAACGTTGATAAAACCACCCAAACAGGTGAGATTTCACAAAATTCACATGAAAATCATAACAAGAGTAGATTGTAGACTGTATTTACCTCAGTAAATCCCCGGACAGGCTGGCACATTAGAAGCCCCACCACACGGGGAGAGCTCACCACCACAATTTACTGAATTCGTCAAGTAGGCAGAGACTGATGCACTGGGACTGTGAGTGCTCAGTGGATAATTCTGGTAGCTGACATTTGCAATCTTTTCTCAGAGTCAGTCTTCCTATAGGCCTACTCAGTACTCTAAACTTGAACTGTGAGCTGAGACTAATGCCGTGGGACAATATCCCTAAGGCTCTGTAGAGAGCATACCTAAAGACAGTCCTCATCAGAACTTGGCAAAGTCAGCCTCTCTCTAAGGTTCCCTTTACTCCCTCCCTGAACTCCAAGCGAAAGCCAAGTCTAATGGCAACCCCAGAGATAAAAGCCTATACAGGTACTAATTGTGCTCCTCTCATGGGTTTTACACCAATCCTTTTCAAAAGCATAATTTTGAGTAACAAGTCTTCTGGAAGAGATAAATAAACCAAATCCTCTAACACAGAGGGTCAAAATAATTATGGTTTGTGGATATGTCTAGGAATAACACATATTATTCAAAATATCTCTGAGCCCCTTTCTTTCCACAGGCCTCTCATGATGTGTTCTCTGAACCCAAAGCCACACAGGACAGAGGTCTCAGTGCAGGAACACACAGACAGCACTTCTGCTGGTGCATCCAGCCACCTGTCAGGAGCACTCTGCCTGTATGACTCTGTTTTCTCAAACAAATCTCGCTCTGGGCTGAGACAACAGCCATGGGACTCCCAGTCCCTGAACTTAATTGCTTCACAGAGTGTTCCGGCTGTACCCTTGGTGCGCTGCAGCAACATCCTCTGTTCCCTGGTTTTGGTCTGTACCTGAGATTCATTTTCTCAGAAGCCTCTCTTTGGTCTCATCCCCAAGCACAGCCTGAGCCCCAGGCCAGCAACTCCACCTGTTTAATCAGCCCTGAGTGCACAGTTCCACCAGCAGCTGTCAAATTACCTTGGCAGCCCTTTTGAGCCCCGCTGTGACTATCCTGCATCACTATTTTTTAGCACGTTACACCACTGGCTCTGCCGCTCTTTCTACCCGATGGGGATCTCAAAAGGGAGGCACTAAGTCCTTCCTCTCGTAAACATCTCAGTGCTGGGCAGGTTGTTGGCACATCCCCTGTGGCTGTGTGCCTCTGGCACCCTTGCCAAGTGTGAGAGAGAAGTGCTTTGCAAAGACTTTACTGATGTGACTCTCAATAACATTCCCACTGGGATTGCACCTCCTTGGGGCCCTGGAACAACCAGCTCTCAGTTAGGATTTGAATACATCCATAATGTCTTACTTCAAGCTAACAATTGAATGATGTTGTGTTTTTATTTTTAATGATGTGAAAATACACCGAGTGTGTTAAAATTCCTCCTTCGATCAACCTTTTTCAGATACAGAACTACAAATGGATCTGTCAGTGTCTCTTCTTCACTAATAATGATTAAGATTAAAGTTTCTTTACCATTAGTCAGACTTACTATTATCATTTGATTGTAAATGTCTCCCTTCACTTTGGTATTATGGCCCTAACTTCTTCTCTGTGCCAATAAAATTGATTAAAATCTTAATTATGTGCATTCTTCCTTGTATAAAGCAGTAAGTTATAACTCTCCTACAGAAAAAAAAAAAAAAAGAAAGGCAAAACTAAAAGTAAGAGAGAGACACCTAGCAAATTATGAGAAAAGATAAAGGATTTGATTTTTATGTTAGATATGTGGGCACACTGAGCTGTATATCTTGTAGAATCAGCTAATGTAAATGCATTACCAATTTGATAAGACAGGGCATAAAAAAAAAGGTATGAATCTATTTGTCTTAAATGCCATCCCTCATCCTGGGCTGTTTTTATATATCCTTGAAGTTCCAAATTATTTAGACCTGGGGTACTGAAATGGATGAAATGTATCAGCAGAAACAACATCCCCAACCTTTCCTTCTAAGTTAATATGAAAGAGGTTTTTCTAATCCTTTTGGGAGCAGAGCAGACAGTCAAAACACATCAGAATATTTTTTCTATTTCTCACCTGGGCAAAAAAATTGGAAACGCTACAACAAATAGTTTTGCCATCTCTTGTGACCGAACTGAAAGTCTCATTACTCTTGATGCCGGCTAAAACTATCCTTTTCAGATGATAGCTATGAGAACCTCAGTTTTCATTATTAGAAAATAAAAAATTTCCAAGCTGTCATATCCAGTAAAGATCCCTGATAGCATGATCAATGGCTAAAAAAATAATGAGAAAAATCGTTATTTAAAACAACACTGTGACTTTGATGAAGAATATTAATATTAAATAGATATTAAATATTGTTTAAGAACACCGAATTGAATCCTCAAATGCAGTATCCAATATTCAACAACTAACAGCAGAATAGTTACAATGGCATAGAAATCATAAAACACCACAGAGGGGGTGGAGGTAGGAGCAAAGCTATCTCAGGGTTTTAGGTTCCTGCAGCAGCAGGGGATTTGGTAGGCAAAACTTCCAGATCATCTCAAATTGCACCCCTTTTCTGTAGAAAAATGGAAAAAACCCCTGCCCCAGGTCCATCTACTTTGAACCAGGTAAAATTTCTATGCCTCTCATGTGCAAGTTTAAGCTTGAGCTCATCATCTACACCCAGCAAACATCAATCTTAGTAGCACAAGGCAAAATACCATTTTCTTGGTCTTACTTTGTCCTTTGCTACAGTGTTTGGTGTTTCAGAGTTAGATGGAGGGAGACAAAAAACTCAACCTGAAAACTCTGAAGCAGAATAGTTTGATACTTATTTATTCCAGTATAAGCTGCAAATCTCAAAAGCTTAGTACAATATATGTGGTGCAGACAAATGGAATTTTATTTAAACCTCACAGGACACATCAACATGCTGAGTGCCCAAGGATTCATAGCCCACCCTCCATTTTCTCCTTCAAAAAACACAAAGATTTTATACATTATATAATATTTTCTACACGCTTGCCAAAACAATGGTGGGATGAAACACCATCATACACTGCCAAGACAAGGACAGAGTAAAATGCTGTTTGTTTTGTTTTCCTGTTGCATCCAATTGACAATGAAAAGAACGAGAAACAAGTGATGAAACAAAAATTAAAGGGAACAACCTACCAGGAATTAAGAAAAAACTTTTGTCATCTTGAACAACATTCAGTACACACAAAGCCAGATCTCAGGGACTGAAAGGAAGCACTAAACTCAGCCCCAGTCACCCCTTAACCACTCAGCCTCCTCTGACCTTTTGCGGGTTCACAGGCCACTAACTAATATTCAGCTAAGAGGCTTTAGAAATGTAGATTGATGTTTCATGCTCTAGGGAACAAGCTCATCACAAACTCTGTTGAGAAACTCCCTTTTTCCCCCCCCCAGGGAACAGAATTACATAATCTGTTAAGTACATTATAGTTTCTTAGCTCTTTCTAAGCCTTGGTACAGGAAACCAGCAATAACTTCTGTTGGGGTAGGTGGAAAAGTGGTCTCTGTTACAATGCCAATTACTCACCACTATGGTACAAAATAAATATATCAACAGCATTCCAGTCGTGCTACTCTTATTCTGTTTAATTTCCTCCATTAAAATGTAGCCCCTTATTTTCTACAAGTGCTCCTTGACAACTGGCAGATGACCATGAAACACACCGTGCTTGCAATCACACACCCCAGTGCTCCCCCAAATAACCAACGAACCCCAAGAGCAAAAGAATATTTGTGGACTCCTACCAGCACCTTCCCTTTCTCCTACAGGGACGGAAAACAGAAAGAGAATTAGGTTCCAAAGCAACACTCATTATTACAGTCATACCTTACAGCAGGCATGGCCACTGCAGCCAATTGGTGTTGCAACTTAAACTCAACATGCAGCCATGTGATGAGAGATATAATGAGATTTTTAACACAGGGCTGCATCTGAGTGTTTGACAAAAAAAAAGATTCAGCTGGGGTACAATGAACTGTTATTTATTTCCATTTGAGTTTAGCAAAGGTTGTCCTACACAACTGTGAAACAATTTTACACTTTTTAAATGTATTAGCTTTGAATTGAAACAGTAAATAAACTATTTATTTGGATTTTTTTTACTCTCTCAAAATGGATTAAAAAGGGTGTGTAGAGAGTATAACCATCATAGAGAACAATTTTTTGATGGCGGGATAATGGGATTGCAAAGGGTTATTTTGCTGGAGAGGAGATTTTCAGATGCTTTCTCTCTAATGAAGGTTTTGTTCCTCACTTACAAAGTGTTTTTTGCCTTTCCTTTTTACCCTTTTTTCTTCTTCTTCTTTTAAACAAGTCAGGAAAAGGTGAATTGCCTTGGAGAACCAATGTTGTCATTGGACTAAATTAAACCTTAAGAGATCAAAGCTTTCAAAATCATGCTGAGATCAAACTTGGATCTTTGGAAGACTTAGAGGGAAGGAAAAACACTGATCTTTATGATTTGTCTGCAAACATATTGGTCTTCTGTTACTGAAAATATGCAGGAGGACTATTCTGTGTAAAAACTCCCCAATCTTCAGTGATAGCAGAGCAGCCTTTAGGGAAATCAATCTTTCCTGAGAACAGGTGAAATTCCCCCTGTTCCAAAAGTCCACAGGTCCTGTCCTGGCCATGTAGGATGTTCATTTCATTCTCTAATGGCTCAGTGGTTGTGCTATAAGTTTTCTCTCGTGTGACCTTCTAAATCTCTTTCCCCCACCAAAGAATGCTAAAGATAAAATAAAGATTAAGTAAATAAAAAAATTAAATAAATCTTCCATAGCAGCAGAGAAGACTGTTTTTAAGTAAAACACCTGCTCTCTTCAGATACTTGAAAGCTCTTGGGACTAAAATGGACTTTAACGATGCATGAGGCTTAATATAATTTTTCTGAAGTTTGATAACTACCTGTACCTACCTACTTTCCTGGTAGTGCTGCATCTGCCACTAATGGCTGCCCCAGCCAGATAACAAACAGGATTTTATTATCCTAAGAGTCCTGGGGTGCAGGGGAGGGGGAAACTGGGAGGCTCTGGCCCCCAGCACACACACCCACTGGGCAGGCACATGGAAAAGAGGCAACTGCAAAATCTGTTTGGGGTTTTGTCCACAGGGCCATTTTGGGTTTAGATTGCCTTTTCCCTGGTGCCAGAGAGCACTGACGCAGTGTTAGAAAGCCTCACCTGCAGTAAGAGCTGACTTAATCTCCAGCGATTTCTGGGATGCTTGAGAGACCAAGAGACTTGTCATGTCCATTTTGTGGCAGCAGCTGTGACGATTAAACCTCCCTTATGAAGCTCATTGCCTCTCAGCAAGGTACTGAGGATAACACCTGTCATACACTTCAGCTCCTGAACTGCTGGGAGATCCAACCAACCGACCCCAGCAACCAAACATCCAACCCCAACAACTCAGCATTCGATCCTATTTTGAAAGTTGTTATAGGAAACCTGTGAAAACGCTGATCACAGTCACTGCTGCTCATACAACCTCTTATGTTTTCACATATTTGTGAGAAAGTTGGTTGGAAAACTGCTGCAAATGTAAAGGCACTACATGTAGATAAGGGTAAAATATTTAGATTCCCAAACGAAAAAGAGGCAAATGAATCAGATTTCAATACTGTATAGACGCACAAATAGCATCAAGCCATATTTAAATGTTTGTCTTCACCATATCCATCAGCCTCTTCCCTCAAAACCCTTATTCATAGAATTTATTTTCTCATGTGAACATTTAAACGTAATTCTCTCTGTGATTTCCTTTAAAGAACTGACAATGGCAAACACTTCTGGAGTAAGTCAATTCTAAAGAAAAAGAAGTGCAAAGTGAAATGCATTCATTAAAGTCCTCAGCTTTTGATTATCTAGTACTCACAACTGAGTAAAACCATTCACAAATTATTATTTAGACTTTAAGATAACAAAGATCAATCTGACAATTTATACCGGGGAAAAAAAATCTTATCTACATCAAATTATTTCAGCAATATCCTCCGTGGATTTAAATTGCCATGAAACTCAATACAGTATATGAAATGATCACATTTTACAACACTGCAATATATATTTTAAAAGGAATTCAGAGTTTTAACAGTGTCTGTAAAGAATTAAAAGTCTATGTGGTATTTTAAAGAGCAATTCACTTATCTATGTTAAGAATAGGACAGCAGTTACAAAGTTATTAGATTTCAAAAGGCCGTAAACTCAAATATTGACCAGATTCAATCACAACTTCATTCAAACTAATTGTGTCATCTGGTATTAAACCACACAGTCGCACTTTATTTGTTTCATTTCTAGAATGTTTTCATGTCACTTTTAGAACATCTTAACGCAGTGCCATCCATAGGCAAAATGGAAATCCACATTATTTCAAGCAGATTATGAGGGGGGCGGGGGGGGACAATGGGATCAACTGAGTATTTCCAAGACTTCAGCAGCCAAGTTTTCTGCATCCAAAAACATGAAAACTGTATTAGATTTTATTACAATGAATCCACAAATGAGTCCAACAAAATGACAAATCCGAGTATCATTCATGCATGAATGCTGCTGCAAAACGGGCCGACAAATTATTTGACATACAAATACAAGAGATGGAGCATATAAAAAGGCAGGCTTAGTCTGGGATTTTCTCCCAGTCCACCTGAACTGTGGTGCAGGTAGCAAGACAATAATTAAGAAACAAAACCATCCTAGATTCTGCTAAGAAAGATTGGGCATATTCTTATGTATACACACACAAGCGCTAATGTTAATACCAAAGAAAGCACAGCTTACACTCCTAAATGCTGATTTATCTAACTACAAGAGACAATTTTCTTCATTCTGATTTGCTTTTCTTCAAAATGTACACCTCATTCAGCATTGCCATCAAACTCCTGAAGTATCCAGCCCATCATGTTTTCTGTCCACCACTCTTCACAAAACGGCCTGACTTTTGCAGTGAAATGTGCAACAGTGTTCTCTTGTGCAGCATCACCGCCTTTCTGGGACATATTTCTAAATCCAAATAACAAATGACAATCATGCTGTATTTTACCCAAACCAAAGTTTCTGAACTCCCTGAGGAGCTTTCATTTATGTTTAGAATAGTGTTGCTTGATACACTTGCACAGGACTTTTCAGCAACCCCCTTTGGGAAAAGTCCACCTAAGCCTTTAAACGCATGCATAGTACATTTTATGGGAACATGAACATCTCCACCAATGTCATCAACTCTTCAGCAAGCCTTAAAATTAAATATGGGCTTAAAGCATTTTCCGGATTAGGCCCTCTCTCCTTTCTTTATTAAAATGGGACAGTGGCTATAAGCCAGCAGAAACTCTAGTGATAAAGTAGAAGACATAAAGTTGGAGAGAGATGTGATAAAATTCACTTCTATACATGAGGAAATGACTTCCATAACTCATTTCAGGCTTTGCTTCTTGTAAATAGCCTGGCACTGTAAAAAAGCCGACTCTGTATCGTTCCTGGATGTGCACTACACTGATTGCTGTTCCTATTTCCACAGAGCAGGGAGCATTCTGAAGGGGGTTTTGCCTTTTGTTTCATTATCTTTACTGGATTTTTTTCCTCCCCTTTGAGGTAAAGAAGAACATACAGAAAAGCAAACTGAAAAAAAATATTCCAATAATCAGAAGTAAGACAGGTCTACTGAAGAGGCAAAATTCACATTGCAATTTTTATTTCTGTTCCATGGGCTGGATGGATGATCTACCTTTCTTTCAACTTGCCTTTGCTGGAGGCAAGAATAGTGACAGTATGTTATAGGACTAGCTAAGGTGCAGAGCTGCTGGATTCCCCAGCTTTTTATAAAAAGTCCAACAGGATGAATTTTTTTAAGGTCTTAAACTATCAATTACCTTTACATAGCTCTTGCAACATTGACTGCTGAGATATATAATCTGGAGAAAGTTCTGCTGGCCAAATACACGTTCTCCATTTTACTGTATCGTGTAGCTGTCAAAGTGGTATCTATCCAAACCTCTGAAACACACAGTTGGGAATAGATGATTATGGGGTGCACAAAATCCCAAGGCCACAGCGACTTCTGTTAGTTGGGGGTCATTAATTATTTGTCATCCCCTCCCATTAGACACTGCCAAAGTAGAGAAAAAAACAACTCCCACCCTAAGGGATCAAGTCTGCAGCGACAAAAAAGGCAGAGAAAACAACTGGAATAAATTTATTTTTGCAGTAAAAGAAGTCAGGGACTTAATTAACTTTTAAAAGTGGGATGCCCTGAAAACGAAGTTTTTAAAAAAAAATAGGAAAAAAAAATGACAGAGAGCTGTGTTTCCAGAAAAGTCTCCTGATGAGCATATTTTGCACTGTTGAACAATCGGAATGCACAGACTACCGTACCCAGCAAGTACTATAATATGCTTTCAGTCTTGGTCATTTGTTAGGAGTATAAAATTTATACTCCCCATGTCGAAATAGATAAGAAAGGTAAGCAAATCAGGCACTACACAACAGTCTGCTCTTAACTTGGCTCTTGCAATTATTGCAACTCAGTAGAAATTCTCTCATAAGTCTGTCCCCTAAAGATACAAAGGGATAGAGGAGCTTGGTGTGCATCCAGCTTCACAGAGAAAATACGAAGACATGGTGAGATACAAAAAATTCTCGAGTGTCCTCAGGGGATCTTAACAATGTCACAAAGCCTGAAGATTGTCCCCAGGAGACCCTTCCACGTTCCATGTGGAGAACAAGTATGAGAGATGCTTTGGTCTCAGTGCTCCTGGCTGGATGTGCCTGCACCATAAAGTACAACACTGCGGAAAAAACAACCATAACTTGCGGTTACAGAGAGCCTTTAAACCAGAAGCCAGAGAACAACTCAAAATTAGCAGGACTGCAGACAGCTTAAACTATTGGAATCCTCTGCTAGTCAGCATGCAAATTCTCAATTTATGCTTTGGATAGATCTTCCACAGGAAGCAGGACCTGAACAGCAATGAGAGACAGAAATTACAACTTAGAACTGCAGGACCAGCATCTACTACTTTTGACACATCCACACTTTGGCACAGTCTCACAAGGCTGTTTGGATAAGGTTCTGGTCAAACTTGTTTAAATTTACAACAGCACTGAATTTATAATAAATCAGGTATAGATTTGTTGCCAATTTAAAGTTAATACAGCATTGTAGATGTGTAGCTTGAATTTTTAAAACTTTTCTTTTAAAGCCTGTAGTTTATGTACAGACTTAGGTTATCAGAACCTATCACGATCCAGGAAATGTCTAGGTATTTATATAAACAGAGCCTCTTGAATTTGTGAAATACACCAATATATAATAAGAATTACACCACACTTCTTTTAAAATCAGAATTCACTATAAATTATTTAAATAGAGATATTTCCAGCAAATCTCAACTCCTTTCCTTCTCCTAGGCAACATTACTAAACTAAAAAAGAGAAAAATGTTGAGAAAGAATATTCATCCTCAGAACTGAGTCATGGACAGGAAAAGTTTTCTATTTTCAGGATGTTACCTAATGGAACTCTCTGACTTGAATTCAAGCAAAAATTGTTTTGCTGATTTTTATTTTTAAATTTCATTAGGATTTTTTAAACTATCTTGTCCTAATTTCAGACACAAGAGGCTGCTCTCTCATTTAGTGGAATCCAGGTGCATCTGATGAGTTCAATCTATGATTCTCTTATCCTGCCTGAAAAGACAAATATCTGTTCAAGGAAGAAGAGTATTTAGTCCTAAACCTACAATGCTGCAACATCAATTTCAACTTTGTTATTTATATAATTCTAAATAAATTACTTTCATGGGATTGATCCAGAAGGGTGCTAAGACTTGCAGGCTCCTGGAGTCATTTGTGGTTTCCAACGGTCGAAGCATGGATGTTCCTGGAGCTTTGCTCACCATGGGTTGAATTTTTGAGGAGAGATGAAGTAACAGTCTATGCCCTTGGCAAAGAGAGTAAAGCAGAAAAAACTGAATGGTCAAATGTGACAGATAATGCAAGGAAAATTGGGCCACCAGAGATGCTAAACCTGATGAGCATTAAGCTCCTGCTATAAAGTTTTGCAAGCAGTTTTTCTTAGATATCGCAGGAATGCACAGAGCAAGAAGAAAGGTAAAATTACAAATAGAGGTAGCACTGGTGGAACCAGGGATTGCCAATAGCTCAAGGATTCCCAGGGAAGGATACCTACATTTAAAACTGCAAACTCCTGAATGAAGAAAAGCAGAGAGGCTGGTTGGGCAATCAGGCCAAGCTTCAGTATCACCATTTTCATGGACCTAGTGAAGATTCATCCCAGGAGGCCAACCCTTCTCATAAAGGGTGTCTCCTGAGTCTTTGGGCACTTATGAGGGCCACTGACCTACTGCTACTTAAGCAAAGTCCCAGGTAATCTCTCCCTCAGTTATCAATAAGTAATTTTTAAAAAGTTTTAGTTGTATTATACTTGTGCCTGGCTGAAGGTGACCCAGCAGATTAACCAGCTGAGGAATCATAACAGCCACATATTTCAGTTACTGCTTCTTAGGAAATAGAAAAGTAGAAATTTACTTTATAGACAGATGGCAAAGTTGTTCTCTGATTGCCAAATTTTACCTTGAAAGTAGATGGACCAAATCCATCTTCACTACCAACGAACAGCCCTTTGCCAAGCAGCTGAAGTCACAGCCTGGTGGAATGGCTGTACCTGCACCTCTGCAGGAATGTAAAAAAAAAATTATGGACAATGTGAAACTTATGAGAGGAAAGAGATGACTAGAGGATTCTGTTGTATTTATGTTGTAATTATTAACAGTAACAGGGGAAAAAATTCCATCCTGACCTCTAGACTTAGCACAACCTTTTAGTCAATGACACTGCAGATATAAACTTATCCTACTGTGTACTCAGACCAAAAACACAGCTGGAAGTGAGACACACAGCAGCACTTGCTGTTATCCATCCTATGCCTCGCCAATAACAAGTGAGGGAAAAAAAGTTCCTTTGTGGATGCACAGCAAAACACTAAAAGTGCACACGGTGAGAACGAAACCCAGACATAACAGCCTATTTCCTTTTAATGGAAATTTCATGTATAATTACTTGCAGGATCAAAATCTCATTGGTTTTAATGGGAATCTCTGAATATGCAAATGTCATCGAATCACCTCCAAGGCATGCACATATGTATAAGAAAACACACATTATCAGAATTTCATTGTTGGTATAAAGACAATGTTCAACATCAGTTGTGTTCTCCTGTGTGTTTAGTTGGCTATCAGGAAGCGGCATTATTATTATCATCCAGATGAAATTTCCACACAACTGTGTTAATAAAGAAACATTTCTTCATGTCACCCATGAAAGCAAGGACTTGAATCCATGTACATGGGAAGAATTGGTTGCTTGACACCCTTTCTTATATTTGAAAGAGCTAGGAAGTCGATGTTCATGGAAATCTTTTTAAATAAGCCTATCCTATATGAATTTCTTTTAGAAACTCTTGTTTTCAGTCTTGTCTGTGATATTTCATAACATTCTGTATCAGTTCTGACACGAGTATGATTTTATTTTTCAAATTAATGTTCCTTACATCATCTGACACAGTCTTTACTCTTGATCTTAAAAACTCCTTTCAGCATCCAGTGGAGCCAGTTGTAGCTGCCAGAGCTTTTTTAATTCAATAATAAAAGCAGATGCTAAAGCAGTGAATTGACAACCGTTAATCTTCAGCTCTTGTTCTTGATTTCTGCATTCTCAAATTGCTCTGAAATGAATATCACAGCACAGCTCAGAAAAGCTGGGTTCTGGCTACTTCACCTGCAGATATTAAAAACAACTTTCTATTAAAATATTAATTGAATAAAGTTTATCTGGGAAGCGTTTGCCTGGATTCCCAACTCATTTCCTTGGATCTCCAGCACCAGCTGGAGAAAACGCCCTGGCTGGATCCCCTGGAGGGCTGGATGGTGCCCTGGAGAGAGGATGCTGCCATTAAGGTGGGGGCTCAGGGAATGAAGGACTCAAAACCGGTAGTTTAATCTCCAATTATTAAATCCACATGTATCAACTGAATATTTAAGCACTCAATAAGTTTTAGTTACTTTTCATATAATAAAGCACAATTATAATAAGACTTAAAATTATGCCCAAGTGCTTTAGGATAACAAATGGACTCAAGCATTGCCTCAGAAGTTTCAATAAATGAAAACCTTGACAAAGATCTAAAAAAAAGTATAATTAGCTTAGTATTTGACCTTTTCAGCCCAGCCTCAAAACAGATTTCAGAATAAACTTGAAAATTCCTTCCCTTTCGTATTTGTTGTCATATATAAATTTAGTCAGGCTGCAGAAAGAAGGATTTTAAAGATAATTAACAAACTTAAGTTGCCATTCCAACATCCAAAAAAATAATCGCTAATATCTTTTTGGCCTTCCAGTGTACCAGTTTGGAAGCATCCAGTAGTTAAAGGAGGCAGTGTTTTGAATCTGATTAAAGTTTCCAGATTGTTTCTGAGGAACAGTCTGACTTTGGAGCGGTAAGCTCTGTTACTCACCATGCTCCACAAAGCAGCACGGGAAGATGCATGAGCTGAATTCTCTGAGCCTTGATTAGCACTTTCTATTATAAGAATATCCTTTTCAGATGATAACATGGGGGAAAAAGTTTATTTAGCAGAAGAAAATGAGGCTTTTGCAACAGCATCAGGTGCTGTGGATAGCCAGAGGCTGCCAAAAGTAAAGGATGAACTGTCATGAAGCTTCTGCCTGGAAAAGTGTCCCAGAAGAGGTATCCTATGTGGAAGAGGCTTCACTCAGATCAGAAACTTACTCTTAAAGGTGACTGCGTCTCTAGAACATACTAAATTATCACATTCATTGTAAGTTACACGATACCACATTAATAAAACAGACCCCAAAATGCACCACTACTGGTACAACCTGCGGTGAAATGTTATCTTCCTCCCTGGATCCTTTTCTTCTCTCTCTCTCTCTGACATCCTGGGATTCCCCTTCCCACCATCTCCCAAAAGCAGGAGCTGAGGTGAGCTGCTGGTTCTCCAGAACAGGGTAATAACTTTCAGAATCATCGCTCATCTCCAGGCTTGGCTCTCTGTCAGCGTAAAGAATCACCAGAATTAATAACCACCTTATTAATGTCTCCTGAAGTTCCATCTTGACCTGCCTGTGTGTTATCAGTTCAACTTCCTCAGTTACAGAAAGGAACTGGCCTAAATAATTAGATAAAAGACTGCCAAGCAGTGACAATGCATAGTGATTTTTCTATTTAAATTACAGAGACAGTGAATAAGAGAAACATTCGCGGCTTCTCTTTAAATCCCAGCAGGCAATGAATGGAGCCCTCAACTTATACCTATGGGATACAAAGGAGCTTTCATGACAATAAATATCTGCACTGCTTTGTAGTTCTACTGCGTTCTGTATTGATTTTTGGTCATCTCCTAGCTGTATTTAAAAAAATCTGAATTTGAATCAATTTTACGTTCTCCCTAATACAACACAGATGTGCACAATTTCATTAAAAATAAGAGTGTCAGTCCTCAATCTTTCTCTGACATTCTCAATTATTCAATCCACCACAAGCATGATATGTGTAATCTAAATGTTATTACATTTGTACAGCTTCATTCAGTGGACTCTGGAGGGGTTTCAGTTTTTTGGTTTTGAGGGGTTTTTATGGTTTGTGGGGTTTTTTTCTGTTTAGTTTTCAATAATGGAAATACATTAAGATGAATAATAATGGTGGAAACTATGAGTTTTGTTTTAAAACAATATAAATACTGAACTCTTAAAGCTACAGAAAACAAGCAAATGCCTTTTTCAGGCTCACAGAATATTTCAGCGTTTTAAGTACCTCAATAAAATCAGATTATTAGCTCAACTCAAAAATCACTACCACATCACTAGCACATAAATCCACCCTTTCCATCCCTGTCTTATGTTACCATCTGAATAGGGAGTCAAATCCTGAAAATGCTCAAATCCTAATACAGGAGGTGCCTTCAGGTCAACAAGGCTGCAAAAGGGGGAGCAGAAGTGGTGCCAAATATGACTGAATTGTACTCAGAGAGGACCGCATATGAAACAACTTTGAAAGACAGAGGGAAATGGGTTAAATGTCAGCAGACACCATAAGAGCCGACTATTAGGAATGTACAAAATGCCATCCTACCCACATCACAACTCTAAATCTACTTAGAAAATGTTCTGAAGCATCATCCATAGTAAAGACCAACTCCTGTGCCAAAAGCTCCTGTGGATCTGCTGATATACCCTCATAATACAGGATGATGGCCCAGCACCATTCCTTTGGGGTTACAGTTCCTAACACTCCTTTCAGGTTTCTTAACTGTTGAGTCAGGTAACAACAATTAATTTGGATGATCAGAAGACACCTGAACAAGTCCCAGGACACCAGTTCTCAATAACCTGAGGCTATCAGAGCCTCATTAACGTACTAATGACAAATTTGGAGCTGGAAAGCCTGTCTCCTCATCGATCCCTGGAGTGGACTTGGCTGATCTGGCTGGCAGGATGAATTTTTTTATCCCTCCTCACATCTTTCTGCACCCTAAGATGAGGAGCACCATGCTCTCTGAAGGGCCCAGCTCCCTCCAAGTCTCTAAATACGCCCAAATAACTTCTGCACTTCGCAATTTACCTTTCACTGCAGAAACATTTGATTCCTAAGTTTTTCTGTGCCTTCCCGTACTTAGAGGGCTCTTGAGTTTATTTGGATGGGCTGGACACGTCCCTGGAGAGAACCCAGTGGAGCAGATACTCTCCAAGAAGGCTCAAGGCTAAACAAGCCCCTCTACAGCGCCGAACTCCCCAAGGTCTGAAGGCAACACCAGCAGATGCTTTGCTAAAGAAGAGTGCACATTGCCCAGGGCAAGTGCAACTAGAAAGTTTTCCCCTCGCATTTTCTCATCCACCTAATCCAGCCTCTGAGTGCTCCCACATCTTTTTAGCCACACAAGCAAGGTGTGATTTTGTTGTGCCTGACAATGCACTGGCATGTTAAGAACTTCAGATACGCAATGAAATGGTCTCACATCCCTCCAGTCTCAGCCAATTTCTTTTTGCCTAAAGGAGAGTTTGGGAAACTTAGTGAAGTACTCTAGCAGAGCTAGTGGGTAGAGTTTTCTCCCATATTTTTGATTAATAATTAAATGCTTTTACTAACAGACTAAATCCAAAACAGACTGTCTAATTAACAGATAATTAATAATCATACAAGAACTGCAGGATCACAACTGTACTTTTGGAAACAAGTTAGGATTTCTTATCTGAAGTCTTGATGCAAATTTCAGCCCCAAACCACCAAAAACCAGTGAAAAGATGTTTATTTTAAGAGCCTGGAAACAGGTAGATGCTTCATGCAGCATATTTCAATAAGGAAAACTATGACTTTCATGCTGGCTTTTTGCTGATACTTCAGAATACTCAGAAACTAATAACCAGCTTTGGACCGTAAGGCAGATTCACAGATAATTCAATGAGAAGTGCAGTTAATCCAGAGGAGAGCTTGACAACTATGTAGATCTGGCATTCCTTATTAGTTTATTAATATTTGATTAGTCTTATAACAGGAAGTGATCATTAGTGCAGAAACATATGTCTGGAGCAGAGCAGACAAATGCCATCTCAGTAATATTTGAGCTGGGGGTTTTTTTCAGAAAGAAAAGCCAAAAAATGTTAACTTTAGAAAGAATATGCATGACTTATATGCTTCAAAGCCTTAGCAGAGGGAAGAAGTACTAAAAACAACTAGAGAATCTGTGAGATAAATTTTAACGTTCGCTAACCTGTGACAATGACTGTGCACCTTTATCACATCAAATATCCATGCAATGTTGGCAGCAATCCTAAGAAAAATTCAGCCACAACTTTTCTAATTATTACCAATATTATAATCTACATGATCGGTAAAAACTGAGATACCCAAAGAAAGAGCACTTTGTGAGTTCAAAGTTCCCAAATTAAAATGCTGTGTTATAAAATTTTAATCTTACCCTGACTTACAGGTCTGGGTCTTCCTCATAAACCTTAGAGAAGTATTTTACAATATTTAAATGCCCAGAGATGGAGCTCCACAAACCTTTCTGATGCTGCCACGTAATTAATAGTAAAATCACAAGAATATTGGAAACCATGCAGAGAACCTATTGCCTAACTTTTACAAGAGGCTCATATTTACTGCAGTGTGTTATTACAAAGTCTTGCATTCCCTTCCAAAGCATTTTATAGGAGGCACTGCAGGGGAAGAATAAGATTAAAAGACAATATACTATGGACTTTTAATTAATTAAATAATATGATCAAATTGGCAACAAATTAATGCTGTGCCTGAAAATATCAATGCAAGGAGTTGTATCAGCATCTGTTAACAGCAGCAGGGTTTAAATGAAAACTGGGAAAAAATGAGAGTATACGACAGAAGAAAAATCTTCTCTCCAAAGGACTGTCTTCAATTTATTATGAAGGATACAAAGGGCAAATAGAGCCTTTTAGATGAGATTTTCAAAGCTATCTTGGAAATTACACATTCATAGATTTTCAGGGCTGAGAGAGGTCACCACAACCATAACTTCCTGTACAACAAGCCAAAACTCATGCTCCACGTTCCCACCCCCCACAAATCTTTTGGCATTCCTGAAAGTTCTTCAGTTTTCCCACGCACTGTCACGTACCTTTTTCACTATTCCCTTCAATAAATATGTGAGCCAGCTCTGCTGCCTGTACCTGCACCCTCTGTGCTTCTACTATGTGGTTTGACAATCTTCTGCAGAGCACCAGTTGCTTGCACCTTGATTGTTTTCCGGGGGCTCCACTCTCATACAGTGCATTTTATCCCTTTCCCTCGGGGATTCCTCACTCCTGCCTTCTCTGCACAGTCTCTCACCAGTCCTTGTATTATGGAGGTTGCACATGACTTTTAAAAGTAACCTGTGCCATTCCTCTTACTCCAAGTTAGGGCAATCTATATCCTTGTTTTAAAACCTCCTCAAATTAGAGAAGTGCCACAACCTTCATATGTCTACTGGCATTCTCCTCTTAGAGAAAAATAAAATTACTTTTGTTCAAAGTAAATATTCATAGGTACAATTTTTAAGCCTGTATCTCCTTGCTATGGATTATATATGGAATATATATACAGAATGTGTATAGAATATGGGTTGCTGTACTTTCTTTTCCAGCTCTCTGATCCTTTGCATTGCTCTGCTCCAACCTCTCTACAGAAAGGCAGTTCCTCTTTAACTTGGTCATGCCCTGAGAGCCGGATGAAGTTCACAGTGTCTTTAACATTAGGCCCACTGATGTATTATGTTGATCTTCCACCACTTTAAGTGATTAGTCAAGATGCCACACCACAAAAACCAAAGCCATGGATACATCTCCATCAGTGATCTCAGTCTGTAACAAAGACATCTAGAATTTCTTCAGAAGCCCATCACACGAGTCTGACATGATCTATTTTTCATAAAGCTGCACTAACCGGTATCACCACCTTCAATTCCATATTTATCAGGCCTTGTAAAATTCATGCCATTATTAACTTTGGAGTCAACGTTGAAGAGAGCTGGGTGTGTTTTTACAGACCATAACCTGGCTGTAATGGCTGTAAAGCCTTGCTGGTACAGCCCAGCTCAGACACAGTGACATTCACTGCAGCTGAGCAAAGGGTGAGCAGTGACATGGCCAGTGACAGCCCCAGGGCACGATCCAAAACATCCCGAGAAAGAAGAGCACAGTGGATAGAGAGAACGTTTCACAAACCCCGTGCTCTTAGAGAATTCACGCAGTCAAAGTTCACTGCAAGGAACTACATAACATACAGCGGCCTCTGAATTAATTTCTTTACACAGTATCCTGAACAGCATCTCATAAATCCTTAAGTGAGCAATTTATTTTCCTATGCTGATCATGGATTTTTTTATTATTTTTTATTAAATTTTGGTATAGATTTTTATATAAATACAATTTTAGCTTTCTCCTTGCAAGAACAGAATTAAAACTCTGGCTGCAGCTGCCTCTGGCTTTCACAGCAATTTTTTAACACGTAGATGCGAACTGTTCAAAAAAGGTGGCATGTTGAACCGTTTCCTATTATTTTGTCAATGAGTGTGACTGTATCCCCCATGGAATTCTTTCATAGCCAACGAGACTTCTTTTTCATGCAGCAATAAAAATGGAAAGTTTGTAAAGCTGGACCTGTGAGAAGCTTTTTCTGTCGTGTTGGCAAATCTACATTTCAATTCAAAATAAGAATTCCTTGTGAGCTCTTCCCCTCCCCCCACACACTGTACTCTGAGATACAACATTAAATTTCACTGATTCATTATTCCTATTAAAACAAACAATAACCTCAAATTGTTTAGCAAACCAAACAATTGCAAACAGTAAATTTAAACAGTAAAACAGGGAGCACGTTGGGTAAATGTTTTTTCCCTGAACAAGGAAAGCTTTCGGCAAAGTGCTTAACTTGAATACAACAAAAGGCAATTTAATTTAGTAATACAGCTGGATGAAAAATGGAGACCTCAGGTTTAATAAGAAGGGGGGAAAAGACAAGCATATATCATCCAAAAGGATAATTATGAGAAACTATTTTGTATGATCCAGCTAAATCAAAGCTTTTAATGCTTTCTTACTCCTGTTAAAGGAGAGAGATTTAGTGCTTTAAAAATGGGGATTTTGCAGACTCCACTGCCAAGAAAAAATGATTTGTCCCTTGATAAATTACTATTGGGTTTTCTACTTGAAAAAAAATACACTTACATAGAAATAAATGCCAAGGAATGGCTGGAGAATTTATATTATTCACTCGTATCTGTCACTGGATTGGTTGAAAAGCGACAGTGCTATTAAAAATGTCTTCTTGCTTCCAGACATAATGGCACAAAGGGGCCATGCGAGTATTTCATGAATGGAAAGGATATGTACACAAAAATAATAGTAAGCAAATCCTTATTCCCCTCCACCATCCTGACATACCAGCCTCTAAAGAGTGACTCTGTGTGTCCCTGTGCGTGTGTATTTTGTGTTTAGAAGCTGCCAATTCCAGTGAAAACTCCCCTCCCACTGGGATGGAAATTGCCCATTCATTTTCTTAAGGATTTTCAAGGGCTCTTAAATAAATCCTAGAAAATTTTTTCCTGCTTCTGAAGAAGAGGAAGAACATACATGTATATATGATGACAGCATTACAGCTGCAGTGCAGTAAAAGCAATTCTTCCCCAGAGAAAACCCTCTGAGGGTCTCTTCTGTGATTTTTGAACAGGGAAGGTCTCTCTGCTCTCTTTTTCCCAGTCCTCGGGGCAAGAACTGTGTGTGTCATCGAGAAGCAGAAAAACTAGGCACTCACAGCCCCTGGTGAGCGTGTGGAACACTCACCAGGCAGCAGGTCCTCAGGGGGGGTGTGTGGGGACCAGAGGGATGTCACTGCACGGGCACAGCTCCTTCCAAACCTCCAGGTAACAGCAGTGCCTGGTGGTTGCCCGCTTTGCTAATGAAGGAAGAAACATCTCTGTGCACTGTAACGTGGCTGAGGAGAGGAACACTCCCCCAGTGGATCCCAGCCCCAGGCTGTACCTGCTGCCAAGGAGCTGTTCCCCCACGGGGGCCCAAAGCTCTCACCTGTCAAGCTTCAAGGGCGAAGGTCCCCATTGCCAAAAGGCTGTGTGCTTGGCACCAAGGGAAAGGCAGAACTTGCAGAGTGCAAAGAAAAAAAAAAAAAAAGCCATTGATAAATTTGGGATGCCCTGAGCAAAGGTAATATAGGCCTGCAGAGGGGGGATTTTAACTGAGTACTTAACTATTTATTGATTAGTGTTTTACCCAGGTTTCATTAGAGCCTGAGAGTCTACTAAACTTAGTAACTAATTTTTAGTCTACTAAAAATTGCTTAATTTCTGAGTTTCAGGTGATCTTGATATTCCTTTTGTTGTTCTGTCCCATCTAAAAGATTTCCTCTTTTTTGATTAATTGCAAGCAAACCAAGTTTCCAGCAACATGCAAGAAATCTTTTGCTTATTTATTCACTACTTTGACATTTATCTGTCTCCTGAGAGTAGTAACAGTTCCATGTTTTCGTGTTTCTTTGGGGCCTGAACAACTTTTATGCCTACTAATTAAATGAGTATCAGCGAGAGAGCTCTGAACATGCAACAATCAAAAAGCAAGAATAAGAGTTTTTCTCTACATGCACAAAGTTATATGTCATTGCAATCATTTAACATGAAGTGCAGAATATAGAACTAGCTGGAAAGAATAAGAAAGGAGTTTGATTGAAATGCCTGGAGTTAGCCTATAAAATCTTTGCAGCAGAAACAGACTCACTTCTCCTCCACTCACTGGACCTGCCATCACTGAACCATTTAGAACCTTCCAGAATATCAACACAACAGCAAAAAGGAAATTATATCCTTAAAAGACAGTTTAGAAAAATTCCATCTGAAAGAGGAAATCAGTCTCTAGAAAGCATCTCTACAAATTGGCCAGAGTTAGAGGGATTTTATGCAGTAATTTCAAAACCATCTGGTTTACAGTCTTAAAGCGCCTACTGTTTAAAACCATATGGGGCAATGCCACCAAACCTGACCTCCAGCTCTTACAGAGCATTTCACAGAGCTGTGGATCATTATTGCAGGTACTAGGGTACTAGAAATTTCATTTTTACTTTCTTCCATCAAAATCCCAGGACAATTTCACTGGAAAGCTGTTATTTGCTCCAGGGATTGTCTCACTTTTAAAATGCGGGAAGCATAATTTTATTTCTGTTTTCATTTCAGACAATGTAGTTCAGTTTTGCAATTCAGTAAATACAGTATTTGTTAAAATCTAGTGAGTTATAAAGAGTGTCCAAGCCTCTCTTGTTAAGAAGAACACTCCAAAATCATTGAAAGTCACAGAAAGTATGAATCATTGTCATTCTGATGTCTCAGAATGGATCATATGGATTATGCTAACAAAGCAAAAAAAAATAGCAAAAATTAAATCTATATCTTTCTTGTGACAAAGACTTCTCACAGAATTCATAATTATATCATCTCTAGCCATTTATCTTCAGTCAATAATTCCATGGGCCTTCTAAAACTGGCTTTTTACAAATACATTACAGAAGCTACTTGAGGCAGCAATTTCTTTTCAAGTAACATCTCTATGTTATCCTTTGGCATGTAGGCTTAAGTAGAACGTTTATCTATGAAAAATGCAGTATCTCCCAAAATAAGTTTTCTCAGAAAAAAAAATTTCTTCATAGAAAATTCAGTTCTAATCGCTAATTAGCATGCAAATACTAATATTACATGGAAAAACAAAAGAATAAAGAGGGATTATAGAAGAATAATCCTTCCAAAGGTTTTTTCTAGTGTATTGTTTTCATGTTCCTAAACCTTTGAAGAATTAAAGAAGGAGGCAAATCATTGTGTCTCTATCTTTTGCAGGTGTTCACTCACAGAGTTATTCTTTACCACTGCTTCCAAAGAAGCATCCATCACTACTGGAGTCCATGACTGCTTTCAATCAATATAACCAGGTTAGAGTTTTGGTAGAAGGCCCTTTAACACCATAGTGAGACTCAATTCTTGAAAGCTAATGAGGGAAATATGAAAAATTATTAATTACCATGATTATTAACCTCTAGAAATTCTCTAATTTGGTAGAGTTTCTGTTCCTCACTGTCTTTTACAACCAAAGATAAAAAAGCAGAGAATATGGCCTCAGTAGAAATTATGAGCTTGGTCATTTGGTCCATGCTGCTGCACAGTAGAGAGTGTTAAGGGTTGGAAGGGACCTTAAAGGCTGTTTAATCCCAACCTCCCCTGCCATGGTCAGGGACATCTCCCATTAGACCAAGTTACTCAAGGCCTTATCCAACTGGATCAGCATCTCAGAGAATTCACAGAACTGACCAAATCAACTAAGTTGGAAAAGACTTCTGAGATCATCAAGTCCAACCTTTGATCCAAGACCACCTTGTCCAGTAGACCATGGCACTGATGCCACATCCAGTCTCTTCTTAAACACCTCCAGGGATGGTGAATCCACCACCTCCCTGGGCAGCCCATTCCAATGCCCAACCACTCTCTTTAAAGAGCTTCTTCCAAATGTCCAACCTAAAGGTCCTCTGGAGCAGTTTAACACTGTGCTCTCCTGTCCTACTGTTGGTTTTCTGGGAGAAGAGACCAACCCCCACCTGGCTGCACCCTCCTGTCAGGGAGTTGTAGAGAGTGATGAGGTTTCCCCTGAGCCTCCTCCTCTCCAGGCTCAACAACCTCATCTGCTCCTCACAGGACTTGTGCTCCAGTCCCTTCACCAGCCTTGTTGATCATCTTTGGACCTGCTGCAGCCCCTCAATGTCCTTCCTGAACTGAGGGGCCCAGAACTGGACACAGCACTCCAGGGTGGCCTCACCAGTGCCCAGTATAGGGGAAGAATTACTTGCCTGGTCCTGCTGGTCATGTTATTCCTGATACAGGCCAGGATGCATTGGCCCTCTTGACTACCTGGGCCCACTGCTGCTTCATGTTCAGCTTCCTGTCAGTCAGCGCCCACTCTCCTGGCTACATCCGTTAAATCCACTTCCACTTTATTTAACAATATGATGAGGCTGGTATCGCCATAAGACTTGTGTGATCAGGGGAGCTCTGTGTCACCAGGAGATACCAACAAGATGAACAACCCACCCTATCCAGTCAGCCCTGCTCGTGTACAAACAGGAGAGCGGGAGCTCAGCAAGGCTGGTCCCAGGGGTTCTGGGAGACGTGGGTGTAGGGATGACCAGAGATCTCCCCCGGATGGGATCCCTGACAATGCACCACCACGATCACTTTGAGTAGATGTACAGAGCCCACAGCACTTCCAGACACCATTAAAACAAATCAGCTGATGATTGGACTCCCGATTTAGTGATCTCTGCTGGAATTTATGGGGCTGCAGGACACTGTCAGCTCAAAGACGTTTAATCTTCAAATCTCTTCCCCCTTTGATCTTAAACTGCTATGTCTTCTGACAGCCAGGACAAAGGATAAATCCACAAAATCAAAATGGTTTTCTAAAGCTATCTTTGTCAAAGGAGTTAAGAGCAGAGGACACCATCAGAGTTTCTCTCTTACAAGCCAAGATCAATTCTGCAGGCCAAATCCTCAGCCAACATAAATCAGTTCAACTTCATTCAGATAAAGTTGACAGGATTTTATACTACCTGTGGAACTGGTATTCAGAGTTCCACAATTCTGTGAGCCTCTTTAATGTCTGCAAAGGCCCTTAACGAAAAATAGCCAATAAACAAATGCTAATAATCTAGCCTGATACACAGGCAAACAAAGTAATCAGTTAAAGCAGGCTGGAGTTACAGTTTTACAAGACACTGTAAGCTCAAGAAGAGACAGAAGAGAGAGAATGCATTAACTGGTCTACCACTTAGCTTATTTTTCAAAAAATTATGGCCCTGTAAATTTTTCTGGACTGTTTATTCAACATGCAAAAAAGGCAGCCTGTGTGTGAAGTAGCCATTGTGAATCTCCTCATTTCTATACCCATTAGCTGAAAGTATACAGCCAATTCTCAGCCTTGTATTTTAGGTCATAAATCTGCTCCCTCTGTTCCTTGGGCAAATTAAAAGCTATATATCTTTTGTCAAAGTCTTTCTGACACAGAGCTCCTACCCTCACAGCCTAAGGCTAGCTGTGTGTCTGGGAAAATTATATACAATCGGCAGTGACAGGCACGGAGTCCAGCATTTAGGCACTAGTCAACATATTTTTATACATGTAAAAATCATTCTACCTTATAACTTGAGCACAATTTATACATATTTAAAAGGATTACAGAAGTATGAAATAAGAAAATGCTTTCCAAAGGATAGGGAGGTGGTCTGAATTTGATACCCCAGCAATCTTTAAAACTATGCTGCATTAAGCATATACATTAACCTCTGCGTTACACCAACACAGACTGCACTGACAGAACCAGAACCTATTTTCTCCTGCTGTAACACTTGCCATGCTTCAGTTTCTGATGAATGTGTGGGCACTGCTTCTGATTTCAGCCGAATGTGCAAACAGTTATACGTGTTTTAATTAAATGCATACAAAATTACATTGGTTGGGAATGCCAGCTTTGTCATGTATCACAGCAATGGCTTGTCTAGTTATATTGGAGTTTTACGGCCTTGAAATGAGGCATTGCAAGACGGCAATATTTAAGAAGCCCCACATGAATTTCTGCATTGTGGAAAATTTTCTAAGCAAGGGGCTCCAGCACACATTTTAGAAGCTGCAAGAAATTCTCAAAGAAGTAATTTGAACTATAAGACGTAGAGAAATATTTATAAGAAATGGAGGGTTTCATCTAATTATTTGTTCAAGAGCCATGCCCCTCTGCCTAAGGCTGTAGCTCTTCACAGTGCCTACCTGTCTTTCTCCTAACACTGCAAGTAATTCTTGTTTCATACTTTTATCTGAAACACTACCCGCCCTCCTTAGACCTCTTGTTTATAGCTGCCATTCTCACGGTGTCATATCTCTTACACCGTGATCAGAGGTGTTCATCTTTTTCCTTTCCTAAGTGATACTGCTGTCATACAATCTACTTTTCAGGTATTCTTACTGGAAAACTTGGAAGGCCTGTCTTCTTTACATTTAACACACACAATCTCAATAGAGCTTGTAGATTTGATCTGCAGCTTCCATTTATTGCTCATTCTGAAACAAACACAAAGTAGTGCTCCTATCCAAAAATACCTGTTGTTGAACACATGGTTTATATTCCTTAGGAGAGTGGTTTACTTTCCAACTGTCATCTTTTGTCCTGTCTCACCAGCTTTAGGATGCTTTTCTGAGTCATTCAATTTTTCCTTCTCAATGCTGATGACGGTAGTTAAATTTGAGGATGTGATGCCACCGTCATGTCATTTAATGCAGCTCTACAGGAAGGGAAGTCATATCTCACTCAAGATCAAAAGAGTGATAGAAAACAGCATCAGAACCATTTGCAGAGACTGTTGCACTGGGACATGGCCACAGGACAGGAAACGAACCTCACGTTCCTCTGACTTTCCATGGTAGTTAAGTACATGCCCAGGCCTTGCCAGTCTTAAACTACTTACAGATTTTATTGTGTATTTCACACCAATTCGATTTCAAATCCCCAAGTCTGATTTAATTAGAAAGGCAGCAAAATCTGGGAAAGCAACCAGGCATCTAAAACTGCTGCACTCTGTAGCTGAAGTAGATGATGTTTACTGGGCTCTCAGAACATATAAACTACTAAGCATCGCCAGCACTTCCAAACCGACGGCGCCTTCCCTAATGGATTAAACAGCACACTTTTAATAATGTAAGTCTCAGATAAATGAGGCTTCAGTGGGCCCAATCCACAGCTGGCACAGCTGTATCAGAGTCATTCCCACACCTGCAGGGACGTGTGTGCTTCTGCCAATGCTCATGCTGGCAGAACAGCTCTTAAACAAATGAATATGTACAGCGAGGATGGGCAAGTCCACAGCAACCCCCCCCCCAAAATAAATTAAAAATCCATGGACCACCGGGCTTCATACTGAAATCCATCTCCGCATGTACAGATGGAAAACTTAATATGCCTTACCAAGACCCAGTTATTTTATACTCTACGCTGGTAGAATTTTATGCATTTCTTATGGAGGTGGTATTTTCTAACAGATACATTTCTGAGCGCATTGCTTGGTGACCTGGCATTGTTAATAAACCATCATTACCTTCAGTGTGCAGACCCTGTCGCTTTCCTCTCTGACACACACTTTGTGTCTTCAGCAAACACGCCGATCTGGGCAGGAACATTTAAATAATAAAGTGTTGCTCCAAGTGAGAAGGACTATCAGATTGCAATCCCAAGCAAACAGAAACTGTTCTCTTCTTAAGTTGCTTGAAATGAAAAACACCACAATGTTGGCATATCTGTCTGCATTGTTATTTTAAATTATATACACACAGCATCTTAATAGAAGAAATTATATGCTCCCTAGTTGACACATTTCACAGTTAGAAATAGATGTTAAAACTGTTTTCAAATAACAAATTGACAATCTTACTCATGCCCTCCATGTATTCACACTTCTTAAAAGCACAACCAGAAGGGGGGAGTGTAAAAAATTAGACCTATAATCTACTGCTTACAGAATTAGCAATAGATTTTTTTAATCAGGTAATGGAGAAAATTATTTTTTTTTCCAATTTCCTTCTAAAATTCTGCTGGAGGTCACAAAACCAGAGACAGGAAGCTACAGCAAATGCACAGAAGATGTTTATGCATTTTAACTGCAATTAATAATAAAAAACAAGAAAACCCAAAAAAACCCCCACAAAACCACAAAAACCCACACATTTTTGCTTCTAAATATCTTCCCAATTTCTGAACGTTTCGTTTTTTTCTAGAAGATTGGAATCCACATTCACACACAGAAAGAGTGCAAGTCCGTAGTGTAAGTCTGCTAAACTTCAAAATCTCCAAGTGAACAGGCTGTCAGATACAGCAGCCTGAGACACCAGGGCAGCACTATCTGTGTGGAATAACTTCAGCTTAAGAATACTGCAAAAGGAGCAAATAAACTTTAGAAGAAATACAGTATATGAACAGCTTTCAAAGGGAGTTGAAGAAACCCCTCAAATAGGGGCACTGAAGTGGCTGTGGAATTTCGCAATTATGGGAGTTCTCATTTCCTGGGGCTTGGTGGCTCAAAACTCCACTGGAACTCCACAGTGGAAGACAGAAAGGAAATGGGATGTCAGTTGTGTTTGAACTTTCTGCAGCTTGAATTACAGAGATCCAGAGCTGAAAGTACTGGTACAGCCATCAGCAACTTCCTGAGGGGAATGCACTTTTTTTTTTTTTTAACAATCTGTACTCAAACAGGACATTCTTCCTCTATCAAGAATGGCAGGTTTTCTTGCACAAGTTTCTTCTTTAATGTATTGCTATTAAGAAAATTAGTGCTCTCCTCCTTTTTCTACCAAAAAGCAAGAACTTTTTCCACAAGGCTTGAAACCACAGCCCTCATAACCTCCCTAACGTGATGAAATTGAGAGCTCATTTTTCAAAAAATGAATGTTTCAAGATAAAAAGCGAGCAGCACAAGGAACATGGTTAAAAATACATGGCTGGTGGGTTATTTGTTTACTAGACAGCAAAGTATTCAACAATGCAATAGTTTTTCATTAAAATTATACACCGTCCTTAAATTTAGAAAGCAGTGTCAAAAACAAGTCTCAAACATTTAGATGTAGAAAAACAGCGATGACGCTTCTTGGCAACCTCTCCCCCACGATGCACAACCACGACACAGAAGAGTTTTGCCCACAGGGTTTTGGAGTATCCCAGGGTTTTACAACCTGAGCAGGGAGCCTGCTCCATACAGAGGAACATCAGCAGGAAACCAACAGAACAAGGACTTTACTTTTGTTCTGACAAGATGGTAAAAGCCACTGGTCTTGCAAATGTCTTCAGAAATGAGGGATTCCAAACTGATTGGTATTTCTGATTAAATATTTCTAGGAGGGAACACACTTTCAACGCTTCCAGTACTGGCAACATCTTCTGCAGCATTTCAGAGGGAAGCAGGACCAGCAGGATTCAGCTCAGGAGCTGGAGCACACAGGAGTGTAGGGACCAAGCACTGCAGCCAATAAGGATATCAAATTACTTCATTATGTGGCTTGAAAACCAAAGAGACAGCCTTTTCCTCAGAGAAACTGAAAGTGAGAGTAGAGAGACTGTATAAACTCGATCTTGTAGATGAAAAAAAAAAGGAATACAAGAGGAAAAAAACCACACACACCCAAACATTTTCACCCACACCAGCACAGGAAGCCTGGAGCAGAGACCAGAACTGAGGAGGGATCTCACCCATCACCATCTCACAACGAAACATCTTGTTTTTCAGTTGCATGAAAATAGCACCTTTTGTTTTCATCTTTTAATTTTTACCTGCCATCACCTATGTAAGTTAGATTTTCACATTATTGAATGGTAAAAGATGCTGTTTTCACATTCAAACAATTTCCTATTTTTTATTTATTCTTAAACACTCAAAAGGAGCCATTTCAGGCAGTCAGGGCTTCAAACATCTTTTACATCATGACCAGAAACAGTTTCTCTGAAAATCACGTTATTGGTACTTAAGAAAAGGTTACTTAAGACAGGTAAAATAAAAAAGGAAACCAAAACATCACTCTCCTTTCTCCTAGCCCTGCTTTTCTCCTCCTTCCATATTTTCACTTGCATGGAATGAGCTCAGACAAAGCAGGGAAAACAGATCTCCACACAGTCAACAAGTTCAGAAATGACCTTTTATACTTAACCACTCTAAAATTAATAGAGTACGAATTATGTGAAAGGCAGACACTGTCTTAAACTAAGTTAAGCAGATTCTTAGAAAGATATGTTCTTATTTTCCTTGCAGCCAAAAATGAAAAGGCATTTATAGATTTTGGATAAATTATTTGTCATTCACAATGGCTAATGGAATTCACTGTATATGCTTAGAGATGCTAAGTGGACTCAAAAAAATAGATTTTCAGATTTTTCCAAGCACTAATCCTTTTTCAGCACTAGTTTTATTGTGGAAATAAACCAATTCATTTTAAAACTTTGCAGGGATTTTCCTTCAAAATTTAAGTAACTCTATTTAAGACAAAGAACCTTGGAAGACAGATTTGCATCATCTTTTCACCCAATGAGACCATTGTGTTTCCCCATGGGGACACAGGGCTGCTGTAAGACCCTCAGAGCTCTTCAGGACATCTTGTCAGGACAGCGTCTCCCACACCTTACCTGCTGTACCAAGCAGAGGTGCAAACAAAGTGCTTTTATCTGATTCTAAGGGTGAACAGAAACATTTGGTCCTCACAAAGTGCTGTCTTTTCAAATCTGATCACAAGAATTATGCAAACATCACACTGCACACTTAAAACCATATTTGAACGAAGGACAGAGCAACAACAGCAACATTTGACTTAAAGAAAACAACTCTTGCAACACTGGGACAGTTACTTATTTTCTGACACCAACCATTTACATTAAACCTTGATATGATTAATAATTATTTCATATTTAATAACTATCTATATACCTCAACCTAAGAGTAGCTCATTGCTTGGAGAAAACTGTGCTGTCCCTCAACTGTATAACCCACAATTTATCACGTAGCTGAATTAAAAAGAAGAACATTGTCAAAACAAGATTAATCTTCTTGTCTTCACGACTCACAGATCGATATAAATTGAAATACTGAAAAGTTATAATCAATTAGTGAGGAAAAAATAGATTCAGGCTGCATAAAGTTAGTAACAGTAATACAGTACTTCCACAGGAACTCATCATTACTCCCGTTAGTCATATTTATACTTGATGTAACAACACAAACTGGACTATAAAATTATTATTTCCTCTATAAATTCTGTATATAAATACTCCAAAAAGAACGCAACAATACACCTGAATCATAATTCTTGTTACAAGAAGGAAGAAAGGAAATGAAAACAGAACTGGGGTACCTCCTCTGATTTCCAGAATGAGGAGCTCAGACCCATCTGAAGAACAAATAATAGTAAGCTTTCCTCTGTCTTGCAAAAGCCCAGAAGAGAACACTAGGGAAGGCAATTAGTTTAGGGAGCAATTATCTTCCCTGAATGTCTTTACAGGATGAAACTGAGACAAGACTAGGAAAAAATCACACTTTGATAAAGGTCAGTGACATATAACCTATTTTGGCAATTACTTGTCAAATGTAAGAATGGTTTAAAACACATCGAAGCAACTCAGGAAATGTGGTGACAGGACCGTTTTAAGCAACATTCTCGCTGTTCTTCACAGGTAACTCCGAATTTAACACTGGCAATACAGACATAAAACTGGGTGTGGGGAACAAGGAAAGGAGCAATGTGCCATGCCCCTGAGTTTAAGGGGTTACTGACACAGATGTGCTGGGTGACCTGATGCCATTTGGGTTGTTGCGCAGTCAACCACTCCAGGCTCTGTTATTCATCCTTCTCTAGTCTTAGATAAGATGCAGGTGCATCAGTGACCTGCTGGTACAGGAAGAGGACTGATTCCTCACATGCTCCAGGGCAGCTGGGAAGCTTTCAGAAGGAATTCTGCAGCACACTGAACAGCTCACTGTCAAGCATCCTTTTTTTTTTTTTTCCTGCAATGAATTACAATTTTCTTCCCTGGAGATTCTCCCCTCTAGATCCTCATGTAAAGATAGGGGCTTTTTGGGGTCAGATTTGAAATGTTTGACACACCTGGTGTTCTAAAGCAACACAGGCTGAGTCCCCCCACCAGTTCTACCATTGTAGAATTTTATCTGTGCCAGTGGTGGAGGCTGATTGAACATCAGGAGGGAGAAGGAACATTCCATAAAACTGCAGGCAGAAAAGGTTTGCCAATTATTTTTCTTCTCATGACTTTTAGGATGCACAGATTCCTTTTGGCAGTTCCCCTTGTTTCGTGCCCATAAAATAAGTTTAATGGCTGAATTTTCTTTAAGATAATCAGAGGCTGTATAATTTATGCATCTGAATAGCATTGTAGCCAGATGTAATTTTGCTCGAAGTTTCAGCATTACAGTTAGTAATGACTCTGCTGGCTGTGTTTTGTAGAATTTGCAATTTATTTAACAGTTGACTGAGCACTGACCCCATATAATATCACCATAATCAAAATGTGGTAAAAATTAAAAATTAAAAATGAAAAGGAAATCTGTGCCTTCTGGGAAACATTGAGACTGCAAGTGGACAGGGTAGAAGCAGTCTCCGAAAATGATAGGTAACTAATGTGGTCTTTAAAGTTTATAGCAGAGACAAACTTGCCAATCACATATTTATCTGAATTAAGGTTTGAAACACTCTCTCAGTCATATCTATGGCTTGAGGCATTTATTTTGTCAGTCTTTGCTGCCATTCAAGTCCCTTTCCCTGATTTGCACGAGTTGATTATTCCGTGATCAGACAAGGGAAATATCAGAGGGTTTCCTGTGCTTCCAAAGAGCAGGGAGACCTTAGGGAGAGAAAAGTTAAATTTCAATTACTGCCCATTCCTGCCATGGCACCAAGAGGAACAGGTCAGTGCCAAATGGGAAGCTGTGCCTTTCTGAACACACTGTCCACAGTGAGGTGGGCCCTTGTTTCTCCTGAGCAACTCCTCCCCACTCTGCCAGGCTGTCCCAGCCTTGCCCAGGCTCTTGCCCACTCTGTAAAACCCTTCCTTGTTGCCCCAGTCACTGTTTATGTCCTGCTCACCTCTTCCAGTCTGTCTCACACCAGACCTACAAGTCTATTTTGGTCATTACTTGATTTTGGCCCTGTTTATTATAAGGTTTTCAGTTAATCCACCTTTTAGCCCACCCACTGTGTGACATTTAATAAATTGTATTCTTCATTAACGTTTCCTTCTCAAGCATTATAGATGATTAATGGTGATAGAGAAATACAGTGTCATCAGCATAAAACAATGATTTATGGTGATAAAGAAAACAGCGTCATCAGCACAAAAAAATAGGAAGTTATTTGAAGAAGTAAAGTTAACACAGGAAGAAGCAGATCCAGAATTGGCTGCAAGTTCAGTTTAGCTCTGCTGAGTTTATCTATGACCCTGGTTTATCCTATTGAAATAAGTGTGGCTGGGACTCACAGATTTCCATGTCCCCTAAAAAATATGATAAAGCCTATTTGGAGACACTGCACTGCAACAACAGCATTCCAAAACACACAGGGAGGGCGGTTTTCTCTCAAAGTCCTCTGTGCTGTTCCTGAATCCTGACTGCATTCTTAAGCCAATTTAGATCAGAGGCCAATATTACATACAACTTGCAGCAGGCTACACTACAATTTATGTGCCATGTGGGATACAAAGAGCCATGAAAGATTTCCTTTCAAAGCACTCAAAGGGCTGAAGAGATGTCTCAGCGGGTTGCCATTTACACTGGTAATCCAATTGGAGGAAGAGTGTTTCTAACAAAGTTAAAAAATGGCAACACAATTGAAGACAGTGGCCCAAGACAGCAACTCAGCTTCTCAAAAATGGGAAAATATGGGAAAGAAGTTTTGCCTCCTGGTGCACAGATGCAGCACACTTGATTCAGAGCGCAACATGAATTGGAGACTACAAAGCCTTAAAACCCACACAGCATCCCAAAATTTCTTTTCCAAACAAAAAAAAACCTATAATGATGGCAGAAAAGAAAAACATAATCATGCTAAAAAGTCATATTAATTCGATAGTCTATTAGAAACAGGCATCAGACACTCAGGATTCTCTGAAAGAATGATGGACTACACAGCATGATGGTTTACGTCTAGGCCACAAAGAAAACCTAAAATCATGAGTTTAATTAAAAAAAAAAACAAAAAAGCAACATAAACCTTTGTACTCTAAGCAGATTTCACTCATTCAAAATAAAATAAACAGAGAAACCAAAAATCCAACAGCTTTCATGCAGGCTCATTGTTTAGAGGCAAATCTTAGTATGAAGGTCATTTGTGTCTCAGTAAGGAGTTATAAAGTTATTCAGTGATTTACAGAAGATTTCAGCCATTTAAATTATTTATCTGGGTCTGCAGAAGCAGAATTTCCAGGGGGTTTAGGCAGTTTTCACTCAACAGGTCACTTTAAGCGGTCAAAATAAGGGACAAAAGTTACACTGACATAATGTCACGTATCTATGATGTGACAACAGATAAAGCTGGGTCAAGATTATCTGGAGGTTTGCACATCAGGAACTGGGAGCTTCCCTTTACCAGAGACCAACACTTTGAGGGAACTTCTATCCTTCAACACCCACTGTGGTAGCACAGGGCATTAACGGTTATTCCAGACTCAGGCACTTTTTCTGTAGCTCGCTAAATAGCAAAATGAGACATTTCCTTTCTGACCACTGTGTAGCACAAGACATTTGCTAAGCAGCACCAGCTGAGTCCTGGACTTGCAAGCTCAGTAATGACAGGTTGAGCCCAGACACGAAAATTAAAATCACAACTAGGTTTTAACAGACTTGTTGCAAATCTGCTCAAGGCTTACCCTGTTCATCTTTGATGCTGGGCACGCTCTTGGCTTTCTTCTTTTTTTTTTCTCCAGAAAATTATTTCTCCTCTCCCCCCTGTACCTACTTGGGCACAGGTACCCAAAGCAGAAGTGTCCAGCTCTGCAGGAGGTGAGGGCACAGGGACCATTCTCCTCCTAAAGAGCCAGAGTGCAATCCTTGTCTCATCCTGGGCACCCCTGAAACATCCCATGTCAGAGCCACCTACTTTCAGAGTCTACTTTTGCCACTTTAACAGAGGCCTCTGTTAAAGTGGCCTTCTCCAAAAATTTCTGTCATAGGACCACAATCATTCTTACAGAGCTTGCTACCTTTCCTGCTCCTTTTATTGGAAAAAATTCACCTGAGCAGGTTTTGAGCAGCTGTAACTTGCTGTTAGTGGCAAAATACAGAAATCACTGGAACTGCAACAGCATAAATCAGCCAAGGATCTGCCCCATACAATTCATCAAATACAGCTGCACATTTCATAAGTCTGTGTATTTTCAGACTTGGAATATCACATTCCAAGTATCCCATGGTCTGGTGTTCATGCTGCAGAACTACAGCCAACGGTAGATGATGGAGTCCTCCAACGAACAGCTCCTTCTCAGCTCAATTCTACAGCTTCTTTGTACCAAAAAATTGGTACTTGGAGCTTCACGTCTAGGAAAAATAAAGATGCATCTTTTGTTTCTCAGCTACGATAAACTAAATTAATGTCCGTACCACCCCTTGGACAATATCACCATATCACTCTGATACTTTGGGGGAGGGGACTGGTGGGGGAGGTGAATGGAAATATAATCTACTCCTGTTTTCATTCTATAGTCACATTCACTGCAGTTACAGAATCAGGTATGCCACTAGTCAGAGTAGTTACCTACTTGATAACATTGTTCCTAATTATTTGCTGTTCCTTCCCATTAATTTTCAAACTTGACTATCTTGATTTCAACACTACTAAAAGAGTCATTTAGAGAAATAATGGAAAAGAATGGTTGCAGTGCCAATTCAAGCTGTTCTCTTCCATAAAATCTCTCTCCAACATTAAACACTTCCATTTATAGCTACGATATTTTTGACCTTTATGATGTTTCTGTTCAACCATCGGCAGCAGACTGACTATTGTGAGATTTTTTTCCTCCTGCATAGCCTGAGTGTCCAGATAGAACAGCCACTTCCAGGGGAAATGAATCTGGAACAAATTCTCCACTCTGGCAAAGTGAAAACCTCATGATTGTGTCTTCAGCATTATCACTGCAAATGTACCGACTAAAGGTGCGGCAAATGTTGCACTTACACAAAAGCACACAGATAGGAGGCCAAAAAACAGGGCTCCTGCTTTCCCCTCTGCTCACACAGACACGGGTAAAAGCCTCACCTAAAAGGAGGAGGAGTATATTGAGAGCTATGACCACCACACACATCAGCTCCCAACATTGCAGATGCACCTCTCCATAACATAGCCAACATTTTCTAACCAAAAACGTCCCCTGGAGGTTTTCTTGGTGTGGCTTTGCATTTCCCACAGACCATGTGATTTTCTTCTACTGACGCAAATTTCAGCACTCTCCATTCCAGTGAGGCAGCAGCCAGGGTCTTTGTACCAGGATGAGGAAATGCTCCCTGAACAGACCAGGGGAGTTTAAGGCAGCCACCAGAACCACAAGGGGAAGGTTGGTAAGAGCTGCCAACTCTTTTCTATGCATTTGTATTTAAATACTTAAAACAACTTGCTTTGACCGAGTTCATATTGCTTAAAAGTAAAATATTAATGAGAATAAAGGGTTCTAAATGGATTATGGAAAACATATGCACACCAACAGTCATTAATTCACTCAAGAGTTCATGACTGGACAGCATATACAGACTCAGGGAAAAGCAATACTTCAGGCTGTTTCTGCATACAACAAAATGAACCAAGTTTACAGACCATGAACTGGCTTGTAGAAATCACCTGTGAATTGCTTTGAACAACAAATTAAGCACCATTCTCTGCTCCTCAGTTGTATGGACTGTCTGGGGTGACTGATGTTTTTAAATACTTTTGTCTAAGTCGAGTTAAAACATATTGCTCCAAAACCCACAGCTTTTACAGGTGAAGTGGAAAAAACTAAATGCTGAAAATACTTATTTGTTATTCAGCTGGGAAAGGCAGAATTGTTTTACTCTGCCTATCACACTCACTGGCTGTTTTCTTTTTCACCTCTGAAAGCAGTTTCTGTAATAGCAATTCAGTTCTTGTTCCTCAGACTATGCAGAGATTTGTTTAGGCTTGGATAAGTGCCCAAAACATACTCCCAACTATTCCAGTTCTATTGAGCCTCTGAAAAGGCGCTACATGTATCTTTTCAGAATTTAGGTCTTTTTATTTCAGTCTCAGATGAAAGCACACAAAGCTAAACAAGGAGAAAGGGAGGAAAGTGATCTGAACTACACAGAGATAAAGAATGGCTCATTTAGAGCTTGGCTGCAGTTCTGGATGAGTGACCATCTTAACTTTTACCTTATTCCAACAGTATTTTTCAACCCCGGGTAACCAAAAAGTTTTGACTTTTTGCAAAGTCAAAGTGGATTATGACGAACTGCAGAAACTGTGCTTAAAGGAAAAAGAGATGTATGGAAAACTGTTATTTTTGCACTGAAAGTCAACAGCAACATATCAACAGCACAGTCAGTGGTCAAGTATTAGTGACATAAGAGATGGGAGCAGTCTCACAACAAATAGGGAAGTTTTCACCTTAAACTTGGTATAAAACTTAAGCAACAAGAACACAATTCACACCTTTAAAAATATCTCAATGGCTAGCATTCTAAAACACCACCAAGATTTTTTAGTTTTCCTTCATGGGGCACTTCTCACCAGAGGTATTCAGCAGATGGATGGCTATCCCCAGTGCCAACCTGTGCGTGAATGCAAAGCAAATGTCACGTGAGTCACCAGCAAGCCGGCAGGTAGAGCAGTATATCATGATCACAAGCCATCACTCCAATATCAATCATTCTTCAAACATGAAAAAAACCAACCATCTTGTTTCTCATTAATAAACATGAGCTTGTTTTCAAATGAAATCCCCCCTTATTGCCTAGAAACAGCTTTACAAGAAGCCCAGATTGCTGTTTGGGTTATAGGCGTGTCTTGGTTTGCAAACCAGAGGAGTCTGCCTTGCAATTACTTACACAGTTGAAACAGCTGAACTGCACAAGAGAATGGGCTTCCAGGAATATTCACTTATTGTTAATGTTCATTCATGCTTAATAAAAGCTCTGTTCATTCTTGTTTCAATTTTTCTTTTTACAAGATATCAGAATGGTCATTTTTCCAGATTTTAAATTATCTACTGCTGTGCAAGAGGCCAATAAAATCCCTTCTCTGCATTTACATACCACTACAATAGCACTCCAGAGGAGGAGAGGCCTGTCTCCCCAGGATACCTGTTCAAGCACTTGTGATGGGAATGGAATAAAATACTCTGCAATAGTACAGGTTGGGCTTGAAAAATGCTCTTTTAATAACTTCTCCCACTTGAAGCAGTTAAAGCAAGCCAAGCATAGGTTCCACTGTATCATTTTCCAGAAGCAGGAAATCAAACAAAATTTGAATAGTCCTGTAGGACACCACGAATCAGCTAATGGAATAATTTATGTTATGTATCTCATGCACTGTCCAAAAACCACAGGAGGTGGTCAATAATTTTAAAGCTCTTGAAAGATATCTCTGAGCAAATCGGTCTCACACCTGCCTCTGTGCAGCTATGCCATGTGCAATCGCCACACACAGGATCCTACCTGAATTATGTTAAGATAGTTTCCTTATATTTGCTTCACATCATGTTTATGCCATGACAGGGAATGTGTTCGGGCATGGACCTGGGAGAGTTCACCCCCCTTAAACATTGGGTTTCTTGCTTTGGGCAGCCCAAGCCCTCGGCAGCAGGGCCATGAGCTAGAGGAGCCACCTGGCACTCCCCTTGCCTGTAGAAGAAATAACCTTGCTGTTATAAAAGGTGATATTTTTTAAAAGGCCTATGAGACTACAGATATTCACCTTTTTGCCCCTCAATTCCTCGACCTTCTCAATGTTGGGAGCATCAAGGATAGGGCCACAAGGCCACGTTCACCTTTGCAGCCCAAAGAGACTCAAGCGCCCTCAGGTGTTTCGGCTGGGCTCAGGTAACTGCTGCACACGCGAAGCTGTCAGGACAGCAGCCCAGAAAGCAGCAAAACCCCACGGCCCAGCCATCTGCTGGGGGTGTTTTAGCTTGTGACACTTCAAATTGAATGTGTCTACAAGCTCTGCAGTCAGTTTTGTCCTGTGCCATTCTCTGCTCAGTCCCACTCTCATAGCATGCTCTTTCACAGGAGCTCACAGAGGGTTTGGATCAGAAGTGTTATTTGCTTCATAGGCAACACTCTACATCTTCAACTAACACAGATAATCAAGAGTTGTCTCAGCTTCATTTGTAGAGAATTCAGTAAAAAAAAAAAAAAAGAGTCAATCAACTGTACAAATAGAAGAAACAACCCAGCCTAACTCAAACAGTTGCTTTCCTAATAGCTGACAAATTCAAATGTAACACAATGCTCTTGTTGGTGTTCCTGGAGCTAAATTTTAAAAGAAGATGCAGCAAGAAATTTATTAACTGCTAATTGTGAATCCTTCCAAGTTGTTAAAGACCAACCAGAGAGACGCAGGGAAGCAATGTAACCTTTGTTTCAAGGGTTGTGGGAGTATTACAAGTCACTGAGAGGGATGCTTGCAGACAAAACAATAGGAAATCCCAACAGGATTAGGTGTTTGGTTGATTTGGAAAACTAGATCATTAAAAACTCAGGCGGTTTGAGGGATTTAAATATAAAAGAAGAGAGGAAGATATGAAATGCAACAGGAAACAAGAGCCATGACTTACTGGAAAGGAGCAAGGAAAAACAGATGCAATAGTTCAAAATCACACAAAAAGAGAAACAGGAACGGAAGGATTTCCATAAAGAACAGAAAAATCTCTATGTTTATTTTCATTTGAAGCCAATGGAAAAAAGAAGTCCTAAAGGCATTGGAATAGTTTAATTTTCATAGCTGGTCGGGTTGACATTTTCTTTTGAACACCAGATTAAACAACACAACTCAGCTAACAGCATCTTTGCCATAAATGCTATAGGGCTAAAGACCAGATAAGCAGCAGCATTTAAAGCTTCCTCCCTATGCAAATAAGTACTAGTAAATACTATCAACAGACACATGTTTTGGCCAAGATGAAAATAGAAAATTTGTTGCCTGCTCAAGTCTGTTTTTCAGCTTTCTGATCCTGATGCCAACACCTGACATTCTTCAGCCAGATATTTACATGAGATGATGACTCCAAAATTGTCTTAAAAGAGAGAAATAGAAAACTGTAAATATATGTAACCACCTACATGTCATTGCTTATTACTTCTAGTGTTTGAATTTCTCAGAGTCAGGATCCCTTCACATGACATACTAACAGACTGACATTACTGTTGGGATAATCACCTGAAGCTCCCATTCTCAAAGGCAACAAATTAACAATAATATCCATTCCTATAATAAAATTGCACCACAGGCCTCAAAGTTACCAAATAAAATTGGAAACTTTAACTTCAGAAAAGACTCCGAAGTTCAAAGATCATCAAATCCTCACAAGGAAGCGTCAAAACCTGAAAATTTTGATGTTTATATGTTTATGTAATTTTTGAATTACTGAAAGCTGCATTATTTTACCTTGTGTAGCTTTTAGTAATATACAAGAGCACAGAGTGAGCAATATTTTCTGATTAAAAAAAGAAAAATATTAAGAAATAAGGGAAAAATAAACCAGGGGGGAAAAAAAAAAAAGAAGAGGAAGGCCTGGAAGAAATAGCAGTTTTGGGAATATCAAGCAAGATGTCACAGCAGCACTGAAGTCACACCTTTGGGTGCTGTACATTTACATGCGTGTGCTGTACATTTGCAGACTGGGCCCAGGACTAAACACGCCCGGGCACTACTGAAGCCCTGAAGAAGTTGGTGGATATTCCTTTGGGAAAACAGGTCCATAACAAGCCAGTTCCAGGGGAAAGGATCTACATTTTATTACCATTTTTGAGTCCAGACAAGTTTTATACTCTAATATGACCGCTGTAATGTCTGATGTATCCGACTTAAAGGACAGAATCGTAATAAACTTGGAAGCACACAAAATTGCGGAAAGGACAATTTAAATCGAAGCTTTCCACATTAACATCCAGGTTTTGAGCATTCAAAAGTGAGCTACGAAACACCAGAAAATTGAGGCCTTTGGTAAATGTCAACCAGGGGAAATGTGACTTAGATTATTAGACAGTCAAAGAATATAATCCACAGTAGATCACTTCAGTCCTGGCTAATTACTAAAGGCACCAGTTCATTACACTGCTCTAAGTGTATGTAATTCAGTTTGCTCTGCAGTTCATCCATTATGTCTTTTTTATGTGTTACTGTACTGGCTGTTGCCAGTGTACAATCTGCTTTAAAGGTGCTTCTCAACCCCTGCAGTTTCCACTGAGCAAGTCCGGGAACTGTAACTGAGGTTTGCTCAGTTTTAAGATGGCTTTTAATCAGTAAAAACAAGAAGGAAAACCACAAGAAAAAGGGGGGGGGGGGGGAAGCGAAGAGGGATGAACTCGTATTTAAAAATCAGGACCATGGTCGAGACATTTTCTGTAATAAGAGCTAAGCAACTGGAGTTGGTTAATAGGAAACCATTGTCAGATGCAAATTTGAAATTCAAAAGAACAAAGCTATTTAACCTATGATCAGACCATTTAAAAGATACATTTCATTATAAAGAGCTATTGAAATTTATTCCCATGAGATTCAATTGGTGTTGAAATTTTACATGGATTCAAGACTTAAATATATTCATATATTCAGAGCGGAAAAAAAAAATCTCATCCAGGGTTAACAACTACAAGTATCCAAAAATTTGTAAGTCACAGAGGATTGGGGAAGTACCCTAAAAGGTCTTTTTTCACTCTTGTATTTTTCTTTTTGTCCGCCCTGGACATTTCTTACTGACCAATGCTGGTTGTCTGAACTTTTGATAATGGCTCAGTATCATCCCTCAGGCAGGCCCCTCTCCCTCTGAACCGCTTGGCAAATGTTCTGAACACAACATTGAATTTTTGCACAATTGGTACCTTTTCACAGCAGCAACAGCTTCATACATCTCACAAACCTCCGCAGCATTTACGAGTAGTTCAAACCCTTCATAAGCAGCAGCAAAACACTTATTAACATGAACAAATAGTTTAAGTTGTGTGGTGTGAAGTGTCAGTTCATGAAAACCCGTACTCCATATCAAAGAATATTTACTATCCATATCTGACTTTGCAGCAGTTAATAATAGTGAAAAACAATTTTTTAAGTGACCATAACAAATTTCTTTTACACAGTGCATGCCATTCTTGTCACTTTTATGGCTGGGAAACACAGCAACATAACGGATATTAAAACCGACATACTCCCATATTTTAAATAGTTGTCATCTGCTCATATTTTTTGTTTAATAGGGTTCTCAAAAGTCATTCACAGCTAATTGATATTAGTTTTAATTGAGTTTTGTGTAGGTATTAGAAGGAAGACCAGCTTGCAGTAATTTCCTGTACAATGAATCAAAAAATGCAGTATCTTTGAACACAGCGTATAAATTAAAAATGACTGAAAGGCACAAGAAACTGTCAAGCTGCTCGACATTCAGACATATGATCTGTGAGTGAAATAGGTCCCATTTTCTTCTGGGGACAGTCCAGCTATCTCTGGCACAGATGAATAAGACAATCAAGAGGCTTAAATCCTCCCTTGCGACAAAAGGCGAAGCCCAGGCTGTGCTGGAGTTCCTCTGGCCATGCTGCAAGGGAGCAGCCTCTGATGACACTTTTAGAAACTTGTCTAAACTGTACGTTACCTGCAGCTGTCTGTCCATATTTTTGGCCCACCATTTCCTTAACCTTCAGCAGTAAAGTGCTGAAAATAATACTTCCTAAATTCACCAATAGGACCGTGACCTAAACATTTCTGTAGACCCTTCTGAAAACTTCAGTGCAGGAAAACACAGACAGAAGGAAAGGCATTCAGCCCAAGAGAAACAAGCAACACACTCATCTGAGACACAGCAGGACCTCTGCCCTGCCTACACCTTGATGTGTGGCTTGTACACAACAAAGTCATATCAATAAGACAGCTTGTTACCCAACAACACTCTCATCACATCCACTGCAAAAATATCTGCAATTCCGAAAGCATTTTTTTAAGCACTGGGAACTCAGGACAGCAGTCAGGGCTCCTAATCTAGATAAACCCTGGACATAACCTTCCTTCCAAAGTCAGCTCTGTTTGCTTACTTTGATTTCAAAAGAACTGCTGAGGCACATTTCCAACAGGATGACATGTATCCACTTGCAAAATCTGGTCTATGAGGTCCCTGACTTTGCACTCACAAGATCTGTGTGTTGTCTGTTGTCTATTGATGAGCGTAGAGAGCATTTTCAGAAATGTGATGGCAAACTCCTGGGACTGAGCAAGCTTTAACTTGTACTAATAGATTCCCCAAGGTGTTTGCAAACCATGGGTGTTTAGGCAGCTGATGAGCCTTTGTTGGGTTTTTCTGGCTTTTTAACCTGTATCAGCTAACAGTGAGTGAGCTGAAGCGTCCCTACTCACTCTTCAATTGCTCCTTTACTCAACACAGCACAGACACATCACTACCTTCATATAGCAGCAAATACATCAAGTCTTCTAGTGCCTCACAGCCTCTTAATCCAAAGAGATAAAAAACCTGAAAAACCAACTGCGTGATACAGAGCAATACAGCAGAGTATTGGGTGTTATCACTTCCTCGCTCACTAGAGCTGACTTTCATGTCTGTGATCGCTTTCCCTCCTTTTAAGCACCAAACCTTCACACCAAAGAAGATAAGGAACCAGGGAACATAAGGAATAAATAAAAAAGGCATTTTATAGCCTTATTTTAGACCTGCACCACTAGGAAGCCAAATGCCAGCATTCTTACCTGCACTAGAAACCAAATCCTGTCCCCTCTGGGCAGTGACCTCCACTCCCTGCCTCAGCCAAACCAGACCTCACAGCTGACTTCCCCGGGGTGCAACAGCACCACCAGTTCGGCCTCCAACAGGGCTCTTTCAGCTTAGAACTCCTCAGTGTTCACAGATTCCTTCATGAGGATGAAGACCCTGGAAATCACCTCTGCAGCTGAAGCCTGGAATAAAGCAACACGGTTCAGGTGTCTCCTTCACACAACTCCAGAATAAAAACAACAAGTTAACTTATCTTCATTAACACTCTGCTACTACTTTATACAAGAATAGCAAAGACTTCATCACACACTGATGCCTGTTTTCTCATTCACCTTCCTAAGGTTTCCCACGTATGAAGTGAGTTTGCTAGTGACTCCTGGAGTTATTGATTGCTGTATATTAAATAAAGGAGGATCATTCATCCTCCAGGTTCTCCCTTCAACACAGTAGGTAAAGCTCTGTTTTCTAAGACAAAACTGTTGAGATGATGAAATAAAGACTTCTTCTTAAGGCAAGATACAGAAAACACACTGACAGCTGAGGGCTGTGTTGCAAACTAAAGAAGTGTTCAAACCCCAGTGTTTTCATCAGACAGCTCTTTTGCCTGTGATCTCAGTCCAGACAGCACACATTAGAGAAAGTAATTAGTTTATTGGAATAATTCCTGCTAAAACATTAAAAGGCTTATCCATCACCATGTGACACTAAAAAATTCCATTTCACAGCATTCAGAGAAAAGAAACTACCTTGCAAATGCATTGAAACACAAACAGAAAAGAACTGTTTAAGGGAGCTCCTGCAGATTGGCAAGGGTGGTAAAAAGCTCAAAAGAAAAGAGACTAAGATAATTTGCCAAGAGTGTTTCACACTGCAACATCATCATCAGCAACACTTGGTGACCGAGGATGCACTGAAGTGATGATGGTGAAACATTTGGTACCATGAGGCTTGAAGTGCTTTAGATCTTTAAGCAAAATGTTATACTGCACACAGTTCATCAGGCTGCCAACAGATCTAATCATAACTTATACTTAAAGTATACATTCTTTTTATTTGAACCCCTACAGTGAACAGAAATGACTTATCTTTCTTTTCAACACTTTTTTCTGTGTCAGAATGGTTATATTGTCTTTTTTCTACCACGCCACATTTCCAGGCTGCTCCCATGGGTCATCCCTAAAACGGAATTTTTGTGCCCCTACTATTATTATAATTATTATTATTGTAATGTCAAAAACTGATTTTAAGATTAACTTTCTGAATTAAAAGCCTTGAAAAGCTTTAGGGAGAATATATATCTATCTTTCAATCCTCATAAGAACAGTGGCTCTGGCTTCCTGTCCTTGCTGATTTTAATGTCCTATTTCATCTTCATTTTTACTTTTGAAACAAATGTAATATTTCCTTTCAAAATTAAAAGCCCTAATACTTGCTCTCCACAGCATTTGACTCCTTCAAAACTACCATAATCCTGCAAAATAGTTTTAGTAAGAAGACAATGGTATTTGGGAGCAAGTAAGTTACTTTTTGCCAGTAATAAGTAGCTGCTCATGGATTAGTGCCTCATATAGGTTGGCACGTGCTAAGTCACTTGACAAGCAGAGGGCACATGAGTTGGTGCATGTCCTTCCACCAGCCAAACAGTGGATGTCCTCTAAACTCTTGAGGAATATTCCCTTTCCCATTTGGAAACTCTCCAAATTTTACAAATCCTTGCTTGGCTAAGATGGACGTTTCCCCCCACATTTTCCTCGTGTCTTTCAGCTGCAAGACAGTTGCAGCTCTGCTTCTGCATTACAGTGCAATAAGGAAAGCTCAGTTGGAAAGCATCAAGCTTCTGAAAATCACTGCAATTACAGGTCAGAATTAGAAACCTACTGAATACAGGTTTCCCTGAAGCCTGTCACACCTGGATTTGGCACAGTTTTTGACTGATGTCACCTCCCAGCCACAGTGTTTATTGCTTCAAGGTAAAAGGTGAAACAAATCTGGTGTCCTTCCATATACAATTTTAGCAGATCTAGGGAAAAAAACCTTTTGACACGTGGCCCTTTACAAAGAAATTGAATAAAGGTGTGATCTGTTAGAGGTGTTACAGCACAGTCCAACTTGCAAAGCATATTTTTGTTTCTTTTCTGATTTATGTGCTTGAATGAACGATCTCTCAGTGCAGAGAATTTTTATCAGAACTGTAAAACTGGGAAAGCCAGTGGCATTTCCTTGGCAGCACATGAGTCCTAATGCAACTACGAGGCTCTTGACAAAAAACAAATGTTTCCCAGTGACCTCTCCTCCCTGCCCATGCCTAAAGATGTTGCCTCTGCAGCCAGTGACAGGTAAGCAACTGCTCAAAAGAAAGCCACTGGCAGAGCAGGTGAAAGGCAGGAATGCAGATAGGAATGCTGTGCACTGAATTAAATACATTGGAAGGGAATGAACAGAGGAGAAGGGAGAGCAAGGCAGGCCAACATTCAATGCTCAGCAGCGCAGGGCAGTTTAGAACTCTCAGAATATGAATTAAAATAAGGCCACTGCAGAGCCTCACACAACATTTGGTTGCTCTCATGTACGAGCATTGTGGGCTGATGGAACCATCAGGATGAAATCCAAGAAAAAAAAAGAAATATAAAGCAGCTCTGAAATAATATTTCACAAAACTTAAAATACTTCTCTCAAAGGAGTCTTTTTTTTCCCTCTACTGGTGTCAAAAAGACAGATAAAAGGCAGAGGATGGATTGAGAACAGCCCAGAGGAGATGGACTTGGGGGACAAGAAGGTCAATGTGCCAAAGACAGTGGTGTCCTTAGTTGCATCCTCACAGCGTGGGCAGCAGGGCAAGGGAGGGGATTCTGCCCCTCTACTCTGCTCTGCTCAGGCCCCACCTGCAGTGCTGCCTTCAGCTCTCTGGTCCCCAACAGAAGGAGGACATGGAGCTGCTGGAAGGAGTCCAGAGGAGGCCACAGGGATAACCAAAGCCCAGAGCATCCCTGCTATGGAGATGGACTGAGGCAGTTGGAGGGTTGTGCAGACTGAAGAGAAGGCTCCAGGGAGAACTTAGAGCCTCTTCCAGTACCTAAAGAGGCTCTAAGAGAGCTGGAGAGGGACTTTGGACACAGACATGTACTGACAGCATGAGAACAAATGGCTTCAAACCGAGAGGGCAGGGTTAGATTAGATATTAGACTGAAATTCTTCTTTTTAAGGGTGAGGAGGCCCTGGCACGCATTGCCCAGAGAAACTGTGGCTGCCCCACCCCTGGAAGTGTTCGAGGCCAGCTTGGACGGGGCTTGGAGCAACCTGGGCTAGTGGAAGTTGTCCCTGCCTATGGCAGGGACTGGAATGAGATGAGCTTTAGGTTCCCTTCCAAACCATTTTGTGATTCTATGATAAGAGAGAGAAAAAAACAGAGGTAGGAAAAGATAGAATTTTGAAATCAAATATCACATCCAAGTATGAGATATGCAACAACTCATACTCTGACTCTCTCCCTATTAACTTCTACATAGCAAGCGTGAAACTAGTCAAGCTGGGGAGCTGGGAAAAACTTTTAAATACAAAATGAAGAAAGCTTGCTCGACACAGGATTTGCCTGACATCACCCAATCGCCAGACAGGCCTATTTTTAGCTGCAAAATAATTTGTATACCAGCTACCTCCTTCCTCTTCAAGAAAATTTTCTAATTACAGATAGATGTCACGAGACAATATTTGAATTTAGTTTAATTTATAAATTACCTCGAAGCAGGTTTGTCTCTGCTGAATTTAAAAGGTTATCTAAAATTTCATGTTTTATCCACAGCTGTCAAGTGAGCAATTTCCCTACCTTGAAATATATATAATGCAAAGTGCTAGCCCTGAAGAGAAAGGAAAAAAATTAATCAAAATCTCCATCCCCAAGAAAAAAAGAAATCTGGTGATACTCCCATCCCACGAAATTGTGATAAATTGCTGATCCAACTGTATCCAGCACCAAGCATACAGGGTGGGTAACACTGATTTCACCATTCTGGAACTTGGATAACACTGTGTGTGGCATTGTACAACGTACAGAGAAAAACAGCTTCTCTCTGAAAGAGCTTAGTCTGCTCTCAGACAATACCAGCCAAGGGTGAGCCAAGAGGAACTTTATTATCTCGGCTTTGCAGAGGCACCCCGAGCACGGAGCGTGTGAGCTGACTGCACTCTGGGAGCCTTTGCCAAAAGAGGAACCTGTGTGTCTCAATCTGAGTTTAACACTTTACCCACAGATCAAGGCTCTCTCATCCTGTGGACTCTTGCCTGCAAATCCTGTCTGAGCCCACGTGTAGGATCTTTATTTTAACTCCTCCTCCTCTCCACAGCCTTCAACCAATTTCCATAGTTTGCTTTTATTGTTGGAATTTTTAAATGAAACATCTGAAAGCTTTTCAAGGCAACAGACGAGGCAACAAGTGCCTGCACCCTTTGCTGTTCGCTTCCAATATGAGGGCAAGCTGGCAAGAATGTGGCAAGACCCAGGAGCTGCTCTGCACCAGGATTCTCCAGGATGCTCTGACCACAACTGAGCAACAACTGCCTGAGGAAGCTACAGCTGAGTCCACACTCTCTGCCGGTTCTTTTGTTAATCCCAGTGACAGTAATTTATGCCAGTAGAGAAAAACCATCGAAAAATCCCCAAAGCGACCATCCAAAAATTCCCATAGAACTAGTGTAAGTCTCCAGCTTTAGTTCTATGGGCAGAGGAGTTACATCAACATAAGGGCTGACATGAATGATTTAGAGGCCGACCACGAATGAGACGAGCTGTTTCAATGCCACAGCAGACATGAGTTTGGGATTTTATGAAACCTTAGGAAGTAAATAAATACTTCCTATGGGGGTATCATGAAACATTTACTCCTAATGTAAATCAACTTTCAAAAAAAAAAAAAAAAAGCAAAATTCCTCATAAATAGGAAAAATGAAAAATATTGCTGAAAATGACCATAACCTCATGTTCATCTGAAAATTTTGCAGTCTCAAAAATCTTTTAAAATCCACTAGATCTTCAGGAGCACTTTTATCATACATCTTTTATCACAATAGGAACGAAGACACAGTGCTGACAGTGTCTGGCACAGTAAATCAGTGGCAGAACTGACTAAATATCGAAATCCCCTGATTCCTATTGCAAATATTACTCCACATTACCAACTGCCTTATATATGTACTTTTACTACCAAGTCTTAGTCATAAAATAACTCTATTTCATCTCTATGAATGTAGAATGAATAACCTTTTCTGTTATTTTAACTTTGTGGGATATTTCCTATTTCCTGAAGGTAGAAGGCAGATCCTTGTCTTTGGCATAAGAATTCCTTGTGCCTGTCCTTAATTTGTAACTTAACAGTGCTCACCGACACACTATTTCACACACTCTGAAGGACTGGACACCACTCATTTCACAGGGTATCACATCATTCCTATTTTCCATGGAACACTCATCAGCATTTTCCATTTCCTGACCCAGCATATCTGAGGTCAGGCACCTATAGCACAAAGTCTTTCAATTTTATGAGACAAGGAAATCAGTTTTCCTCAGTTTCTAAGCCCAACAGGGGATGACAGCTGCACTAACAATAGCCTAAGATCAGTTGGATCTTCCTCCCAACTTGCATTTTGTGGGAGATTTCGCAGGTTGGGGGGGAGCGAGGGGGGCAATTCTTCATCCCATACCCTCTTTGGTTTAGGTGGCTAATTACAACATGCATGAAAAAAAAAATTAATAAAAAGGCCTTTTGCTGGCATAAACACCCTCTTCTGGACACTCACACAACACATCTGAAGTTCACTGAGGTTTGGGTGTTTTTTTCATAAAACACTCGAGGAGGAGGATATTGGATTTGATGGAGTGGAACCGTTCAAAACCCACAACGCCTGGTGTTTCTTTTGTAATATGCTCACATACAGTGCTTTAAAGTGCTAGAAAGCACCTGATGGGCTTCAAGCACCAGAAAACCTCTTTGCTACAAATTCTCCATATTAGAGAAGGATTGTCTGGGAAACAGGTCACATTATGGCTGATGCATGAAAATATGAACTATTACCTTTCAAAAGTTTATCCTTTAACTGTACTGAAACATAACCACGGCACACAAGCTCATTGCAAATGATGCAAAACATACAGATCAAATAGAAATAAATATTCTATTCAATCAATGCCCATTCACATTTTAGATGAGGGAAACTCTCATATATTCCAAGTTCAGTCTGACTGGCCTCAAAAATGCATTATTGAGATGAGAACAGGGAAGTCTCACATGAGGGAGCAGCAGCATTTCCTCAAATACAAGCTTTCTCAGCACACAGGAAGATGGCTACTGTTATCTACAGTCAGGTGAGAAAAAATAATGGGGGAGAAGACAGAGTAACTCAAGTATAATAAACTCAATCATCTCAAAAGCTATTGGATAGGGCTTGGGACAATGAAGAGGAGCAATTCTTTGTTCTCGGTAATGTTAGACAGACAAAACAGCTCTTCATAAATCTCAGCACCCCTTGCTGCTGGTGATGCTTTTTGCTCCTGACGACTCTCCATTTGGGAGTGTGGGGAGCAGTGCTGGCAGGCTGCTGGCTCCTCTTTGTGGTCTGCCCTCGTATCTCTGCAACTCTACTGCAAGGGCTTCTGGATGAGAGATGCTTCTCCAGCCTGTGCTGGCCTCTACCTTGACCTTTAGAATTGCCACAGGCAGCTGTTTGCCCCATTCTCTGATGCTCAGCTTAACTGAAAACGTGAACTCCTCTACTACAGTTTCATATCCAGCTGCTCCCCGACCACCCAGACCCTGCATGAGCAGTTTGGTCACTGCAGTGAAGTGGGAGGGGGCAATGATGCATCACCCAGACAATCACACCAACTATTCCTCTCTGACTCAAACAGATTGGAAAAAGTGGCTTATTTCTCCCTTGATTATCAGCCCTTTCGCCAAGTCTACAAAACGCTCCCAAAGCCATTGTAGCAATGAGTGCTGCTGATATGCTCAGTACAGCCATGCAAGGCTGGGGGCTTTCTCTCCAGTATAAAGGCAAAAGAAATACATTGATAAAGAAAACAAGTGATGATAATGTCTCCCATAGTCATCAGTGGCAGAGGAAGATTTAAAAAAAATTAAGTGGCCCATTTGCTCCTTGGTATTCTCTTGTTAGTCCACTGTCTAAATTTTTTTTTAAAATTATTATTTTGATTAAATAAAAATTCCTAGTGCATAGTCTTAACACTGCTGATTTTAGATGTGAGTGCTGATACTTCAATATGGTCGGCCCATTAATGCAAATTGAAGCAATCACACAAACATGGGAGCTGTGCGAAAATAGAGCTGAAAGGTTTTTAATCCAAACAAACCCAGTCATTTGATTAAAGTTCTTGAGTAATTTGCCCTTTGTGATGTTTTGGGGAAATCTAGTGATATGCAGGATATAAATTCTCTTTTCTTTTGGGTACCATCTATTTCTGTACTTGCAATACAGTGGAAATATTTCCAAGCTCCCTGTGGCCTTGCCGGCTGTACTCGAGATAACTTCATTTTGGGAGCAATAGAGCCAGATTAGCACAGTGCTATGCCCAGCCTATTTTTGCTTGCTTCACAGCAGCCTGCCACTAAGTGAGCCGGAGAGAAGTTTCACTGGTGTTCTGGCACAGTCTCCTCAGCAGCCAAAGCAGCTGCAGTTCAGCTCCAAACTCCGAGTGGGAAGCAAAACACCCCCCGTGTGTGTGAGTCGGCGTGTGCAGAACACAAAAGCTGCTCTTCTGTATGTCTGAATATCCCACGGACCACAGACAATTCCAGCTGGAACAGCATTCCTACTCATCCACTAGCTTTTGCTGAAGCCATATGTCTGAAGTAACTGCTCTTGTAATTTCTGTCCTGAGAGTTTTGGATCTAACTCACCTCCCACAAGTTCCTATTGATTAGTACATCCTGCCATTCCAAAACACTCAGCCAAATGAAGAAAACACAATAAATTCTTCCAAATCATCGTTCAGTGCAAGGTGTCAGTAGTTTTAACTGTATTTTGTAGGCAGACACGTTCACATATTACCACAGGAAAATGTCAAACAATGCAATATGGTCCTAAATCACTTCAAGCCTGGACAATCAGCTTTTTTTTTTTTTTAATCTCCTTAAAACAAATGCACCAAGAACCACCATGGGCTTATAATAGAGCAGGTTTTGCAAGACCACAAACTATTGACCTATTCTAAGTCAGTAATGACTGAAAGTAGAGAGAGCTCAGATTTACCAGGGGAAACAGATTAAAATTGTGAACAAAACCACCAAGAGCCCACAATATCCCTGGAGGGCCAGTCCTTTTCTTAAATCTTGCTTTCAGTGTGGTAACTTGTCTTCTGCTCTGTTCAAGAGCCTCCCTGCCTGCTGCAGGAGTTCTGCAAGCTCTGCCTCTACATCCTTGTCCCCTCTTCCCCGGCAGAAATCCACCCTGCTGGCAGCTAAAACTGCTGCATCACCCTGGGGAAACACCAACTCCACCTCCTTCCACACCCATGAACAGCAACAAGCTCGGGGCCAGCATCTGAGGGAAGAAGGAATTCTCAATAAGATCAAGTCTAGATGAAAGACATCTGGGGGTTTTGCAGATTTTTTTGACTTAGCTGTCAAGTTGCAATGAAAGACAGGGGTCTCTTATGAGTGTGTGTAGGACATAAAGCCTATCTTCTGTCAAAAGAAAGTTAGTGGGGATCACTTGCTAAAATCAATTTTTTTTCTCTATCAACAAGCCTAGAGGACATACCTCAGCGACTTCCAAGAGTAGTTACACAGGTTTCTGAATTGGTAATGCTCATTTTTTTGCTTCTGTGGTTTGGTTGGATTTTTTTTTATTTGTTTGTTTGGGACTTTTTTTTGTTTCGGTTTGGTGGGTTTTTTGGTGTGTTTTTTTTTTTTGCTAAAAAGCAAACTGAGGAAATTCTGAAAGAATCTGTGATTGTCAAGAAATTTCCAATTTTATTATTATTCAGTATTACCTGGAGAACTATACATCATTTCCTTCTCTGATAGAGAAAAGATTCAAATGTTCAGTCTGAGACAATATCAATAACAAAAAGAAGTCACTAAGCATTGCTTTCATAGGATGCAATTGCTGTCACAAATTATTATTTCATGAATCTGCTTATTTAAGCAACTTCAGGTCAGCTGTAGAGGCAGCTACATTGATGCCATATACCTTGCCTTTTAACTCTTCTGAAGAATTTGCTCTGTATGGTATAAACAATACAACCAACAAAACAGTTGTCTGATTGGATTAAATAATATTATTAATAAGATAATAATACAAAATAAGGTATTAATAAGAAGAAACAAGAGCTGGTCCCTTTCCAGTTTTAGGTCAAATCAAGAGCTCTGTCCACATTATTGTGGGTTTTTGTCAACAGTAAGATCATTTTATGCATTTTTGTCTGGTATGATTTTTTTGTTGCTACAAATCTTTGTGGAGCAGTAAATAGCAGAGGCAGCTTACTATTACAGAGAGATCTGCATCACTTGTAACCTAAAAAATGCATTTGAATACTGCCAAATGCAGCATCAGACAACTGGGAACAGAGCAAGTCTACTAAATCTACAATCAAATCTGCAAAGTCAATCTACAGGCTGAAAATGCTTGTCTTGGAAAGCAGCAACACAAGAAGATTTAAAGGTCACTGTTTAGAAAGTTTTGCAATTTTGGTGACAAATAGTTTATTTGCTGAAAAATACACTTAACTGCAGGTGAGGGAGGGCAAAATTTCTTAAGTTATTCAGGTGGAATTTGAAGTATCAAAGGTGAAATTCAGACTTTTTGTCTGCTTAATGTTACTTCTGTGTAGTTTAATTATAAACTGTGCGTGGGACTTTTCTATGGTGATGTGCACACATTTAACAATATGTGAGTGCTGCACTTAATACATTTTAGAGGCAGCAGTGAACATTCCACGTGCTTGGAGCTGAAGTCTGAAGCACCACTTCACTTTCTTCCCTAACAAGACTCACCAAGGCAATCTGCTTTCTGATGTGCTTTGCAAACGAGATTCAGGAGTTCCCACAGAACTTCTCATGTTCCTTTGTAAGAAATTTCCCAGTGCATATGGTTTGGGTTTTTTTCAGTGGCCTTATATGATCTATTTGTTCACATCTGAGTTCCCTTATACGACCCCAAAGAATTAAATGAGCGCAAGATTCACTGTCACACTCCCTGCCCCTTAAAAAGAGGCACTGTTTCCTCCCCACTTCACAGCTCCAGCAACAGTCAGGAATTATTAGTGTTTGATGATCTTCTGTTTTAAAACCTCAATCTCTTGTACTTTGAAATTGAAATTCCTTTGCCTGCAAGGCCCCTGGAATCTGACAGCTGACTTCTTGAACTTTCTTAAACTGCAACAGCAAAGAAAGTAAATCTATCAGTTCTGCCTCTTACAGTAATAGCATTTGCTAGGGAAGGGATAAAGGAATAATAAAAAAAAAAAAGAGCAAGCAGCACTGGCAATGCCTACTCAAACGACTGTCCTCTCTTCTTTTTTTTGTTCCTCCATTAGTTGAATTAAATCTTATCTATTTACAGACTCTATTGAACAGATCTGTTGAAGCACTGGTATATCTTTCTTGGATTCAGCAATTCCAGATGTCAGAAAGATTAGAGAAGAAAAACACTTTAGCAGCTGAATTCCCATAGTCTTACCAATTGTGGGATTTTTTTTTTTTTCCAGAGAAAGAAATATCTGGCTTTGTTCTGCTTTCTCTCCTTCGCACCATCTCTACTCAGCCCAAGCTATCCTAATCCACTCCCAGAGAGGAAAAACAAACAAACAAAAGGAATAACCTCAAAAGGAAAAGTAAATATTCTTAGAATTATAGGATCTTGATGTGATGAAGAGTTGTACTATCAGGGATCATTTCCTTCATCTACCCCTTTTCCATTGGAGGCACAGATTAAGAACAGGTATTTATGGACACAAACACTTCTTTAAAAATGCCAGATCTCCCATCTCATGACATGCATTAGTCCTTGCTGAACCACAAACCTAGAACTTTATTCCCTGAAGGTTAAAGGTAGCAGTATTTACAGAGGTCCTAATGACAAACAGGGCTATATTTCAGTGGTACTTTCTTTTTTCCCCCTAAATTCAGTTTCAACACTGCACTCTCATACTAATATCCCTTCAGAAAAGATTGTCTCCATGCATGCCAGGAATGATCAAACCTCCCTCCATCCAGCAAAATAACAGTAATAGGGAAATCACAATTATTCAGCTAAAGAAAACATCAGCTAAAGAGAATTCCCAAACCATGAGATTCTCTGGTGATTTTCTATCCCCTATAGGGCTCTGCAGTATTTTAACTCTTAATGCACTGATAAAGGAAAGATAAAAGTTTTATTAATTTTTAGTTCAGTGATTATTACCTTTTGAAATATTTATCTTAAATTAAATAGAGAGCCATACACTTGCAAGGTTAGTTTTAAGAGTTATTAAAGAAGGATTCAGGCATTCAGAGGCTTTAGCATTTGATGGAAGAAGAGGGAGACTTTACTATACACAGAAGCAGTTATTGATTTTTCAAGACTGCTAAATTTAAGACACAAATCTTGGAAATCAGAGAAAAAGTTGAGAAGTCCAGAAACCAAAAGCATCAAGGCACGATAAAGAGAAGAAGACAAGATCTTATGTACAATCACAGATTTCTCTTACTAGCCTAATTTCAACCATCCTGTCCCATTCAGAGTATCTCTGAAAACAGTTACTTTCAGCAACAAGAAAGGAAAAAGGCAGTCCTTTATCTAAGTCTAAAGCTTCCTAGACAGCCTTCTTACAGCACAGAGAATATTAATGTCTGACGCACTGACAGGGAGTTGCAATTCTGTATTTTGGGAAAAGGGTGATTGCTTTTATCATAAGACAAGAGGCCACTGAAGTGGCAAGTACATACAGTTTGTAAAATACCAGTAGTTTTCTTTTTCAGAAATGAACATCATTCCTTAGAGTCAATCCAAGCAGAGAAAAAAACCCTATGCTCAGCACTGTCCTTAAGCACTCCCCCCTCTAGAGCAGCCAGAGGGCTGGACAGAACATTTCAAGCTCAGAACTGAGGAACATTCATTAGAACTGAGAGCAATTACTTGGCTCCTGCGTGTTTCTGTCCCCACCCCAAGCCTTCCCACAAAAGGATTGGCTGTCATACAAATGTTCAGAATATATCTTCTTTGTAAGGCTCTAGTTCCCCTCTAATTCACCCTCCCACAACTGAGGGCTGGGCAGTTTTCAGTCTGATTCCACAACTGGAGGAAGATGCAGAGACCTGCTCCTGCATCTGGCACTTACTGTTCTCCTGTGTAGTAAATTCAAGGAACAGATGATGCTGTGCAGCAGAGAGCAACAAATAAGAATACAGGCACTTGTTTTGGACTGGACTTGAGGCCCATCTATTTCAATAGGATGGCTCTCACAGCCCTCAGCACTAAATACCTTAGGAGCAGCAGCAAAATCTGTATTAGGCAGATAGCAGATAATCCCCCCTCAGAGTGGATCTCTTCTAAATTCTCAGTAGAACCAGAGAAAAATCCCTGAACAGTGGAGTTTGAAATCCTCAGGGTTAAATAAAATGGTTTTCAAGAAGCTAATAGGTTGAAAATAAATAACAAATATTTACCAAATAAAAAGTGGTTTTATTAAAAAATCAGATTGTCTTGGGAGAGGGGAGGGAGGAGGGAAAGGGAAAATATATTTCCTCTCTACTGATTCATGAGATCTACTACTGGCTCTTTTATTGTACTGAGGGGAGGGTAGAAAAAGATTACTGAAATTTCTTTCCTTCAGTGCTAGTGTTTGTATGTGTGCATTGCTGTATCAAGTCTAAACATATCAAAGATGTTTGAATCATTAAAATCATACTCCAAGCTACTAAGAACTGTTGCTTGTCAACCATAGAAGCACAACCAACCAACTCATTCATAAGCCGAAAGATTTTTTCCTCTTACCCAAACACAATCAAAATCCAGCAAGACAGCTAATTGTAACCTAATCTTGTCAATTCTGTGTGCAAAACCAATTTTAGGTATGATTGGGAAATGTGCAGAAGGAATAACAACAGGGTATTTCTGGCACCCTCCGGGATTTAAAAACCAGATTCAGTGGTATTGAATAAAGTACAGGGGCTACATTTGCTAAATCAAATAATATTGGACTAATAAGGACATCTGGAAGCAGTTGGTATCAAACAACACTCAATTTGCGTTTCCTTCATGACCACAACACGTGGCTGATACTGGTCTTTGCAGGAGTGATGCCAAGCACTGGACACTTCAGGGGAAGCTCTGAATAAAACTGGCAAATGTCTCTGGGAATTAATAACAATGCTGATTTGATTATTTAATGAGAAGGTATAGTTTTGCCTTTATCAGCATATTAAGATTCATATTTAACTATTACATTTGACTCATGTTATACCTGGTAAACACACTAAAAGTAAGGAAAAACAAGTTGCATGAGCTACCATAAAGAAATGACAGAATAAGGCACTGTACTCATTGTGGATAGGGACTGATTTAAATCTAGAGGCAACCTTGACTTGGTACCAACAGGAAGATTTGGGGGATTCAAGGCCTTGCCTTTGTCAGGCATTAAACTTTATGAAAACTTACATTTTTTTTTAGCATCTAATTGGAATTTTAAGATCAATAAATAGGAGTGCCGAGGATAAACGTAAGGTATCTTAAATATATTTTACAAATCCTGCCTGAAAGTGCCAGGAAATCAGCATGATGACTGATCACTTCTCTTTCAGCAAATAGTGCCTATGGCCATTTCAAATACAAGCAGCCAGGTCTCAATTAATAAAAGTGCCAGGATTACCCAACAACTAGAACGAAGCCAAGTGCTCACAGAGAAAAGGGAAATGAAGCTCCCCATGACACCTCTCCTTTCACCGCAGAGCTGGGCCAGACACTGCTTTCACTGTTAAAATTATTCCTAAGAGGCTGAGCTGGGAGACATTTTCCAGTTTAATATTTTGCCTATGTTATGAAAGCCATGTCTTTCCAAGCATTTTAACAGAAACTAGTTGTTTAGAGGAAGTAGAAGAAACAAAACCCAAGTCAATGTTTGACGTGTAAGGTTTTCAGTTTTCCCTTAAAAATGAATATTTGCACAGTTCTATGCAAAAAATGTACAGCTTATGATTTGTATTCATTTCTCTGAGCACTTAACACACAGACAGGATAGTCTTCTTTGGAAGAATCTACAAGGGGAAGCTTAAGGAACATCAAGTAGATAAGCAACAGAAAGCCGAGTTTCTCAGGGTCATGCCAAGCAGAACTGGTGTCCAAAGTCTAGAATAAAAGATGAAAATTTCCCCAAGGACTGTTTTATTCTTTGGAAGATGCTTCCACTTCCATCAAAGCTTCTACTCTTATCAACAGACATCACATTACCAAGCCTCTCCTCCTGGTCTATCAGTTCAAAAGCTTTTGAAGACCTCAATATATTACACCATGGCTACCTGTTCTATCTAGAGGATGTAGAGTGGTCTGAATTTGAGTGGTCTGAAATATCCTTCCTGAAATTTAACTCTCGAGTTCTCTACAGTAACATCCACCACAAGATTGCTGTAATAGTATTTGGATACCCAATAAACAAAACATTAAACTGGTTAGACTACTGTGGCAAATTTGGCCGTATTATTGATGTCTGTAAAGATCTGTCTCCTAAGTTATTTCCCACTCCAAACCCAGTTATGTTAGTTACTGGTTTAACTGCAGTGACATCAGGGTTTTGAAGCACTGCCAACCCACCAAGGAACTACAATTCACACACTGTGGATGTACCAAATATGGCTGTTCTAAGTCTAGAGGTGGTAGAATATGTTTGTTATGGTCTTACAACACCAAGATTAAAGTGAAGTTTTCTTTGCTGAATCAGGGGACCATCCATCATTTCTACAAGCAAACACATGTGCTCCCACACAGTGTGTACAAATCCGTGAGCCGAAAATTGTGTCAGTAAAAGCAGGAGCCATTCTTACGCTTGTAGTGTTTGCTGTGTTCAGAACTCTCAACAAACTGTATTCTTAAAAAAATGATAGATGGCAGCTGCTCTTTAGGTGTGTCTTTCATCTCATCTTCTGCCAAAGAAGGATCAGTACCGAAATACCTGGGTAGCTGTATGGACCTTCATATTTTTCGCAATCCACCACGGATTCAGGGAAGTTTCTATAAGATTTTGACTTTCTGTTCTCCTCTTCTCTTATTTAACTCTGTATATAGTTTAGGGCACAGCATATCTTAAGGCGCAATTCAGAGCATGAGGTGGGATAGTGCTTTTTTGGATGGCAGAACTTAAGGAGAAATGACAGCTTTCTTCTCTCTCTGTCCAGTGAAAATAAGAATTTAATCCCTAAACTATCCACAGCAAAGCCAACTCTCCCAACTTTACAACTTGTATTGGAACATATCTGCCATGTTTTCTTTTTTTCTTTATCTTTCCCCTTCCCTTTCTATTTATTTCAGTTCTGTTCTCACTTCTGTATTTTTACCCTTCAAAAAAAAAAAACCAGCTAGAGATGGAAAGCTACAGAAGATCATACAGTTATCCCTACTGGTGGAAATCTTTAATTTGTGTAATAAAAGAAACAAAAACTATGCATGTTAGAGTGGTCTCCAAACTCCTTGTAATAGCTGTACAATTCCTACACAGGCTGAAGTCTTGTAAATTTGCTTGTCACCACATACTTAAAGAGATGCCCCTGTTATAGAGGGGTAAAACTGGTGACTGGACAAGAAGGTCTGTCACAAAGCAAGGCCAGGTTTGCAGTGTTTTCTTTTTTTTTCCTTTTTTTTTTTCTGTGTGTGTGTGTGAGGTTTTTTCAATTTGGAGACAGGTACAACTCCTAAGATGAGAGTTACTGCTAAAATAAGTTTTACATGTTCAGTTTGGCTGATGGGCTTACCATAGCCAAAAAGCTTTAATGTCGAACATGTCTCTCTCAATTCGAACTGCTTTGCTGAAATCTCAATCAATCAAATTCCAGTTATTTCAAGATTAATTTTTGGACTATTAAACAAAGACTCAGAAGACATGGGGTTTAGTGCACATAACCGAAAAAGCTAGATATGTAACAACCATATTCCTCCCTCATCTGCTATATAAAAATGTACTAACAATTCTGTGGAGCCTGTTTCTGAGGGCCTTTACAAAGAAATTACCATGAAAGTAATATTAGCAGAAGTCAACTGAGCTAATAATAGAGCCGGCTTTCATGCAATTGGATCTAAGAAGAAATGGATAAACTTTAAAAGCAACTAATTCTAAGACAAGTAATTTAGTTTGCGTTGTTGTTCCTATATTGAATTTTATGATCTGAAATTCATCCCTTTTCCTCACAAGATAAAAAATAGGGGCCTGTTAATAGCCTGAAATTTCACAAGTTTCATTGCCCTGGAGTCCCAGGCTATTCCTTGACAACTTCTCCATTAAGAGAATCTTCATAAGATTCCCTCATTTTCTGCACAGAAAGAATCAGATCTCCAGGTATGAGAGCAGACTTGTTTTCTAAGAATACTCCCACAGATCACTTAATCCTGTCAGCAGTAAAACATGAGAGTGCAGAGAGAACTATTTTGCATGTTATTTTTACGTGATCTCTTCTAGCATCAAAACTAAGTTTGTGCAGAGGGGTAAAAAGTACAGATCCGCAGGCAAAAAGAAGAGTCATATTCTGCAGCACACTAATAGTTCAAGTGCCACTTGAAGATGATTTATTTACCCTGAGTTTTCACTTTACATTGTTTAGAGTTGTCAAAGAAACTGCAGTGTACATCAAGTCTCTTTTCAAAGATTCAACAGCTGCTTAAGGTGATTAAAAAAATAAAGGAAAAAAAAAGACGAAAGAATGCAATGGTTGCTTCCCTGTTAGGAAAGCAGATAACGCTCTTTCACAAGATTATTTTATCCCATATGCCCAGCCTTGTCAGATTCATAATCCTCTCTTTGTTAGGTACAGGATAACATCTGCTTACATTGCCCAATTCCAAGCCAGCTCCAGGAGGCTGGAGCTCCTCTCCTGCAGCCTTCAAAGGCTGATTAACTGCAAGAGCAGGTGCAGCTCCTACAGGCTCTGCTTGATGGCTTTCCCCTCTCCTGGAACTCGCCTTCCACACTCCCCCCAGATACTTGTATTAAAAGGCTCCAATATCAACACATCTGAGGCAACTGAGTTTTAGATCAATTATATTTCCTGTTCTCAGCTTTGCTCAGTTATTTCAGCTTTGCCTGCGTGTGCTGGTTTTGTTTGCAAGCACACTCCGCACTTTGATGGCACTGTGGGCTCTACAAAACCAACAAAAGAGCAAGAAAAGGCAAGAGTTTTCCCTCCCTGAACCACTGCGGTTTCAGGGATCCTTTCCAGGGGCCGCTCACAGTGACCTTTAGTGACACCACAACAAAGTACAGAAGGAAGGGATTCTTATTAAGGCCTGCAACAAACAGCTTTTATTGACAGGACATGTCAATGAAGGAATTTAAGAGAATTAACAAGTTTCATATCATGTGAATTATACCTGTATACGCTCAATTCACCTTTGCAATGAGAGGCACCGTAACTGTACAGCCCAAACACACAGGCTGGATCAAACCTCAGTGTCAGAGAACACAGTGTTGCTTAAGAAAAATTTAATGAAAAATGGGAGCCTCAAGCTAAACAGAGGAACCTGTTATCACCTGAAACCAAAGGAATGTTAGGAGTTAAAACACAGTGAGGTAGAGATCTTCTGGTTATTGTTTTAAATATAACAGAAAACAAAGAAATGCAAGAACGGCATCAGAAAGGCCATGTGAAAAGAGAAAGAAATCAACAAGAGATCATTTCACTTCTTTTCTGTGGATGAACTCTTGGGGGAGCAGTCTTTTATGTGGGCTTTGCAGTCAAATACTGCAATCTAGCTGACTCCATTACTAAATTTTCCCCAAAACTGAGCAGCTTGTGAAAACTCTGAGTTTTTGTCTAGTTAAAAGGACTAATGATAAAGAAAATGAGGTGCCAGAGTAAAGACAAAATGGGGCAGTTCAAGCCTGAAAAGGCAAATATTGATACTACTGACAGAAAAAAAAGGAAATAACTTGAGATCATATCAGTTGTTTTGCTGCTCATCATCTGTGATTCCAGCCCCTTTGTCCATACACCGGTGTTTGTAGCCTTGATTGTGCACACAAGGTCTGTTAACTTTAACTCTTTACACTATAAACTTACATTAACTTCAACAGGATATTCATCTCCACAGATGTAGAACTTTGGCAATAAAGACTGCAGTTCACAGTCCCAGAGTCATGCTGACTTCAATAATGTATGTATTAAGTTTAGGAGTGGTGTAATTCTTTGTAGGATTTTGACCAAATGTTAAAATCTCTTCAGGAATGAGACGGCTCTTTTCTGTGTTTTTATACCAGAGCCCTGCTCTTTATTGCAGCTTTTATGAGCCACTATAATTCAAAATTCTACTTCCCTAGATTGCAGAATTTCTTTTTCTTATTTCACCTTTGCATTTCATTTTGCATGCCCTGCACAATCTACAGTCAATACGAAAGACTGTGTTTGCTGAAATAAAGGAAAACAAAAAAACACCCTTGTCTGCAGCAGCCACCATTTCTGTCTGGATTGCCATTGATCTAGTGATATTTTTTCGCATCCATCCCTCCAGATTTATTCTTGAAGAAGCGATAACCAGTCAGAAGAGTTATCACCTTGTCTCCTTGTGGAAATGCATTGCCACCCGAGCCACAACTCATACAGCAAATATCAAGGCCAGCAGTGGAATATCTCTGAAACGAAAAGGTGAGAGCATTTCACCTAATGATGAAACAAAATCCACAACAAAATCCCATTACGTGTTTCTTGCTGAGATAGGTTTTTTCCTAATAATTTTTCTCCAGAAGCAATTGGAGCCCCCGTTGCTCACACCTGCATAAGGAAACAAATCAGACAAAACCTCCCCTTTCCCGTTGGTGCTGCTCATCCACAACTTGCGTTACAACAACACGTTCCAGCAATCAGCAATGTGCCTGTGTTGAACATTTGTTTCAGAAATGGAAAGAGCTAAACCAAAAATCAAAGGGAAGTGTTCTGTCTTTGATGTAGTTCCATACATTTGTTATGCTGCAAGGGCTAAGGCTGCTACACCCAGCTGATGTCAACGGATTGGTGAAATCCTCTTTTAGACTTTGTGGAAGGAACAATTAAATCCCTGTAGATATGGCCACAAATTCTTGAGTGAGGTCACGTTTTTCAAGCTGTTTAGTTGCCTGGTTTGTTCCTACTGTGTTTCTGGGAGGCCTAAAGAAAAGCACTGAGACTGAGACCCAGAAATGAGACAAAGTGAGCTCTTCCAAGCTGGGGTTTAATCACTGTGTCACCTGAGCAAGACAACTGCCTGATCATTCTTTCCTTCTGTGACCAAAAAAAGCAACACCACGTGCTGTCTGTGGAAAGAAATCTCACTGTATGATTACTGGATAACCAATTTTTGATATGACTTTTGACAAAGAACTGAGTTTTTAAACATACTAGATTTGTAACTACATCACAGCTGACCTAAGACCTACAGAATATGACCAAAATATTTGCCAGTTCAGTTCTAGCCCAGCACACAGGGAACATTTTCCCGGGGAGAAGGAATTTGAAGCTTGGGAACCTCTAAACCCTTCAAAGGCAGAAAAGCTCCCATCACACAGCATTATGAGGTGTAGAAAAAACAACAAAAAACCCCAAGCAAACCAACAAAAAAATCCCAGCGAGCTGTGTAGGCTTTTCCAGGGGGAAAAAATAATAATTCACACAAGTGGCATAATTGTGTATAATATGTAACCACAGGAAATAACTACTTTGCCCCGTTCATCCATTCAGAAAGGAGAAAATGGAAGTCACTCAAGCTAATCCTTTTTAGACTTGCACAGAGTGCCTCCTGGTACAGCAGCTCTGGTTTTGTGCTGCCAGCTGCGAGTGCTGCTAAACCATCTCCTTGAAAGCCGGTTTTAATTTGGACACATGGAGCCTGTGCACACTATTACAGATGAAAAATGCCCTCCCCACACAGTGCTGCATTCAGATGGCTGAAAATATTTTGCCTCCAACGTGAGGATCACTTGTGCTTCCTCAGAAAGGAACACCATAGGGGTATGTAACATAATGAATGGTTTAGTTCAAGTTGATTAGGCTCCGCTGTTCATCCTGAAAAACAACACCAGAATAACAGGGAAACTCAAACATATGAGCTACATAGGAAAAGAGGAAGGAAAGTAAGTATACAAGAAAAACAAATATATATTGTGGAGCTTTTAAACCACTGACGACCAATGTAAATATTTTAAGGGGGATAACGTATACAAATATTATTTAATTTTTGGTTTGGTTTGTTTGGACTTTGAGTAACAACAGGAGTACTCAAGAATTCCACACCATGTAATAAAATCACAGTGTTTGACAGCATAGGTTTTCAGAAAGAGCAATTACTTCTGAAGAGTATTTGCATTACTATAACTGGTTTTATTGGTGTCCACAGCAATAGCAAGGAGGTAAGGAGGGAAGGTTCCCCCCAGCCAGCTTAAGTGTAAAGTAAACCAAACAAGTGGAGATGTGAAAGCTCATTAGTGTTTGACTTCCCCTGGCACTACACCACACAGAAGAAATCACCTTTCCCCAGATGCAAAAAAGGGTCAGCACTCAATTCCCATGGAAAGTCATTTCAGCTAAGCTACTGTTAGACAGGGGGCAACAAACACCATTTCCTTTGTTCCTCAACCCTCTGTGCACACTGTATCATCTCATGCCAACATCTGCCTTAAACTGCCACTTAAAGATGTCTCAGACAAGCAGACCAGACAAACCTTGCTTAAACCATATTGTAACAGAACACCAAGTTCCTTCAAAATCAAAGCATGAACTGAATTCCCCCCAAGTACCTTAGAGAAAAAATGCAAATATTTTTTAAAAGTCCAAAGCTGCTTGTTTTGATCTGATTCAAGGAAGTACTTACACTATTCATTTCGGAAAAACCTTGTGTTGAGGGTAATGCACAGTAAACCTTAGAAGTCAAAATAAAAATACTCAAATTCAATGAAATCTATCAAAGGATCCTTGGGAGAAGTGGTAGAATGATTGCAGGGGTAGAAGTGTGTTTTGCTGTTAGTTTGTTTAGTGGGTTTATAGTCTGGTTTGGGTTTTTTTAATAGAACTGCAGGGATTTTTTTGTTTCACTCCAACACAGAACTGAGCCCATTTTGAAGTGTAAAAATCTCTCATACATAGAACTTCCTCTGCCACAGAGCTTGTCTGCAGCATCACACCACAGTGCTTCCTAGTTTGGGGTCTCACTAGAGTATCCAGTAAATGGATTAAACAGAGCCATTAAGTGGAGCTGGTTTTGGTGCTTCATAATCCTGTCTAGACAATCAATACACACTTCTTCTGACACAACTACTTCATTACAGAGTCTGCAACTGCTTTTGCACCAATGTTACCTATAAATGCCTTACTCACTGAAGCATTTCTGCAACTCAGGCATAGCTTGTTAGGAGTGTGTTGATCCCGGCCCTCAATCTGCAGAAAATCCTGCTGGTAGTTGTGGCTTTCTCCATGAGTTTCATACATTCCAAGCCAGAAATCACTGAGCAACACTGCCAGGAACTCGGTCAGGATCAGCTTGAAGCTCTAGATAGTCAAGGGTTTTAATTTTTTTATTGCGATTTTAAAAGGGAAATTTACTATCTGGTATTTTTAAACCAGGGTGGGGTTTTTTTCTTTCTTTTTTTTTTTTTTTTAATTATTTAACAGAATTATTGTGGAAGAAAATAGCATCTGCAAAAGAAGTTAAATTATAATTTGAGTTTATGTGGTACTATGATTTATAATAAAATTTTAAAAGTGCTCTTGACATGGAAGTGTTTGGCATGCCATAAGAGGCTCATGCTTTCTCAATAGTGATTAGCCTGGTCTGATAAAAATATTTGCTTTACACACAGAAAGGACGAATTCAGGAAAACAGCTAGAGAAAATAATAACTTTTAAGTTATGCGCCCACAGGCGAAGTAAGGAGGAAAACAAAAATACACCAGCTCTCAGGTATTTGAGAAATGATTGTATTGGAGATCATTTGCAATACTTCTAAGAGAAGGCCATTTGGGCAACAGTTGTGTCAATTTACTGAAAGAGTTAAGAGGAACAAAGGATGCTGTTTTGCTATTCTTGTACTGCAAAACTCTCCCTTTGAAACTCCAGCTGGAAAACGTTCACTTGTAGCTGTTCATGGCTAATGCATCACCAAAATCCTGCAGCATCAACATGGAAAAGAAGATCAACCACATTCACTTAAAAAATATTCTTGGTTGAGTGGAAGAGGGGAGTTCCTTGAGAGGTTCAGTGCATTTATCACTTTGAAGAGGCCTTCCCTTCTAATTTTCTAACTCTAGAGGTGCAGGTTTTTCAAAGCTGTGACTGTTCTTGCTTAGCCAGCTGCTCTGCTACATGTTTCAGATAGAAATTTTGACTTGGTTACAAATTCAAGCCCTTTAAATGCTATTCAAGCTCTTTAAACACTCAAGTCCTGGTTCATACAGCAAAACTGGTCCCGATGAGGAGGTAGATCCATCAGAATCTGGATTCTTATGATCTCCACTAACACACAGTGTAAGATGAACCTGGACAAGCTGGAGAGATGGTCTGATTCCAACGGGATGACGTTCAACCAGGCCAAGTGTCAGGTCCTGCCCTGTGGCCACGGCAAGCCCCAGCAGCCCCACAGGCTGAGCACAGAGTGGCTGGAGAACAGCCGGGCAGAAAGGGACTTGGGAGTTTGGATTGAGAAGAAGCTGAACATGAGCCAGAGTGTGCCCAGGGGGCCAAGAAGGCCAATGGCATCCTGGCCTGGATCAGGAACAGTGTGGCCAGCAGGAGCAGGGAGTGATTCTGCCCCTGTACTCAGCACTGGTGAGGCCACACCTCAAGTGCTGAGCCCAGCTCTGGGCCCTTCAATTCAGGAAGGACATGGAGGGGCTGGAGCAGGTCCAGAGTAGAGAAATAAAGCTGAAGGGACTGGAGCACAAGTCCTGTAAGGAGCAGCTGAGGAAGCTGTGGTTGTTTAGCCTGGAGAAGAGAAGGCTCAGGGGAAACCTAATGACTCTCTACAACTACCTGACAGGAGGGTGTAGCCAGGTGGGGGTCAGTCTCTTCTCCCAGATAAGAAGCAATAGGACGAGAGGGCACGGTCTTAAGCTGCGTCAGGGGAGGTTTAGGTTGGACATTAGGAAGAATTTCCTCTCAGGAAGGGTGATGAGACATTGGAATGGGCTGCCCAGGGAGATGGTAGAGTCACTGTCCCCGAAGTGTTTAGGAGGAGACTGGATGTGGCACTCAGCGCCATAATCTAGTTGCCATGGTGGTGTTCAGTCACAGGTTGGACTCGATCTCGGAGGACTTTTCCAACATAACTGGTGCTGTGATTCTGTAACATCTTTATTAGCAGTAAGGCTGAGGGGACAAAAATATATTCTCAGCAAGTTTGTGGACAACACCAAATCTGGGGAAAGCGGTCAACAGGCCAGAAGTCAGGATCTAGACTGGCTGGACAAATGGAACCTCATGAAGGTTGATGCAGGAAATGTTATTTGGGACTCTTTTTTACCAGAAGAGCAGTCAACTGTTGGGACAGGTACTTGAAGAGGTTGCAGAAACTCCACCCTTGGACATGGTCAATTCAACAGTCTGAGGTGCTGAGCACTCTGCTGTAACTGGACCTGCTTTGAGCAATACTACATGACCTTTGGAGGTCCTTTCCAGCCCACATGATTTTTTTGAATCTGTAAAAGCTGATAGTGTACTTGCATACTCTACAGAGGTCTTATTCCCAGCCCTCTGCCCTGGGTTTTAAGAGCCCAGAGGTATTCTTGCATTAAATATGGCATACAAATTACCTGTGTGACACTCTAAAAGAATGACTGTGCAGAGGTAAAGATCAATGCAAAAGTATGACAGTTTAGAGGTATTTAATTTTTTTTAATAGGTAAAGTAAACGCATCTACCATCATTCAGGATTTTTCCTGTAATGTCTGAGTAGCATGAATAATGGTCCAAGGCAAAAAACTCTTCCTGCCAGCCAACAGTCCCCAAAGACTGATCTGGGGTTCAGTTCTTACTATCTAAAATTAAACAAAAGATAAAACAAACATCCAAGTGCAGACTTTTTCAGCATAATTTTTAAAAAGTTGGCCCAGAAGCATAATACATAATTCATTCCTAAATGATCTCCCTAAAGAGTGAATTTTTTCATCTAAGAACTTGACTGCTTTATCTCTGCCAAAGCTGTTCATCTTCTCACAGACGTATCCTGGAAGTCAGCTTGCAAGACAAAGCCATTACAACAGCTTTCACATAAGTGAAGCCTCAGAGTCTGTAGGGCAAGTAGGAAAAAAGAGAACGGGACTGAATTTGGCCTGCTATCATCATCCCAGGTACCTTCACAATAAAAAATGTGAAGCCATAAACAAGGTTTTTAATAATAAACAGCAATAACTTGAGAATAGGTAGGCCCAGTTTCAGTGTTTAAAGGTAATTAGTAGCCTGTCTTCCATATTTACCTATCTGGATATTTTCCTTTTAAGTACCATTTTTAAATCTCCTTGACAATGATACAGTATTTTCTTAGATCTTAACAACTTCTGTTTGCAAGATTAACTTATATTAAATGCAGCACCAATTCCCCTCTCCGTTCAGATTTTTATTGATATGATTTTTATTGGCAACATCTCCCGAGTAGAAAGGTGAACAGTCACCTGATGAGGGTAATATTTCTAAGAAGCAGCTATAATTGTAGTAAGGGATGTTGAATTGATTATTCTAGAGACAGATCTATTAGATACAAGAACAGACACAAGAGGTATAAAGACATTACAGTCACTGCCTGTGACTTTACCAATAATTTGGACAACAGTCGCTCTGCATAAGAAACTGTTCCAAATTTCTATTTCCATTCAATCTTCTGCATAACTGCTGAGGCTTGAAACAATTCCTTCAGTTATGATGTTACCAATTACCAGCCATGAAAAACGAGAATTTGTAAATTCATTTCATGTAAGCCGCTAAATAGCCAGAAATCATCTGGAAAAGGAAGGTGACTGTGTTAGACATATGGCAGGGGATTTATGGGGAAAATTTGGTACCTGTTGCTGGGCGCTATAATGTGTGTGTTAAAGAAGGACAGGAGAATAACATCCCGATTATTGATTAACATTTGAAGTATTGAATTTTCTAAAATTTTTCAAAGGTTGGATCAGGGTCATGAAGTTCAACCCCTTCAAGAATCTACGTACGATTGCTGATGATTGTATTTCTCTGTACCCCATCACCTCTTCAAGCAACAAGCTTTTCTTTACCAATTGTCTACATGTCTTCTAAAATCTTCTTTAGAGATACTGTTCTTCACTTGTTTTCCTCAAAACTCCTCTCATTTGAAAAACATTTACATGACTACATGGCGTACACAAAACAAGCAGCACAGCCTGTAAAGCCATAAATTTCTTCCAGAATACATAATCTACACCCAAATCTGAATTTTCATGTTAATTATTAAATGCATACATATATATAAAGCTCCATGCAGTACCAATGAGGCATCAAAAGAAATCTGAACACTAGTTTTAAAGAAAACTCTATGCTAGTTTCCTCAGAATATTTATTCTTTTATGAAGTTGGCTAATGGAACAATAGGACAAGAACAACATGGAAAAGTCAGCGGCAACAGCAAACAATGAAGTAAAAATACACAGTCTCTCAATCTTTCTCATAAATAGTAATGTACAGTTTGTGATCTTCTAATAATAATTGTGAAATACTGCAAAAAAGCTATATCAAAAAGTGATATAAGGGGTATTATGGCATATATGCTGCTTTATCATTGAGTGCTCGTGAAGAAAATGAGATCCATTCAAGCATTTCAGTTTGGAAGGTTGTCACGCACTAATGACCTGTGGTCAGAATTCAGCCCATAAATCTTCCTACATTTTTGAGCTATTTGGTTGTCCAGGCTGCACATTACCAGTAAAACACAACCTTTCTACACACACTGAGGGGCTGGATGACAGCAATATGCAGGTCTTACATTGCAGCGAAGAACTAATTTTACAGATGGCCCTGGAAAAAGGTACTATAAAAACCTCCTCTAGTAGTTAATTCTACTTCAGGAGATTTTAAACAAACAGAAAGGCCTCCCTTCCTTTCTACAATGCAAACAACTCATTTTGGGAGATGAATACAATTTGCTTCTCTTAGTTTTCCCTTTTTGTGAGGCATCTTCAGAGGTATTTTAGAAAACCAGCAGAATTTCCCTGAAAAATGTAGGCAGACCTTAATACCAGTGAGTTTTTCAACACAATGCTTTTGTGCTATTTATTTCAATAAAAAAGGTATTTTAAAGAATCCTTGAACTACATTTTGGTGGTTTGATTTTTTGAAAGAACAACATGTTAAGTTTATAAGTTTTGCTTCATTTTAAGAAAATAGTACATCACTAAACGCTTCCATGAATAGCCTTTTAGCCATTTTCTACCAGTACTGGTATAAAATCCCTCCTAAATGAAGTCCTATTAAAAGGAAGTTAATTTTGAGTAACCCTTGATTCAAATGTGAGAGCATTCAGACAGTAAAAGCGCTTCAGCATAATGGAAAGCCAGGTTCTATCCAAGTCAGAGTATGTAAGAAGGAATGATGCATGAAAAAAATTGAAAGGAACAGAAGAAAATGAGGTGCAAAGAGCTGCTTTACAGGACAGCTGGGCTCTGGAGGACTCTTCAAGCATAACAGGATTTGCCTTCTGAGCAAGAATCTTTGGATTACCAGACCTGAACAACTGAGTAGAGTTCATGTAGAACAGAGAGAAGGAAAAAAAAGACTGCTGGAGTATATCAGCATAAGAGGCCATGGTTAAACACAGTTTTCCATGGGCTGCAATCAGTACCGTGATGCACTGCAACTTGAACACGTCAGCTGTTACAGCAAAGCTACTGTACAACATCTTAACTGGTCTGGCACTCTGCCTCCTCCCACTGCCCTGGACTGTCTTTGGTATGTAAGTCATACCCAGCGCATTGTCAAAATATTATTATTATTATTATTCTAAGACCTGTGACACAAATCAAGCATTCCAGCTCTTTCCCCAAGGTGTAACTACTATTTCGGTTTATGACAGAATTCACTGTAGTTGCTCTGGGTTTGAGTACTTTTTCACTCTCCCACAACAACTTTTAATTCTGTAACCTTTTTGCCGTCTGTCCTGGTTTTGACTGGGATAGAGTTAATTTTCTGTTGCTTGGTATAGTGCTGTGGTTTGGATTTAGGGTGAGAAGAATGTTGATAACACGCTGATGTTTCAGCTGTTGCTCAGCATCGCAGAGTCAAGGACTTTTCAGCCTCTCCTACCACCCCACCAGCAAAGAGGCTGTGAGCCACGAGAATGTGGGAGAAGACAGAACCAGGACCGCTGACCCAAACTGCCCAAGGATATTTCACACCCTATGGTCTTGTGCTCAGTGTGCAAACTAAAGGGGGTAAGCTGCCCGGGAACTGGCTGCACATCGGTCGGTGGGCGGTGAGGAGCTGCACTGTGGATCACTTTTTTTGTATCTCTTATTGGTATAAAACCACAACACAGTCTTAGAATTTTGTAGCCCTTTGTGCACTGACCTAATCCAGACAGCCAAGGCACCCTCCAGGCCTCCACCTCACAGGATTCTGCCTTTGAGTTCTGGAGAGTTGTCTTCTCCAACTTCTCTTCCCCAACTTCTCTTGCTTCTTGAGAACCTAACCCAAAAATTCAGATGTTGCAGTGTTTTCCAAGAAGTCTTGCTGTTAACAAATATTCCCATGACACTCTCTCTGGATTGAGCCTCCCTGAGAAGCAAGCTACACAAATTTTGTCAAGGCTGAGGTCTAACAAAGGGACAACCTGCTAGCATTTCCTAATTGCAATGCTGTTTTTCTCCTAGGGATTATCAACAGTTAGTGAAGGTGTATGAACTGCCTCAGTTTCACCTTATCCTCTAAAAAAGGTCTGCATGATTTACTTTTCTGGCAAGAAGCACTTACCCTGCTGCCCCTGCGGTGTTTGTGAGATGATGAACTGTGCTGGCTGCAAGTTGGTTGTTGGATGCACCAACACAAACTGTTGCAGGTTGAGATTCTGCTGCTGAAGCTGCTGCAAGTGCTGCAAATCCTTAAGGAAACAGGAGAAGAGAAAAAAAAAAAAAAAAAGGAGAGAGAAGAAAGATAAAAAAAAAAGTGAAAAAACACAAAAAAATGAAAGACAAAAAAAAAAAAAGAAAAGAAAGAGCTATGTGTTAGACATTTAAGTCAGCCATGACTCCCAATGTAACTAGATTTTCTAGCAGCCAGTTATACTCTAGCATTTAGAGATAAAAGTGGATGTCAAACACAGCACCAGTCCTTCTAATGAATATCCTTTAGAACAGCAATTTGAATTGCATTGTTGTTCATAAAACCAAAAATAATTTAGTAAATAACCCAGCAAAGTATTTCCTGTTCTGCTTTAAAAACAAAGCAAAACAAAACCAAATAACCAATGAAACAAATCAATCTCCCTCCCAGCCCTACCAAAGCAAGAGTTTTCAAATATTTTATTCTTACCGGCACCCAAACTTCTCAAATTTATTTTTTTTGAGGATGGAACTCTGCTACAAATCAGGCATATTAGCTGGGAGCTATTTTTGTTTCTAACAACGATCTGCAATTACCATTTGAATCAACAACAGGAAAGCAAAATATTACAGATTCCTTGTTTGCATGCTGATTGTTCAGGTCAAATTTCAGAAAGTAGCTAACCCAATAAATAAATAAATAAATTTGATTAGTTCTGAAACAAATTACACTAAGCCTAATAGATGTGACTGTAATTAAAGGTTAAAAGGAATAATCCAAATAACTGCTTTATTGTAGCACCCTACTTTTATGTATTTTAACTGTTAAAAGCTATTAATTTTCTGTAATTAAACGACTGGTCTCAACATAAAATGCTAATCTCTGAGAAACTGGATTTTCAAGAAAAATGCTTCAACTTGATATTTAGCTGGAGAATGAAAATACAGAGAACTGTTTAAAAATACTGCTCCCCCCCATAGCCTTTCTCTTTTCGTCTTCTCCAACAGGACAATAACAAGAGTAACCGAAATTGAGAACTGAAGCACACCGTGAAGTCGGCCACCATAGTAGTGGTAATCCATGAAAACTATCTACACATGTAGAATTTTCCCATCTTTCTGACAAGAAGCTATTTCAAAATACTCACCAAGCAAATACTTTCCATACTTGCAACCTCCCACTGAACAAACCAAACCAACCAAACAAGCAGACTAAAGGGTCGCATTATTTTAAACCTGTTAAACTATAACTTTAAAGTTGCAGCAATCTCCCTTTGAGGCTGAGGGGTGGGGAGTGTCAGCGGGTGGAAAGGAAGACTAGGGGGCTAAAAAAAAAAAAAAAAAAGGGGAGTCCGTTGATTTATGAGACCATAGACATGCATTATAGGAAAACGACTACTTAACCTGCATTACGCAGACACTGGCCATCAATCACTTGGGCAACTTAGTTGTGTTAAGTCCAGAGTGTGCAGTGTAATAATATGGCAGACAGATACCAGATGGATTGGCCAAGCAACGCTCTTAAGAACAGGAAACTTCCATTTTATAAGAGAATGGTAAAATTTTAAAAAGTGCCATGAGCGCAACAAAGCGTTTTTAAAGTCAGTGGTACTGTTTGCTCTCAGAAAATTCCAGTAGTAATACAACTATTCCTATGAAATTGAGGCCAACTTCCCTCTTAAAAAGAGAGAAATAACTGCTCCAGTTTTTCCCTGGAACTCCGTGTTTCTTCTGATTTCGTGTCATAACATCACACCGGTCAGAACTGCTAACAAAAACTTCTCGAGCCCAACACGACACGGACCTCCACTCATTTATTCATCGATTTTCAATGCTTGACTGGTTACCTCTGCAGGCTGTGCCGACCCTCCAGCACAGAGGGGTTCACACTGAACGGGACGTGAAGACTGGATGCAGAGTTAAAAGCAGAAATGAAAAGAGTAGGGCAAAATGACTAAGGGTGTGAACGCTGGATGGAAGAAAAGGAAATAAAGGGAAGCTGCAGGGTGAATACAGAAGTAGATAAGAGAAAAAGTAGAAACACAAAAGGAGGAGTTGGGAAGAAATTGTAGAAGGAAGAAGTATCAAAAGAAAAACAGACAGGTGGAAGACCTCTCCCACCAAAAGCAAACAAATGAAATCGCCCCAGATGACCAAGTAGATCTCAGATGATCTGAAGCACCACCACAGGAGACGGGGTCAAAAGAAGAAAGAATACAAAGAAACAGTGGCAATTTATCTATAAGATCAAAGCCAGAGAGCTTTTTGTTTAAGACTATTGTATTCATAGCATTGGCTACCCAGCTAAGACATGACAGCTCTTATCATCAGGCTCTTACACTTTAATATGAGAAAACTGTTTTTAAATTGAGGCCTCAGGGATAACTGGTATAAGCAATCTCATTCTGTGCATCTGCCCTGGTAACTGGTGTGTTGGCTAAGTCTTGTTAAAATACAAAAATATAATTCTGTAACACAAAGTGAAAATTATACCTCGCAGGCTAATCACACTTAAACAGCTCTACCAGCTCCTCAAATTCATTTGAAATCCAACTTTACTTCTATCTTGGGAAAGTTTTATTATTTAGTTAATTTTACCATTACAGTAAATCTCCCAATAGCAACCACATGAACAAACCCGACACTATTTTCCTATACTGATCTTTTTTCCCCTCAGCATTAAAATCCCTGTGCGAGCATAAGCACACAGAAAGAGATGGAAAGACTTTCAGGAAAACACGCATGTCTTCTGGAGCTGCCTAACAATTTAGAAAGATCAAAACAATCCAACCCCTACCTCAGCAGAATAATCTGTCAAGTGCTACGACTGGCTGTGAAGATTTTTGTTAAAAAAACCACACAGAAAAACCACAAAAAAAACCCCCCAAACAAACAAACAAAAACCAACCAACCAAAAAAATCACCTACAGTTCTACATTCAATGTCATTATCTCTAATTACAACTTCAGCACCTCTGTCATTTTGAGGTTTACATCATATAAACACTGATCACAGATCCTGAAAACAAGTGAAGTTTACAAAGAAGCTTGGTACAACTGTTCAGTGTCACTTCAGCAGCAGCCCAGCAGCAGCACAAGCGTCTCACCAGGCTGCTGCAGCAGATACCTTACCTGAACTGCAGGGCCACGTTAAAGAAGTCATGCTTGTGCAATTAGTTAATTAAAATAAATATGGTAATCCCCCTGCAGCAGAGACCTGCCAGTTAATCAATTATTCAAAAATCATCAATTAAAACAAACATTCAGCTATTTGTGTAATCAGCTATATGTTTACAATAGCAGCGCAAACAAAGCTGAGCGCTGCTTACAAATCATTGCCAAGATGGATCAAAAAGCATGGTGTTACCTACCTATGAACCTAGATGGTAGACACTTTCCATAAGTATCTCAAATTATATCCAACACCTGCACAAATTATGCCCTGCACTTTCATCATGAGAAGCAGCCAACAAGATTCAACCAAGCTCATTTATGTCTCAAAATAACCTATCCTAAAAGAAATTAATTGTAAAGTCAAACGTTTCAGTAATTATAACTGCCAGAAAACAAGTACAACTTTAATTTGTTCCCCATGTGGCAATAACATGATCAGATGCTACTTTCCATAGAGCACATGCTCACTTCAGAAGCTCCCATTCGATGGCACACACCCGATGTTTTCAACTCCGCTCAAACATTTTTCTGAAGATTTTCTCCAGTACAAAATTAATGACTGCAAATGCTTCGCACATTTCCACTGCTGTGGAAGAGAGGGATTAGCAACATCTCGCACACTGCATTCAAAGGCGTCCACTGTTTTGGCAGTGTATTTGACAAACGTAAAGGCAGGAAGTTCAAGGTACGGATTTTGTTAATATGAAATTTTAGCGTGCCGCACTTGAGTAAAGCATTCCTCACTATCTTAAGCTGCACACCTGGAAGACAAGAGACACACACCTGTGGATTACCTACACTTGGGTTAAAAGACTTGCATAGCATCACTGGGAACTCTGTGACAGATGCATGAGAAGAAGTTAGAAGCTGACCACCAACTCCCTTGACAAGGACATTTCCTATTCTTATCTTGAAATCTGTCTTATTGAAATCTGTCTTATTCAGTCTTATTGAAATCTGTATTATTGGCTACAAAGGCTTAACAAAATTAAGAGATGATCTTTGGAACTACAAGTTTCCTTGAATGCTACATCATTCAGTCATCTCCACATCATGCCAGCGAAGTGAGATCCTTCGCTAAAAGATTTGGACTCGTCACAGTCCAACAAGAGGTTCAGCGTAAGAGATCTGTGGGATCTCTCACTTAAATGTAGGATGGCATCACTCTGGCCTCTCTAAGGACAGCCAGAGAGGTCAGAACTTCTAGACCAACCCCACAGAAATTCTCCACTTCAGCTAATAAAAATCTGATAGCACAGCCAGGCTGTTATTCAGCTAGTGGACCAGCACAATAAAGGAACTGCACATTTCACCAGTGGACTTCACAGTAATTGTGACATTTCCATTCTTGTCCCTAATCAGGCCTCATGTTCACTTTTTAGACACTTCACCTCAGCTGAATGCAAGAGAAAACAGCCTGAACAGAAACCACCAGACAGTCTGAAAGAATCTGCTCAGTCTAAGTAAAGAAGCAACTTTGGAGATTATATATCCAACACACTTTGCACAGCTACACTAATCAAAGTGATACTACACATTGAGAGCCTTAATCTACGGAAAGATGGACCTCAGCATGAGCAACACAACAACCTAAGAGCAGTACTCAAGATGCCTCAACTGTACATTTGTTTACCCTTGTCCACAAGTCTAAGGAGTTTCCACACAACATATACTAAGCACGGAGTTAGTGGCACTGCATTCTCCACACTGAATCAGCCCAGTCCTGGAAGATCCAGAAAATCCTTGCTGCTTCTAGTAAGCAGAACTGCCATGACAAGCAGTTCTTCAGAATTAACTGGCAAGTAGTACCAGACCATAAAACTGGACAGATTTCAACTCCAGACACATTCCACCAAGTTTTTCCCTAGACACACAAGAGTGCCCATCCTTTGTCAATGAACTCTGAGCGTTAAGCACCAAGCCAAAACAGCACACAAATCTGTCAAGTCAAGCTGCTTTTCTTCAGCCCTGTCATTTTGCTTCTAACAAGCAGCATTTGGGTCTGACGAGCATCCTTCGTGATACACAAGCATCACTTCCCATCCACACAGGTCTCAAAAAGTGCAATTTCTATGGGCATCTCTCTGTACCCCCTTTTCCTTCTTTCCAAAGCCGACTACAAGGAGGAAAATTCAGAACATACAGCATCTGCTTCAGATTCTGGGACAAACTCAGAAGCCCAGTGGAACTGATGAGCAGCTAAGACTACCAACTTCAACCTCACCAGCTGAAGACGCGCGAGGAACGGCTAACAACGCTCGAGGACTCTCGAAACCCACCGAACGAGGGAATAAAAAAAAATGGTGCAAATGAAGTCAAAGGTCTTTATTTTCCACCCTCTCAAGCCTCAAGGCTCACCTGTGCAATCTGTATTGGCTGAGATAGAGGGATCTGCGTCATCGGCGTTGCAGCAGAGGCCGAGATGGTGGCACCAGCAGCGCTGTGCTGCTGACTGGCTGAGTGCTGCACTGCAGCCGCCAGCAACTGTGCCTGCGCCTGTTGGAGTAATAACTGTTGCTGGGCTGGCGTCAACGTGAGCTATAAACAATTAGAAAACACAGCCATTAATAATGGAAAGAGCCACTTCAGCTACAAAGTCATTAGCTAGCTCGTTACTCGTTATGTTCACCAGACAACCCCAGAACTACTGCTACGGTTCAGCCTTTAACTGGCCCATGACTCTGGCCTTAAGTACCGACAGCTGGCTACTCAACACAGCGTAGGCACCAACCTACCACAGGCCTGACTTAAACCAAACGGCACAAAAGCAAACATTTGCACTTACTGGAACCTACAGAACCTAACTTCACTCCTAAGTCTTCTTCACAACCCTACCAGGAGTTTCTGGAAAAAGGTAATTAAGTAGCAAGCAAAAGAAAAGAATCAGTATTGCCAGGATTTGAAAAGAAATTTACACCCAGCAGAACAGCAAGTGATTAGCCAGATGAATGCGAAGCAGGAATGCTGGCTATGGCTACTGAACAAACTGATAACACCCCAGCTGCTTCACATTAGCATGAATCCCTGCCATATTCCATCATTTCCATTATGCCCTAAGATATAAGTAAAGAACATGAGCTCCATTTGTTTCTCTCCAAGTCTCCCCATCTGCCTTTTTTTTTTTTTTTTTTTTAAATAGAATAGAGTTGGCAACTTTACATCCCTTCCCTTTCCCAAACACGCATTATCTCTGAGGAACAGGTGGCAGCAGTCTCTCCTTTACATGTAAATGAACCTTGATGCCCATATTTACTACAGTCCGTATCCGCATGGGCCTGGAGTTTTGAATGTTTCACTGCAGCAGACAATCATGAATTAAAACAAACCAATATTTTTTGGGAATGCAAAAAAATAATAAAATATGCCAGGTTTTAGCAACATACTAAAACAGTCTCACTTTTAAAGCTTTCAAATGCAGTTAACTGAAAACTAAATAGGATGTTTATTTGTACACTAATATAGAAGAAAGTTTAACAACTGAGCCTGAAATTAAGATATCATTTCATTCAAGTGTAGAGATGATCTAATCTAATATTTCAAATCATAAATACATTGTTGGAGCAACTGCCCTAAACACACAAACACTTAAAACTGCAAAGCTGATTACATAAACACTAAGTCTTTAATGAGCCCTTTCACAAAACCCCCTTTTTTGAAATGACTGAAAGCCTTTACAACAGTTCAGAAACACCAAACAGTCTAAACCAAGTTATCTCATATTTAGTCCCGAAGCCTTGCAAATAAAAAACCCTCAAAATTGGTAGGTTAAAACAGAAGGGTTGGATAGGCTTAAGGAGTGCTAATACAGTCATGTAAAAAGAAATATATTTGAGAAGGGGAAGAATTAGCAGGTCACATAATTTCGTTCTACACCCAGCTATCTGATAAGATTTAGTCTCGTTCTCCCATGCCCCATTTTAATCCTGAAAAAAAATAAGAATTCCTCTTTATCACATCAGTGACTGTCCTATTTGCACACACACCAGGTTTTCCTTTCATTGCAGAGTCAAGATGGGTACCAAGAACAGAGAGAAACAATTCTTTGTTGTTGTTGTTGTTGTTTGGAAGCAAATACTTTCGCAACAAACCCCAAATACTGAAGTCTGCTTATTTTCCTAGGAAGATCCCTTCTGTCCCCACTTTCACTGAAGTTTCTTGCTATGTTAATGACAACCCCCTTCACTGAGAAGCTCTGTGATGCTGCCATCAGGAGGCTGACTGCAGTAAACCTGGGTAAACCTTACCCCAGTGATCTGTCCTCCGGCCAGCATGAGCTGGGTCTGGGGTATGGCCGCCTGCACTGAAGGCTGCTGGGAAGGCTGGCTTGGCTGCTGAGAGTCCCCAGATTCTTCATTAGATTTAGACTAGTCAGAAAAAAAATACAACTCTTTATAGTGTAAAACAGATGTTAATGTATAACACACTGCTATCTCAACACTGCACAATAAAAATCTTTCATCTGCATACAAAAAAGCCCTTGGGTTTATTTTAAGAGTGTGTTTAAGCAATGGCTCTGTGTGCCCACCATCTCAGCTATGATTGCTCAAACACGTCTGTAGGTAATGCAGTTTAAACAAAACAAAGAGACTTTCGGGTCCCTTGTAACTCTTTGACGTTATTTTCAGGTCTCGTTTCATTTTGCGCAATGCAACTGAAGCTGATGCCACCTCTCACCATAAAGAAAGAGAAGGTTGTTAAAATTATTCATTGCCTAAAATCCTGAACAATGGAATGAGGGAAAGGAGATTTTGTTTCCATTATCTGTACCCTGTACCTCTAAGTCATCACACTGTTGGCTTATATGGCACTGTTTTTGAAAAATCCTCACAGGTTTATCTGCCTAAGCAAAATACATAATACATAAAGCGCTTTTAAATAATCAAAGTTTAGCATTTGTGTTATTTATTTATTTATGTTGCTTTATTTAAAAAGATTCAAGTTTATTTTGATTTATTTCCGTGGTTTGGTTGTTTGTTTTTTTTAAACACAAGAAATTGTGAAGACATGAGGGAGGAAACGCAAGTGCATGAAGAGGGGGAGAGAGTTTTATGATAATTAAAACTGGTTATGCAGAACATTAAAATTCTGCATAGATTTGCATATTTTCCACCACCTGTTTTGGGGACTGCAGAGCGGGCTAATTAACATAAAGGCTCTGATTAATTCTGCCAGTCATTGAGCGATAATTACAGCGCAGGACTGTAAACATTCTGCACTGGAGATACAGCCTGTTTGCCAACATCTCTCTCAGGGATGGAAGTTTACCATGGCAACCAAGGCAATTTTCTGCCTCCTTCCTCTTAGAAAGGAAGGTCACTATACCTCCTCTTCTTTCCAAATTGTTATTATGTATAAGTGGGTCCACATTCTATTGCATTTCATGTAATGCACTACCTACATTCTTTAATAACAAGCAATACTGAAACCAGTCTTCAATAAAACTGCATCCCTTGCCCCTTTAATATAGTACTGAGAGGAAGTGGAACATTAACTGATACACTGAAGTGTTCAGCACCATAAAAAAGTTTGAAAGCTTTGTTGTCTCACGTACATTATTAAACAACAATTACTCTTATTTTGATATCACTTTGTACTATTTACACAGGCAATCTAAGCCTGCCACCTTACATAGTTAATGTTATGTTATATTCCTATATTCAGTTACCAGAAAAATTGCAAAGTAATACTTGATATGTTTAAAATAAGTGAATAAATGAAAGAACCTGAAATATGCCTGGAGTTTGATAGTTTTCATGACATGACACCTGACTGAAATTCAGCATTAAGTTATGATCGCTGCATGTCTTAAACAACTCCAGCATCTGAATGCTTAGTATCCTGAACCTGATTTACAGTTGTAAAACTATTATTCCTTCATACCTATCACTTGCAAAACCGGTCAGACCGAAAACACAGAGTAACATATCATAGGTTAAAAACTATCTCTAATGGGACCAGGATGCTCTTTGGGATGAGAGAAGGACAAGCAGCAGAAGGTAACTGTCTTTACCTGTACATTTAAGGACTGAGCAGCAGCCTGTAAACTTGTTCCAGCGAGCTGGACCTACAACAGTGCAAAAATGGAAATGAAATAATGTAGAATCCACAGAGAACTAACAATGTAAAAAGAATGATCTCCCCACCCACGTCCCAACAAGAAATCCCCCAGGAACACTGCATGCCCCTCTAACACCTGAATCAGTGAAACAGGGGTTGTGCTCTAAGCTGAAAAAGATCTGCGAGACTCTTCCACAAGTGTTGTTTGCCTACCTCTTGCAGAAGGTTTTCCTGCCTAGGGATCTAGGTATTATCATGAATGAATCTGAAACAGAGCATATTGGGGTGGACAGGGTACCTAGTCCTATTCCTGTTCGAAAAATCCTCCAGGGAAGGCCATTAAGCTCTAGTCGTCACCATCCTACCCATATTTCAGAATGGGTCTTACCCCAACACTGCATTCACCCGCTTTCCTACATGACAGAGGAGCAATCACCTGCAGAGCACACAACCCAGAGCATAAACACCCTCCCTCGAATCAACCTGTTCAAGTATTTCCAGTCCTCAGCCACCAAAAACAAAATCTCAATGCAGAGGACCAGAGACACTTTACAAAGGCTGTATTGATTCAGGTATACTCAAAACTTGAATTCAGCGCTTGTGATTAACAGGTCCAAAGAAGGTCTTGTGGGTTAGCAGTGAAGAAAAACAGATGCTTCAGAAAGTGAGATTTTTAAAGAGTGTTATTTCATCTCTAATAAGGATTTTCTCTATACGACAAATGCTGTATTTTCATTTACTGAAGACCATTTTAATCAGTCTCACCTTGTTTCTACCAGCACTCCTAGTTATAAAGAAGAAATGCTACTGTAATTAATTACCAACACTTTCAAAGGTCAGAGTTACAGCCTGTAAAGAATTCCCTCTCTGGCCATGTTTGAAAACTGCTGCTCATTTGAAAACAAGACAACATGTGAGGATACAATAAAGCAAAGCAAAATGCAGCACTCCTGCCTCCATAAAACCATGTCCCCACATAAAGAGTACACATTTTCAAGCATGGGAAAAATTGCAGTACATGAAATTAATAACTGAATATTTGAACAGGCGACCCTTAAAAGACCTTGGAAATATTTCCTTCCTCTCTAAACAAAGATACCAGACTTACTAAGCATGTTCTACATCTAAGCAAACACTCCCAGAAAAGCCTCTCCTCATCACAAGCAAAATATAGTTTGACACAGCTGATGTAATCTCAGCTTTTAACATGGATTAACAGCAGAGAATAACCTAAACAACACCACCCTGCCATCCAAGAAAATATACTCAGAAATGATACTTTAAAATGACAGAAAACACACATACATAAAAGACTACAAATGTATCTCACTCCTGTACAGTCAGCACAGTCCTGAAAATTTCTCTGAATGCAATTTGGACACCCCTTTCACCACACAACCAACATTTTCAAATCAGAAATTAAACTGTTCCTAAATGCTGTCTAGAGCCTAACATTTTTCATTAGTCTAGAGGAAAGCACTGTGTGTTAAGGCTGAATAACACCCCACTAAGAGCAGCCACACCAGCAGAGGACAGTTTGACAATAGATCCCCACACACCTGCAGGTGAATAAAAGAATACCTGAGATTTTCCTTTGAACCAGTTTCAAGAAATGAATCACACTTTATGAAACATGAAGTTATAAAGAACCTGACAACTGTTTAAATACATACATTTCCAAAGCAGGATAAAGCACTGTGCTAAACACAATCACTGTCCTGGGTCGATCTATTGTAACAAAACGAAGAGTAAAACAAACACACAAAATTCTGCAGACCAGCCCTATGTCTCCGTGTCAAACACACACTGACAACCCATGAAAACTGATCACCTTCCCTCCACAGAAAGGCACCCTACAACAGCCTATTGGTTCATCAAATTCAAACAGTGGCACTCCCTAGGTCCTATATAAACCAATCTACTAGGAAAATTGCAATTATGTGCCAAGACGTGTGGAATGTTCCATACAATAAAACGGCAGTTTCAGAGCTCTAAAAAGAGGGCATAAAAGCTTCAGTACTTCAATTATACCACAATAACTGTGCAACCTCAGACCTCAAACATTCAAGGTCATCCAATTAGGTACAGTATTTTAAAGTTTAAACTTGGTGCTGAGGAAGGGAAAGAAATTAGGACATTTGTTTTCATACATCAAGTACGAACAGACAAAAAAAAAAAAAAACCTCTGCAAAAAATGCCCCTTATACTTCTCTTCACCTAGGGATGCCCCACTTTGCTTCAGCCTACATCAGAAATTCAGCTTTGATTCCCTAAACACAGCAGCAGCAGAACAGAGGGATAGTATTAGAAGTCTGAATATCATCTGACAAACAGGTCATTGAAATAACTTTAAGAAAAAAAAAACAACCTCACAAACCGTATATGCTTAGTAAGTACAATCAACTTTCTAGTTAATGTGCAAGAGCAAAGCGTAGTGCTGACTACCATTCAACACCACTTCTCATTTTTAACTAGACAGTAACAGTTTCAGAACCTTGGCAGCTGTTGGGCCGGTACAATCCTTTCCCAAAAAGATAAAATTTTACCTTGCCTTTCAATTTGTTTTTTTTCAATTAAGGTTTAAAAAAAAAACAACAAACCACCAAAAAAAACTAATCAACAACAACTGAAAAAAAAAACACCTTCAAAAACACACACCACAAAATTTAGGCATTCTCAAGCCCCCAGGAAGGTGATCTGTAGTTCTGCCAGATAGGTCTCACCCTGTCTTGACATATTCTGCACCCAACGCCCTGCAGTGAGAGCCACGATAAGAACTTTTTCCCATCCATGCACACGGTCTACCCATACGCTCCATTCCGTGACTCCCTGCCATTCGCAGAAAGAGAGAACACGGCACAACCAAGGGCAGCAGCATTTGTAGCTATCCAAGCCTCCCCTGGTTTGAAAGGGATCTTCTCTTACCTGATGAAGGTGCCCAAGGAAGGCCTGGGCCTGGGCTGTAGAGATTGCTCCTCCGACAGGCACAGGCTGCTTTTGAAAGTCCAGGCCATTTGTTTGCGTGCCTGGGGGAAGGGAGATATTAGAAACTATTAATTATTATTTTTAAGAAGCAAAATAAGAATTAATACTCCTAAGTTTCCTGCTGTTCTCTCAATACTATGTTGTAGAAAAATACTCTGAGAGTAACAAGAACCAATTTTTTTGCTGAAAGCGGTTGAGGAAGCAGTGACCCAGCTTCAGTAACGGAGCATTTGTCAGCTGAACAAAATCAACACTGTATTTTCCTCAGTCTCTGTCACCTTACCTACTCTGTGTACCCTGGAGATGTTTAAAAGATGCATTTAGGGACATGGTTTAGTGGTGGACTTGGCAGTGTTAGGTTAACAGCTAAGCTTGATGATCTTGAAGTTCTTTTCCAGCCTAAATAATTCTGTGATCTGTATTTCTATCTACACTGTCACCCCATAATTCTCTACATGGTTTGAGAACCAAATGAGTGCACACAGTTAAGATTAAACTGTGTTTCCCTTCTCCGTGCAACTGAAAATTATCTTCAAGTTCAGAACATGCCAATAGGGTTGCCAGCAAGGTTCATATTAATTACCTATCATTAAAGACAAGTAAAATAATACTTGATGAAAATAGAAGTTCCACATATACATAGCAGTTATGGGTCACAGTTTTACACTTTGGATAAAAGATGCCTCCATATTTCCATTAAAATTTGTGCAAAGCTCTCATCAGGTAAGATAACTGCCTGGGCTTGCTTCTGTTTTCACTCCCTCTTGTATAACTAAAAACTGATTATTTTCCTACACTTTTGAAGACTTCTTCCTAAACAGTTCAAAAAACACTAAAACCCCCAAATGAGCCCAAAATAATCTGGCTGTGAGAAGGGAAAGAAAAATACCCAACATTTTTTCCACGAGACAGTACTATGGAATTCTCTTCTGCCAAGAGGTACTACAAATACAAACTTTTAACAACCATTCTGTGGGGAGATGATAAAATCAACATTAGCAATTGTCAAAAAGTGGGTTTTTGTGTAGGGTGTTACTACCCACAGTGGCTAATAATGAGAAGGGAGACTCCAAGTGTATCAGGCTGTATGGAATTTCTAGAACAGATGATGCAACCTTTAAAATTGCATGACTGAAATGAAGCAAAACCAGCTTTAGACTCGTATGTTTACTCTTCACGACAATCAGATTTTGTTCAGTGTCCATGGACAGGAGTTCAGCTAACTCCTACTTTAAAATTGCTTCCATCACCTGCATTCTTTGCCATAAAAATCTAGGTTATCTACTAAGCAAAAGAGTCACAGTTGTTAAACAACAACAGGGGGTTGCTATTCCTTAGAAACATCTGCAAAAGCAAGCAGGCATAAAATGTGATTAGTAAAATAGACTACCCAGTATTTTACATTGCTATTTTGACCTACAAACAGCTTACACAGATAACATTTCCAAAGATAGACTCACTGCTCAGTTAAATACAGACACAAAGGAGATAGTCTGGCATCCACGTAAGACACACAAAGGTGGCCCTTTGACGCATCTTTGGTGGAGATGCTGTGGGAGAAAAGTTGGTCTACTCTTAAGTTCTCAATTCTATGCTTTGGGCCAAGATTTACAAACTTAGGAGACGTGTTAAAAATATTCCATCTTTAAACTATGTAAAATTATTTTGCTTAATGAGTTTAAAATTCCAATTCAAAGTGAATGGAAGGACTATCGGTGGCCTGAATTGATCCTGAATGAATGCAACTTGGTTGCCTTTTTCCAAAGAAAGGTAGATAAAAAAGGTCTGCTGGAAAGAGCTAGAAGAATCTCATCTATTTTCATTCTTTCCAGTAAACTGCAGATTTCTTTTCACGCAGAAGGCCAAAGAGAATGGAAAGATGACTGGATAAATATATAAAAATAATTCCTGACAAACAGCTACTGTAATTCAAAGGAAACAATCTACCACCTCCCCTTTTAAGCAGAAGCTTTTTATTAGTTTTCAGTGTATGGCCAGGGACTCCAAAGTACGAAGAAAACACAGATAAGAAAACGTACTGTAAAGCAGATACTCCTTATTCCAACTGGAAACTTGCAGGGGGTATAAAAATTCTCTGTTTCTGAGAGGACTGGCTGGAAGCCTCACCTTAGGTAAACAGGTGAAGTTGCTCTAGTTAACTATCTCCCGAAAGGAGCCTCAAATCACGATACCATATTAAAAGAACACCACTGAACACGTGTGCAGAAGAAACGCTCCACTTAACACTCCGGCTGACTCTTAACATGGAAACCTGAAACGAGCCTCCTACGTGACAGTTTTGAACAAGGCAAGCTCCAAGGCTGAGCTCAAAATCTCCACGGTTCCCGCTAAAAAACTTAGCTGGGCACTGAGAGAAAACAACATTTTCTTTAAATTCAATCTTGAAAGACTCCAAAACTCCCTGTTCCGAGGCCTCCCAAAACCAAACTCAGAGCAAAAAAAGCCCGCACTACACCTGTTCTCCCTCTCTTCTACTTGCATCTTAAACTTTCTCTGGTGTTTGGAAGTACGGTGTCCCCTCTCCTTTGGACAAAGCTTTGGTTTTGGAGGGAATGCTACCTGGGTTGCTTGCGTTTATCACAGGATGCCTATGGCTTCTGAAGATCAGAAAGGAAAATGAAGTGAGTCCAGCACGTAGGAGGCCTTGTTTGTAAGGTGTTCATAAAGGATGCGACGCCACTCCCCTGGAATCCAAGAAATCTAGAAATCTGATAAGGAGCTGGAAAAGAGAGCTGTCAGAAGCAGAACCTCAGCACATTCTAAGGACACGGAAAGACCAAAATGCCACTTTTGCTCAAGATAAGAGTTCAATACAAAAAGCCACAATGACTAACAGACACAGCAAATGCAATCACAGGCACTGGGGTTTTAACAATCCCAAGTAGTCATGTATCTTCCATCTCCTACTCAAAAGGAGTGGACCTCTCCGTGTCCCATCCCTACTTGCTTCTTGGTTCCAACTACACTGTCCCTGTCCTGCCCCTTCCGGTAGTTCATAAGTAGTTTGCTTTGTTTTGGGTGCTCCACCCTCAGCAAGCTGTTGAGACTGAGTCAAACTGTAGGATGAAATTTCACCCTTATAGTCGAGGTCCAATGCAACTTAAGCACGCTTAAATTCTGGCATAAATTCAGTCATGTGCATAACTACTTCACAGAGGTGGCTTGGATGGAGACTAATACAGTGCCTCTCCAGAGAAAGGAACAGAACACTAAGTACCAGGACACCCTGAACATGGATTAGTTTATGCCACCTTGGAATCGTACCTGCAGAGGGTTTACCTGCACGGCAAAATGGAGCGGGCAAGGTAACATTGCACCTGCAGTCAGGAGAACAACTTAACTCTCAGAATTCAAGAACGGAATCATCAGACGTCAGTCTGAGTTTGCAAATTGCATAAGAAAGGAAGAGAAGCGAAGAACTCCAAGCCTGGGGAAACGTGGAGTAAAGGTGCAAGAAAGAAGTCAGAAAGGGAAAGGAATGAAGAAGAAGGAAGATTTGAAAGCTGACTGGTGTGGGGGTGTGCACTGTGCTCTGGGGGACATCTCCCAGCACCACCACCACATTTCCAAGCTGGCTCTCCAACTCTCTGAGTGTGTTGAGAGAGTGATACAACCGATGCTCAGGATTTTGTTGACTCCTTGTCCACATTTACTAATAAGAAGTTTAGCATTAATATTTGCCCAGAATTTTAGCAGATGAAGAATATTTTATGGTCCTTCTCCTATAGACTTCCTTCTTATGGAAAATGGAAAAAATCTCTGAAAATGAAGCAATGCAAACAAGAACCTTTAAAATCCTTCCAAATCCTACACTTACAAAAACTATTATTTACTGCTATGTCAACACATGTCGTAATACTACAGTTTCCATAGTCATTATAACCCTGGCTTTAAAAGCTGCATTCACACAGCTTTTAAAAGAGAAGGTGCATTAAACAAACAAACAAAGAGCTTGAGATGTTTTGGAAAATTTTATGCTGCAGCCTATAAAAAGGACATCAAAAGACTATCCATTTACTGTAAGACATTCTTCTTACTTCTCTTTTTTCCAGTAGCTACTACATAGATTGTCCACCCACAGCTGAAAGACTGGAAAAGATTTCTGTAACTCTGCGATACTGATGATCAGTGGATCAATTCACTTTCTTAAGGAAACAGCCATCCAACAACTCTTGTACTCATTTTTTTTGGTTGTTTTTAAATGGTCTGAAATATGGGTTGCTTTTCAGATTTTAAAAGGGAAGTCCAACTAGCACAAAGATTTTAAAGTTATAATCTATTTCAGGCACTGTATTGTGTCCAATATATTTAGGGGACTTTACTATGTTCCCTAAACAGTCAGAGCTCAAAATACAACCCTCTACTTCGTTAACTCCATGAAACTTAGTTGTTAGCTCAGAGAAATACTGATGTTGTCATCTTTACCAGTGGCAAGTGCTGCTTTTCCTGAGAACATCAGTTCTACCAAATGTAAATTCATGCCCTACAGTAATCTCTCTTAAAATTTTCAAGTTGCATCATCTTACTACAGTTTAAAACAGGAATGACCCAAACAAACATCCACTGAGATTGAAAAGATAGACTAGTGCTGTTTGCACAACAGACTCAAGTGATTTACAGATGTCGTCGGAAAACAGGCAGTTGCAGGAAGTTACAAAAATAAGAAGTCCGAGTGTTTACAAAAATCATCTTCCCACATTGTCTGGGGAGCGCAGGCACTGAAGAAAAATCAATGGCACTCCCAGTTCCTCAGCATCTGAGCTGAAAGCTGACTTTTTTCCCACTAAGTATGCACCGAGTCCAGAACCATAATCTGAGCACCCTGATCAGAAGCCTAAAATTACATTCTGTGAGTATTCCTTTCAGGCTTTAACATCTGCCAAGTTGACTAATACAACTGATTCTCGAGCTCCCAGAGAATGTCACAAATGCCATCAATCACTATCTCCAGTGGTTTATGAGCTCTATATTTAAAAACAAAACAATGACTGCAGAACAAAGGGTGCTCAATAATTCTAGATTATTTTAGTACACATAATTGAAAAAAATCAGGGTACAAAACTGAAAGGAAAGACCGGTAACATTTAAACTACAGAAGCAATGTTACAAAGTTCCAAACACCAATACGAGTCAAACGTTTGTAGTAACTAACCTTACTATTAGAGTATAAAAAATATAGACATCGTATCCCCTTTTAACATGAAAGGACCTACATGCAGCTTTACAATCCATCCATTCTATGTCATGACCCCCACCTTCACAAAGATGAAATATTTGCCTTGGAGAGCCGAGTCAGGGCTCTGCAGAAGCAGGTGCAATGCTTCTGCGAGAATGGATTTGTTTTTAAGGGCTACCTTTGAATAAAGCAAATCCTCCTCCTAACAGCTCAGTTTAGGTCAAACTGCTGGTTAAAGTTGCACTGAGGGAAGGGGTGTTGGGAATGCACTCTGGAGAAAGCATATGCTGGGAGCTGCGGTCATACAGAGGAGGAAAATCTGCATTTTCTCAGGAGTTTACACACGACCTCCAGCTAACAAGGAGTCTACGGGGATATTTAAAACCCATTGTTCTCCCGATGGTGTTTATGATCATGAAATATTTACAGTCCATATGTTTTTGGAAATACTGTTCTATATCATCCCAAACCAGTATTAAATACATAACAAAACACTTTTGCGCATAGAAAGAACTGATAGCTCTCCTACAAAAAATACAATGGCAATTAAAAAAACTGAGAAGCCAGTGACAGAACACATATTTATAAGCAGGCAGAATTCCTCTGGACTGATCCCATGCATTGGCAGAAAACATCCAGCCTCTCAGATCAGTACTGGGAACATTTAGTCACTCTCAGCTGTTCTAAAGCCTTGCACAAAGAATGGGGAGACAGTAGTACAGAATGAAATATAGTGTTAATTTCACCTCAACTCCAGAGTTTTATTTTAAACTCCTATTACTGAACCACGAGGAGGAAAAGTAACATTCCCTCATACGAGGTAATGAGACTTCTCTCAAAGGAACAAGTTCCTTCTCATTAAAATTTTCTCTTCCCAAACACTGTTCTGAGCTCAGAAAAGATTCTGAGTCAGGTTAAACTATTTACTTTCCATTCAGAACTGTCATTTCTCTTGCTTCCAAAGTGAACATTAAATTACCTCCAGAAAAAAATTAAAGGATCAGATAGAATGCTTAAGGTATAAAGGCTTAATGACCTTCTCCAGTGGCTTAGAATTTGGTCATATCTTAAGGATGCAACAAAAGGCACATTGGCCCTGGCACAAAGGCTAAATTTGACCAAATTTCAAGGTTCTCTTCTAACACACAAGGAAATTACAGAAAAGCTGGGCAACGCCTTTTTTTTAAAAGGTTGAGAATTTAGGCTTTCCCCCTTTGACTTTTGTTCTCGAGAACTGTTGTGACAGCTTGAATGAAATCTAAAATGGAAACAAGATCAGGCAGTGGCCCACATCTGGCAGGGAAAATTTCAACCCAGAAATAAATGACGAAGTTAGAAGTGCCGAAGGTACGTTCTGCCAGGAAAAAATGAGACTGCTTATGGAGAGCTAGTGCCACCAGGCCTTCTGCAGTATCATAAACACTACAGACAGAAAAAGGGGGAAGGGGAAATCTAAGATTGTGTGGGTAGTGCTCCAATACAGTACGGTTAATGACAAAAGTGTTCCTAAGTCTCTAAAAACAGTAGGTGTGGGGTTTGGGGTTTTTTTTTATTTTGGTTTGATATTTTTTTATCCCAGTAAGCTGGTAAAGAAATTCCACCAGAAAATATCTGTGCACCAATTCATCACTGCTTACCTGTGTTCCCGTCCCCACTCTCCATTGATGGTTTACTGGTTTCTGACGGATTGTTCATTCTTGAGTCTGCATTAAAACAGAAATAAAGATAAACCAATACAGCAAAAAAACCCCAATCTATTCATACCTTTTTGTCGAGGGGAAGTACAGAACATCAGAAATTTGCTGTTTACTTTACCCTAATTTAGACTATACCACAAAAAGAGTAACCAGAAGCAGAACACAACACAGAATCTGCCAGATAAATATTGTTTCAAAATTTTCTGTCATTATTCCCATATGTGAAAAGGTGGAATTAAGGCAATAAAAGACAGCATGCTGGAGGGCAATGATAGGTACGAACTTAATTTTCAATACAATGAAAGTCATAGAAGAAAAAAAAAAAGGAGGGGAGTGCGAAGGAATAATAACTACAGCAAGATTCAAAACCATGAAGTCTGACCACCATGGCCTACATTATTCTTGTGCTTGTTCCCCCCCACCCCACCCTGATAAGAGAAAGGAAATTCAGTCACTACAATTAAATGGATGCCATTTTTCTAATACTGCATTTCTGTTTCACTGGAATGTCACTGACACTAAGTTATTTTGTATTTCCTACATATTCACGCAAACCCATACAAATATAAAACAACTCATTTTCTATATCCTTCCTGATGAATCCATTGCAGAGTCTGTTCTTGGTTTCAAAGCCTGCCAGGTGAATGTAGTGCAATGCAGAGGGCCTCTCCAGACAGCAGACAGAGAATATAGTTTCCTTACATAGGAATCTATACAGATGGCCTGTGTACAGCATCAGCTTTCCAGCCTATTACCTCCTCATTCCTTGCTACCAACCCCAGCGAGCCACATTATCACAAACCAAAAATACAAACAGAACCTCAAGACAGACCAGTTCATAAAATGAAGTGTGAGCAAATCCTTAAGCCCATTCTTCCATTCCCATAACGAGCTAAAATCAAGTTCAATGAGCTTAAAATGAACTCTTTATTCCAGGATATTCTCTTGCAAGGTGCTTAAAAGGTTACCTCTGCCATGTACTTTCATCAAAGCAGTGATTTCCAAAATACCAATGGATTGACGAAGAATACAGTAACAGCATTAACTGCTGCATCGTTCCCCCCACCCCAGATAGTTCCAAGAATGCCCGGACACTTCACTCCTTGGCAGCCTGTGAGAGCTGGGAACGAGAAGATGAACGATTGCCACGTACCATCACCTGCTACCACCCAGAGACAGCAGTGCACAGGAGGGACAGGCACCTTCTGGAGCGAGCCCAGGGGAGGCCACCGAGCTGGTTAGAGGGATGGAGCGTCCCTGCAGTGGGGACAGATGGTTGGTGTTGTTCTGCCTGGAGAAGACAAGGCTTAGGAAGACCTTATAGCAGCCCCCCAGTAACTAAAGGGAGCCTACAAGAGAGCTGGAGAGGGACTTTTTACAAGAGCATGTAGTGATAGGACAAGGGAGAATGGCTTTAAACCGAAAGAGGGCAGGTTTGGACTGGCTATTAGGATGAGAGGGTGGTTAGGCACAGGAACGGGTTGTTCAGAGACAGCGTGGATGCCACAGTCCTGGAAGAGTTCCAGGCCAGGCTGGATGGGGCTTTGAGCAACCTGGTCTAGTGGAATGTGTCCTTGCCTTTGGCTGGAACTAGATGATCTTCTTCCAACCCAAACCATTCTGTGATCAATCTTTTTAAAACTAACATTAATTTTCCACATAAACAACCGTGGATGTTGAACCCAGTAGAGCCTTGAAAACCCAGAGGACTGTAACAAGCAGGAAACTTCCCCTGACAAGTTAACACCTCCCCTCCAGAGCCTAAGCTCTTCTCAGGAAGTTCCTATGCCTATCCTTACGTCTTTCAAAAGTTCAACCACGTGTAAAAGAGATCTGAACTATCAGTGTTACTCTTAGTATAAAGGCAGATGTGTTAAACTGCTTTTTGAGAGAGAGTGTGAGGAGAAACTTTGCAGTTAAGCACTGCTGGCCCACATTTCAGCAAGAAGCTGCAAGTTTTGCCCCGTTTTTCATAACTATTGCTTAACACATTCAAGCTATGACTTCAGTCTTGAAAGACAGAACTGTGCTGTGTTCGCGGGTAAGCAGAACCTTCTGTTTCCAGGGTCCTTATTTTGTCATTTTCCGTATTTGGATAGCATGATCCACACTCTAGAAGCAGAACATGGGTTCCACTGACTGCACAGAAACGTTTGCTGTTGACACAGCACTCTCTGCAGATAGATCTGTGTGTAAAATAAATACAAAGTACATTTCTATCTAGACACTGCATATGGCTTAAATTGAGTTTACTCTTGTGGCAACAGCACGTTTATTTAGAGTGATTACAGGCAACACGCATTTGAGAAACAGCATTAGTTCATTCTTTTACACACAGAGGACTACTGAAAGTAGTTTGTGTTTAGAGGACACTGAATGAGAGTCTCTGCTTTAGATGCAAACCTCAGGAGTCCCCACCTGACAGGAAAATGAGCAAAGAGCACTTACAAGCTGTGGAAACCGGGCTAACTCATGGTGCTACTGGATGTAGGATGTACATTTTTAAGCCCAGAGCAGAGGGGTGGCCTGAACTCACCATACAACTGACCACACAAGGGAAGAGCACAGGCTGAGAGGACTGTCTGTCAACAACATGGGATCCATTCCTTGAGTCACGTCAGAAAACTCATGCAAGAAAAACAACTCAAGGCCTCCTGTGGCTGGTTTGTTGGACAAACTTGGAGCTGCAGTGCAGGATACTAATGGTACAAGCCCAGAGGAGAGGACACAGGTGTCCTGTGCACAGACCTCCAAGCAGTGACTGTTCTGTCTGTACGAGGAGGCTCCTTACAAGGAGCCTTCCTGCACGATGAACAAGTTTGCTCAGTTACACAAAGTCATAACTTAGAGACCTCCTTCCATAAAGCAAGCCAAGACATGTTTTTCTGTCAGACTATGCTGCAAAATAAATAATTTTAGAAAAGGTTTTCGGTGTTTTCTAGTACTAGGCATATACATCAAGTTTACTTAACTACCAAAAGCTTGTCTAGATGAGGAATATTTTATTGTAAAGATCCACCCTTAACAAAGACCTTAAATGTTGCTATCACAAAAAAGTAGCAAGTTGGAAGAAGAAACATCTTTCTGGTAGTGCTCAGGTTCAAAGGAAGGATAGCATCCATTATTACACCAGCTGACTATTTCTTGTTCAATCTGTGGGCCTTCTGCATGTAAAGCATCAAGAACAATGGTGCTATTTCCATTGCAAATGGTAGGAGGTACATCTGAAGCACAAAACTGCTACCAGCAAAACAGACTTATACCCGCAGGATACGGAACCTACAGACTCATTATATGTCAAATAAAAAGGCTGTTTGGTTTATACATGCTCATACAATTTCTGCTTTAAAGTTAAAAGAATAAACAAATGAAGTGGGCTAAAAAAAAAAAAACAAACCCCAAACCTTAATGCCTTCACCTTTTCTTTTTCCTTTAGATCTTGTTCAGGTTTTAAATAAAGGCCCTGGGCTACAACTTCTGCCAACATTGTCTAAAAAACAAACTCCACAGAAGGCAGGATCGAAAGCAGCAGGTGCACGACTGAAATCAAACTCTCAGGAGCAAATACATTCCGGACCGCTCCTCCGCTAGCAGGGCTGAGGTGTCGCCAGGCAGTGCAGTGCCAGGCTCTCGCACACCCTCAGGAACGTTTCCAAAGGCATGCAGAAGAAAGCAGCAGCGGACACTGGACCAACCTGGAGTATCAGGGACCGCACACAGCTGGTAAAACACCGAAAATCTTAACGTGGTTATATCGCCATTAACTGTTTCCTTTCACCCACCAAAGTGAAATTGCCTGATGCTCCATCAGCATCAGCAATAAATGATTCATTGACATGCATGGAAAAACCAAAGTTCAGTGTGAGTGAAAACACGACAAGAATTCTTTAGAAATTAATTTTTAAAAAAAAAACACACACCATACTCAGAAGCAAACATATTCAGATGTCTGCTTTAAAATCTGCCATCCAAAAATATATTCTTTTTCTTCAGCATATAAGTTCTTATATAAACTTATATGATGGAATGAAAAGAATAATAAATAAATATATAAATACACACACACACACACACACACACTGAGCTTTGTGGAAAAAGCCTTGAAAATAAATAAAACCTATTGTAAAATTGAGATGATCCATTACTATAAATAACTTTAAAAGACACGAAGAAGAAATTATGGCGTGTCTGTTCTGCAGTCCTGGTGGAATCTCGGCGCAGGAAATATATTATCCCAGTAACCTTAAGCACAGCTTGCAACGGTATCAATGGCAACCACTGTGCACTCCACCTTATTTTCTATTACGCACGAAGAACCTTGCTATATTAAAAATACACCGACATAACATGCATTCTGTCATGGAATGGCTCAGTACAGTTACTAAATTCTTTGAGACTGAGGCTCCCCTCTCATTCATTTTAATGCTTTAAAATTCATAACATAGGGATAAGCAAGTCAAGTCCAGTGTTTGTTAGAAGCCAAATGCTTCTTAGATTGAAATCCTAAAAGCAAAAGGTCTATATTAACATCACCGAAGTCTGTGCAGAGGAGCGAGGGAAAGGAGGGGGGGGGGGGAAACAAACAACAAAAAAACAAGCCCCATATTTCCCTGGTACAGATCTAGCTATCTATCTACCAGGCAGCTACCTGCTGCCGTTTCACTGGTGAGCTCCAGCCTCCCAAATACCCTCTCTAGCCTCTGCATATGTGATTAAGCCTCTATGCATAGTCAATCTCGCAGCCTCCGTGTCCGTAAGAAAGAGCTGAGCTGGTACCCACCTAGAACGTAGTCGCTGCAGTCCAGCATTGCTGTGGTATCCTCTACAGGTTCAGACAGTCCAAGGAACGGGAGAATGGCAATTTCTATCAAATCTACACTACTGCTCTGACCGAACACGAAAGGGAGTGGGGAGGTGGGGGAAGAAATACAACTTCAGTTACACCATAGCAATCTTCAACTGAACAGGGAAACTTCAGTTGCTGTGTGGAGTTTTAGTCTCTCCTACTAGCTGTGTCTGACATTGTCAAGGCGACTGAAGCGTGAAAAGTTCCCCTTTTTGTAATAAAATAGAAACAAAGATTGCAGCTGGCAGTTTCCATAATGAAGCTTAATCAGTATGCGCCTGATTAGGGCCTTATGCAAATCTCCTCTCGTTAGCACAGCAGCCAGCACTTTGAAGTCCATGAACAATTCATTTGCAGAGTACACTGAAAGCGCTCCCTGCATAATTTAAATCACGGTATAAATATTTATCAGCTCATTTGCATATTAATTGGCAGTGCATGAAGGGAAAAATTATCTCCCGAGTGCCAGCATAATAATTAGGGAACAAAATGAATTTTCTTCCAATAGCTTGGCTTCTCAGCCCTAACTCAAGCACAGTACCACAGGGGAGCAGGGAGGGGAAGAGACAGAGTTCTGTTCAAATGCCACTGAAATGACACGTACAAATTAGAAACAACTCTACAGACTTAAGCACCTTTAATCTTATTCCTGCTGGCAACAATAACTTCAGTAATAAAGGGGATTTGGAAAAAAGCTTTCTACACAATCCGAATAATCCCACGAAAACAATTAGCAAGGTAGAAGGCGAACACAAAGCTGTCAAACCGGTGCTTGCACATCTGCGTGGAGTTTTGCACACCCGAACACGCACTGTCACGGGAAGGTCCCGGGCAGGGAAGGGAGTGCTACCAGGGCAAGGAAGTGGCACGATTCCCTTTAAACAGCTAAAGAGCTTGGTGATTCATTATCGGGTAATCCCTTTGCCACGGCCAACTTAACAGCAGTGGATATGTCAAGTATTGTGTAACATTTGACTCCTATTAATCTATCCCGAGTGAAATCAAAATAGATTTAGTCTTTTGCTTTCCAATGACTTCCAAGAAAAAAAAAACAAAAAAACAAAAAAAACCAAAAAATCTATTACTAATCCCTTCAAACACATACACAATATATGGCTAAATACAGCTTGCTGTGGAGCTACGGTCTGTGAAAGGGGCATGTCACACCCGCGTCGCATCTTTGAACCACTCCATGATAACCAGAATGTGCTCTTTGCTGTGACCACAAAGTACACTGAGGCACCGGAGAACTGGGAAGAGACTTTGGTTCATGGAGAAATCAATCTTCTTTTCCAAAGGCGGTCCACGGAACTAAGTGTACCAACTATAAGGCTTTATTAAACCATTTCAAATTGTTTATCCATCAAATACTAGTGTCCTAAACAGCAAGAACATTTATATAAAAATTCAAGTGTGATGTGCACATTCACAACACTTAATATTCCATATTCTGATCAGGAAAACGTAATGTGATGATGCAGATGATTACAGGGTTGAGCCACCCACTTCCAGATGTTGATGTGAATTTAAAGAGTAAGTTGTTGTTCGTTTTGGAGTTTTTTTCCTTTAAAGGAAACCCTAGCTGTACTTTTCTCCTCCTCATTTCTGAAGTGAATTCAAGCACCGCCTCTCCAAACAAGAGGGAGCTAGAGAAAAGGGACTTCTCAATCATCCAGTACTGACTGGAATTTATTTCCACGCTTGACCTCTTCTTCTGTTCAGGTTCATATCTCTACTTAACACAAGATGTTCCCAGCTATATATTTAACATGAGTGATCTACACTTGAAAAAGATTGCAAGAAGAGAAGGAGAAGGTGCTCCCTACTGCAGGGAAACAACTGCGTGCACTGAATAGGATTTCCCAATACCTTGTTTCCAACTTGGTTTTCTACTCGTTCATGGGTCCCACTGAGACCTCCGAGGCACATCTTCATGGTTCACAGACCTTCAGTAAACTTCACTCCTGCACGCATGTTTTTGGAGCGCGCTGGGAGATAATCCGTTTGCTTCACTGGAAGAGCCTGGACACAAACGGTGCAACAAACCAAGCCCTTCACCAAGCCAGTGCTGGTTTAGGTAGTGGCTGAGCTGAGGCAGCAGCAGCAGAGCGGGAGGACAGGAGTGTCCTCTCTGGGGTCCTTTTCAAACGAGAGTGTTGAGCTGGTGGAGCGCAGGTGCAGCATCAAGAGCGCAAGACCACAGGAAGGGACCGTTGAATTCGGGCATGTGGGCAGCGATGGGTGACTTCACCAAACAACAGAGTCAGCAATCAGCAAACAATCAGCAAAAAAAGGACGTGCCTGAAGCAGCCCTAGGAAGTGCGCTGGTGCTGCCCTATCAACACTGCAGGGACAGCTAAAAAGGACAAGGCAGAAAGCTTCTTCCTCTTCCCAACTGTGTCAGTGAATCCACCTCACAAACACCGATCCCCACATGAATGTTCGTTTCAACTGAAACATCCATTAACCTGCTAATCAAAATAAAAACTTGTACATTGCACTGTCAAACTAACAGTTGGCCAAAACAGAGGACAAATTAACTAAAAAAAAACAAAACACCAAAACCAACGCCCCAAGCCAAGCAACCATAAAGAAACACCATAAAAAAACACCTGAAACCACACTGTTCTTCCAATGACCACTTCGTTCTTTGACAATTTTATTATCTCCCCCTTTAGGTAAGTTCATTGAATCACAAAATGGTTTGGATTGGAAGGTACTCTAAAGATCATATAGTTCCAACCCCTCTGCCATGGGCAGGGACACCTTTCACTAGACCAAGTTGCTCAAAGTCCCATCCAACCTGGCCTTGAACACTTCCAGGGATGGGATATCCACTTTTTTTTCTTTTTAAATTTACCCCTACTGCTCCAGCTGCTCCTCCCATGGTTTGCGTGGTAGAAGGCACCCAAGTTCTTAATATTTAGCCAAAAAACACCCTACTGTTTCATTTATGCCAACTTACTGCAGCGATTCATCTGAGAGTCTTCTGAAGGAGGTCTGAAGACACAAGAAGGAAAATGTTTGGGGAGGAATGGTCCATTCCACCCTGCTCCAACACCAGTGGTGGAATATGTTGGTTTGAAGTCCTATTTAGGCTCTGCCACACCACTGCCCATTTTTTTCTTTCTGGCTTCTTATGTTAAAAGTTACTTCATGCCCTCAACCAAAGCTGTACTTCTGGTACTCATGTTTCAGAAAAATAGCACTCTTTGAACACTCAGTTTCATTTTCCCTCCAAAGGCACCTCTAAGAGGAGAAAGTGCTGCCCCTTGTGCTCATCGGTGTAAAATCTCAAAAAATATTTCTCTCCTCTTCACCCAGATCTACAGGTCTTACATTGATGATTTTTTTTTCTCCCATAATTCTATTCATACTCACCCTTAAAATCAGAGGAACTAAGCCACTAACTCAGGTAGGACAAAGGCAGATGTTTGTTCTTCAGCCAAACACTCTGGAGTCTGCAGGTCTCCTGCAATTCAGGAGACTCTTTTCTACCCTGTCCACTTCTTTTTTGTCACTCTTGACATATCTTCCATACCTTCCCTCTTCAAATGAATGCTTTCCTTCTGCTGTTTGTCCCACCAATAAGTCACTTTATTTAGCGAGTTATAATGACCATGACTGATCCCGTAATAACTTTGTTTTTGGAAAAGGGAAACTCATTTTTCTCTGCAGGCTATGCAACTCTTGCATAGATCTTTTACATCTTCTTTTATTTCATTTATTATGCCCAATTGACTGACTGTAAACTCCACAAAATTATTCCCCAATGTCGCCTATTGCAAGTAAGTGTTATAGATAGTAAAAGTGAAAGGACACTTAAACCCTTACTTTCAGATGGTCAGTCTCTGGGTTTTTTTCTTAAGAGAACTGAAAAAAACCCCAAACACCACAAATGAAGCTGAATTGAAGGGCAAAGACATTATAGACATTGTTCTATTCAACACTTTTACGGGAGAAAAGAATCTTCATTTTTATACGGATGTGTTTGCATATACAGTAAAATGTCATTTACTACACGCCTTCCCGTGCCAGCGAAGAAATTTCTGCCCCAGCCAGCTCAGTGACAAGCATGACCTTTGCAAACTTCAGGGGCAATTTCCTGATGCAACATGGAGAGATTACCCAACAAGCCAACAACTCATTATTTCCCTTTCGAACAGCGTGCTCGGAATGGAGTGCAAAGGAATACATACAAAGGGAATATAAAATAAAGGGAAAGGAAATAAGCTATCAACTGTGATGCTTGAGTGTTGGCTTCATTAGAGCATCACTGCCTGGGAGATTTTACCTCAAAGAGCTGCTGAAGAAGGGTGGTCACCAAAGCTTTGAGAGCAGGGCACGACGCCAACCAACCCTGCACACCTTAACTCCAAACATTTCCCAGTCTCCATCCCACAAGCCAAATGAAACCTTAGAAAAAACTTCAACAAACAGAACTCCAATGTGCTACTACTAAAAAAAAAAAGAATAAATTACAAAAATCACGTACGTGTCAACAAAATTAACTGTTACTAAAGCTGGCACAATCCTCTTAGAGTAATTACAGACAGACAGCAGGCCTGGTCACAGTTGGGGCTGCAAACTAAGCTCTAATTTTAGCCACTGACTTTGGCCAACAGAATTGATTTTATCTCAGAACTGGTAAAGCCAAAGAGCAGTTGTCTGGAAAACTCAAATAAAATTGGCCTGGTTTAGAATTGCTGGTCATTAGGCAATTGCTATGAACTGGAATTTCAATCTCCACCTAATTTTACTTCTCGCAAACTCATATCATGACTGCCCTTTAAAACTTTCCACTGCACGGAGTACCTGTCAAAATTCTTTTGTGCACATTTTTGAAGGAAATTAGATATGTGGAGAGTTAAGCAGGAATGTTAATTTATGTTATCACAGCAGGACAGCAGATACCCATAAGCACCTGACACATTCATATAAAGAGGTTTGTTTGTGGATTTGGCTTTTTAAGTCTCAACTTATTTTTGTCCACACATGGTAGAAACTACCATGAATTAAGTCTTTTTTTTTTTTTTTATAGTAAGAAAACCATGGCCACAAACAACTCACAGTAGAGCACCACCATATGAGGAGGAAAATAAAAAGGGGGGCAGATACAACAAGAGAAAATAAACACCCTTATTCAAAAACTACAGAATTATAACTTTCACAAGCAAAGCGAGCTTTATTTGAAACTCAAGGTTAATTCTGTCATTCTGCAGCATCATCTGAACAGTTCTGCCCTTCCCTTACTGCCCACAAGCCACGGCATGTAAGAAAAGATCCATATTATATTTAAACAAAAGCTTTTCTTTGCTTCTGTTGAATGTTTTCTTTTCCATAGCAAAGGATGTAAGTTCAGTGCAGTCAACCCTTGTTGTTAACATTTACTTAGAAATTATGGAATATTTTGAAGATAGCAAACATTAGGTCTTGATATCTCCTGATTTAAGCACTCATTTCACTCATATCATGTTTTCAAGGTTTTCATGAGTATTTCATACTGGCTTGAGACCTTTTCTGTTTGTTGTTTGTTGTTTTTTTTTTAATTATTATTTATTTGCATGCACCAAACGCTACATCATAAGCACTGACTCCAGGAACTTAATTCAAAAAACAACCCAAAGTGTCACACATTTGAAAACAAATATGTATTATTCAACTAGCATGTTCCACCTGCCACAGAGCTGTTGCACACGAGCACATTTTATTGTCTGCAGGGCATTCACCTCCTTTCAATTTAACTAGAAGTTAGCACAGAAAATGAGCAAATCATGCTCTGATTCCACCACACTTTAGGCATGGTTCTATACCACTACATATATGATGCTCTAGTAAACTTTTTTTAAACCAATTTCTTACAATTGTATAGCAAACAGCTGTTTGGAGTTTTTGTCCACATATGTGGGTCTCGTTTTCTTTTAAAATTCCTGGTTTGTCAAATCTAAAATACTTCACACTGACAACTACTGAACACTTTGGGCAGATGTATTTTGTCTTATTAGTACTTATTTATTACCTTTACAGGATTTGCATGCTTCACTTTGCTTTTCAAAAAAATACTGAAGAACACAAAATAAAGACCGAAACGATGACTGACAGTGAAGTTACATGAAGAAAACACAAGGGAGGGCTGAAGAATAAGATCAGCAGAACTTCAACACTTATCAGAGTAAGAAAAAACTGGGCAATTTAAGGACACAGGTCTGTTCTAGCAATACTGGGCGTGGGGGAAAGACCATATCCTCCCCCTTCCGAAAAACAAACAACCAAACGACAAAAAAAGCGCCTTGAAAAACTTGCAAGCTTTTGTGGGATGCTGCAGCTTGAGGCAGCTGGAGAACCTGGAGCACCACCAGGCACCAGACCCCACGAGGACCGGGGTGATCCCAAACTTCCCTTGGCGGGGAATGCCAGCCAACCCTCAGGTATCCCCCGCACCTAAGGTGGGATCACTGTCTTCCACACATGCAGTGGCTACTCAAATTGTGCACACATTTGAAAGGAGAAGGTAAATGCAGTTCATACCAGCAGAACAACAAGCAAAGAAGGTGGCATAAATACTGCTAGTTTCAAACTGTTACTTCAGTGCACACTAAAAATATTTCAGTAAAATAAATATTAACTAATATGCAAATCACAACGTAACTGATCTGACAGCATATGAAGGGAACTTATGCCAAGCTCAAGTACTGAAAACAGTATTTGTTTAAGCAGTTGTACGACATGTTACACTTTGGAATACACATCCAGTGATGCTTCCAAAAGCACTGATTTTGCCTCCCCATGTCCGCTCATGTAGCAGGGGCAGGCCCTCAAAGCATAAAACTATTATTTTTAAATTTACCTGCAAACCAAAACATAATGCCTCATGCAAACACACTGTTCCTCTCTTCCCCACTTTGCCAAAGTAGCAATTACTAGTCCAGCTTGATGAATAGGGTCTCCACAAAGAACAGACTAATTCAGTGTATGACTTAACCATACAGCACTGCTCAATTCACAACCCAGTCTCCACACTACTTGTCATTAACTACGCGACAGGTCACTCCCAACATACATAAATCAAAGTCACAGGTGTAAGTTCACTGCGATTCCCGCCGAAGCCAACTGGATTCATCAAGATAGACAGCACAAATACTGTTCAGTTAGAATCAGGGTGTCCGACAAACAAAATTAACAGAAAAAAAGCACATGCAAAATCTCTCCAGTTCATGGTATGAATCGCAGCTGCAGGGCTGTTATCAGCACGCTCTGCAGAAGCTGCTTTTGCTCCCTCTTCCTTAATAACTATCTCAAATCTGAAGGAGGATATTGCTTTAATGCCCTCAGCACACTGATACAGACACTATTAACACCTGTAGGAACCACAAGACATGTCATGAGAATGCTGCTTTCTGAAGCTTAAATTATTTGATCTCAAAAGAGGAAAAGGCCAAATTCCAGACAAGCTGCTTTGTATGTTACAAATCGAACAAAAAATTGCCAGATGCAAGATCTGAAGAGAGAAACAGAGTTATTCACACTGCAGACACTGATGCCATCCATCAGCACACCTATCCAAGTATCTATCATTTTGCATGGTCAGAGCTAACATAAGACTGTATTTGCTATCAGATAGAGGAAAACAAAAACAAAACCCTAAAACTAAGTGCTTGGGCACCTGGGTCTTTAACTTACAATAACTTAGGAACAGCAGAAAGTGAAAACCACAGCATAACTACACATATAAAGTACTACCTACATGAGCTTTTCCAGGAAATGTTGAGAAGCCTCTTTTGCCCATTTTAGCAGCTATGCTGTGCTAAAGCAGAAAAGGCATTGATTAGCTTTTCCTGGAAATAACCACAAGAACAGGTTTACTAGAAGCAATGCTGAAGTGCAAGCAGTATAACTGACACCTGTGGCTGTGTTTGCAGAGGATTTGCTGGGAAGACATGCACATTTTATTTGCAGGCCCATGGACACACCACTGAAGACAGGAATGTCTTGTTTACGCCTCCAACAAATCAGAGAAGAGGTAAACTTTTCCACACTGCCTCACTTTGTGTAACTTATTTTGATTGGAAGTGTTAGGCTGACAGATGCAGAATCCTCTCCAAAAAAATTTCACGATCTACTGAAAAATTACAGACTAAAAGAAGCCAGCTGAAAACGTTAGGTCAAAAGGCCTAAGGTTTTTTAAAAGCAATGTCCAGAATATTCGATTCCTAATAGCCCATTCCTCAACAAAACACAAGTTTTATACGCACATCTCACCGTTTCCACAGGGAAACCAAAAATTAAAAGCAGGACACTTAATTTAGGGTCCTGAATAAACACCTGTCAGTACCACGGCCGTGGGCCACGAACGCTGAGTCAGTAAAAATCAAGTGCTGCTGCCTCTTCCACAACTGCACAGGAGAATTAAAACTGCTCCAACTGTCTCAAAACTACTCCACCTGCAAGGAGAAACTCTAACCCGAATGTGGTTTTGAATCCAAGGGGAGAAACGTTCACCCTGTTGAAGCACAAAGGCAGCAAGTCTGCAGAAACAAGCAACCAGGAAAAGATGCTTTCAGCAGGAACGTGGCCTTAAAACTTTTATTGTCTACACTTTAGGCCCACTGATATGTTCCATATCCATCTTTTGAACTCTATCATGCATCTTGTGTGACAAACAGAAGAAATCAAACTCCCACAACAACTGTTTATCTCCTCTTTGAGACACTGACTCTCACCCCTAAGGGCTGACAACTTGTATCAATTAGTACACTTCAATATGCACATACCCCTCCAATGCCACTCTTCAGAATACTCTGATTTCTGGTCTCACACATACCATTTCCATGCTCAAAAATGGAAATGTGATTTCTAAACCATAAGACCTATAATTACTTATTTTCATCAGATGCATTGAAGGCATTAGAACTACACGGCTTTGAAAGTAAAAAACTGGGGGACTATCGGTGAGAAACAAAAGTAGCAGCACAGTGACAGCTAAAATTACACCAGTAAGTTGTTCAGCACAGACCCAGCTTAAAGTACGAAACCCCGAATGCAAGGAACTGTTCACAGATGAATTTTAAAATAACTACTAATAACCCTACCACACTAGACCAACCAACAGCAATTAACCAAGAAGTACACCTTGTAAAGGTCTGAGGCCACTCTATAAAAAGCCTGTAGGTTAGTCTACAGCATCACAACAGGCTGAAAACTGGAATCTTCAAGGTAGACCATGGCTCCGGTGCCCTTAACGATAAATCAGAACTGAAAATGTTTACAAGCAGACAACCCTCTGCATTTGTTTTAATTTATAAATACACTTGTAATGTATACGTTTATATGAACTCCATATGTTTAATATATCAACATATATACTTTTTGTGCATTTACACATATTTTGCGTTTTATACAAAACATTACATATAGCATGTTTGTATTTTGTAGTATGTTTATTCTTTTTAAGAACTGAGATAGTGATCTCAGATTCCTCAAAGCTTCTAAGCCTGCTGCTCTGAAAACAGTTTACATGTTCTGTTTTCCTGCAGGCAGGTACCAAGGCAGTTTGCCAACTCAGGGGAAGAAATAGCATAAAGAGCAAATCAGCATACAGTGTTGTTTTCATCACTTTTGTCCAGTCCTGCTCAAAAGGCAAGTTGCTGTAGTGAGAATGAACATGCAAGAAAAAAGCGGAGCTCCTCAGTGCCAGGATACCATCATCCCTAAAAATCCAGCCACAAACAGCCCCAGAGCTGCCAACTGACCACTGATGCTGACTTGAATGAAAATCATTCCCCGGCCTTCTTAGGAAGTCACAGTCACCACTGAAAGAAGAGCAATTCAGCATTCAGAAAAAAACCCAAACCCTCAAGCTAAGCTCTTCAGCAACGCTCAATATTGCACTGACATTTTAATACTGCACTGAGTTGATCTAACATGCCATTTTAAAAGAAAGACCTGTATTGCATATTGCCTTCACAGTCCCTCACCACCGCAGGGAGATTACTCGTTAAAAATACAGAGAAAGTTGGGAAATTCTCCGGGATTTAACTAAGTCAGAGGCAATAATACAAAAAAACCAAAAAAACCCAAAACAAACCCTCTCTGGCGTTACACTTCCAACAAGCCTCACAACGCTGGCAAAATGCATAAAAAAAAGGCTACAAAATTCAGAACGCTGCATGAGCCGTGAATACGAGCAGCTTTTCCATCCAACGTGACAGTCTCAAAATGACAAGCCCTTTTTTTCTGCCTGCCCTACCGGGCTGGTCCACACTCCCCTTTTCTTCTTTTGAATTTTCCCCAACTTAAATTGAATGCAAATAAGGCAGGTGTGGTCCCCAGAGCAGTAATCTGCAGATAGTCCCCACCGAGTTCCCATAGCAACTTGCACAGCTGGCCATGAGAAAGAGGTTGTATCTGCTTCACATTGGCTACAGAGTTTAAACACTCAGCGAGTGAAACACCAATTACGGCATCTTGTAAAGGAAACATCTACTAAAAGGCATATCCATTCTTCCTTGATTAAAACAGGAAAATATAAGCCTCTGGATATGCTCCTAGTTCAGCAACTGGCTCAGCATGTAAAGTGAATATCTGTTATTTACAGGAGGCGATGCCTGCGAAGGAAATGGCTTCTCTCTTTGCCGCAAGGTACTGAAGTTTAAGAAACACTACAGCATTTAGAAAATGCCTGTTATTCTGCACCTTGCCATCAAGAATCCACAGTCCTCTGAAAGACAGAAGTCAGAAACTCAAATCCTTCTGGACAAGTTTTAAGACTTCCAAATGACAGCAGCTCTCTGACAAGTGCTTGGTAACATTTCGGTTTTAAATTGTATTTTTTTCTGTAGCAGCCTTCGGAGTCTCATTCTAAAAAATCCAAAGTTACCCTGTGACTGACAAACCATTGTTCATCATGTACAAAACCTCTCCTTTGTTCCTCACCTACAAACACAGATTCATTCCACTCCCTTCTGCATCCTGCATGCACAGCTCACTACTTTTGCTGCATCCAAGCCTGCAACTCCTCTCGTCTGCTCACGCCGTGGTTTCAAGTAAGAACAGCCCCATAGGCTTAGAGGAAAGGGCCCATGTATCCCTGCTGATATCCTGGGGATATCTTGGGAAGCAGGAGCCAAAAGCTAATTCTCAGGCAAAAGTGCAGGAACACAGAGGGTACCTGAGACGCTGCCCACACCCTCCCCTGCCCCCAATTACAAATGAGAGTAAATTTTGGGACAGAGGATGTTGCTAAAGCAACTCTCAACAGATTTTACTCTGCCATGAATCCACATCAACATCCCATTGGACCCCTGCAAACTTCTAGGTACCAGCCTGCGGCAAGGAGTCTCACGGTTAAAGTATACACCAAAGAACATTTTTATTTCTTTGTTCTGAATCTATCTCCTTCTGTAGCACTACTTCCATTCCCCCCGCTTCTTGCACAAAAAGAAACCATGAACATTAAGCCTCTATTCCCTCCCCATGGCACTTCACTGACTTCCGTCATCCCCCCCTTAGCGCTGTCTTCAAGGATGATAATCTCAAGTCTACACAGTTGTTTATGAAAAGTGTGAATGAATTCCGTAAAGTAATTCCTAATGCTGCCTTTCTACGTATTTTTTCTTTTAATGTCTGAGGAGAAGAGCTGCACAATGCAGTACCCGAGAAGCATTAATGGATTGTGGCACAATGCTATTTTTTCTTATATTGCTTTGCACTTTGATCTTTTCTCGGTAAGTCCTAGCATTTGATTTGCTTTTTGACTACTTCTGAGCATGAAAATACAGTAGCTATTTCCATGAAAAATTGTAACAAGATCTTGAACCTGGAGCATTAAGAATGCCTACACTACTGCACATAAACTAAAGATCTTATCTCTAACTTATTCAACAGGAACTTAATATCATTGAAATATCATCGTTTGTTCAATTTGGTTAAAACTGGACAACCGTTTATGAGGGAGAGCAGAAAGAAAAAGTCAGAAAGAAATAACGCAAACCTCTCTTTCCTTTAGAAATCTGCTGAACGTACAAATAACAACATGATGCTTATCTGCTTCCAAAAGAGCAGGCAGGTGATAAGAAACAGGCTCAGTATCAGCCACTTCTGCTTGTGCTGACTTTACAAAATGCCTGTTCCTGTACCTGCCTTAACCACCCCTTTGCAGGATGACGCCTGCGTTCCAAGGAGGGCATGGCAAGCTTACCCAGGAGCACTGAACCTCTAACTTGCCAGGAGGCCACCGTCCTGCCAGCTGTCCCACAGGAGAATGGGCATTTATGCATAAGCAAACAGGAGCAGTTTAATGTGCCTACTGGACATCAGCTATAAATTTTATTCGTCCATCAACACACATACAAGACCTTGTACACCTGTGAGCTTTATCCATTACCCCACCTGTGGCAACCAGCCCTAATCCATCACTAACTTGAAAGCTGCTCGCTTGCTTAAGTAGATTTAGTTTTCTTCTCTGCCCCTTTCTGCATTCCCTTCCAAATTTCTTTTCAGACTAATCAGCAGCACTTCAAAGCAACAGCTGAGCTGGTGGCATTAAAATGACCAGGGAAACACAGAAAGCTTTAGCAGGGTACAACCACTGAGCAAGAGAAACACGCCATTTAATGTTAAAAATGATGACTTTAAGCCCATTCAATTGGGGAAAAAAAAAAAAAAGAAAAAAAATCACAATTCATTAGAAGGAAGAAAAAATTAGTATTCTCCCATATGCCTAGCATAATTTGCACTTTAAGAACCACACCATATTAACAGTCCATTGCATGTTAATAAAAGCCAAAGAATTAAAAACTGAAGGCTTTCTGCCTGTATTGCAAGCCAACAGGTTTACACAATTTACAGAATGAAATGGAACGGACGTACAGGTGGCAGAGCGTGGAACCTGGGAAGCTAAAAAATGAAGAGGATGTGAACTGGAAGTGAACATGTAATTTTGAAAGAATAAGTATCAGTAGTACCAGCTATAACAAATAAATATTTAATGTCAAATACCAAATATGGATGTGCACACATGCACCTTTTGTACTGACAAAGAGGCAAGTTTTGCACATCTCAAAAGAGATCTAAAATAAAGACTGAAAAATTGATTCTGTCCTTTAGAGCTCTTATCTCCAGTGTGGTTTCTGTTCATGGCATTTCATACATGCTGGGGACAAGCTTGCAGTGAAATTGCCCCTCTGTAATTTGAATGTCGTTTGGCTTGATCAGCACCAACCCTACACGTGGTACTTGCTTATAAACAACTTGGATAGAGGCTGGAAGGGAAGGGAGAAGGTAACAGAGGAGAGTGAAGGCTTTGACTTCTGATGAGACTTGGAGATGAGTACAGCACTTCAGTAATAAAAGAAGGCCATTAAACTCTCCTGTGTAACTTTGGCCTCAACTTCCAAGTGATGCATTAGATTAAGAACACCGTATTCTCTTTAATGCACTTTAAGAAGCAGAGCTATATACTTTTTTCTTAGCTTCAGCTCTTAACTAGCAGTCCCTCTTTTATAAGGCATGTTTTAAGACTGAAATCACCTAGGATGTGTTTCCAGCAACTGGATTCTGTTATGCACCTCGGGCTGGTTAAAGAGGCTTCCTCCAACAGAAGTCCCCTCATGTTCACTGTTCACTAGGTCAAACTTGGTGTAACCAAAGATTCTGAATTTTAAATTCAGCTTGACAGGCTTTTCACATGCTGAATCCTTCACTACTCTTCTCAGAAACATCTTTGGCTTTGTTAGCAACTCTTTTGATATTACAAATTTCCTAGCAGCACCATAAGGTTAGACTCAACAGTGTTTGCAATTCAAGTCTTTTAATAGTTACCATAGGTACTGTCTCACTCCAAAAGCCATTTCCAGACTGTAAGTCATCACAATTCAACTGATTTTTAGAGTGTATGTGTTTCAGAGCACAAACTCCTCTGTCAAAAAATCTGCAGCTTTTTTGTCACATGTTTAGCAGACACTGTATTTAGCTAAATTAAAATACAGGGGTCAGTTTCTTGGAAAAAAACCCTGGTGATTCTTCTATCCCTTTGCAGTAACTGATCTGAAAGCTGCAACTCCACTCATCTTTGCATCCCAGGAAAACTTTACCAGTGAAGTTTCCATATTTCTTCCTCATCACTGGCAGGTATGGAAGAGTAGTTGCTGAAGGAAAAGACACAGCTAGTAGATTTTGACTTTCCATTAACAACTATATAGAGATTTTTCAGTTATCCTGTCCTTAATCCTTTTAGTATGTGTTACTATTGATTTTGTATCACTTTAATTTGGTAATCAATGAAGTAAGCCATTCTAAATCAGATACATTATAGAAGAGTGCATTTTATCAATACAATTACAAAACAGAGCTTTAATCTTAACAAGAACTGAAAAAGCTCACAGCAAATTCATCTGAAGAGACTTTCTCTCCTACCGCAGAAAACTGAATGAATTGACATCAGATTATATTTACTGACCCAAAATTGTCTATCAGCAAATAAAATTATCTAGTCACTCAAGCGAGTGCAACTGACCTCCAGCTTTTAAAATAAAACTGCCCCATTTTTTGACATTATTGACTCACTCATTTTTCCACCCCCTTTGCAGCTTCCTTGGCCACTTCAGGTTTACTGATGTCAACAAATACATAACGTCGACAAATTACAGAGATTTCGTTCCAGTCAGTCCCAATCACTAAATGCAAGCTGCCTTGCCTTGCAGATTTTACAAATCCAACTCATACAGTCTCAAGCATTCCTTTTTCTCCCCATTCCCATTTATTTTGACAATGGCGTTTTCTCTTCATTTGTAGGAAACACTTAAGGCCAGTCAAAAGCAGGTAGTGATCTGTGTCAGAACACAGATCCTCATCCTTTTGCACATTCCCAAAGGTGCCTGTGGACTACAGCTCCACGGCCAGCCAACCCTTCAGGTGTCTCCCACCCATGAGGGAAGTGGAAATCTCAGCATTTCCTCTTTTTTTTCAGGGGTTAGTGTGGGATTTTGGCAGTGCTTTATCAGGCCACAGAGGTGTCTAATCAGCCCAAGAAGCTGATAAGTGAGATGAAGGGGGTGTTTGGGGAGCAGGGGTGGAGGTGCTGCACCTTTTGACAACAATCTGCTAAGGTGATTCCCTTTGGCTCATGAAATCCTACCTGCAGAGATATTCATCCTTTATCATGTAATCACAACAAACGTTAGCTGTAAATTCTGAAATAAAGGCATTTATTGGCATTATTTGAGCTTTCGCAGCTTGCTAAACACCATCAGGAAAAACAGATTAGGGCATTTCTTGTGTACCTGCATTTAAATAGCTTGAGAAAGGCAGACACTGTAATTCCAGGTGGCTACATCAACCAGTGCTTCCCAAACCCTGCCATCGCCTCTGGTCCTTATTCGCTAACCAGCACACAGGCTGCTATTCCAGAAGGAGAGTAGAGAGCAAACTGATGAAGGTGGAGCTGGGACTCCTGGTCTCCCAGGGTGGCAGAAAAGTAGTGAAGACCAGCCCCCCCATCTGGACTACTCTTTGCCTCCCGAGGAGGAAGGAAGCCATATAAGGTATTTACTATATTTATTCTTCAATAAACCTTTTTTTCCCCTTTCTTTAAATCTAAAAAATCCATGTCATCCCTCTAAATAGCAGGGTATGGACAGGCACTTCTCTGTAAAGCAGCTTCTGTTGATGGAGTTACCCTGTAGCAGAGGTAGAATTTAAATAAATCGTCACTGAGTTTATTCTTTGATCTCCCTCATTTTTATATTGTTTTTAAAATATCAGCCATCTGTACTTGCACATTTCACTGAGATCTATGCTCTCAGCAACTAACTTGGCTGCAGGAGTCAACAGGTAGACTACAAGATCAGGAAGTCCCTTCAAACAGCATTCCTCACAACTCCTCCTTCAAATTTTACTTCACTGTGAAAGTTTGAAATCATACAGTGTTACTTCAGCTCACAGCTAATCTATCCTACCTGTGTAATAAATCATCAGTTTGGCTATTAAATTCATGGTCAAATTAATAATTAAATTCTTAGGTTTTTGTCCTGCCTAATTACAGAAACATACTTATCATATTAAAGGCCGTTTTTATTGCTGCTGAGCTCACCTTATTTGTTTTCAATACAAATTTTTACTAACAAGGGTTTTTTTTTTAATTATCACATTTGAAATCAGACATTCTTCCAGTTCTACATCACATACCCACTATTTTCGCTGTAAAAATCCTCTAAACTGTAAGGTTCATACCACTGACCTCCTTAGCACAGATGTGACGCTGCAAATTCTCCTCACTCACAGCTTTGACCACACACCCCTATTGCAAATAACAGTCCTGCTATTTCTTTGTCAGGTTTCTGGTTACACGCTGATGGTGGCAGACCCTGGCCCTTCTCCAGAGGCTCTCTCTTCTGGAAAGAGATCTCCTGTATAACTAAATTTAAACTTTGATTCCCCAAGTAGTCTTTCCAGCTACACATTTCTATTCAAATCAACAGAGAGCATCTGTTTAAGTGGCCATAAAGAGTTGTTGTGAAGAGATGAATCACTTAACCTAAAAGTTGCCTGACCATGATTAATACAAGGTACAAGAAACCTCACAGTGGACACCAATGGAATAGCCTACTTACCAGAGAAGTTTCTTCCTAATCCCCTTTGGTTAGCACTTTATTTGTTCCCTGTTGTATAATGGTTTTTCAATTCTTCACAAAGGCTTTACAAAACTTTCATTTAACCTAACATAATGTACTGTAAATGAATAATCCCTTTTCTTTCCTGATCCTGTTAATCTTTTGGCCTCAGTTACATCTCACAGCAGTGAGATGCAAATGTTAATTATGCAAGAAGTATAAGATCTGTATTTTGATTTCCATCTGCCCAACACAAGTCCAGAGCAAGACACAGAAAACTGAGTGCTTTCCTATCACTATGGGAACGTGATTGCCAGGAACATCTCATATAGACTCCCAGAAGCTCCAGTAAAATACCTTCTATCCATCAGAGTCTCCTTTATCTCCTTTGTTGATTCATATTTTTCACAAGCCCCTGATAATTCTCACTGTAACCCAAGTCTTCCTCGGGCCTGCAGAAACATTGTCTTACAGCGTGTAAGAGGTTGCAAGATTTACCATCTCCCCCCTTGTTTGCATTACGTATGAGACCACCCAAAAGTTTTATACTGCAAAGTACACTTGCACTCCTATGTTTTCAACTTCCTTCAAACACAGGGCAATGTGCAAAATGCAATTCATCAAGCGGTGGCAAGAGAGACCCACCGAAGCTGCTGCCCACAGAATCAAGGCACGATTTGTCAACGCTGACTCACGACAGTTGAAGTAATGCTCATCTCTGAGAATTAGGTTTTGATCAACAGTTCAGAGATAAGCACCTTAAAAATTGGTTGATATACTACTCTGACTAAAAAATAAAAGAAGTCTGGTATCTCAACTCTCTTACCAGCAACAGAGAAGGAAAAGATACCCATAACCCTTCCCCTTTTTCTTCTCCTACCTGCCACGGCAATGACAAACAAAATAGAGCCCAACATACCATAAACACACTTATTTCAGGTTGAATTAGAAACTGATACATGTAATATTCTAATAGGGGAAGCTCATAGGAAAAAAAAGCTGGCAGAGCACTGCTCAACTCAAGAGCTTTCCTTAAGCTCTCAACCTATTCATGTACCACTGCCTTTCTCAGAGCAAAATCTTCCAAGAACACATGGTGAATAGACCCTGTTTACATATTTTGGTTAAAAGCTGTCCAAAACTTTTCTCCCCTTGAAAAAAACGCAAGATAAAAACATTATTAAAACACAGGCAGTGACAATGTAATTCACTGGGCAATTAAACCAGCAAACATTCTTTCCTGAATTACTTGTATCTTGCAATTGTTGTATTTTGGAGTTTTTTAACCAGCTTATGATTAAGGCAAGAGTTTGCCCTTTTTGATACATCAGAGACTCCACCCACAAAAAAGCTGTTCTGCACTTCCTAATTTCCAAAAAAGCTTAAAATCTGTGTCATCTCAGAACAAGAGGTGGCAGAGAAGCCACCTTTTTGGCAGAGCCCTGCTTTTGGCACTCTTTCCACCCCTACTCTACTCCCTCAGTTCTACCAGTACAATCATTTGTACAGTCCCCCACAAGCAGGTTAAAACTGCACAGTTCAACATACAAAACACTTGTCTACCTTAAGGGCATAACATATATATATATATATATATATATATACACACACACACAACAGAGTAAGGATGAGTGTTTCTGATATACTGAATTTCTGCAATAAGTGTGTTTAAAAAGGTCTCTTCTCCGCATTAGTTTTCCAACAACTGATGAGTCTCGTGTTCTTACTGAATTCTTTCCTTTGATGTGAACAGTAGCAGTTTCCTCCCCTTGACCATCTACTGGGCTATGCCTAAGAAACTACTCTCCTTGAGACTTCCATGCTCCTGACAAATGTGACCAACTGGACAGTGAATGGAAGAAAAAAATCATAAGAAATGGAATTAACAGTCAGCATAATGTAATAATCTCAACAGTCCTTGAAAAACAAGCTTAAATGTCCCCCTGCCCAAGAAATCCTGCCAGCCTTGAAGGTTTAATAAAACTCAGAGACTTTTAGTATAAAAATCTAATTCAGAGCTTGTAAACAGGTTAACAAACAACAAAAATACATTACCAAAGAAAGAAAATATGACCTTTTGGCAGTGCACCATCTTTTCCCCTGCTACTTAGAAACTATGTAAAGGCGTATCTACTCTCCTCTTAAACATCTCTTTTTGTTCTCTCCCATTCTATAACACACTGTGCTTTTATTTCACAGCCTCTCACCCTCAACTTGAGGGACAGGCTATTCTCTTAAATCTACCTTATTAGCTTCACAAATGCATGGTACACCGAGGTCAAGGTAGAAGGAAAAAATTCCTAGTGCTTAAAGCAGGTCCAAAGAATGGAAATGCTTGAAATAAGGACTGAAACAGTACATGCTCTAGGAGGGCACTGCCTCAAAGAGCCAGATTCACACAAAGGGGGAAAGAAAATGTTGCGCTCCAATTTAATCAAAATCCACTGGACACAACAGCTGACTCTGCAGCCCTGGTGACCTGAAGAGTAATTTTATTAGTTATACAGAAATATCCATTTTCAAGTTCCAACTGCCGCTCCACTCCACTTCCCCACCTTGCCCATGAAGAGGAGAAATTTCACACAAGCAGCATTTTTACAGGTCCCTCCTCAAGAAATTTCTCTGAAACAGAGTAAGAGAGTTCCCTGCCTTTATCTGGAACAACAGGCTTTTTAAATGGAAAAAATTAATTTTAATTTTAAAGCAGCGGTTGAAACTTCTACGCACGTCAGTCAAGCTCAAAACATCTGAAGAGACAGTATGGGAAACTTCAGCACACGTATTTCCTCAAAATCCAGATTTTGGTACAGTTTACATAAACAGATAGTAGGAGGGGAGTAGGCAAAGCTGTCCCAGTAATGCTTTAAGTATCTGCTGCACAACACTTCAGTTGTGCTCAATTTTCAACATAAAAAATACAGTAGTTCTCTCTGAAGGCAGGCTACAATACGTTACACCACATATTTTACACACCAGTAAACATTAAGAACTGTTTCTGTTACTTTAATAGAATTTTGCCATTTCTTTACGGCACGCTTTTAACTTGTGTCTTTAGCTGTTGTTTCCCTAGGAACAAAAACAGGGCATAAAGTGATGCTACTTTTGTTTTTGTTTAACACCTAAACAGGTTCTGACTACCTGCAAGTCCTATCAACTTTATTCAGCCACTGACTAGTTAAACTGTCGAGCAGCAGAGGCAACTCAGTAGCTGACTTTAGGCAAAGCAATCCAAACATTGTAGGACACACATTTGTTTTGTATTTGGAAAATGGTTTGCCATTATATGAGCTGATTTTTACACTATGAAGAACTCGAGTTTTACAGCTGTGAATGGCATAAGCCACTATGCCAGCCAAAAACACTATAACTTCTTAAAAATTCAACACATACAGGCACAAAAAATTTGAACATTTAAAGCTCTTCCCTTGTTAATACGAGAATATTGCAACAGAAAACAATAGGGTAATTCATCTGGCAAGAACACAACCACGTGTACACATTTTCTCCATGAAACACAAGATAACTGAGTGCCTTGGTCTTCACTAGATTAATTATTTCTCTACCCTTGCCCTCTGCAAACTCCAGCTTGCTTTGAACCAAAGACCTTTATGGTTCAAGTCCCAGGAGGTGCTGAGAAGGTGTTCTCAGTGGAGTAAACTTTTCCAGAGAAATCACAGTCTGATTTGAGAGAATTCATTTCTTTTGGCCTTTGGGGGAACACTGCAAGTCCCATGTATTTGTTCAAGTCTTTACCTATCGAGAGCAGGATTCCTTCTAGGCTTTGTTAGGTTCATGCTGATCTTGCAACATCTGGCTGTGTACAGCCATATTGTTCACATATTTTTAATTCTGTACATCAAGCGATTTTTAACCCAGTCTTTTAAAGAACATTGTTTTTCAGTCCTTTAAAACAGGTATTTAGAAGAAACCTTCAAGTAATACTGAGTCAATTATACAGAGTTAAAATATAACATGTTGAACAACAAAGAAACGGTTGCTGAGTATTAAACAAGCACATACAACTAGAAAGTGACAGTAAAATAAAGCTTAGGAGACAGGAGTGAAATACTGTGTAGGCACATGAACGACTTTCAATATTGAGAATAAGATCACAAAAGACATTAACAAACAGGAAAGGCACCCTTAGTGGCACGAACCCAATTTTTATACATGTGAAATATGAACTATCATTTTTCAGGAAAAATTAATAATAATTAAAAAAAAAAGAGTAAAGTCAAAACAAACCAAAAAAGGCTTCAGAGGATGACAGAGAAATTCATTTAAGAGCAGCTCCTCCGTTCTGAACAGCCACAAACATTTCGAGCACCTACATCATAACTGCTCACGTAATTAATTCCGCGTAGAGGCCAGAAACAGCGGTGCTGAGGCGGCCACAGCTCAGCAGCCCACACTGGGCTGTAAGGAAATCTTTCCTGAAGACAGATGCCACCCGCAGGAACCAAACCAGAAAAACAATCGGCTGCCTGACCAGAGGCAAGGCGAGATTAGAACTGCGAGTCTCTCTCCTCTCGAGACAGAACGAACCTGCAGAGCCAACAGCAGCAGCAATTTTCCTTGTGAAGACAAAGCAAGCTGCACCCTGGCTACGAGACAAGCAAAAACAAACAGACTGGTCCCTCAGAAAGGGCTCCTGTGCCTCTGCTAATGGCAAAGACAACCATGGACACTATTTTTCAGCTTGCAGGTATCACAGGAGTGGGTCAGTGTGCGCTCCTAAGCCAGAAGACGGGGGTTTGCTCCCTATTTTTTAGAGTGTGTTATCAGCAACGATTCTCTGTTTAGGAAACCTGTGTTCTCTCAGCTGAGAAAATTATGCCTTCTGGGAAAAAGAACTGTGAGGGCCATGGCCATAACTCCCACGGAGAGCTGAGTGTTTAAACTCAACAGCTGATAAGCAGCCACAAACATGACAGCTTCATTTCCTTTCTGCTTTCTCAAACTCTGTGTTAATTCATGTCGGGACATGTAGATCTATCTGGAACAGTAATTAGTTCAGTTAATTAAGCTCTCCAAGTATGGATATGGAAGATATCCACGAGACTTTAATGTAAAATTGCATACTGTAGGGCTACTCTCTTCCAGTGGGGGTTGTATGTCCAAAACCAGAATCCGGGATCAGAGTGCTTAATCCTAGACAGTGAATTTCATGCAGGAGCTCTGAAGTGAAAAAGTCATTTACACAACTCTCCAGACCTCACCAAGAATACTGACAGTTACTCCAACACAATATTACAATACATGCTCATACAAATTTGTAAGTAACTCAGGAAAAAATCAGGGGGGTGTTCCCTAAATGTCGACCACGGACAACAGGTAAGTACAGACACCTTACATCTCTCTCTCTCTCTGGGCTTAGGGCTACATTTTAAGGAGTGCTTCACATCTAAAATCTTCTGAGAATGGATTTTCCTGAATTCTAACGCTACACACACATCAAATAAGAAAAAGAAAAAAAAAAAATCAACCCAACAGACTACCTGTCCAAAACTGAAGTGTAAGCAGGGGTAGCCACACAGAAAGAAGGATCCAACTTACAGGAGTTTAGAATATGGCAGCAGTCCCACTCCATCTGCAAAGATTATTGTGTCATGGTAAGCAGAAAAAGGAAAAGATCTAATGAGAATAGAGGCTTCACAGCTTTCTTTGTACTATTGTCGCTTCTAACAAGAAATCCCAATGGAGGGGTTAATATTCCTAGAGAACTAAAATCCTGATCTATCAAGGAAAAAAAAAAAATCCACCAAGCTGTAAAGCTCACTGTTAACAAAGTTAATAAACTTTGGGCATGGGACACCTGGTTTCAGACCACAGGCAAGTCAGGAGAAAATCCACAGGAGATAATTAAGCACCTACTCGAACCCAACACAACATTTAACCAGCTAATTCGACAACAAGAGAGAACACCTACCCACAACCATACCTAAATATCTTTATAGACTTGCTCTTAGAGCCTCAATTTACTGTCTATAAAAATCTTTCCTGCCTCACAGGATATTGTGAGGAAAGATCATGGGGCTCTCAGATACTGCAGCTGCAGTGATCTAAACCAGAGACACTTGGCTTACTCCAGTTCCAGAACAGAGATGATCAGCTGGAAATAGTTCTGAATACAAGATAAGCCTTTAAAAATCTCTACATTTAGACACGCAGCACCAAAAAAAACGGAAGGGTGGTGAAACCAAATAAGTTGCAATGCATAAGAATAGCCTATGCTGTATCAGTGAGAACTGATATGGAAAATAAACAGCAAAGGTGAAGAATTACAAGAGTTGGTGGAGGTTTTTGGTATAGCAGGAGGTTTTGCTTCTGTTATTGTTTGGGGATGTTTTGGTTCATGGATTAGGCTGGGATGGGGTATTTTTTGAAAGGAAAATAGCAATATGTTTCACTTTAAAACCAAGTATGAAATCTTGAGAACAGCTCACTGAATTTGACACCAGTAATCTGAACTGGGAGGGCTGATTGTGCACTGCTGTAATTTTCAGAGACCACTCAGACCTGAAAAACATGGCTAAGCACTGTTGAGATCAGAGTCAAGTGACTAGACAACAGAACCCAAACTGACAAGTTTAAATCAAGACTAATTTTGTCAATTATCTCCAAAACCGGTTGCCAATGTCTCCACCTCAAACAAGAAAAATGGGACGAAAGTGTGAAAAGAAGGAAGGGATGCTATAATGAAACAGCTTGATTGAGGTCACACAGCAAACAAAACCACCCAAAACCCCAACAAAATAACCCCCTGAACCCTATCACACCCCCTCAAAAACCCCCAAACTAACTCCAACATAACAGAGCTGGAGACAGAAGCTCAAGGTGAAGAACCTCTATTCATATTCCTGATGACTGTGGAAACAGAAACACATGGAAAAAACAATGATTCTTTTGTTCTAATCCAGGGAGTGGTGTGCAAATTAAAGAGCCAAGTCTACAGCATCACAAGTTATAGTGTGTCAATAACCTGTGTTAAATAGCTGCGTGCCTGCAGCTGTACAAAATTTTGATTATCTCTGCACTTAATAAAAGCAGATTACAGTCAGAAAGGTGTTGACAAAAAGGGTGTTCTATACATGGACAGTTCCTGTGTATTCTTCAGAGCAAAAGGTTACCAAAAGGTCAGTTTTATGTGAAGCCCTGTCTTCTCTTTTCTTACGGCCAGTCAGGATAGACCACACCGTCACGGCAAAACAGACAGGTCATCATTTCCTAAACCATTACAGCCTGAAAAATTCACCTACCAAAGAGGACCCTTTACTGAATATGGTGGAGCGGATTTTGCTACACCAGTTTTAATTTAACACTTTGTTTTGCCCTTAAAACACCAAGTGTCAGTAAGCGAAACCTTTGTGCTTTCCATTGTGGGATTCCACCCCAAAACACTTGAAGATTTGCAGTTCCTACATAAGGAAGAAACACCGTTCAGAGTAATTAAAACTAAGCCTCTTGCTAATATATTTTTCATTACTGATTTAAGAAGTCTTCAATGGAAGCCACCGAGTCTTTATTTCTACTATGCCACTGAAATTGCCAAACAAAACTCAAAGTTCAGGCCCTAAGTCTGTTTTGTGCAGCCTCAAGACTGAAAATTCCCAGTGTTCTCTTCTGGGTGTACATTACATGTCCTTAGAACAAAAAGGTGAGGAAGGATATAACCCAACAGAATTCAAGAAAAGTTACCTACAAGATGTTCCCGGGAAAATCATTCTCCTGTTAGTGCTGGAAGGAATACTCAGCTGACACTCACTGCTTATTTGTGTTGTTAAAATTTATTTATATAAAGTTACTTTTCATCTTTATAGAAATTCCAAGTAGCATTAAAATCACATTACTAAATTGCACAATACAGCCCCACCTCCCTCAGAAAGCCTTCCTCTTACTCTATCCAGCGTGGAGTCTTTGAGCCCAGCGTTTCACGGAGCCGTGGTGCGCGCGCTCCACTCCACACAGTTCCCAACGGAAGCATCCCTGTGCTACGGCCGGTGGGTAACACTACCCACTGGGTGCTGTGCCCAAACACCGTGTGTGGCAGCAGCATCTCCTCACCCACCGTTCCACCTCCAGCAGCTGCCACGACCATCCTGGCCCAGCCCAGACCTGCGTTTGCCGCTCAGGACCAGGGTGAGGCCCTGCTCCAGTCCGTGAACACGCAGACGGGAACGGAGGGTTTGGCACAGATTTGTGAGGCTGGGGGACACAGCTCCAGGTACAGCTCCACGACAGGGTAAGGGGACACAGGTTAAATGACATCAAGAGAGGCTACGTGACAAATGGGGCATGGCAAGAGGGAGGGGGAAGGCAGAACAAAGGTTCATCTTCCATACTCAGGCAGATGCAGCCACGGCCATTAATCACAGCGTCCACATCCACCACGAGCAGATGTGCTACTGCTACCTATGGGGCATCCTACCACAACACCTGAAGTTACAGACTCCACTTTAGACGACCCGTTCTTGCATAAAATATGGATCAAAATACAGCAATCACATCCTGAAAGTTCAATAAATGCCAGCATCACCTCCCCACACACACACAGCAGGAAGCTAAGTAGGCCAATTACAAGTGGATGTGGGAAGTGAGTTTAATTCCTCTGCAGAGACACGGGTATGTAAAAATCTTGCTCGCACAGAGTGACTGATTACAATCAATAATTTATTTTAAAATTTCTTATGAAACATGATCAACATGGGGGGGAAGACAAAAAAAAAAAGAAAAGAAAAAATCCAAGTTGCCATGAAAAATCAGATTTCAAGGTGATTTTCCTTGCCTTGTAATCTACAAAATAGACTGATAAGAGTCATTGTTATTTAAGTAGTCTTGTTGACATTTTCTCTGGAATTACTGTGTTCATAACAGTAGATGCTCATAAAAGAATATACGCCGGGAGGTGAGGTGGAAGCATTAAGAAGCAGTGCCAAAAATAAAAATGGTAGGGCATGTTCTGTTAATCATCACATATTTAATTGCGCTACACAAGCTAATAAAAATATTTCATGTCAGTGAAAATGCAGAACTAGAAGATGAAAGCAAGCACAAATATGAAATAGGTATCTCTGAAAATCGTTTACTTGGGAAGAAGTTGGGAGACCATAATTCCAAATTCCAAGAAACACTTGTATACTTCACAATTTCCAGGCAATGTAGGCATGAATTACGCTATCCTACATCAATTCTTGTCACCCTTCCAGACTCTGCCATAAAAATCAACTCACCAAAAGAAGTCTTTGAAACTATTAGCGCATTTTGTCATTCAAGTACTAAAAAGTTCAGTTGCAATTTTAGGTTTAAGACAGTGGTTTACAATGGTTTCAGTTTTTTATATGCAAGCATACATTTCAGTGTTATTTTTAATCTTCTCTTCAGTCAGAAGGGCCTGACTGATGTAGTTTTAAAAGGTGTGCAATGCAAATGTCACATTTTATAATTTGCCTAGGTCTGAACCTTAGCTGGTTACTTTTCACCAGAACTCCGACCTAGAGAGCTGTTCAAACTGAAGAAAAATAAATAATCAGGAAGGCTTAAGACTTACAGAGCTTTAAAGTCTTGTGGCACGCATTTTCTCATAACTCTGCTTTAGCCCTACTTCCCTGTTTGTTTTTGAAACAAACAGGAAGAAATTATGAACTTCCCTGGGATATACAAGCATAGCTGGGGCGTGGAGGCAACATGTTGAGAAGAAAACATCTGTATTTCCTTCCCATTCTCTTCCACCTGAAATAAATTCTTTGGCTGCAGTTTGTCTTCTTTTCTGGAAGCATTTACACAGTATCTAATGCTATCCACCACCATGACTACCCCTGGGGCTTTTATGAGGGTGGGAACAATCAGTATAAGAATTACTAGGGACATCAAAGACACAAAACATTTATTGAAGGGGGAAGTGGAAGAGAGAGTGTGAGGTAACGAGGGTCCTACTGTATTTACCTTATGTGCCAAGCATGTGGACAGCAATAAAAACCATGTAGGGAGCAATTTTGGTCAGAGAAAGAACACGGCAGCCTAATGGGAGGCCTTTGTTCTTCAAAAGGGTCTCCTTTTCCCCTTTTGTGCTTCACTTAATTCATGGCATCTGAGCTGCTCTTGAACTTGACAGACAGAGAGAAGGAGGGGGGAGAGATGGAGAAAGGGGGAGACAGAGACACAAAGAAAGAAAAAAGAAAAAAGGACTTCAAAGAGTTTTCCTTTGAAAATTCAGTTGTGCCGTATGCATTGCTGAAGGTTTTAGATTCAAAAAAGGGCAAAAAAACATTTCACATAATTTCATCATGGGGATAAATTGTCCAGTGGTCTTATTAAGAAGGCAAGAAGAAAGGAACGGAACAAAAAAATTTAAAAATAAATCTATCTGAGCTAAGGAATATAAATAAAATAGAATTACTCCCCGGGTGCTTTTTATTTATTTTCATGTTAAATCTTATTCTCAATGGATCCCGATACATTTATCAAAACCTTATCAAAAACATCTGGTTTCCAGCAGTCACCTGAAAGGCATACATTTTCCACCCAGCCCCATCAGAATTCCCCGCACAGCGATTCCTGCTCGGACAGTGGCGGGAGAGCAGCAGCAATACGGCCAGCGCCATCTGGGGGGTGCTCCACACAAACCGCTCAAAAAACCACCCCCTCCTCAAACATTCTCTATCTTCACTCACGGGAAGAACCGACACATTTTAATGCTTCAAAAAGACGAGGTGACCCAGGCCCTGTCATCTAAAGGAGCGACATCAGGGTGTATCTGAGCCCGGCTCCCAAGTTGGGTCCCCTCCTCTCTCGCTGCTCCCAGAGCTCACCAGCAGCAGCCGATATGAGCTCCTGTAATATATTCGGCTTTTCACCCTCTTTAAATATCCATGCCATAGGCAATATTTATATGAAATAATTCATAACTGCAGACTGTGCTTCTCTCAAGCGCTTTTTTTTTTTTCTGTCCACTAGACCACTTCCTCCCCTCAGTGCCGTGCGTCAACTACTTACACATAATTTATATATTCCTTTGTGGGTTTTTATCTGTGATGTATATACTGAAAATGTTTGCCAATAGTATTTGCAATAAAATATGAGATTGGAAAATGCAGAGATTGGTGTCAATACCAAGATAGAGTATTAATAGTTAATTGTTTTAGCTTAATTCAATAAAAGATTTTTAATGAATAATGATCCTAAGTTGTCCCTTATCAACAATTAACCCGTCTCCATCCTGATTTACATCTTCTGACAACCATAAGCATCTACCCAGAGCATGCTATTTCCAGAGTGCAGAAAGTAACATTAAGTCCATAATCCAAACTTTTCTACTGCATAATGCTCTCTTCATTACTTGACTATTCTAATTTGAGGACAGATCTTTTCTTCATCTGAACAAAAAGAGGTACTCGAAATCAAAATCTTTAAATTCATTCCATAACTTGAAACGCTCCTCTTCCTTTTCCAAACAGGACTATAAAGCATATCAGTTTTTAAGGACATGAATCTTAACTAGCCAGCACAAGGTTAATTTTATTTAAAAGTCAACACACAATTAGACTATGCAAATGATGTGAAAAATGCATGCTCATAAACTGACAGATAAATAAGTCTCCAGCAGATTGCCAGTGCAGCCACTGACACAGAGTTTAGTTGTCATTGAGCTTTACAAAGAGGTTTCTGTCTCACATTGGCAGCATATTTATATCCTATTATGTTACCTGTGAGGTGACCTGGGAAACACCAAGACATAGAATTGGCAGAAATCTTTCTTTTTCACAAGCTTGTTTTCCATGATTAAGAACTGTGTTTTCTGAAGTAATTATGTGGGATTTGCTCGTTTTTTGTTTTGTTGGGGGTTTTTTTGTTGTTTTGTGGTTTTTTTTGGTTGGTTGGTTTTGGTTTTTTGGTGTTGTTTTTTTTTTAATAATAAATTGAGGGAATTCCCCTGGAACGAATTACAGAACCCACATCTATTACGTCAACTTCACAAGTTAGACAATGTCTTTCAGATTACAGATACTGGGCAGAAGCAAAAAAAGATGGAAGTAATGAGCTTACAGGGCAATTTAAGTAATCGAAGATAAAAAACTCAATCTGTTTTGTGCACCCCGAGTCCCTTTGAGTATTAATTTATAAAGCACTTTGAATACTGACAGTGTCACAGCCATATAAAGCAGACAGCACTGGAATATTTTCTGATTTACTGATTATAGAAATGTAAAAAATTTGAGACCATTACTAGCATAATTCTGCACAAAAGAGTTGGTTCCAGAGATTCTGTTGCCTTCTCTTGTTTGCCCTCACTCTTGTTTCTTTGCAAGAGGAAGTTGATCTTTGCCACCCAAAAATCTCACACACACCTGAAGAGAACTGCACTCACAAGTACCCGGTGATGCTGGACAGCACTTAAGCTCCTACAGCTGGCAAAGAAAACAGATGAATGACTGCAGAGGCTTACAAGAACTCTCACATATTTAAGAAACCCACACAGACAAACACGTCAAAATTACTTTTATTCTGCCAAAACCCAGAGCTCTGACCACCTCAAACATCTCATTCTGTGTACACTGGCCTGTCTGGTAATTTTTCATATATTACGTTTGACTGCAGCTTTTCTTATGTTTGGGATGTTTTTGACGACAGATTTATTGATGTTAACTCTGTAATGTGAGTCCATCTTAACTGTCTTCTTCTCTGAGCCTTCCCAGGATCCCTCTCCTCCCCTGGCTCAGTTTCACGGAACCTGCAGAAAAATTTCTAAGTACACCTGCCTTTTTGCCAAATTAGTGACAGTCAACCAAAGGTTAATCAGGGAACTGGAAACAAAGATACACCACTATTTAGGAAGGCAGATTAAAAATTAATTATTTCCTGCAATAAGAGGTTTGTACAAAGCCTTCCTTGTGGCTTAAGCCTAAAAGTCCCAACAAGTGACTTCTGACAGTTCTCAGCCTAAAGAAAGATGGCAAAACTAACTTTAGGCAGCAGAACACTTTGCGAATATGGAAAGAAATATTACCAAATATTAGACAAGCAATACCTATCATGATAGTACTGACTGACATAAGAATCAAACCACTCCTTCAGTAGACAGGTCCTGAATCATTTTATCACACAGGAGAAGAGGGTGTTAAGCACAGCTTCTGAAGAAAAGCCTTGTAGAGTGCAGCTACCCCTTAATATTTGGGGCAACGAGTATAGTCATACACCACATCTGAACCAGTCATCAAGAAGTAGCTCAGAAAGCAACCCAAGTAATACATCCTGCATTAATCCAGCATACAGATCACAAAAGAGAAGTCATTCATCCTGACACTGATTGGTGGCAGCAGTTGTATTATTTACAAGTTAAAAAGAAATCTCATCTGTTTATTTTGCTAGTGCAGCTCCCAGGCATGTGCTCCCTTAGCTTTCAGACAGGGAATATGTATATTGCACAAATAGCTTTCATACAGTCTTCCCTCTCCTGTAATGTTCACAGTAATCACCTGTCTACTTAGAGGCTTTCTATTCTAGAAGTCACTATGTAGATGATGTATTCTCTCTTAAACTACTCACTTCCCTTAATTGTGCATGTCCACTGGGAATACTTCAGAGAATGTGTCCAGAAATGTTGCCACGCTACCAAAACCAGGTAATTGCTCTCATTTTTTTATTTTACTCTAAGATACATCATATTTCAGGGCTATAATAGACCCACCGTAAGAAGCAAAAATAAACCTAATAATAATCATAATAATCATCATCATCATCCCTCCACATTCTCATCCTCTTCTCACTTTTCTGACATTCTTTCCTGATCAAACCACAGCCCCATCTCCTATAGGCACCTCCAGAGAAAGCAAAACTACAAAATCAAACCAGAACTGAAAGCAATCAGGCAAAACCATTTCTTCATCACAAAACATACTTTACTTACATCAGATTGCTTCTTTAAAGAGAACCTCACACAGACCAGAAACACAAAGGTGAAGCCACAAAATTTTCCCAAAGAGCAAACGCTCCCACCACTTCCCTCTGACAAATGGTTAGTATGTGACATATCAGGAGAATTGGTTCCCCTAACTTGATACAGAGAAAAAGCAACCCTTGAATAAGGAATAGATTTCCACTCAATCAACAAATTGAACAGTTACATTTTAATTGTTCAATGCAAACCAAAACATTCAGAAAACTAAGTCAAAGAGATAATGGGATGCCCTTCATTGGGGGGCAGATATCAGATGAACCAACATGAAACTGCACTAGAGGTAACTTTTCTGCAGGATTTAAAAGCCAATGTGATTGTACAAGCCATAATAGAGATAAAACCCATCCTCAAAAAAGAGACCATCAGGTGGAAAAAAAGTGCCATCTTCCAAAAATTCCAAAATACAAACCCCTCAACTTTGTTGGTACAAGACCCTTTACCATGACGAATTCCGCCCTTGACGCTTTGTTAATTAGCAAGTCCTGAACGATCAGGAGATTATGCAGCAATATCAAGCCAGTTCAGTCACTGTGTCTTCCAAGACTTGTCAGTTCAAAAGTCAACAGAAAACCAGTGTGGCTGAACACCTGCTCAACAGCTATTCCCATCTTTTCAAGAGAGTCTCTTAAAGACGGGAATGGCTGCCAAGACAGCTCAGCTTTTCTCATATGCATACTCTTATCTGGAGACAGACTTGCTACTGACCCCAAGGAAGCAGAAAAACACTGGGTAGTTGCTGTATGAGTTTCCCTGAAGCCAACACTGCCAAACATCCTCCGATTTGCAAGCTGTAAACCCGCCTTTTTATTCAGCCTCCCCATCCTTCTCCCACAGCAGCTGCGGCTGCTGGAAAAAGAGAAGCTATTGTTTGAGTGACGGAGACGGATACACTGCTGCTTACAGAAACAAATGGACAGTGCTTCTGTCCCCTCAAAAAGTAAGATTTGGTCCATGCAGAGTAGAATTTGTTAAGTAGTCTCCAAGTCCACCGAGGAGTTGCTGTAAGCTTCCCAAACCTGGTACCACAGAACCACATCCTTATCAAGAACAGTCAGATGAAACTTATGAAAACAGTAGCCTTGAGATCTATGGCTTCAAAGCAATCCAAAGGCTTCAGTTAAATGGTGCTCTACAAACTGTACATTGTTTTACTACATCTTGATAACACCACAGCCTATTTTTTGCACCAGAAGAACAATACCTCCCTGATACCTTGTCTAAAATTACTCTACCAGAAGAGTCTACCTTTTGTCTTAGCATGACACAACTTCCATGGCAACTAAAGATAACCTTCATGCTTATTTTAGAGAAGCTGGGAAGGAAAACTAGAAGTAAAACATAAAGGAAACTAGAGTAGAGGAAACAACTTCCCTCATGACAGGGCTTTGTGCACTGTACGCTAATGGCTTTTTAAACACAGACTGACTCATTTCCTCCCAATTTATTCAAACTTATTTTACTATACTGAAATGTCAACAGCAAACATTTGACAGCAACTGATTAAGATATCACAGATACATGGTTATTGCTTCACAGCTGTTTACAAATGCCATGTAGGAAGAGCATTCCTTAAGTCCTTCTGACAACTACTTACCTTCTTCAGTGCAGTGTTGGTGACTCCTCACTCAGCTATCTCCATGTGACAGTAACTGATATGGGTTAATAATGGAGGGTGCTTTTAGAAGAGCTTTCACCATTAATTCTACCAGGAAAGCACGTTGCTACAACAACTTTTATATCTGTATGGCTTTTCGTTTTCAGGAATCTGATGTAACAGAGCCAAAGCTTTCTTGGTAGCCAACTTTTCTATTCTCACTAATTCTTATTTTTGAGAATTCAAAAGAAAGATTTTTTTTTTCCCCCATCAGTGCTAGATGACTACGTCTGTGACTTTTTTTAAGTGTTAGTGAGCTCTAAAATATCCAAGAGAACAATCCAAAGCTAACCAAACAGCACAATGGAGATATCTGACAGCAATCAGAAGACTAAAGCCTGAACAGACAGTGCAAAACAAGCCAAGTGCTGCAAAGGGTTACTGTAGCTTGAATAACGCTCTCTAAAAACCACAAATTGAACACTGAATAACATAAAGCAGGTGGGGGGATTTCACAGGAAGAATAAAAAATCCTAATCTAAAAATTGCAATCGAGACACTTGCTATTTCTTGGGCAGGAAAAGTAAAAGAACACACTTTTGTATATTGAGCCACATCTGCTCTGAAGTACCTTTTATCAGTGGGACAACACTAGGGATTACTTACACAAGCATTTAAATTAATTATTAGGGGAAGGAGCGGGAAATTGTGTATCTATTACTTTACATTTATACAGTGTATTTTATCTAATGGTTACAAAATACATCCCAAATGTCGAAACCTTAAGCACCCAACAAGGCAGGATATTATTTAGGATTTTGGTTTGGGGATGGTTTTTTTGCTTGGTTTCTGTTTGTCATTTTGTTTTATTTGTTTGTGTTTGTAACTTGATAAAAAGCTAAAACAAATCAACACCCTGCAGCTTGAGAAAGTGAGAAACATGTAAGCAAGGAAATTTGCTGAGATACCATTTAGAGGCAGCATAAACCAGTGACAATCTCTGCTCAGTTCTCTGAATTTACTCACATTAACATATTTAAAAGCAGCATACTAATATTTTACTTGGCAAATCAACCCTTATTTTAAGGGGTTTATTTAATTTCATGTTTTGCTTCGCTATGGAACCGAGTACCTCAGAGTTTCCCTTGCTCTGTCAACACACAAGTTTGTTGCCAAAACAATACTGCAAATCACTTCTTTTAATACATACTCTGTATCTTATTTCTTTGCTTCTCAGTGAACGGCATGGTAGTTATCTCACCGAACTGGTTTTCTTATTTCCCGTCTCACAACATCCAAAACCTTAAAAAGCAGGTACATTATGTGCCTGAAATACCTTCCGCTGAATACGTGCAGGGTAAACACACACAACCTTAATATGGGGAAGAAACAGCAACACCTCAGGGCAGAATTATGTTTGAGGGAAAAGGGGAAGATCTGCTAATACTTATGAAACAACACCCCTCAAGGAATTGCAGCTGAGACAAAAGAATCCCTAACCAACAATAAAATTAAAATTTGGTGATGACGCCAGGAGTTGCAGCGATCCTGCAGTGGGCAGTGCCTCTCACTGCTGGCTCCAAGATCAAAGCTCAGAGACATGGAAGTCTCTCACTTGAAAAGCAGAAAGACAGTGCTAAAACCTTTGGTTTATTGTGCCCCTCTGAAAGGCTGAACTTTTCAGCTAATTTCCACAAATTTCTTTCAAATCTGAAAGAGGTAACATCCAGCCTATTTTCATGGGTAGAATTGCTGTACAGTGTGACAAAGGAATTTTTAACTATTCCTATTAATCCCTCCATCACTTTTTGTTCTTTCATCCTTATAGATCTTCAAGTTTCACCATAATCCTGATGAATGGACATGCTGTTCCCCAAGATCTACATGCAAAAACGAGTTCTTAACTATGACTGAATTATAATAGCATGAATTATATGAATGAACTATAATAGCATTCCTAGACCCTCTGTTACTATCACGATGTCATTAAATTAATTTGAGATACCATAGTTTGCAATACTTTCTACTTCCAGATGAAGAGCAAAAGTGTACTTCAGATTTTTGCTGGATTACACCCATTCATAGCACGGCACTGAAGGAAGCCAAAGCTGCTTTAAGTCTTAAGATGACAAGATCCCAATTCTGAAATGAAACAAATAATTGAAACTATGGCTACTTCATAAGCAGACCAGACTTTACCTTGTGATATAATTTCCCCTCGGTTGTTGTTAAACAGCATAACTGTTGTATCACTGTTATTTGTTGTATAAGGGCAAGCAGTCAGCTAACACTCCACCAAATGGAAGAGGAAATCAGAGAGTCCTCATTTCTTCTTTGCACATGAGGATCACTGATTATGGTAGCCTTCAGACAGAACAGCAGGCACCAGGAGCTGGGTTAACAGGAAAAGAGGTAGGAAGTGTCATATCATTTCTCACTCTTTGTCCACTCAGTTTTCCCTTGAATTAAAGCCCATCGTACTGATGAGCCTCCTCTAAGAAGCAGAGCACATCCTTGCAGCATCACCTCACACTCGAGACCAGAAAGGCAGAGGGTACCTTTGAACTGCTACTCAACTGAAACATGCTCTAAAACTGCCATCACCTGAAAACCCAGAGAAGGGCATTTCCAAGTGGCTGTTTTAAATACCAGAAGGCAACATTTTGCAGCGAGTGTCTATAAAAATCTGTTTCTACTACAAATGCAAGTTCTGGCACTCAACTCTGCAGCTTTGCAACGTGCTGCCAGTTTACAGACCCAAATTGTAATGCATTTACAGACTCTCTATTCCTACAGGGACTTTCCGAGGGCAAAAAAACTCTCCTTATTTTAACACCATAAATACAGAATAGGCTTTTATTGCTGTAAACTTGGACTATCTTTTGAAATCAAAGAGTCATGAGACTTTGTATGCCAAACGTTTGTTTCTGCTCACTGGAAGCATCAATGCTACAAAGCAGCCCGAATAGCATGTTTTTCTCCCCCCGACACTGAGTCTTTAACAATATCAAATATTCTTATCTGACCAACCTGTGTCTGCAGAACTTATCTGTGTTTAGAAATGACACCTGGTTATTACGCAGCTTCCTGTCTCAATTCCCACTTCAAAATACTTTTAACTCAGTCACAGGTAGAATAGACACCAGTGCTGCTGCTCAAAGTCATCAGAAACACTGGCTTCAGGAAAAAAATTATTCACATGAAAGCCATCATCTGCCTTAACCACCCAATGACTCAACTGTATAAAAATCATGAGTTGCCTGGCAGAAGTGCTGTATCCCAGCCTTGGTCCAAATGGATCCCAATAAACCCTACGAAGTTACTCCAAGTAGGATACAAGTATCCTGTAGCAGGAAACCAAGGAGCAAGGTCAGGGGCCAGTCACATCAGATACACGGTATTTCATCTATGATCACCTGGATGCTGAAGTACTTCCTCCTTTCTGTCATGGGTTTGGGGAAGGGAATAGGAAAAACAAAATACATTGACCCTCCTCGTAGAAAGCTTTTCACAGAATAAAAAAAAAAAGGACCCCACAGCAAAATATTATTTAAATGTGATTAATCCCACCCCCACTGCCAAGAGAAAACAGTAACTGAAGCCTAGCAATACATACCTCACTCAAGCTTTTTATTCACAAGATGGGGTGGAGTGCCCTTGTGCAGACACTACTCTGTCCTAAGCACCCTGAAACCACTTGGCATGGCTTTATTTTTGCTTTCAATTTACTTGGGCTTCAGGAATAAAAAAAAAAGAAAAGGAGGAAAAAAATTCTCTAAAAAGATCATTAAAATTAATTGACCAAAAACACAGTTAGACATGGTGTTTAAAAAAAAAAAAAAAAAAGGACCAAAACTGAACAGAGATTGTGTCAACCGAACCAAGTCTGCGTCACAGAGGACAAACCTCAGAGGACAGACATCAGAAGAGGAATTACATTGCTAGGATAAAGATGAGGGGTGAACATGAGAGAAAAATGAGAGGAAAACTGTATAAGGTTGCACTCACACAAGTCAAAAAAAAGAAAAAATCCATCTCTATTCTTTCCCTTCTGAAAGGCCATAAAGAATAATACTCCAGCTGTTAATTTTAAGATGGCTTTGCTTTCTTTTTTCTTTTTGGAACTTGAAAAGTGATTTCAAACCAGTTCTTACTGTTTCCTCCCCTCATTAGAAAATTCTGATCACACAACTAAAAGCACTGACACCTGGATGAACTGAACTGCTTGCCAGTGTTACAGCAGGAAAAAAAGAGGAGGAGAATTCATCAATTGCACTACTGAATATGAGTTCATTTATACAGAAAAAATGCGCATCTTATTGAATGAAAGCACTATGAAAGTACAACGCCTCTGCAGCAGCACAGCATACCAGTATTAAAACAGCTGAGTGTTCAGGACAGCTTTTATAAATTCTAAATGGGAAATAAATCCAATACAACTTCTCAAGCAAAGGTATGTGGAACAGGAAACATCAAACATCCATGTTCTCCCTAAGAAGTCTGTATGTCTTCTCCCCATTGTAGACACAGTCCAAATTAAAATACAAACCCACCAAAAGAGCTCAACCAGTTGAGTTGCAGTCCCTGGGTTTTAATTTAATTCTGGGTCAAAGAACAAAACTATTATAATGTACATGTGTTTAGTAAAACATGATGGTAAAGGGAATTCCTTTAGCTTGAAAGTGATCTATCACACACATAATGCCTTACATGCTTTCAAAACTGAACTCATCCCTAGAAATCACATGTGGAACCTTGAGATCCCTTCAGAGCCTAAAAAATGCTGTTCCCTCTGCTGTAAGGGTTGTGGACATTTAAAGAGAACATCTCAATGATCCTTTTTTTCAGTCTGACTCGATACCAACCTTATTTATTATCAACCTTGTTTATTATCCTCATCCTATAATTAACTGTTTCTACAATTACAGTGTTTGTAAACATTATATGAAAGATAGTGTTCATTGTAAGCATTTTTTTCCTACTCAATCAATGCTACCTGAGAAGCAGAGGCCAAAGCAAACACCACACATTTGGGGAACCAGATGAAATGCCAATCTCTGCCCAAAAATCTTGAGGTTGCATTACTGCACTTAGGCCAACTGCACTAACAGATATCTCAATGACAAAAGAGAAAGCCCAGGGATGCTAAGGTGTCTCTTTCGCAGTTTGTGACTTTTCTCTTAAGGAGCATTTGCTCCAACAACACCCGGCAATCACAACCAGGCAAGTACCTCCATCTGCTGCACCACAGACATGGCCATGACGCTCACCCACATGATGCACTATTTATAAAGAATACGCAGAATATTCTTCTCCTACAGAGCTGTTCTTTCCCTGATGTATCTTTCTGCAAACCATTTCTGACGGCTTTATGTCCCTACCTCTGTGCTTCCTCTCCCTTTCCCCCAGTCTTTCCTCCACCTCTGCGCTGCAACAGAAGAACGAGTGTGTTTGGTAAACAAGGAGAGAATCTTAAGCCAGACATCAAAAAGAAAAGTGTGTAAACAATACCTCCTTCTCCAAGCCCCCAACCCCCAAAATTATCCAGAGGAAGCAAAACTAGAAACTAGACCAGAACCAGAAACTGGACTAATCTTTGAAAGTTCAATAAGGCACGCTTATTATGCAGCTACACTGACTGCAGAGGGAGCTTCGTTAGGCAAAACTCGGTAGGTTCAAATTAGGTAGAGATACACACAAATTCATAAAGCCCTCTGGAAAAAAAAAAAAGATACACAATCGACTAACCTTTTTTGCTTTATCGTGTATACAGACAACTCTATCAAACTTTTTCTTATTAACCATGTATATATTTTACTTCTAAAATACAGTTCAACTGCTAATAGTATGCCTCTGTTTAAATAAAATCAAAACTTAGTGCCAAAAGAAGGGCAGGAAACTTTTTTATCAAGGAACTGCTGAAAGAGAATCCCCATTTTTTGAAGAAAACATACTGTATTTCTAGATTTCTGCGTGGAAGGCAACGTTTCACTATTAAAGCAGGCACAGTAATTTCCTGAACTGATGATTCAATGTCTGTAATTTAATGATTACTGTTGAGACATAATTCATTTTATTATCGATTCACTTAACACCAATACAGCAAGGAAGAAGAAACAATAGTTGAGGTCACCATGAACAAACCCTCATGTAACACAGACGCTGGCAGTTAACAGTGAGCTGAAAAGTTCTGTGCTTAAGTACAACCAGGGCATCACATCTGATGATTAAACTCAAAGAATGTCAGAGAAGGCGCTGGCAGTAATACATGAAACGAGGAAGCGTCAGTCAATTTTTTTGCTTTCACAACAAGGGGAAGAAAAAAAAAAAGGCATTTTTATTGTCATTGCACTTCCAGCAAGTTGATTTTAAAAAGGAGATTTCATGCCAAAGTCGGCTGTTTAATCAGATAAAGAAGGCTTTCCTATTTCCCATTGTATAGATCAAGTTGGCTACAGGAGCCACACAGAGCTTTGAGTAGCACATTTTTCCGTGAGGGCTGTATCGTTTGATCATAGCAAAGCACAGGGACTGCTGGGTAATCTGAATCAGAGCTGCAGCAGAAGGGAACCAGGCAGCCTGCTGAGGCCAAGATAACCATGTCACCCCACATCCCGCAGCACTCCCTGTCACGGACCTAGGTGTCAGGGGGGAATCTCCTATCTGTCTCCATTTACGAATTTGTCATGGAGGTTTTCACATGGGTCCCAAAATATGCAAATTTTAAATTCAAAGCTCATCTGTAACAGTTTTAATGAATGCTTGCTAAGGTCACCCCCTCCGTACCGATGAAGATTCTCCTGATTGCTTTCAAAACAATAAATTTCAAACCCCTACAGCTTTGAAAGGTGACATACAGAATTTTCTTTATAGGTCTTTGCAAGAGATGTAGCAGTTTATGAAGCCAACAAACCCCCTGTTCTCTAAAGACAGTTTCTGTTAGAGGACAGGACACATCTACCCGTGATGCTGTTCACAGCCTTCCCCAGCAGACTGGCAGTAGCGAAGGACTGGTTGGTTAGGTCACCTGACATTCAGAAAGATGACAGATGAACCCACTGATAGGCTGACAGGTCAGAAGGGACCCCTGAGCAGGACCAGGTTTAGAAACTCAGCTTTTCTCCAGGTACTGCCCAGGCAACACCTCTCCGGCACTCCCAGTCTCCCAACCTTCTTACAGCAGCAAGGAGCCCTTCAATCCTCCACTTTCTTCTGCTGACTCCTCCTTCCAGTTCTGAACCAAATTTGGCTCTGGACTGTGAAGCAGGCACTGCAAAAAGACACATCCAAGCATTTTAACTCTTTCCACTGAAATCCAGCTGAAACTGCTGACCTGGAGAACAATTCTTGAAAGCTGCAACCAAAGTAGCACCAAACCACACACATTAGTCCTAGACACTGAACAAACACAAACTCAAGCCACCGTCTGTCACTTTATCCCGTAATTCAAGATGAATACTTTCCCATACTTTCCCCAATATTGCCATTTTTCCATGCTCTACAAGTACTGGTAATAACTTACACCGTCAGTTCTACAGTCCCTGCATGAACAGAACATGCAGAAGCCGGTAATGTGAACTCAGCACTAATGGTCCCTACTTGGTTTATGTTGTATTCTTAAGTAGAAGCAACAGCACTAACTGAGGCAATTCCAATTTGCTTATTTATTTTCCAAGTCCCATTGGGCAAAACCGCAACTGGTTCTCATAGAAGCATCTGGAGGGCAATAAAAGAGAGCACTGAAAGTTTAGGTGGTTTCATTCAATAAGTCTAAAAGAAAACGGGTGGGTGGGTGGGAATGTTTTCTTGTTGTTCCACCCTCCCACATCCTCATCCCAGCCTCTTAAATGTTGATTTTGAGGAAAGTGCAGCAGGTTCCTCTCTGCCCTCCTGCTGCACACAGGCCACATGCCCACACATTCATAAAACAGAACAAGGGACTCACACGGTAAGATTTTTGTTTGTTTTTTCCATTCCAAGTTCCCTTTCATTTTCACACACTGAAGTATTGCAGATTTGCTCGCTTTTCCTAAGCATTAAAAAAAAAAAAACACTTCTACACTCCCCTTTCAGTCCTTCAGAAGAATTGCCATTGCCAACACACCTGCAGTCCCGAGCTTTAAATTCCATATATATTCAGTCTGGTATTAACCACCATAATACTATTTCTAAATGCAACACTCAGTCATGCAAATACCGCTGGGAACCGAGTAACCCGATCTCCACGTGACTAAAAAGTCCGTTCTGAGTTAGCAATTTTTTGTGCACAGCTATATTAGTCTGCCATTAAGAAAGCTCCTATTCCTTCGAAAAGCTCAATCCTAGAATCCTAGACTAGCCCAGGCTGGAAGGAACCTGAAGAAATCACCTGGTCCAACCTGTGGGAAAGAAAGCCTAGATGAAATCCTCTAGTTCCATGCCCAATTGCATCTTGAAAGCCTACATATTTAGAAAAACCTTCATGTTTACAAAGTAACAGAAACAAACAATCAAATCCCACCGCCTAAATTACAAAAGGCTACTCTGAGGTGTCTAAAGACCAAAAGCCTTAACAAATTAAATCATGCCAGTATTCTTTAAGTAAATAAACCCCTCCATGTGCGCAGGCATTATAACAACAGTGTTTGCAATTCTGAAAAAGCATTTAGCGAATTTAACACAAGCTACCCCATCAGCAGCACATTTACACTGATTAAAGAAAGGAGCTCCTAAGGACAGCTGTTCCCAACATAAACCAGGAAATCTTCAGGCACAGGACCTCTGCACTGAGGTAACAGGAACAAGCCTACCTGCCACAGTACTTTGCAGTTTGCTCCATTAGTAGCTCGTTAACAAAAACATCTCAATCACACATTTTAGCTCCAGCTGCAGCATGTCACAATCCAACTCCCATGATGTGTTTATCACAAATGACAGGCTACACAGGGTATTATTCCTCTTCTGCAGAAAGACAACTGCAACTTCTTTTTTCCTGTTGTTTTTCATCTTCCTTACATGCTGTCCATGACACCCTCCCATTTGCTAGTGGGTGCTTTTCAAGTCTCCATCTTTCTTCAGAGGAGATACATATGAAGAGGCCACTTAATTCTAACCTCATCTAAATGGATTTATGCTCAATATAATTTAATGCAAATGATCACTACAGCAATAAGCCATGGGAAGAAATCAGCACATCCCACAGTTTCTCCAGTTATCAGAAAGGCTTTCCAGCCTTACAACATACTGAGGGCATTATCTATACACAGAAACTACCTTTGTCAAACTAAGCCAAAGGTGAAGAACCTTTTACTCATCAAGGGCAAAAAAAAGCCTTACAAAAAATACCTGGCATACCACTTTAACACACGCTGCACTATTCACCGATAATGTAAAGTCTGATGGCCCAGGAGTCTCAGGCAACCTTTGAGTTAAGCCAATAAGCCAGTTCTAAACAGACACACAGTTATGTCAACAAAAGAGATGCAGGCCAGTCAAACTCAAATGTTTTTATTGGCATTTTTTACTGGGGCTAAATTTGGAAGTCATATAATTTTCAAAAAACAGCAAAAAATGCTAAACACTTCTCTTTGACTACCAGAAAGCAACAGAGGGCAGAGTGTGCACTGAACAGTCAGCTCTGCTACCTGTGAAATGGAGGTGCACAACCTGGTGATAAATGGAAGTGCTCAGAGAGCAGAAAACAGCTGACCATTTCCAAAGGCTGATGGGCAGGAAGTTTCCTGCTACAATTTGCAGGTCAAGAAACCCATGAAAAGAGACTGAGAAAACATTTCACCTGCTTCTATAGAGAACAGGAGTAAGAGAAGCAAGCCAGGATTGAACAAAATTATTCTGGGAGAAGAAACAAAACAGGACACTGTTACTCTCATTTTTAGTTTTAAAAATACATTTCTCTCTCAGACAAAAATAACCACACTTGAGTGATTAAAAAAAAAAAAAAGTATTCTCCCCTTCAAGCCTATCTGCAAACTTTTTGGACCAGTACAGCTGAATCACATAACAAACAAGTCACACTATGACATGTAGGTGCTTTTTGGTTTGCTAGAAAGATCTGAAGAAAACTGAGAATAAAGATAAAATACACTGCAGTGAAGTCACTGTACTGAATTCATGACATCATAATTGTTGCCATGGCAACTGGCTAGTATCAAGCACAGAATACTGCCTTCGCTGCAGAATCAAGGAGCACCCGTGCTGCCACAAAATAGATGTTCTTATTCGAACAAAAATCTAGCCAACAACACAGGAAATAAGATATTGCTGTAAGTGGATTGCCTTCTCAATACCTCTTGTTTTGTTCACCTGGTGTGAGACTTGTTAAACACCCCGGCACGTATAAAGAGTTCTGATATACGTGATAAAAAGAGTCTAATTGGAAAAAATTATTATTTTCTCCCAGTGTTCCTCAATTTCTCCAGTAGAGTAATTCTTCTCTTCGTGTTTTGCTCTCCTATGCATATGACTGCAGTCATATATAACAAAACATATACAACAAATCTAGACATGAAAGGACGGGGGGGAACAAAAAACCCTCCAACAACATTTTCCATTTCTTTCTTCAGCCAGCCAGACACAGTCAAACTGGAACTGTCACACAGCAGCAGAACTAACTGATGAAGAGAATATTCCACATTTGGAGCCCACAAGTCCTTTTGTTTAAGGGCTGCACCAGCAGCGCCTTCAGACTCCAGTCGCGGTTTTCATGCAACACTTCAAATCTGCTGGGCTCCGACAACCGCCCCAGAGTAGCCTTCTTGTAAATAAAAACGTCACCCCTTTTCCTCTAAACAACCCTGTTTTACATGAGGAATTATCTGCTGCTCCCAGCTCCTCACCATTCACAAACACAAAAGCTTCAAAAACCTCAAAAAAAACCTTTGCCAATTTATCAGATCACAATTATGTTTGTTGACCAGCAGTTAAGTATAAGACACACAAGTGCCCCATTTGATGCTGCAAGATGAAATACCTGTTGAAATAAATCACCCAGGCACATGAAGGAAAGTGCACCTGAAAATTAACTTCTTCATATTAACTTGCTGAATGAAAAAGTCAAGAGTTGCAGGTCAGTCATACCAGATAGCATTTCACAGTTCAACCTCATGGTTGGTTAGCACTAAAGAAATTATTTTCAAAACAAATTTTAACAAACAGACCACACTATATAGTTAAGGATACTTATTTGCTACCTCAGTGGTTCTTAAAGAGCAATCTATAAATTACTGCCAGACCAAAGAACGCTCCCACAACAACTACACGTAATTAGTCAATGTGTCTAAATAGTTTCAGTACACAATGATGGGGACTTTTTCAGCTTCTAGGAAAAAAAACCTGCCTTAGTTACCAATTAAACAACAGCACCACATCTCCACATTGACTTCATGCCTTCGCAGGACACCTTCTCTACTGATATCAAGTTCACTGATTACACGAAACGCAAAAGCCCTGAAGTAACCTGCCTCTCCAGGTTCTGCTCTCTTTATAAAGAGGGTCAATAAATGACCAACAAAGTACAGAATATAAACAATGAAACGAGGAGTTTCAAATTTTGATTAGTATACAGCTGTATCCCATATGACTCTGTCTTCAGTATTCTCTCAGTATTACTTCACACAACCAAGAACGATGACCACCACTTGAAGAATGACACAGCAAAAATCCCAAGTTTAACTAATGTTCCAACACGTGCGGTGTACTTAGGAAATTACTAGAGTTGACAACACATTCTAAGGAAGTCATGGACTGTGTCAATCTGTTCCCTGTCAGAGAAATGCAAGGAAACGAACGGTCTTTCACATGTTTTTAAAAGCCTTAGGGACAGATGATGCTTTTGGTGATAACAACTCCAACCATACATCCTAATACTCCAAATACAGTTAAAACAACTGCCACAAACTCAGAAAACTAAGGAAGATGATAAAACCTCACATAAGTTACATCATAAATGCAGAATTCTCATCTCCTCTGCAACTGAGTATAAATTTAAGTGTCTGCATTATACAATTGGCAAACCTGTTTGTCATATAAATAATATAGGACAACTGGCAATGACATTCCCTTCCTCACTAGTAAACACAGCATTTCTAGCTTTAACTTACACAATATGAAATCACCCCTTTATAAGTAACGAAAAATAAAACCACTGTCTGCAGCTGATTTTGGTTTTTCAAAGATTCACAGATTAACTGATTCCTTAAGCAACTAATGTTGCTTCTCTGAGTGCACACAGGAATTCAGAGATTATCTCAAGAGTTTAAAAAGCTTTTTATATAAAACTTTAAAATGAACTTGTTGAATTAGGTTACCCTCAACAGTCCTTCTGCTAAGCCTAACTTGCTTATGTTAACACTTCACAGGGGAATGCAAATATGTAAGTGCTGGCCCACCTCTCTACGTGGTATTTTTTCTTGTATTCTTCATGTATCACTATTATAACACAAGCAACAACTGAAAATATTCTGCTAGGATCCTTAGAGATGCCCACAGCACTTGCAAACTTGACTAGTGACACCACAACACAAAGAAACACTACTTGTCCCTCCTCTCTCCCCCAACAAATCAAGTTGAGAAAGGCTTGAGGATTTAAAGATGCCACACAACCATTCTAACTCCTTATGCCTTTATTCAAACTTCCCTAGAGCAAATTCTTCCCACTGTTGAGAGTTCATAATCCACAACTGCAGAAAACTTAAGTGTAAAAGCTTTTAAATACAATGATATGTCTGTTCAATTTAGCTGTTAGTTCAGAAATAGTTGTGTCTTTACTACAGATATCATTAAAAAATGTTACAAGATGTGCCTGGATCCATTTTCAACTTTGACTGTGTTGAGAACAATATTAAAGAAGTAGTTTTTTCTACCATAGGCATGGCAGAAGCACATTCTCTGGAAGTTTTGGGGCACTGGCCTTTAGTCATGCCTTAGTATATTCGGAACAAGTCCCTTATGCATCACTGACCTGAACCACATAATAAGGTGCACCTATGTTGCAACTAGGGTCCAAACCAAATTAAACCATACAATGATAAACCACAGCATTTTCATCTCTCAGAACTGAGGAGACATTCTGTACAATGCCCTTGTATTCCACTGTGATGAGAAAAGGAATAGACTTGAAATAAAATTAGCTCGAAAGTTACAGATTCATGCAGTCCCTGTCTGCAGGCTAATTCTCACACTCAAGACCCTCAATTGGCCTCAAGGAGTTGAGAACCTGCTCAGTTGTGGATCTTTTACATGAAGTAGTAACTGAGGCTGAATTATTAACACCCATCCCCTTATCTGCACAAAGAGAGCAAAAGAAGCTTCTAATTCTCCAGCTCCCTAGTAGGGAAGAACTTAGTAGGAAAGCCCTTGGAGCAACTCACACTTGTCTCCTGGAGCTGGAAATGTGCAGAGCAGACAAGGCACATCATTTTACCTCAACTCTTTTATGGTGCTCCTGAGCACCTCAGGAGAGGACAGTAGCCAGGTACAAAACTTAGGATGCATTGGGCAATAATTGGGAAGTGTTTTCTTTTTGTTTGAAAGAGAAAACTAAAATCGCCATCCAGGCTCTGATCAAACATCTACCCGACCTTCCTCCAACAGCAGGCACCTAGGAAAGAGCGTAAAAACAGGGCAAGCACAGGGGTAGTTCCTTTGATTACATTCCCAAACACCAAGAATTTGCAGCCCAGTACATGACTAAGCCAGAGGTAAAGAACCACACACAACAGACTGCTCAGCACTTCTTTGTACCACCTGCACAAACTGGACCTCAGACTAAACACACAGAAGTGTAAATTCTCCACTGTTCCAAAAGACACTCCTACCCTCCCAAGTTTAGCTAACTTTGTTGCCATAAGCTGCCTAACATAACCATATTCTGGCTGAAATGGAACAGCAGGTAACGATAAAGTTTAAGGGTAATGACTCGTGAGTCGCAGACTTCACTTGAGATACTGGAAATACTCGTAACAATTTACACTGTGTAGTTCAGATCAACATAAATTCAATAAAACCAGAAAAGTGTCACTGGAAAGTTCAGTAATAGCCAAAAAGGGCCACATTTCCCACACTGTGAACAGACACCCTCATTCAGAAACAAAGGTTTTAAGTGGAAAGCTACTGCTTCCTTTGCCCTTCTACCTCCAGTTTCTTCACACAATCCCAACACATTTCTGACAGTCTGTCACGGAAGACAGTCCACAAAGTGATGGCTAAATACTTACTCTGCTTATGTTCCCTCTTCTTTTGGGCAGCAGCCCACCCCTAAATTTGATTAACATGAACTGTACTCTCAGGTGTGATGACAAAGGAACTCAGAGGATGCTTCACAGATTTCAACCTGAATTATCTGGGCTACTCTAGGCAGAGCAGATCACACACAGCCTTTCTTAACCCAGCTAATTTGAACTGAAATGGATTAGACAGTACCTGAATGGGAAGACACACCAACAGATGCAGAGGAACAAGAAAGTCCAACAGCCAGAAGCAGTAATGTCTTCTGCTACTACAACCAAGAGCTAGAAGAAGCTGCCCCCAGTCCAAGTTTTCCGGTACTTTTCCCAAAGCACATGTGCATGGCATTGGAGGATGGGGTGGGAAACGCTCCTAGAGGAGCGGGGAGGGAAGAGAGATAGCATTTACCGACATATCCATCTCTTTGCAGCCTTAGAAAAAGTATTCATTTAAACTTACATTTGAAAATTCAAATAACAGCGATAAACTACCAAAGATCATCAGGTAAGAAAAAATTATGAATGCTCAGAAGGGAATCTCTGCAAACAGAATTCCTGTAAGAAACTTGAATCTCATTTCCCATTCAGTAGACTGTATTAACTAATAATGTAGAAACGAGTGGTTCAAACATCTGAGTCATTTCTACCTGCATCCACTGTATACTCCTCCCTTCAGCTGTATCCAAGTCGTATAAAGCCACAACTTCACACTGGTATGGTCAGGCACAAATTACTAAGTCACATGGTATTTTTCAAATAAAACTGAATCATCGAAAGGACAAAGAGAACAAACAGCAAAGGAGCTCACTGCAAAAAACATGGTGACTTCCTACCAACCCTCAAAGAAAATGAGGGGGGAAAAAAGGCAAGCTACATCTCCAGCCTGATTCAACAGGGGTTTTTACACTTATTTTTAAGTCTTCAACTGTATTTACTATTTTAGTAATTCAGATGTTCATATATTCCTTTTCGAAAGCTTCATGCCCTGTCATACAGTGTCAAACATGCTATATATGCTACTTCATCTCTATACAGCCAAATCAGATTTCTGGGAAGAAAAAAATAAAAGGAATGATGAGCGAAAGGTTCCTTGTCACAGCATTACAATTTATAGAAAAGATGAATCTGTCTCAGAGTGATCATATTAAGTGGATGAAGCAGTTATGTTTGGGTTTGGTGAGGGTTCTTTTAAGGCTGCTTTACAGGGACATCAGTCCAAAATTCAGCAGGAATAACGGTGTCTGTAATTTCCCAAGTACTTCTGTCAATATGTCCTTTTAAGTCTCAGTCCTTTTTTTAAGAGCGATGTCTCACTGTAAGCAGCACTAAAATAATGGGAACCACTTAAAGGTCTCATCCACAATTTTTTATTTCAGTTTCTGTCCTTGCTACCATTAAAGCAACCATACCTACGACAGCACAAGACACACCAAATTTTCAGCATCTGTTGGTTTCTACGCTACTCTTCTGCTTAGGTGCAGTTTCTTTTCTGGCTTCAGTGATGTATGTACAATCCACTGCTAGAACAGGAGATCCAGCATAGTGCTCACAGCCACACATTTCCATCGCTGCCCTTTGGCCAGTACTGTTTTAGATCAAGTTGAGCTCATCAACTCAATCAACTGTGGTTTCAGAGTGGTTTATGTCAATCTAAAAGCAACGCTATACAATTAAGCTAACCAGAATACTTGCTGCTGCTTTTGAAAAGAGGAAGCTTCATTTCCCTTCCCTCTTTCCCTATCCTCCACTTTCACTCACATGGCTCTTTCTATCTTCTCTCTTGCACTTGTGGAGCCAATTTCAATTCATAAACCACAGATGTAAAATGATCTGGGACTAGTTTTCCACCAGGTTAGCAAGTTAAGCTAGAGCATCCTGGAAACCATTTAAGTGCTAGAATGGTTGCCAGCTAAGTGGCAGGATCACATGGCTGAGAGCATGACTCCCCATTTATGCCAGCAGGAAAGCCATAGGAGAGAAAAAAATTATGAGAAGACTTGGTTCAACACGTGTGCTTCTTGTTCTCTTTCTTGATTGGTGCTGCTATTTGTCTAATCTCATTGTAAGCCAGTTCACAGAGCTAAACCAACAAAAAACCCATTCATTATTTTTTGGCGAGGGTTGTTTTCTGCCACTTTAATTCCCTGAACCAGCTCGGCAAAGGAATCGGGCAAGCATCGGCACCAGTGCAGGGAAGGGGGCAGGAACACACAGGGAGATGAGGACAGGCTGGGGCTGATTTAAACTGTCACTGAACCGCATACCCTGGAGCAGATCTGCATCACACCGTAGTTAGAACTGACAGTAATCTGTGCCTGTACAACGGGAGGCCTTCAGCACCGCCGGGAGTGCCCGCAGTGCCAGCGCCGAAACATCCCAGCCAGGACCAACCTGGGCACGAGCTTGGACGATTACGTGTCAAAGCCGAAGAGTCACAGCACTCTCACCTTCAGAAATACTATAAAACATTAGCTAATTCTCTCCCTTGCAACACCCCTGTGAAAATGTGCTCTGTAATTCCCATTACACAGATTTAGCCCAGAACAGCAAAGCAAGCAAAACTGGTGACAAACTCAGGATTGGAACCTGGTAAATCCTCTACAGCAAACCAACACTTCATCACTCAGCTGTGTTATTAACCCTAAACGAATTCAATTAGTCAACAGCAGTTTATAAAAAACTCCTTTTGCAAAGACTTTGTAATGCACGATAAAGCTCACAAATATAATATAGTTAACAAACATGGGTATTTCCTGGATAGCTGTGAAATAAGAAACTCGAGAAAGGAATAATACTGGGAGCTAAGTAATTATTTCCTTTTCTATAAAGAAAAATAAGCGTGCATGAAGCAGGATGAGGGCCTATTCACACAATTCAAGAAATGCAATGCAAAGAGCTCCAGAAAGGAAAACACATCTAATGCATTTTTTTCCTCAGCATTGTCAAACTGTTTCGTGTGAAATACAAGCAATTACTTAATACACATTAACCAAGAGCAGTATCTTTCCTTAAATGTATCTCCTACACTCAGCCCAACAAATCCCACACTTAACCTGCCCTGTGTAGCAATGAAGCACATTTGGAAAAGGGGAGGGGAATTTGTTAACACAGAAGCAAATCTCTGCAGTAGTGAACAGCCAGCACTGTAAGTCTATCCAGCAGCATGAGATAGTCTTTCATTCACATTCCAGCTTAAGCACAGCCAAGCAGATCACATTTGGGACACTCAAGTCATACTTAATTTTGTTCAACACCTTCTTTAGACAACAGCTCTGTCACCGAGACTGAAAACACATATGTCATAGAAGATAGTCATTTGCCAGGATTGTCACTGATTCTCCCCAGATAAAAATAATAAAGCTGAAAGTGCAAGTAGCAGAGGCTGCCTAATTGTCAGCTGTATAAAACAGCTGTATCAAGATTATTGTCCCGAGGGCAACAACAGTTTAAGAGGAAAAGAAAAGGATGCTGCAACCTGTTTTGAAGTCTTGAACTCTACAGGAGCCAAAATTTGAGGAAAACAAATGAAAACTTACTGCATGCTACAAAAAACTACTGCAAATTGGCCAGAGAACCAGGAGAGAAAACAAACCTAGGGGGAGACTTGAACCCTCTGTAACAGAAAGAAACTGGATGACAGATGAACCAAACCAAAACATCCTGGACAGCACAGGCAAATCATTTCCCCCAGAATCCTTTGTATCCTCACACATCTGAATATAAAGGAAACAGCAAGAGTGAGCTACTCTGAGTGTGGAACTTACTGCTTGAAATCTGAAAACCATGATTTAAGTGACACTGGTGTTCCAAATCCCCTTTTTCTGGCCAATAAATGATTATAACGAAGCTGAAGGAAGAACAGCCCTTCTTCACACCATGTAAGAGACTCCCAACACAGACTGTGTTGATGCTTCCTTAGGCTTAACAGACAGACCAAGATGAAGGGAACCTCGCCGATTCCGTCAAGTGAGGCACCTCCAGACACCGCCACTCGCTGGGACAAGCGCTCAGAAGGTATCCACAGCCAGCATCAGTAGTCAGTATTAACACTTACTGCTTGAATTATGGCTGCAGGCTAATCTTTGAGAAATTGATAATGACAGCAAACTTGAGATTTTTTTTTTCTCTTTAAACGACAGGCTGGGAAGCTCAAATTCTCCCCCTTCCGTCTGGGAAGTGAGGGGTAAGGTCTAGCTCCTCTATTTTTAAAATCACCATACTGACACACACCTCCCCAGTTCTGCTCCACATGGCTACTGGCACAGCTTAGCCTGTCTTCCAACCAGATGTCAGACTGCTAAATTTTGGTTAGCTCTGAAAAAGAAAAGGGGGAAAAACAAAACAAAACAACACAGCATCACCCTGATAACTGAGAAGATGTAATCAGGTGGTGGAATTATTTTAAACAGAGGACAAGCCTTTCTTCTGCCTCAAAAGCTGAAAAGACAGCCAACATAGAATATATTCTCCTGATAAAAATTAGGAAGCACTGCAACAGTAGCACAACCCTCCACTTTCACCACAGCCAGGTAGTCCATAGGGAAGAAAAAAAACTTCTTTTACTCTCTGACCCAACACACATAAAGATGGTCCAAAAAGCAGCTTAAAATCTGACGTCTACCAGTGATAAACTAAAAGTCCTTACTCGAGACTGAGAGGAAATACCCACTCACTGGTCTGAGCACTTTCTGAGAAGTGAAGATGATGCCAAGGTCTGGGAAAAGGTGCTTCCCACTAACGTGTTGTCTATGGGCTTCACTGGTGAAGACACATTTCTATCCACAGCACATTCCAGTAAAATTTTAAGCTCCAACACAGGCACGCACATATATGTTTGAGAGAAACACATCTCTATTTTGGCATGTAAATACCTGAATTCACCATCATAAGCCTTAAGACTGCACAAGGCCACTGTCCAGTATTCCATTCTATAAAAATTACTAAAATGTCAGCGACAAAGAAATTTTGGTTGCAATGCACAATGTACATTTTTATCATGCTGGATAAAATATCTACAGTCTCAGCAGTGGTTAAATTGCTGCTATAAAGGAAATTGTCCTCAGATAAATGGTTTCCCTATGAGAAGGTTTCAGTGCTACACCTCACCCCAGGTCAATAAATCAAATTAACTGCACCTTGTCCTCTGGCCAATGACATCATCGGCTTGACCACATCTCATGAAGCGAGTGCAAAAACATATGCTATTTAAGGCATGAAATCATATTACTGCTTTTTGTCCAGCCAGCCTTGTGCTGTTGGTCTGTGAAACAGTCAGTCACCTGAACAGTCTCATTACGGCTTCTGCAGATTTATTTTTTTTTTTTCCTTCTAGTATTCAAGGCCTGTCTTCACCAAGGGTGAAGAAAAAAGGATAAATAATCTGCGTCGTTATTTTTCGAATCAAAGCGCTTTTCATTAGCTGCAGCGCGGCATTTTGGGACAAATTAAATTTGGAACCGAAATACGGAGCATGCCGGCTGCACTCGCACGTGAACTCTCTTCCTAGTCGCGTTTCAAAGATGTTTACATGCTAATCTGGCTCTACTACTCTGAAGTACCCTGCTGTTCCGTCCTTTTTCTCCACAGGGTGAAAACAATGGTCACTAATGAAAACCTGCACAGTTTTATCTGAAACCCAGCCCTGCATATATATTTCCCTTTTTAAATTACTGCCTCTAATAAAGTAGCCCATTTATTTTATTTCTGAGTAGACTAATATCTGGTTTAAAATTGAATTACACCAGACCATTTAAGAGGATTAATTTCAATTTTCACTTGGTGTTCTTATGACACAATCATAGAAAACTTATCTTCCTTTCTAGACCCTGTGCTGCCTAGTGGTATCTTCTGTCTTGAAAGCCAAATCTAAATGAAAGGGAAAAAAAAAAAAACCCAACCCAGAACAGTCAAAGATACAAGCAGCGACAAAAGCATCTGACACACTGCACTGTTAAACTGCATCCACATTAAGTAAAAAGAAGGTGAATAAGATTATCTTCAATGTATTCAATTCTGTTTGTGTTCAGAGGGAGGAGGAAAGCTGTTCAGATTTTGAGTGTGTCTTCTATAGCTCTCTCAGTGCCAGGAAACGTAAATTAGAAGCAACTCTCCTTTAAGGAAAAGAATCAAGGACAAAGGGACCAAAAATGCCCAAGCCTCTGAAAAGCAGATATGAAAGGAACAGCTTTACAGTCTTGAGTTGCTATAAATTAAAAATAAGCTCCTTATTTAAAAGACATGAGTGTTTGAGAATCTATGAGCAGATCTGATGCTGCTCAAGCCCCAGGAGGGTTTTGTTTTTGCTGGCAGGGGTGGAATGGAGATGGGGGGGTCATTTTGGTTATTAGTAAATAAATCAAGCAGCAGAGTGAGGCCTAGGCGCTTGCCAGAGGAGCCAGGGCCTGGCTCTCCCCCTCCTCTCCTCACACAGCCTGGGTTTGATCTCGGGGCCCTGTGGGTTTGCCAAGAAAATTTAAAAAAAAAAAAAAAAAAAAAAAGAGCGAGAGAGCGAGAAAGAAGAATCATATTGAACCACAAAAGCACATGGGGCGAATGTAAAATATAAACACGGCGTTGGGCTCTGAGTGGCTGTTATTAAAGGTCTGAATTACTAAACATGAGAGGCGGGGAAAGCCGGGCGGCCATTTCAATAATATAAACCTCCCCGAATTAGACATGATTCAAATGAGACGTAG
>JAWMRA010000033.1:4563527-4701971 GCA_035584735.1 Pseudotriccus pelzelni | reverse complement strand
AATCACAAAAATACTTTTTTTTTTTTTTTTCTGTGAGGAAGATCAAACTCTGGAACTGACTGTGGTGGTCTCATCTTTACAGATAGTTAGAACTCCTCTGAGCACAGCCCTAGGCAAACCTACAGTAGCTGACCCTGCTCTGAGCCCAAGAGTCAGAGTAGACGATCTCAAGGGGTTCCTTTCAGCCTCTGCCTTTATGTGTTTTTTGTGAAGTATGCAAATCATTTAGATATTTGTTATTACACATATTTGTACACCGGCTCAGAATGGAGACTGTTTAGTTACAAGAAATATTCATTTCGTGCTCTCTACTTTTCTTGCTTTCATTTTTAAGCAACAGAAAGCAACAAAGAAGACTGCTGTGGGAAGAGCCTTTTTTCTCTTAATATTGAAGCCATCACTGTTCGATGCACTGCTGCTGAGTCAGACTAATACCAAAATTTATACCACAGACAGTGTCATCAGAGATCACATTGCTACAGCGTACTACAAATGGAAGGTTGAGAAGCTAGATGCAAAGTATAAGCATGCTATCCTGAAAAGACAAGAAGAGGTAAGAAGATACCTTAAACATTTTCAAAGATGAGACTGTTGCGTTCACAACTACTATGATGCTATGTGCTTGGCAAGCAGCAGAGAAGACTGAATGGAGATAGATTGTTTTGAATAGTGTCTGTAAAACAGAAATGAGAAGTTGTTTTTGGGGAAGTTTGTCATGAGCTAGTAACTGTGCATCAGGCTTAAACAATTCAAATAGCATTTAAACAATTCAAAATAGCATTTGACTCTTTCCAACTGTTAAAAGTTCATGTGAAAACCAATAGAGCTTAAGTAGCATCAGATTAAGTGGCAGCCTGATACTTAGAACTTCATAACCAAATTGTGTTGTGAGAGTATTAGTTGTAAAACAGCCATACGAAGAAACAATGTTTCCCTATTAAGAATTTCTACGATATGATGATAACAAGTTCTATGCTGTGCCTTGTTCCTTTTTTTTTTCTACTCTCAGTTAATGTGTCTTCTTTCTTTCTGTGGAAGGAAGTAAAATTCTAGCAAACTTCCAGTAAAATGGCAAGGAAAGTGCTTTAAGAAAGAGTACAGTGTAAAAGAATTTGTCTTAAAAACAGATTATCCTGCCAGCAAGGGAGGACCAATCATAAAAAATTATCCCAGCATCAAATTTTTCCCAGAGGCATTAGTAAGGTGTCTTAGTCTAATAATGTATTTCAGAATAATTAGAAAACCTCAAAAGGGTTTTGTTGCCTGGAAGAGGTTTTGTGGTTGGTAAAGGAGGCATCATACAAATGGTTGTAATTTTAAGGCTTCATTTTCAATTTTTTTTGCTTAAAGAGGGCAAATAGTGTTTCTATTCTCTGCACTGCAGAGAAGACATGAAAGAGATGTTATTGAAGATGAGATAGTCAATTTACCTTTTTATTATGCTAGCAGCAACATGCTTCAAAAATAGGTAACTGTGCTCTATCTCATAGAGCATAGGGCATATCCGTATGAATGTAATCAGGCTGTCACACTGGGACTCAAATTTTGACTTCCAAAACCGCAAAGCCACAGAAGTTTTTGCCCTAAGTTTTCTTCTGGAGTCAGGTAAATGGTGGATTTACTATATCCTAAAACTGAACTGTGCCAAAGATCCAAATAAGTCTTAAGCTAGAACAGCATTTTAAGTCATCTGATCAGCAACTCATCTAGTTGTTCAAAGAAATATAACAGCAGTGCAAGTCTTTCTCCAGCACCTGAAGTATTGCTAAGATCCTTGGTTGGGCAAGTCATCAGCTCTTAAAGGTCACACAGTCTAAGTACACTGTAAGTGTTGTAAGCTGTTCTAAGGAGCGCAAACGGTGTGTGAACTAAAAATCACCAGCAGCTTTGTCAGAGCATTATTGATTTGTAGGCACATATGATGCATTCCTATTTCGCCCCAAACATTTATTAAAGTAAGCTTGCTAGGCCCATTTGGTAGATGCTGCACATTATTCAGTGTGGTCACTGCTTTAAAACAGCAGTGGTGGTTGCTGCTTTAAAACAGCCTACCAGGATGGTGCTGTTTTATTACATTGGTGGCAATGCTTTGATTCACTAGAAGCACATTCACAAAAGATCTGGGTCATAAAACCTAAGTGCTAACGAGGAATTATGGCTTTCAGACCTTTCTACTACGCAAGATGGCACTAAGTACATAGTTTATGTCTTTATTTTATATTTGGCCAACTCTTTTGTATAGTTAGCAACAAGCTTGCATGAAAATTGCTACCTGTCAGAGGTTTTGTGGCCTCCCAAGTGGTGGAAAACAAGCCATATGCTTGGAGCCAGAACAGGAGGGTAGACAAAGAATGCAGTCTTGAAAATGTATGAGTTCCTGTTCTGCTGTAGCAGGTGTCTAATAGATGACCTGACATTATGTCATTTATGATTCCTAAACAAGATGAATTGGAGTAATTCTAAAAGCTAGAATGATATGTAGGCTGTATGTTATGTGTTTGTCTGTAGTCACAAAGGCTAGAGGGTTCTGTTTCGAGGAAGAGTTGAGATTCACTTGTCAGTAACTAGAGCTCTTCAGAGACATGAGATATCATAAGGCATGATAAAACCACAAAAAATGGCAAATCTGATTATGCAAGTTGAAATATGCAGCCTTGAAGGCAACTCCAGGATAATGCAGATAAGGTAAACATTTAATCTAAGCTCTGATCATTTCAGACATTGCTGTTACAATGCATCATTGTTGTGCTAGATTTTCAATTACTAACTGTAAGGAAATGCAAGGCATTGTTCATCAATTACAAAATCGCATTGTATTTTCCCACGTGTGTCTTATCTGTGGCATTTATGCTTGCTTTGTACTGAAGTTTTCATAAACAGGTTTGTTTACATGGGTCAGTCTCTTCTCCCAAGGAGCAAGTGATAGGACAAGAAAAAATTATCTCAGGTTGCCCCAGGGGCATTTGGATTGGATATTAACACAAATTTCTTCACCAAAAGGACTGTCAAGGATTGGAACAGGCTGCCCAGGGAAGTGGTTTAGTCAGCTTCCCTGTAGGTATTCAAAAGACTAGAAGACACAGTGCTCAGGGACATGGGAACCCAACCTTAATAATTTTAACTTTTCCAACCTTAACAATTCTATGAATTCTGTAGTTGGGGAATAGCTACTTCAAAAAATAGTCACATATGAACAATAGTGTTCATGTGGCAACAAAGAATTATGACTCATTTCTGATTATTGCTTTGTCAGTGTTCAACAGCTATTCAAGTCGTCTCTCTTTTTCTGTGTGTGATGTGTGAGGACTTGGCCATGAGAATGATAACTTTGTTGTTCTTTTATTTAAACTTTACCACTTGTTCTGAATTGTAATTAGCATGGTATTACGTCAGTGAACAATCGGATTTTTTAAATAACCAGGAATCACTAAGATATGTGTTTTTAAGCATTTGGTTATTATTTCTGAAATACACACATTTCCGTATATCCATGTATCCATATATATATGTATCCATATACAACTGTAGGTATATAGCTGTTGAATAATTGTATACTTTTCATTGTAGTTAATTGTGATCATTTATGATCGCTAAGAATTGGATTCTTATTATTAGTGAATGATTTAGCTGGCTGCGGTGCTTTTCTATGCTTACCTTTTATGGTTTGTAGGAGGTTTTTTTTCCTGTAACATAGGTCTAGTTAAAGAACCATTTTGGTTATGATGATAACTGTTCCACTACATTAGGCTTCCATGAAACATAGAGACATCTGTTTCCACGTCTAGATTTTATATTATTGCAGCTTTCTGCACTGTGTAGACTGCATGTAGAGCAACAGAAAGTAGGTGCACAATGAAGGTTTTACTTAAGCAAACATATTAATTTCTTATATATCAGGTCTTCTGCTTCTTTCTTTTAATCACATCACATTTGCACATCTTAGGACATGCAAACAGAGTAGCAAATAATGCATAGTGAATGCTTTTCTTTCAGTAAATTCTCTTAAAACGTGCCTTGGCATGTCAAATAAGTTGTGCATATGTCCCAGTGTTCTGTCTATAATATTGCCAATCAGAGGTGTGATTTAGGAAGAGGTTATAGACCTGTGTACTCTCTCTTGTCCGGTTTTCTTATGTTTCACCAACATCCTAAATCAGAGAACTAGAAATGTTAAAGGCTATGTCCAAACCTATGCCCTTTAATATCTTCTGTATATGGTTGTGTTTATTCCCTTTTTGAACTTCTTGATACTGTTGTTTCATGGCTACAAATCCAACAGTTTCATCACTCACTCTGAAAGAAGTACTTTCTTTTATCTTCTAAATCCATGTCCTAAAATTTTCATTGCTAAATGATTGTCTTCCATTTTGTGTTTGCAGGATTTGGTGAACAATTCTGTCATCATCTTGCCCAAGTTCCCTCTAGCAGGTTTCACAGTTTTTATTTGTAAAGCAAGTGCTCAGTCTCCTTAATAATTTAGTTTTCCTATGCTATGTCCTGTTTGAAAAGTAGTGCACACTTAGTGTACACTAAGAAACTGTATTACTGAAAATATATGCACATGATTTCAAATAATCTGATAAAGAGAGACACGATATAAATTATATGTATAGATAAATATAGGTATAAATGTATAATTTAGCTGTTGTATATTATGGCCAAGAAGGCCAATGGCATCCTGGCCTGGATCAGGAACAGTGTGGCCAGCAGGAGCAGGGCAGTGATCCTTCCCCTGTACTCAGCGCTGGTGAGGCCACCCTGGAGTGCTGTGTCCAGTTCTGGGCCCCTCAGTTCAGGAAGGACATGGAGGGGCTGGAGCAGGTTCAAAGAAGAGCAACGAGGCTGGTGAAGTGACTTGAACACAAGCGCTATGAGGAGAGGCTGAGGGAACTGGGTGTCTATATTGTACTTTCAGTGATTAACAGAGGGTAAAAAAGGCAAATTGCATCCTGCTTTGAGGTTCCAAAGCTGTGCGCATCTCTAATAATCCTATTTAATCAGATTTTCTCTATTTAGCTTTTAAAGTTGAAGTTATTGCATATGTCAGAGGTATCTATTTTCCTTTCGCAACTAATCAACAATTGGGTAAATCTCATGGGAGTAGGTTTCTGTTACTGTTTTTCTATAGAATATTATTTTGTAGACAAAGAAACACAAAACTTCTGCCCTGCCATGAGTCTCTTTTCTAGAAAACGGAAGAATATCCTATTGAAGCTGCATAGAAATGATCCTATTATACGTGAACCGTTTAGAGCACAGTGGCTTCCTAACAATTAGAGCTTTATGTGTTTTGTTCACAGCTTATATAAAAATTCTCAATAGACTATTTGCCCTCTCCTTCTCCCACAGAAAGTTTGAAAAGACATCAGTAAAGATTCTTTATGGCATCTAATTTATTCTCTTGAAATTACCTGCAATTCCTTAGTAAAAGAGACATTTTGCAATGAATTATCTCTCTGCCAATTACAACCTCTCTCATCGTGTTCTGGCTCTGCAAGAGCACCAATGTGACAACTTCTCCTGGTTAGGAAAAAAGGCAATGTGTTTTTTTCTTATGGCAGTCTGATTTTGTTTCTAAATTCACAAGTCAGCCTTTGTAAACTGTATTCAGAATTCAGGTGGAAACACTTTGTTTTACAGTTCTTTGTAATATACCTTTGAAGACCACAGAAGCATGGAAATAGGGAGATGGTGGTGATCTCTCTCCCATAAAACAGCTAATTACATGATCATCTTGAACCCTCTGAAGTCAATTACTGTAATTACTGCAACTATTGTGTTGTCATATTTCATTTGGAACAAAATGGTAGCATGAGAGAAAACTGCCAAATATGGTGCTGCAGACTTTTTGCACTTTACAGAAACGTGTTTAAAATGAAAGCTTCTGTCAACCCCACAAACTATCCATAAGCTCAGGAAGAACAGTCACTTTTTGCAGTGCTCCCTGCTAATTAAATCCCTGTGAAATGGAATAAGCTTAAATAGAGGGAGAAGGCTCATCTTCAGTATTTCAAACACAGCCCCAGCAGTGCAGAGAACACAGAAGAGGCATCAGCACTGTCCAGGAGATCCATTTCATTTTCCTCCCAAACAGAACAGCTATTCAGTGTCATCTCCCACCTTCAATTCCACACACCCCTGCAAGAAGCCCTGCACAAACAGGAGATATTCAGCCATCACTGTGGGCAACCAGCAATCCCCAAAACAGCAAATTGCACTGGATAAAAACTTTTCCATCCTCAAGAGGTTTTCAGGAGTTTGCTTGGCTTAAACTATAAGCTTGAATAACAAAAACCTTATAATACAAGGTTAACCTCAACTTCATCCTGATGGAACTATTTATCTGTCATACAAAGATGGGTATATTCTCTGTGGGCAGCTTTTTTTAAGGGCACATACGCAAGCTATTTTCTCACTACAGTGAGGATGTCTAAATAAATCTCTTACAGGCAAGTAATAGGAAATATTTCAGCTCCAGATGACTACACTCAACTATTTCCCAACCTTCAGGAAAGCCGCCGAATGTCTGAAAGTATTAGCACTTCTAAAAGAACAAAGACAGAGACATTTACCAAACACTGGTAACAACTTCTGCATTAGTCCTCCATTCTAACTTCAAATGCAAACCCCTCCAATACTCATTACCACACAATATGTGCCACACTGTACACTCCTATTCCGTCTTTTGCTTCGTTGAAACAGGTTACAGATGGTGACACAGGCAGCAATTTTTCCAGGCTTTAAGATGCCGTAAATATTTAAGCCTCTCTCCTGTAACTGCCTACCTCAGGAAAGGCTGAGCAGATTCTCCAAGGAGCAGTACTGGAACAGATATGGAACTGCAGGCTGTGCCTACGGGCCTGCACGTTGCATTTTGATTTTAGTACCACTGCGGTCACCAGAAATGTGCTGGCTCTGTGTACACGGGGCCTGGCAAAAATTCTTTTGAAAACCGTTGCACAGATCATCCTTTATGCCCCATCAAGCCTTTTAAACACTAGCCCTTATTCAAGCACAACATCACATCCCAGAAAAACTGTGTCACACTGGCACACTCTTCGCTAAGGTAGAGACTTGGATTTGACATCATTCACCTTCAGCATGTCGGGCACGTGCTGCAGGAATCAATGCAAAGAGAGAGAAGGGCTAAAATCCTTCTTCTGTCCCAGTTCACTTCTTTGCCCTTCTCCTCATGTGTGTCACACAGCCATGATAAGGCAGGATGTCAGCAGGGCTTCAGTAATGGATGGCACCATGCAAGACTAAGGAAGAACATGATTTTCCTAAGGAATTATAGAGAAACCACAAAATAGATAATAACTTTTTGGTGCTGTCTTCAAGCAATTCAGGATTTCATGCTTAGGGTCTCAAAGACAACATAAATTATTTTAAAAAAAATCAGAACCATTGCAAATTAAAGAACACTGTAATCTCAAATGAGGTAGGCAGCATTACAACTTTTTCTAAGAAAACCCAGGTACTTTGTCTGTCTTTCTAAGCTACTTCCTGAAGACATGGGCAATAGTAGGCCTGCAGAAGTTTTTGTGGGTTTTTTTTTCCCTTTTTTATATCATTATTTTGAGATTAACTCTGTCTTAACTGTTAGAGAGAGCATTTCAACAGATGAAGGAGAGTGCAGTACTTTTATACTGACATGCATGATGAAATAAATAGTTTCCATTCCACGGAATTAAATTTATTCCATGTTCTCACAATGCCTACTTAATAGTTTTGGGACTGTGTGTGTGTTTCCCTTAGAAGAGAAAAGCAGAATGCACTCCTCCATTTTTTTCTCCTCCTGGATCTAATTAATCTCTGATTTAAATGCAAAGGCCAATCCAGGTTGCTCCTGAGACACTGTGGGACTCTACTAGGATCTTTTACATTAAGACTTTTTATGATAACGATTATATGATAAAGAGCATCTGGAGTCTAACACAATATTAAACACTATTTCTTAAAGGTGCAACCCTGTTTTTTCCCAATTTACCACTCAACCTTGCTGCACTTATCCTGCCTAGCTTAAGGGAAGAGTGCATTTTCTTCCAAGTAGCCTGTATCAGTTAGGACAGCATCAGCAAAGCCTGGTGGGGGGACACCACTAGTTTTAACATCAACCAGAGAGGGAGTTCTGCATCTTCAGACTCACTTGAGACAACTCCCTACTGTTTCATTATCTTCTACATAGAAATTATCTGCTATTTGGCTTATGTAATTTGAAAACCAATATCATTAAAGTAGAAAACCTCCATGCCAAGGAGGGAGACAGCTTTGAGAACTGTGTCAATCTGGAAAGTGACCATTTCTCGTGTGAATCTTCCTGCTGTCCTGAGGGCTGATGAAAGCTACACACATCCGTGACCTCAGAAAGCAGGGAATCAGGCAGAATATAGGAAAGATAAGGCTCTGTTTTAATTTTTAACCTGATTCCCCAAAGCCTAAGACTTTAAAGGGCACACACTGTTGTTGACTCACACACTTTGGGCTTTCACTCTGCTGTACCCCACTGCAATTCAATGGAGACAGATTCTGCTAGTTTAAGGACAATCTAAATTTTGTATTTCTTTGATAAGTAGAAGAAACAAGCAGAATAATCATGATGTTATGATCTCCTTTTGCACACAACTAGTTTACAGATAACGAAATAAATCATTAAAAGTAGGCAAGGAGAGGCAAAACCAGGGATAAGTCCCAAAGGTTCATTGATTTATCCACAATTTGCTTCTTCCTGTAATTCTCTCATATATTGCAGCTACTGCTCAGGTATCTATATATGTACCTACCCAATTAACAGAGATGAGCACTTACAAGATTAGATTTTGAAAGAGCCAACTTCAAAAAGAGCTTGAAACCCACAGTTTTTACTACAGATAGTTGAAAAGGCCTAACTTCTCTCCTTCCCCTTTTTTCAAGTATAGTACAAAATCTTTTTTTTCTCTTTTTGATGAAATATTAAGCATATGTGTGAAAGAAAGTATCAGGAATACGCAAACACTTTGAGAATTTTTTTTCTAATTATTAGATTATACAACTTGAATAACTTTATTATACTACCACACTTCTGCAACTGCACCATAACTGTAGAGAAAGTAGCAGGCTAAAAGAGCAACGAAGCATTTTCACATGTGCTGAGCTGTTTGTTCCAATGTTTTCTCTGTGGTCTTTTTGCTTTACCAATAAACCAGAAATCTTCTCACCTGTACACTGTTATAGCAACCTAAACTTATCACAAACAGAAAAATTCTGCTAATAACTGAGTACAGTGTCCGTATAAGAAAGCAAAGTGTTTTTCTGCATTACTGTAGCTCTGAGATGAGCTCCCTAGCCCACAGGCTATATTACAAGAAGAAAGATGCTTTCCAATTTGAGATATAGTTTCAATCTATAATTAATGTACACATAAATGCCTCATTATTTCTGTAGAGACTCGCAGAAGACATTTTAACTGCACATTTTTAACCAAATAGGACCTATTAGCCAGCAAACTGAAGCACATTATCAAGAAACTTCTGTCCTCAGTGATCTTGAGCTGAAAAAGCTTGTTGAAGCCACCCAGAACAAAGAAACCAAGGAGTTGAGCACTTACTACCACGAAAAACAGCCGGTTGGCTCATAGTGAATTTTTGGGTTCTCCCGGTGTCAGACTAATTCATATGGTCTCAGATTCATGTTCCATGTTTGCACCTGTTATGTTCAGTGAATGAAACCAATAAATACCCATTTTGATTGCTTTTCTAATGTTACTTTGTGGGAAAGTTCATACACTGTCGGAGGAATTACATATAACTGAGGAGGAGCATGACAAGTAATCTCTTAGGAATGCTTTCAAAGGGAAAGATAGCTACCACATAAGACCAAAGACTATAAAACACTAATACAAATATGTAAAATTCTGGACTAAAGACTTGGTACAATGTGACTTAAATCAGCAGAATAAATTTCATCAACGTCCAGGTCTAAATTATTTACTCAGTTTAGAGTATTTCCATAGTCTAAGGTAGTGACAGGAAACAAAAAAACCCTAAGCATCATGACAATATCTGACCATCATTTAGATGCAGTCATTCTCTAGAGAAATTAGTGTAGCCTCAAGACAAACAAGAGTGCTCAAATTTATGTTATAGGTATTCTTCGCTTTCCAAACTCAGAGAAGGCCATTAAATGTGACTATATAAAACCAATACCCAAAGTTGCATTGCTTTTTGAAGAATAAGGATGGAAAGGTCCCCTGGAAAAGGAAAAAAAGAAACCACCTCTTTGTATACCTTTCCACTCCAATTCTTCATGCCACTAGATGTCAAAATGAATATAAGAACCTTTCAGGAACCAGCTTTAACATATAACTAAATTGAAGTCTTATAAATAGGCCAAGAGCCAGAATCATTAGTTTTATTTTCAGTTAAATCACTTTCTTGATAGGATTTCATGACACTGGAAATTTGGTTTCTTAAATGTGCTTTATATGCGACTTCTTTTTTCCCTATGATCTTTATATAAACTATATTTTTTAGAGGGAAGACACTAGAAAAAGTAATTGTTGCATGATTTATATTGTGCTATTAGAGAAATGATCAGACTTTACAAAGATAAACCAGCCCATTGTTCTCAATATGTCCATTATAATCTAGCAGGTGATTGAGGACTTACTATTCCATTGCCACCTACAATTATAGGCAATCTGCTTCCCTGCATTGTCCAATAAGTGGCTGATACTATTTGACAGTATTCCTACCCTTAGGTAATGCCAGGAGGTCAGTGGGACTAATGAAAAATCTGAAACAAGCAAAAGAGATCTAGTTAATTTAGCCAAGTGTTTCTTGACTTTGTATTTATTGTGCTTTTCACACTTACAGGACTCTGCAGTTTCACGAAGCAAAAGGCAACTTATCTTTGCATGTGATTTTGGCTCAGGATTTTTGAACAGAGGAAAAATGAAGTCAGTACGTCAGCTACATCGTTCAGGTCTCAAAATGGCCAGTGCAAAGATATCAGGCAGAAAATCTATCAGAGAATTTTAGATATTCTTTTACTTGAAGTGATCATTCATTTAAATGGTATCTTTTTCAACGGTATGTTCATCCCTACATATAATAAAACTTCCAGGTCTTCTATTTTAAAAATCAACTGTCAATATTTTTGAAAAATTTTATGGATCTTCATTTGTATCTTCACTTTAATCCTGCCTGCTTGGGGAAGAACCACAAAACCTAAGGAACCACTTCCCAAAGGAAAGAAAAGCCATGAAAAAAAGGTGAACTACCCTCCAGTGCGAAGTACAGTAAACTGTAGAGCCTCTGGCAAGGGACTCCAGGAGTCCAGTTTGTCCTTCAGGCAGTGGAGAGAAATCTGCATTACAGTAGAATGCATGGTTGACTGGGGAATACTGGTCAGAATGGTGACATTACCTGCCAGTCAAGGCAAGAGGCATTAAAAAGAAAAACCTTTTTCCAATTACATGCCATTAGGAGTGGGGTTGGTGATATGTTTAATATTCCCAGTGCCCTGTACAAGGCAATCCCCAGGTTTTGTCATTTCTGGCAGTTTTACAACCACAAATGGCACATGGATAGAGCTGCAGGTTGGAAAGAGGTCAAAATCAAGGCCTGTGCTTTCATGCCCAACTACATTAAGGAGCTAAATCCAAGTCCGTGTTTAAGGAGTGATTATACTACACTGAAGGCAGAGCCAAAAGGATTTCTTTGGTTCCTTCAGCAAGTTACCAGTTGATTTCATGGGATCAGACCTCAGAATTACAAGACAATCCACCTCTAGTTTTCCTGTCTCCATATCCCTTCACAGCCCACACAACCTTCTGGGAAAAAGATCACGGTCATAGAATCATTTATGTTGGAAAAGCCCTCTAATATCATCGAGCCCAACTGACAGCACTGACAATCCCCGAGCACTGACAAATCCACCACAAAACCTTGTCCCCAAATGCCACATCTAAACATCTCTTAAGTCCCTCCAAGGATACTTGCAAAAATTTACTGCTTTGCCATCCATGTGCAACACAGACTGTTCCTTTCTCTTTCCAGCACCTTGTTATGTATTTGAACATTGTTCTTATGTACTCTTCAGACTTAATTGTTAGAAATAAAAGCAGACCTTGCTTTCTCAAACAAGCTTCCCTAAATGCAGTTCAGCATTCTGCTCAACACATATGGCCTAAGGAATAAATAAATAATAAAGACATTTGCCCAACCATGTCCACTTTGCCATTCTGCAGAGAGATGCTGCCCTCAGACCCTTTGGGGGGTGATGTTTTGTTGTGGTATCAGGCACGTAACTCATAATTATCGATACCAAACAAGATACTAAAACCACCAGGTGCTAAAAGATGTGATACCAACCTGTGCCCTTCACATCTTGACACCGCTGTCTCTGTCCTGTCCCTCTGCTTGAACGTGGATAACAAAACCGAAAGGTCTTTTCTGCTCACCCACAGCAAGGGCTAGAAGCAAGCCACGCTCCTCCTGCCCCTCCTCTCCCCACTGCTGCTCCCTCAGGGCAGTAGCACATCTCTGCATCTCCAGGGGAGTGAGGGAGCAGGCCTGGGATACCCGGGAGCACAGTGGAAGCTGTGATACCTGCCAGGTGGCTGCAGAGGTGGCACCAAAATGTCATGAACAATTCAAACACCTTGTCCATCATTACCTGACATCACCTTATGTTGCTTCTCTCTTAACAGCAAGAATTTCAAACCATCCGTTACTTAAAATATTCCCAGAGCTTACAAAATTACTAAAAATGTCTCTGAGTGCTGCTGTTCTACTAGATAATTCATTCTTCAGTTTTGAAAAAAATACTCAAAAGAACCCTTATGATCAAAATCAAAACTTGTGTTATCATTTCATATCTTGCATCTAAAAAATTTCATTTAGAATTGTATTTGTTTTCTACTTTTCATGTTTATTTGCTCTTTTACTGAAGATTTTATTTCAGTTTCACCTTCTATCAAGATGGACCTAAAAATATGATCCCAGGTAAAATTTAATATGCACAATAAAATTTACCATGTGGCTGAACAAAAAGTCACTGCACCAAAAATGGTCCAGTCCAGCAGTTTTCTAAATGATGTAGGAGAAAAATAATGGGGCAGAGTAGCAGAAGCCTGACCCTATTCCCATAAGACTGTAAGATTTATCACCTACATAAGCAGAATGCTACAGAAAAGAGATCTATTGACCACAGCAATAACTCACAGCCCAGTAAAGCTAGCTGAGATGCTAGTCTGGTATTTGCTGATAGTACCTTTATTATGTGGCACTCACAATTTTTTTAAATAGCTTTGCTCAACAAGTTACTGTTTTTAATATTATGCACCACCTACTCTCTTTTAGACCAGCCACTTATTTACAGTGCTGATATTCAGGAGAGGGAGGGAAGTTGCAGGGAAGGATTTATAGGAGTGGGGATTTACTGTTTGAATTAAAAACTGTGTTGTCGCAATTGTGGATTTCAGGAGAGGGGGAGCTACAGGCACATGCTATGCTGGTATAACAGAAATATTACTCAGAACAGAAATATGTTTGCATAATACCTTGTATTTGAATAGAATATTTACTGGGGAAATGAAAACTAAAATAAATTTAAAAAAAAAAGAAACAGAAAACTGCTATCACTTGCAATGCACAGACTGAATTCTTGCTGGTTTGGATACATGTAGGGAGATGCTCAACAAGCTTTGTTTGGCAGACCATTTCTTCAAGGACTTGGAGACCAAGGGTCCATGATCATTAAGATACCATCCAACACTGGAAGATGACACAGAGGGCACTGTCACAAGAGGAGCTCGTGCCAGAGCCCCGAGCACAACTCTCTCCTGGGAATTCTGGTGCCTGTGCTCCAGGCTGGCACTGCCAGGGCACCTCAGAGTGCTGTGAAAAGAGCTGTGAGAAGCCGGAACTGGCCACATTCACTTCAGAGCTGCTTTTAACTCAGGCCATCCATCCTAAACCTCTGTCTGAGCTCCACAGCAGTTGTGCCTGGGACCGAGGTGTTCCCCACCAAGCTGGACCCTGCCTTGAGCCCTAATCCATATCTAGAATTATCCTAGAGAAAGGTGACTTTCTTCCATCAACCTTGACCTACCGTGTAGCTATTTTAGTCCAGTAAGAGTAAAACGTCCACGATGGACTGAAGAAACAGTCCTAGTCTCTATTCCCTTCTCCATCTCCACAGTCTCAGCATCAGACACACTTCCTATATTGTCTAAGAATTTAAAAGAGAATGTAATAGGGTTTGGAGGTCCTAAGCAACTACAAGATGTAATAAAACATCTACTTATGATTCTTTAAAAGTTATTTCAATTATTTGTTAAGGGGACTAGTGCAAATATCAAATACTACAGAATTGTAACTGAGAGACCAGAAGCTTCATCCAAAAGGATTCTTGGCTTTAGCTGCATGAAAACATGCTGTAATCAAACCAAAAATGTGAGCATGCTCTAAACAAGGACAAATAAAGTGACAGAAGTATCAGCAGATCCATCGCTCAGCTGGTAATCCGGGCCCCCAGGGAATACCCAGAGGTATCAGGGATCAGTGGCACAGCCCAGGTTGGATGGCACCGGGAAAGACCCGCCAGTCCCACGTGTGGTGGGAAAGGGAGCCTGGATTAACACCCTGTCTACCCCACCACCAACAGGGATGGGCTGTCCTGAGGAATGATTCTGTCATGAGGGGTCTGTGTGTCCGTGCGTGGGAGCACTTGGGAGGTGGGAAGGCACATCGGGGCTCCGGAGGGACCTGGATCCCGCATCCCTTCACTGTGTGGGTGTGGGGAGAAGGGACCTTCACAGGGGAAACAGGGACAAACTGCCCCGGGAGAGGGTTTATCGGACTTAGAGCTGTAAGAGATTTTCCTAAAATACAGACACTGAGGAATCAAAGCGGTGTCCACACTTCCCTCTAACAAACTACAGCTGCTCTCTAAATTTTCTTGACCACTTGCAATCTCGCATGCTACCTGAAAAGTTTGGTGAAATTCATGCCTGAAAACATAAATCTGTGTGGCAAAATGCGTCCATGGAAATACTTCTCAGAACACAGTGAAGGCACAATGTCATATACTTAATGTATGTATTTATTAATACACCACCAGCCTTCAGGGGTCTTCCCTCTGTATTTTCTCCTATAAACCCAGTACTTTTTGACAGGAATCCTTTAAATTTGCAGAGGGAAGCTGTGCAAAAGCCTGAAATTATTATGCTTTTCCACATGAAGCTCTATTTTCACCACTCCTTTGAAACAAAAGCACAGAGACAGTATGAAACAGGAAGAGCTCCTCTCTGACTATCAAAGGTAGACTACTTTCTACATTAGGAACAAAACCATTTTCGTTTCTAGCATGGCCTGGTTGTGAATTCCTCCCAAAAGTTGTGTACAGCTACCTTTACCATAGAACAGCGATCCTCATCAAGAAACAAAACCCAGCCTCTATTCTCTGAACCTCTAAAGATCCTCTTGACAACACTAGTCATGTACGGGAAAAGATCGATGCTTACTAAAGGGAGATGTGCAGCTGAGTAATGGCCCAGTTCTACTTTGGCCTATAACAAGGTTTGAGACCAAAATTTCTTTCAGCCCAGAGGTTCATATTTCATACCAAAGGAAAAAATACCAACAACCCAAACCCCCAAAAAACCCCCACAAAACCAGCAACTGATCTTTGCTCATGAAAATATAATTGCCTCAGGTGAAATCAAGTTATGTAATTAGAGCAACAAAGAAAAATTCTAGCACACAGGGTCCATCTGTTGCCATGTGCATAAATTCTCTATGACTTGCCAAAGTAATTTATCCACCCAGAACACACATCCAAGCCGGCCAATATCTAGTACTGAGCAGAAAGGAAATTTAAAGAAAGGCACATCATTTATCATTACAGACAGCTCAGCAATATTGTGAACAGGGAGCACAATTTCAGTGGAGGGGGAAGAGGGAGTAGGAGCATGAAGATTGGAAATGCTTGCTGAGCTCAGAGCCTGCTGTAACAGCCGCCTGACATCAGGATCTCAAGGGCTACTTCCTCTGAGAAAAGAGCACAGAAAGCCGTGTCTTAACCATTCAACCCTGTCCCAACACATATTGTAATTCAATGAATTGCTATTTTGTGATGGAAAAACTTGCTGTCGGAAAATTTTCAACCGCCCTTGCATAACTTGCAGTGGAATTTAATGTGAAGAATAAACAAACTCACCACTCTATGGCAGTCTTACATTAAGCCTGAAAACCTTCCGGAATTAGCTGTTACAAGAAGCCCACTTTCATATGCTGCGTGTAAAATCCTACCCCTTCCTCCCCTCACTTAGAGGAGTTCTTGCTGTGGGGTTCAATGGAGTTATTCGGTACAAAAACCTTTCTGCTGTATTTTTCAACACACTGTTCTGCTTTTGAGGCTACAAGATGCCAGGGCAAGGCAAGGGTATACACTACTAGGGGTGATTTCACTATTTGATTCACCCCCATCTTGATCAATGAATGGGGTTTAGATTACAGAGCATACTGACACAGGGGTGTAAACTTTGTGCTACGGAACCTCACTGTACTTTAAAATTAAAGATTTTAGCTCGTGGCATCACAAAAGCAGCCCTACATCCATGAGCAGGCTGTAAACAGTGTCTTTGTGAGGTTTCAGGCTCCCCAGAGCTTATACACAAGTCAGCGTTCTGTTGCTCTTGATGGTGCGTCAACGGTGATGCCCAGTGAGATACTCGGAGGCAAAGAGGACGTAAGGCAGCTCCGGATAGGAGAGATAATAGGAGCTGTGGGGAGTAAATTTTACTGGAGGCAGATTTTAAACAAGTAGTTTGGGAGATGTCTGTATTTTCAGGAGCTATTTCAACAGAACTGCCTCCAGCACAGTCCTGGATGAAAGCACAGTTGCAAGCTGCTGAACGTGAGCCCTGCTTAGTCTGTTCCTACCACACTTTACAAGTCTTATTTAACTTTGTAAGTGAGCACAGGCCCTTCTGCTTCCTCCCTCCTTTTGGAGATGCTCTGGCAGAGGCAACCCTTCTGTCTACAATGAGACAGTTTCAGCTTTTCTGGCTGTGAACTAGAAAAGAAAAATCAGCAGTCATTTAACTGTGTGCATGGTCAGGGTGCAACAAAAAAAAATTATTCTCCTCCTGCACGTGTGCCAAAGGAGTTTGTTTTCAATTTTTAATTTCTTGGAGATCCTTGATTTTCCTGTTTCAGTTTCTGAGGCATAGAAACAACCCTGCCCGGGGGCTAAGTTCAGAAAAATCAGCCAGCTCCACAAGAAAAACTAGATTATTGAAATACATGTCTCCTGTTTAGTAGTGCTCAAAAACTTAAATAATTGCCCAATACATATTTTAGCTATCATGAGATCCTGAAAGCCTAAAGTACCGCGCTCAAACAGAGAGAACAAATTAAGGAACAGAAAAAAAATTGGAGGAAAAAAAATCTGAACGCAGAGTATTTCAACAGATGAACAATGAAAGGACATAGTAATAACCAAACATTTCAATAAAAGGTAAAATAAAAGGACAAACACTGGGGACAGTCCTTATTGTTCACAAACCAAGGCTTGTATCTGCAAGTGCTGAGGGAGGAAAGATGAGATCCATTGTCCATTATCCCTGACATGCCAGAAGTACCACATGAGCCAAGGTGGCATTCCCCTCCTGGGTGCCATCAGCCTGCATCCAGCACCATGGAATGCTGCCAGATAATTCTGATCAAGAAGCCAGATTAATCCTGACCAGTCTTCTGTCTGTAGTTCAAGGGATTCCACTGTTTAGATCAGAAGGATGTTTTTGCACTGGGAATGTTGTTCCCTTACTAAAGGCTTTTTATGAGAACACATTTGACCAATGAGAGTTGAGTCAATCTGATTTAGATACACAAACAAAATCAAACCAAACCCAAAACAAAACAAAACCAAACCAGAAAGGCCAACATGAAAACCAAAGCACAATAAAAAAAAAAGTAAACCAAGCAATAACAACAAAACACTCCCCCCCCAAAAAAGTAAAGTAAATTACAACCAAAGGAAAAAGTAACTCCAACCTCAGACTTAAGAAAGAACTCTTAGTTCTTTTTATCACACCTTGATTCCTTTTCCAGTGGGATGTTCACAAAGCTGGTTAGTCCAGATTGTGCATAGTTTCATCAAATGTCAAGAAAAAAATAAAGCTCAGAACACACTGCTACTGGCAAACAACAGAACTGTTCCCAGCTTGAAGGCTCTAAAGTTTAATGTGATGGAGGCAGAAATGACCTTAACAAAAAACAAAAAACAAAGGTAGAAAATATTTCAGTTTTTCGTGGCTTTTAAAGAGAGTCAGAGATGAGCCTGGCTTTTCCTAAAATAGGCTGTAAGTTTTCACAGCACTGACACTTTGTTAAAGAACACATGGAAAGGTTCAAACCAAAATAACGCCTGAAAGCAGAGAACTTGACACCGCATCTGGCCGTGCTTTAAATAGTTTCTGTAGCTCTAGTTAGGACTCTTTCAGCCATGTTTGTTGTCTGATGGGTGATTAAATGACATGTTTTTAAAACATGAAGCATTGGCCATTTTGTGTTGCTGGTGCCACCCTTTTAAATTTCATGGAAACTGAGTGAAACCAACCCAGATTGGTTTTGAAATGCCTCTCACTAACTGTACTTCAGCTACCCAACAGATTGTGCTCATTCATGTAATACTGAAGTGGCATCATTTTTCTGAGGGAAGTTGAAAAATTGTCAGAGAATTATAATTCAGGTGGTGAAGAGATGAGGATCCTCAACTCATACACACACCTACTCCAAGAAAAGGATCATTTCACGGGGGAGGCTGGTGTGTGACCACATGAAACAATCATTCAAACAGTGACTCAGAACCACGTGCTCACATCCACTGTCAGGGCAGGTTGGAAACGGTTCAGACAGAAAAAGGTCTTGTCCCAAGCCAGATTTCCTGTTCAAGAACCTCACTGTGGATCCACAGGCTGAATTCACATTAGTGCTCATTATGGTTGGGGCATTCCCAGAAAAACACGCAGTGTCATCCCCACCACCCCTATGAAAGGCCTTTTGGTCCTTGTCAACAGTGTAACTTCCCCAGTGCTACCCAAATTCCACACAGAGCCAGCATCCTTTCCATGTTATTAAAGGAGGATGGGTGCCAATCAGCCCAAGACAGTGTAGAAGCTGAGCCCTGGCTCAGGAACTTCCAGACACTGACACTCTTATAACAAAATTAATTACTGCTCTATACAGCCCGACTGACAGAAAACCCAGGGCCTTTGACAGTGACATGTCAAAATACAATTCAACGTGGATGTAGTAAGACACACTGAAACTGGCCTCAAGTATAAGTACATCAAACATCAACTTGGAAAAAAAAAAAAAAGAAAAATAAAAGCCCTTTCTTTCTCGTGTCAAGTCACATTTTTATTTTCATGAAAGAACAGTCGATTGAATTTCACCTAAAATAAATAAATAGGTGAAACAAGCCAATAATCTATTCTAATGTAAAATACACAGATCTAGACTAATGAATGTTTGAAATAAAGAGAATAAAGTTAAATTATTCCTACAGAACCTACAGATGTTGTAGGCAGTCTCCAGCACATGTGTTCAGCTTAGTTATTTTATGGAAAGCGCAGCCATAGATCGGCTTTGGTGGAAAGTTCATTTTTATTTATTATGTTTAGCGCTGGCATGTCTGAGCACAGGCTCATTCTTTGCATTGGATAATTGTAATTGGAGATGCAGATAGTTCTTTGTTCTTTATAAGCTTCCTAGGAGGAAATGCAAGGAGCTGTTCTGCAGGGAAGACTCAGGCTCTTGACAAGAACAGCGTTTGCACAATGAGGACTAAAAGCTAGAAATGAAAGAGGGACAGTATTTTAACATATTTTCAGAACAGATTCCTTCTATAAATCTGAATTGCTGCAGTTATCTGATACAAACTTTGGCAGATTTCTAGCAGACCAGATGTCCACAATAAAATGTTATTTAATGTATCAATGAACGGTTTCCAACATGCAAATAACTCAGTTTTTGCAAGCATCTGATGGACAACTGCCAATATGATGGGTGTTCGTTTCAACCGAGCAGAAGTGGCTATAGGGAGTCTTAGTTTTCTCCTAAAAGGACCATGGAAAATATTTATTCATTTCAGGACGGTTCATAATGAACATGTTTGTTTCTAGCAAATAGTCTAGAAACATAACAAAGTTAAGTCATAATAAAATTGGGAATAAAATCAACAATGCCTTCAGCAGCTGAAAGCTGGGGAAAAAAAAAAAAAAAGCAAATTATCCAAAGGATGCTGCTTAGCACTAGTTTTCCACAGAAATTGTATGAGGTGGCAGATTGAGGTGCTTTGGTTCCTTGGTTTTAATTCTGCTTTCTGTGACCCTCTGCCACTGACACAGGTCCAGTGACACAGACCAGCTGGCTTAGTGACAAACTTGTCTTCAGGTACAAGAAATGGGCCTGGTGTATCACGTCCCCCAGACAGAGCACTCCTCAGCACTAGAAGAGATATCTAGATTGGAAATCTTTTTCTCCATAGCCTCCAAGACATCAACAACCACCCCATCCTTCCCAAAGGGCAGGACCCAGGGCAAAAGGCAGCTGCAAAAAAGCAGAGCAGAAGGATTTACAGCTCCAGACCTCTGTCTGGGCTTTTTCATGTTAGCTGTTCTCTCCTTTCCCCCAAATAATTGGAAAAATTCACTCAGCTGATGGGTCTTTTCAGTTTGTCATAATGTGATTTTTAAATAACCACCTTGCTGACATACTAAATTGTCTCTGGATTCTTTTAGTAATCTTATAAGAACATTAGCAAAATCAGTTATGTATGGTATTTACCACTGTAAATCAGTAGCGTGTTCTAATTTATGAGAAAGCCCCTTTCCCTCCGACTCCAAAGGAAACATGATTGACCCTGACACACTTATGTGCTCCAGAGGGGAGACAGTCTGTCATGTTCAATCATTTCTTGATCAAATCCAAAATAGCAAGTTAATTGTTTAATTAAGGGAACAAGGCCCTTGGAAACTTTCGTGTTCTACATAATTTTATAATGGGTCTACGTAAATAAAATAAATAAGATGTGATGGAACGGAGAGAAATTTCATAAGCAAAAGCAGTGCTAAATATCTGTGATACCAATGAAAAACTACCAATGGCCAACCTCCAGTGGCTGAGCCCAACAAAATAAATTGAATTTTAAGTATTTTGGAATTCCTGTGAAAAATAACTGGCACATTTGAACACAGTTGTGCCTCACTTTGGTTATACCATGTTTAAGATAAGAATAGACCACAGAAATAGAAATGTCTTGCTTCTTGAGGCAAAAGTGAAAAACAGGATTAACAAACAGCAAAGCCATTTGTGGGAAATTTTGCTACTAATGCTGCAACATTCCGTGATTTAGAGTGCCCTTTCACATCTTAGGGGATTTTTGCCATCAAAATTGCTGCTGCCTCTATCTGGAGGTCACTTTTCACAGCCAATAAAAGTTCATTTTTATAATACAAAACTCTCAGTTTGGAACTCGACACCAGATACTTAACCATGCACTGATTTATTTATCTGCGAACGGGCCCCCCCCAACGTGATAAATCCCATTATTTATAAAGCAATGTGAAGTGCACCGATTCTTTTTGATACATAATTCATTGGGAACAGCGCACCTGCACTTCTCATTAGTGGAATTTCTCCCAGAATTCTCTGTTGTGAGGAGTTTTCAGAAATCTTTTTCTGTCTCCCAAAACTCTGCCATGATTTTTTTTTCTTCCTTTAGCTTAAATTCATTTAAGTTCATTTAAGCCAAGTCTACATCTAATAGATTTACAAAACAAAAATGATTTTTTAACTTTTTTTTTTTAAGGAAGGGAGAAAGTACAACGAGGTGGATGGGATGCTTGTTGTTTGTTTTAGAAGCATAGCTGTCTTAGGAGACAACTTGTCCCCTCCTTAGGAGAGGGAGGAGGGAAAGGAAAATGAAAAATAAAAGAGAACAGAAGAAGAGAATGGAGGAAAAATAAAGAAAAGGAAAGAAAATAAAAATAATTTTAAAAAGGGAGTCAGATGTAGGAGCTAATTCCAAGCCCTAGAGATGAAAAGGAAGGCAGCTGTCATCTCAGGAGTAACAGAGGATACAGAGAACATTTTTTTTATTATTTTAGTTTTTAATAGAATCTGAATTGCAAGACTCACTCAAAAACCTTAACATTGCACTTCACCTCCCCAAAACTTCATTATTAATTTTGAAGTTATGAGTTTTCTGAAACAGTAACAATTAAGTTCTTTTCTCTCTTTTACTTCATTTTCATTGTGATGTTTCCTGTCTTCTCACCTTAATTATATGTGAGAAAGATTCTAAACTTCTAGCATAACTCAGTTTTATGAGTAGAGTACTTAAAAAAAAAAAAAAAGCCACAACAGAAACAAACCATAAATATTCTGAAATTCACATCAAAATAAGCTGAACAAACTTTGCTGAACACATACACTTCAATTCTTTTTTCTTACACCACTGTGTATGTATCCATACGTGGATAAAATCCCCCTGATGTACAGCAGGCAGGATGAGGTGGGAAACCAGCAGGAAAGCAGAGTGTGCTCCTCTGCCAGTACCAGCTCACAGTTGCAGAAGGAAATGAAGTAATCCTGCCTGGCTTCATCAGTGTTTAATCAAAACCTTCCTTTTCCCTCCCATCAATTAAAAGATTTGCAGGAGGCAGCAGAGAGGAAAAGGTAATAAGTCAAAAAGTGATGAGGGAACTGGAGGGTCACATCAATAAAGAGACATTTTTTGTAACAGTTGTCTTTGCTCCAGAATGAACAGAGAAGCACACAGAATCTGCTTTCTCCAGCCACGCTGAGGAGCTGTGTAAAATCTCTGATGAGACAAAGATTTCCTTTAAACTTTTATAGGAATGAGAAGGTCTTCACTAATGAGAGTTTAAGGGAATTTCTTAAATCTAAAGTGAAGGATACCAGGAGTTGAACATAACCTGAGGGTTTTCCTGTACATGTTCGCTAATATTACAAAGAGCTTTCAGAAAACCCTCTGAAGATCCTGTTTCCTGCAGGAAGAAAAAGAAACAGGGCAGAAAGGCTTCAGGGAGCTGAAAAGGAAAGAGTTGTTATAAAGTTACATACACAGTGTGTTGTTAGAGAAGTGAAGTCCTAATGCCACAGTACAATTCCAGTACCTGGGAGGTAATTTGAAATGATTCAAAAAAACATTCTCTCCTCGCCCCCTTTCCTACGACAAAGCGTTCAGGAATACACAAACAGTGCATCCTGAACAGAAATACCATACCTAACTGGGATAATAGCTCAGCTCACTGAGGGTACTTGGGAAAACCTCTGAAAGTTCATTTCACCAACAGCAACTGACCCCAGGTCTTTCGGGATATTACGCCCAAGGAAGAGCTGGAGAAGTACAAGAGGATATTTTCCCCCCTTCCAGAGAGCCAGTCAAAGCCTTCTGTCCTACCTGCAGTGAGGAGAAAACAGTCTCCCATTCACACCTGGATGGCAAGTGAGCCATTTGAAATTGCTGTCTGGAAGGTGTCCCACTGGCAATAGGGAGTTAAAAAGCAAAACACCGATTAGATAATTTAAAAGGTGTGTTTTCCCCCCCTTTTCGGCAGACTTGCACCATGCTGATCCTTCTGGGACTCCCCTGTTGCAGCGATAATTGCAGCATGTCAGAACACGAGAAAGTTTAAGCTGCATCTACTCCATGACCTATTGCCACGGGGAAGGAAAATAAAAGGAAAAGAAAAACCCCAAACCAAAAGCCCCAACAATCACACCAAATTCAGTCGCCTTTATTGCATTCAGTAGAACCACTGTTTTCTAAATAGTATATTGCTATAAAGCACAGACAGAGGGGAAGATTTAACCTTTGTGTAAATGGAGAGCAGTCAAGGGCAATAAAAGCTCATGTCAGGTAAGAGAGGCTTATCAATGCTGACAGGGGTAGGGATGGAGGAGTCTGAACACTTACTCCTGAGCACAACGTGTCAGGCTCACAGAGACCTTTACAAAGCTCTTCCCTGGTTATGTTTAGTTACAAAAAGCTCCTTTTATGCTGGAAGAGCTGCCAGAGAAGGGGGCCACCTTTCCAAATCCCGAGGAAAGTGGGTTTGCCCTTCCTCAACGAGGAGACTGAATAGGAAATACCGCTGTGCCAGCTGCCACAGCTCAGGGACCAAGGAGGGGCAGCACTTGGAAGTTTTCCTTGGAAGGCAGGACACTCACACAGCAGTCCCTCAGCACTTGGGGCCTGGGGCAAGCCCCAGCACTGTCAAAATGGAAATGCACAGTTTGTTGTTTTGCAAAATAGTACAAACCTCAACAAACAAATACTGCACAAAAATACCCTGAAACTAAAAAAGAACCACCAAAACCCCCAAACAGAAAAACAAACAAAAAACCAAACCCCTCTAAAAGAGCTGGGAATGGGGATTACTCAACCTCTAACCTGTGTGACATAAGGCTGACATTCTGTAGGTTAAAAAGTTTTCCCAAGATGTAAGCTAGTAGTTAACACAAGCTTAGCTTTTGAAAATAATCTTGTCTCCAGTGTCTCCCTTTCACAGAGCAACTCACTTCTAGGCCCCCTCAGCATCCACTATGCAGTGGCGCTAATTCTGGGTAATATTTAAAGTTCTTTTCTTCTTAACAAGTATTCGATTTTCTTGTCAGAAAACAGAGGAATAAAATTTTGTTCAGTATTCAAATAACAATCCTAGTGTCGTAGATTAAAAAAAACCCAAAACATTAAATACTCAGAATTATATTAGCTGCTGGGAGGACTGTGTTTGTGGACTGTGTGTTATTATGTTATGTGAATTGCAGGAAGTGGCTCCAGTGAATATCTGTACTTGTGCAATCTTATTTGCTTTGTATATAGTGGCTCTCACAACGTGGGCATTTGTGCACTCTGTATTTTACATGGCTTCCCAAGAGGAGAAGCAGTAGTGAAACCAATAAAGCAGGTAATAAACCTGTATTAATAATGTATGCAGAGCTTTAGATGTCTATTTATGTGATACAATATTAAAGTGTAAATGCGTTTGTTTTTTTTTTTTTTTTCTTAGATGAACACGAATGACCAAAACAACGTTCTTGATTTTTCACCAACAGTGATACCATCACAGTGCTGCATGTTAAGGAACTGTTTCAATACACACACACAAACCCCCTCAGATTTTTACTGGTTTGTATCTAATCACACTATTGGAAAAACAGAAACAAACCAAACATTTGAAATACAGGAAATATATCTAATATTCCTGTGCTTATTGCTTAGGAAGATAAACTGAATATACTAATTCAGTGACAAGAAAAAAAAATTGTAAAATCCAATTCGATCTACTGACATTTGTAAAAACTTGTGGTTTTATTACCTCATTATTTCTCATTTACGTGATGACGTTCACACGGAACAGAAAACAAAGTCTGCCATATCCTCATTTGAAACTGTGGCAGAGACAGTCTTACCAGAGATCATTTTAGGGGTCTTTGGTGACAAACATCAGTAAAATCCATTTTTGAGGCTCTTGTTCACATAACCTCATCACCTGTTAAAATGCTTTTAGGTCATTACAGGGGCTTGGACCAACACTCATATTCACACTTCACCGAGGCAGTGAAGGCCACTCAACAAGGAAGATTTAAAAGTGTCATTTTGCTAAGAACATCCCTGGCATACATATTTGGTTAACCGGTGGTTCTGAAATATCGTTACTAACAGACATAATAAGCACTTTAATTGTAAAGCAGCAGCTATCATTGTTACCATTTATTATTTAAGCCAAGGAAATCCCAAATCTTTTAGCCAGCCACTGATGCCTCCAATTTTTTAACTCAAAGACAAAAAAAGGTAGAACACGCAAAGCTTTCTTTTCTTCTCTAGTGACAAGACTACAAAGCAGTTTCCTCCTCTGCTGGGGTTTTGGTGTGTGTGAAGAGAGACCAGATGTATTTCTGTTTGATCAAGCATTTAATATTGCAGTAGGATCTCAATTTCACTTCTTACTGTTTTAATGCAGGTGATAAACATGGACCCAGATCAGTAACGTAGAAATCAAATTAAACTACTTCTATGCCTACAGTTGCCCACATGCTTGCAAGCTCTGCTGGAATGGCAAGGTTGCTCTGACACTACTGTGCATTCTTTCAGCCTGAAGTACAGAGGTCCCAAACGTGTCCATGTCATCACGTGGTCTCCTCAGAACTAATTTTTCATTATAGCTATTAGAAAGTAGTACTTTCCCAGCTATTTCAAACTATATTCTAAATGTGTATTGGGGACAGCATGACAAAAACTGCTCCTACCATTTTGATTTATGCCCTAGCATATATCCCATTTTTTTTCTCCACACAGGGAGAACCAGCTCTGTCCACATTCCCAGCCACAAAGCCCACGGCTGCCTCTCAGCCAGAAGGAAGACACGTACGTTCTGCTGCACCAAGTGCTGTTCAGTGCCTGGCAGAGCTTGGAATTCCACCAGAGCTCAAGACTGAAAACAAGATTTCTGCAATGAAGCTGCTTTGTGTCTTTATAATCTCCCAGGGAAGCCATGGCCACCTTGTCCTCTCATCACCCCCATCTCCCATCACTGCCTCAGGTCTCATCTTCACTTCTTCCCTCACTGTCTTCAAAGGTTAGAGGGGAGAAGCTTCACCTGCTGCTGTCAGACAGGAGAACTGGGGAGTGTGCAGGTACAAAGGAAATACAGGAATTCAAAGTGACTGTGATTTAAAATATATTCTTAAAAAAAAAAAAAAAAAAAAGAAAGATCTGCCTTGGTCTTTGGGAATGACAGAGATTTTCTTACTGTTGCAGAAAGGACTACACACATCAAGGGAGAGCAATACCCACTTGAGAATTTTTGTATAGATACATCTTTGAAGAAGAAGCTTCTGGCATAAAATCTACAAATTACCAGGGGACAGACAACTAGTCTTTCACAGGAGAAAGAGGGGGGAAAAGAAGTTATAAACAGAAGAAGTCAAGTAGTTGGAGAACAGAAACAAATCAAGACAAGAACTAAAGAAAAAAGACCAACAAAAGAACTTGTCCAATTTTTCAGAAAGTTTCGATCTATTCGATGTATGTTTGCAGGATTGCTGAGAATATTTGTGCCTCTCTGCAGTGAGAGATGGATCCCTGAAGAATTAGATATTTGTGTTGGATGAAAAGACAAGTTTTCAGCCTCTCTAGGGTTCAGCACTCTGACATGCACAACGAGGCTGAATAACTGCTCAGTCCTACTAACACCAGAATACTTTCAATTTAACAGAAACCTTCTCTCCAGGAAAGGCACTGAAAACATACTGGTTTGAGCAATACTAGGATTAAAACACATTCTGATAGTTAGAACTGAATCAGGATCCAAGTAAAGGAGAAAACTGGTAGGCTGTCTCACCCATCCTAACTGAGATGATATAATTTGAACTTTTTGAGCTTCATTAATCCTGAAGAGAGTAAATGTGAAAAGGTGATGTCTACATGAGCAGATGAATTACAATTTTGAAATAAAGATCTTAGCAAATATAGAAGAAGATACAACAGGGAAGCAAAATCTAAGCTGTTTGACCTACAGAATAAACAATCAAGCAAGACCCCGAGGCTTCTCCCAGCTCTGGCTGTGCCTCTTTAAACAAATCACATCATTTCTCTTGGCTCTTACTTCCCTCCTAGCCTTTATCAGTCTTATCTAGTTGGCCTCTTCAGGCCAGGACTTGTTTCTTATTAGGCTGGACCAAGCACAATCTCCTTCAGGTCTTCTGGGCAGCCTGGGATGAAAATATTGATACCTGTTGTGTCACTGGAAACTGGTTAACACCCATGTTCGATGGATCTCGGTTGCTGAGGGAGTAAGAATGTCCGTACCGGGTCAGGCCAAAGCCCAGGGTGGGGTTCAGCTGACCTCCCTGTTGCCGAAGGTAACGGTCCAGAAAAAGGCATAAAAGCACATGGCAAGAGTTCAGGGATATTCCCTTAAATACCCTCTCCCCAGCTCAGCTTTGCAGCTCCCTGACTTCTCACGCAGCAGCAGTGAGAGGGGTGTCTGTTTGGATGCTGCAGTGCCCATCTGCAAAGTGCAGACAGTTAATGCTCTCGTATCTTTGGGGAGAGGTTTCCTCCATGATCTGGGAGCAATGTGGAGCTGCTCCCAAAACACCAAAGAGCCCTGACAGGGCATTACACACTGCTTCTCTATTAGGAGCTCCATGTCAGTGCTGATGACTTCCTGGTAACCCAGACTTGTACATAAACTACTTTTTTGTTACTTTATGTCTTCCCTATAATCCTTTCATTCTGAATAAATAGGATTTTGCTTTATGGAAGCTGGTTAACCTTATGCTGAACTAAAAATCAGACTTGCAGTTAATTACCAGGATCTGCAATCTAAAGCCCTGCAATCTGAGCATTTCACATAGAGAAAATTGAAGCACAAAGTAATGACTTAGGCCAAAACAGAAAATCTAATCAGACTTTGGCAGAGTTCAAAACAACATTAAATCTCTTATTGTAATTGCAAAACATATTCCAGCAAAAACCGATCATCAAATGGCAAAAGGAAATAGCAAAGGTATTAAGAACTACATAAACAGTACAGCATTTGAGGTGTTGTATTTCAAAACTTGATCAAGTCATTAACATACCTGGTAACAGACTACCAATTATTTTTTCTTTATAGGTCAAATATATGCTAGATATAGGGAAAACAGCTCTTACTCACTTTGGAAAGGGGGACATAAAAATGCCTGAGAAACATGCACAGTGTGTCTTATATGAATAACAAAGGCTGTTCTCACAGTGCACAGCTAAATCCTTTAAAAAGGAGCTCCTATTTTCCCAAATATCAGAAAACACCTTTCTCCTCTCACTGCCACTATTTTCCTCTCACTGCCATTCTGTACCTTATCAAGACCGATTTAAAAAAAAAATAAATATTCAGACACTAAACCAGCTGCTTTTATATGAATGTGTTTTGTCCTAAGCTGGTTGTGCCCCAGAAGTCTGGGCAGATTCTGGTCAATCATCTTCTCAGTTTTTGAGAGCAAACATTTACGTGCACGTCCCACACAGGCATCTCCTCTGGTAGACTGTGTCAGCACAGACAGCTGATCTGGATACATATTATCTAGACGCTATTTCTGTACTTGGAGACATGGCAGAATTACCTGGAGAACACTGGAATCCTCTGAGATATTGTTGCAAACGTAGTGTGAACCTTTTCCACTGTATAAGGTCAGCCTCCCTGTAAGCTGAAACTGTACGTGCAAATGGTGACCTGAAGTCCCATAGAAAACATGAAAATTTACTGGAGAAGGTCCTTAAACACTTAAAAAATTAATAATTCACATCCGCTTTACCTACTTTTAGTGTGCTTTGGTTCTGCAAAGTGCTCAGGGTGAAATACACAACTCACTTAGGAAACTCTCCAGCACTTTAGGGTTGTTAGAGTCTCAACAAATGAGTCCCAAAAATATGTTCAGACTTATTTTTGCCAGGCACAGTGATTGCCCCTGCTTGGACTCCTCCCTTGTCTGAAGTATCCTGCAATGTCTCTTTTCCCACTCACTGTATCAGCACTGTGTAGCAGTTCAGTCTCACACCTCCTGGGGAAAATAGGTACGAGGTAAACAGCCAAAACTTGCAAGGCTGGAGGAGTATCTCCAGAGTCCATATCTCTGCATGAACTGCTCACTGAAACCCATTTGAAATTCCCCTTAATTGATTTAGCACCGTGCCCTTTACAGAGGAGCAAAGTAGGAACAACAGCAGCTGTTGATTAACTGTCAGTTCAACCCACTCCCCCAGTCACCTCCACAAACACACCCGTGGCAACTAACAGCCACCTTCCGAGAAAAAAAAAAGGGAAAAAGAGGACAAAAAACCCACCCTGCAGAAGGTATGAAGGTATGAAAATGAATGAGAGAAAAGTCTGTCTCTCTGAAAAAAGTCCATGTCAGGTAGTATTCAGCAGATCAACCAACAGGAAGTTTTGTGCCAGGCTACTTGGAACAGCTGAGAAAAAAGAAAAAAAAAAAAGGTGCAGTTGTGGGCTGTTTGGAACTCCTAGGACAAATACTAAATAGATCTCTGACTCTGAAAGCAGCTTTTTGCTTGCAGTCTTGTGATAGTCTGTGGGTTTTACAGATAAATAGATGCAGTCGCCAGAGTGAAGCTTTTACACTATTAATTTCCAGAGAGGCTAAGATAAGTAGGACTGCCATTGCAGTTAAAACTACTGAGAAATCATACATGGAACATCTAAGAGACCATTAAAAATCTAAGCTAAATAATAAAAAAATCCAACCAACCAAAAAAAAAAACCCCAAAACAGCCCCTGTCCTGTAGGGGAGCAAAAGCCTGTATTCTTAGAGGTTTTTTCCCTTTTTTATGCACTTTATCATTTTTATACATTTTAGAGACCTGAAGTTTAGGCTCTGGAAGAGCGAATACATGAAAAAAAGCACAAATCTTTTTCTGTTCAGACAGACCAAGAGGTTTGAGAGCAAATCTACCCCGCAGCCCCAGCTCAGTGGCTGCCCTTTTCCCAGTCCTGCCACGATTCTTCTCTCTCCTCCTTCATCTCATCCTCTCAGAGATTTCCCCAAGACTGAACATGACACAGGACCTACAAGTACCAGGCAGCATCTGGAGTGGTGTTGGATGCCTGGATTTGGGCAGCCCTGAGGCTGAGCGTCCTCTGTGTCTCACGGAGAAGGTGGAATTTTCTTCCCACCACCCCAAGTCAGATATCAGCAGCCCCAAACCACCAAACAACAAACCCACAAAATAATTCTATTGCCCTGGTCGTTTAGGCTTTGTAATTTACATCTGTGAAATCCACTAAATCTGTGCAGACCACAGAAAACAAAACATACCACATTAAATATTAAGTGCAGACATTCCTCCAAGACAAGTATCAAGGTGGAAGAAAAACTATAGAAGTTATTATTATTGAGAGCCTGATGCAATTCTGAGCTGTCCCAGTGAAATTCAAACCTGCAATAAACATAACTCTTTCTTTACAGTGTGTCAAGTTTTCTTGGTGCATTTTGAAGACATTTGTAGTAACAACAATAAAAGAATACTATTATATAAATATATTCTGTACAAAGCATACTAGAAATCCTGAACTACCTGATGACACTATCGGCAGGTATAAGCCATGAAATACTGCTTAGCTATTACTTTGGCAACAATTTTAAAATAATTCAGCCGAAAAATGTTCTTTCATGTTTAGTCCTGCTATGGATTTTAAAAAATAAATAGATTTAAGCTTGAATCAAATGGACTACTTGATTCAAGAAAGAAGGGGGGAAAAAAAGAATAGAAAAGCACACAAAAAGGGAAGGAGCTGGCATTTATACGTTTATATTAGACATGATCCATTTAGCTTTCACTGGGGATGGGGTGGGCATCAAGAGGCCAGCTAGAAACAGAGACAGTGTCAGGTCTCTGTTGTAGACCAGATGCTGTCAGCAATTTGTGAGAGCCGCAGAACTAAAACAGTGTCCTCCCTTGGGATCCAACTTACCAAGATAACGAATTATCTTGATAACAATATTGCAATAACATGCTGAACACGCAGCCAATTTTCTTTGCAGACATGGCTGATCAGTGACGGGCATGTAAATTCCCATGCCATTTCCTCCTCATCTTGGTGACCACCGCAAAACTTTTGTGATGCAAGATTTCCTGACAAACAAACTCTGTCCATCCTTCTTAGCAGGATGGCTCTAAAATGCTCTGTAACTTCATGCCACAGCACTGCTGGCTTTCCAACTACATGAATACTCAGCATTTATTAAGTGCAGAAAAGTGGAGAGGATTGACATCAGCAGGCAGTGTCTCTTTTTTTTTTTTTTTTCCAGGACCACTCACTATTTTCCTGTCTATCATATTCAGAATTCAGCATGCCATAAAATCAGAATACTGTAGCTTTGCACTACAGGAGGAAGGCATGTTTGGACAGGTAGGTAGTGCTGAAATCAGCACAGAAAACTGTAGCAGGAGAAGGCCATACGACTGAGGGACAATTCAACCTTCAGAAGTAAATGATGTCTCCTTTACCCAGTGTAAAGGGAAAATGAGTACTGAAACTTCCTCCAATGACACCTCGCCCCCTTACTTTGCCAGTTCTACCTCTCTGTGATGTCTCACTCAGCTACATGGTTAGCATCCCAAAATAACTAACCAATAATTAGCTAGGTTGGCACCAACCTGTGGCTGTCACCATCTGACAGCTGTTTGTTGGCTTGCAGAAAGTGGTCTGTTCCCAGCCAGGTGTCTACACCATTAAAAATGTCAGTGGCACAACTGTTACCAAGTGATGCCACTGATGTGTGCAGAGGCCAGGGCTGGCCAGGGAGGAACTGGGTACCAGCCAGAGGACAGACAGCAGAGCCACTCCAGCTGTGTTGGATGGGACCTGGACAGAGCAGAGCTCCTCCTCCTGGCCTCTGCCTCGGTGCACAAGTCATTTTAAAAGTGACAAAGACAGCATTATTCTTTAAAGTGCTACAATACAAGACCTGCCATGGTTTGAAAAGGGCTGGGTGAAATCTTCCCCATGATGATCCTTATGCTGGCTAAAGCAATTCAGTATATTCTTCCCTCCACTGAGCTATCAATGACATCTTAGGCAACAATCATGTAAAACACAATGGCAGAATCCACAATCCTCAACACAAAAGCAAATTGATGGTTTTTTTTGAACAGCTTAATAATCTTTCTCTCTCTAGTTCTGTGGGTTTTCTGGTTTCGCTCCACTCAGCAACTTTGCAGTGGAGGGGGGCACTGAGCTGCATGACCTCACAGAATTAGCTACCTGCACAATTCCAAACATAAACTGTTCTCTCCGAGGAGTGATCAAAGACGCTTTCTTTTTCATCAAAACCAAACATGTTAAATAAACCACCATGACAAACCCTGTACTACTGCAGTCAAATCTAAATGGCTGTTCAGTGATGCACAGCAACCTCTTCTTTTAAATCCCAGCCTGCCTTCTCTCCCTAACACAACCAGTTACAACCAGATTTCTCATTCTTCCCCCATCCCCTCCAACCACCTGCAGTCAGAGCATGTGCTTCCTATCCAATCAGTCCATGCTCTGTACCTGCCTACGTGGAGATGACCTGAAGTAAATGGATAACACAACCCACCTGATTCCTGTACTGGATAAGCCATAGGAAGGGTTTCAAGAGCTTAAGTATGCTGGCAACAAAGAGCTGCCTTTGGGAGACTATAGCAATAAAATGTAAGCAGGGATCATTTTGTGGCCTAGTTTTAGCCATTAGTGGCCTAGGTTTTCTGATTCTGCACTTGGCTTACCTTTATCTTAGCATTTCTCAGCACTTCACAACCATAATTGAATTTACCAATATTGCAAGAACTAGCCCACAATTTAGCCCAGCAGTGCTCCTTAACAGAAGCCAGACACTGCATTAACTGGATTCATGGGAAACAGAGCAAAGCAAAAATGGCATATGCAATTCTAGCATAGCATCTGTCCACGCTGTGGCTTCAGTGAGTCACTCTGGGTAAAGTGGGAACCACCTTTAATGATCTTAAACAAAACGCCATTTTTGGGAATGCCCATCTGTTATAACACAGTGGTGGTTTCTAGGGTTGTTCAAATCCCTCCAACACTTTCAAGTGTCCAAGAAAATAATGGTTTTTATATATTTTACTCAATTTACATCTCTTTGTTTCCCTACGTGTGTGCATACATTATCAATATCTACACATACTGTTTCTCTGGGAATTTACAACTGTAATTTAGCATTGCTCAGTTTACAGAGAAAACTGAATAGAAAAGGACTATCTGACAATATTAGGTGGTGCTAGACAGTGTTAATCAGCTTTGTAATTACCTTACCTCTACCTGGACAGCCATAGTTTCAATGAAAAAAGCTCAGTCACTTCCACTCCTACTGCAGACAATGTGGGCCAACAGATCTCTTCATCTATGCCTATTCCTCCCCGGAGATGATAACACCAGACTCATCTTGGAGCAGAAGAATCATTTATGAAGGGAGCAGTGACACACCAGCAATTCCACCACAAGTCAGGTTTCCTCAAGACCAGAAGTTACACCTCAGAGTAGATGTGGCACCTGCAGTACGTAAAGGGGCACCTGGCAGCACCTGAAGGGGCTCCAAGAGAGCTGGAGGCATGTAGTGACAAGACAAGGAACAACGGCTTTAAACTGAAGGAGTAGATTTGGATTAGATATTTGGAAGAAACTCTCTACTGTGAGGGTGGGCAGGCCCTGGCACAGGTTGCCCAGAGAAGCTGTGGCTGTCCCATCCCTGGAAGTGTCCAAGGCCAGGCTGGACGGGTCTTGGAGCAACCTGGTCTTGTGCAAGGTGTCCCTGACCACAGACAGGGCATTGGAACAACGTGGTCTTTAAGGTCCCTTCTGACTTAAACCATCCTCTGATAACAGATTTTGTGCTTCTCCCCAGCACTGTGGGAGGAAAAAAAGGGCAAAAGGACATGCAGGTGAGCTCTGATCACCCATTGCCCACTGGGTCTCAGGGCAGAATCACACTGAACCCTTCAACACCAATTGAGATTTCCAATATTTCACTATTTAATTGACAGAATTCTCCCTCTCCATCCTGAAGGATGAGCAGCAAAGAAATCCTTAAGGGTTAAAAAAAAAAAACAACAGCCAGAATCAGCAAACCAATCTCCAAGCAAACAAATTCAGCTCCACCCAACCATCTTTTGGACACAGATCTACTCAGGAGTGAAATAAAATTAACCAGGACTATTTTGCCAAGGCTGTGGCATATGTCAACTGCAAGCATTACTACAGTAGCATACACCTAATTTATAGCTTTTACAGAGCATTTTCAGCTCTAATCATGCTTCTCTCACACTATTTAAATATCTTTTAAAAAACAAAGAACCCTGTAACACATATTCCCCGATGCACATTTGCAAGCAAAGCATCTATGGTTTCAAATCCAGCATGACTCACATTACAGAGCAAAAAGAGTAAGATGATTAAATAGACTGGCTCACCCAGCTTGTTTTTACACATCAATAAATAACCTCAACACAGCAGAAATAGAGATGTGGTTTTCTGTTTGGAGTTAATTCAAACACTGGCTCTTCTTCAGACCTTCCACACTACGTAAAATAGAGCTGGGTAAATAATTCATTATGAATTATTCATTCAATTAATTTAATTTCTTCTGCTCACTAATTAACTATCTTGACTTTTTTGAATGTTTTCATTATCTGAAAATTATTTACTCAACAGTTTCTATGAATAACTCTTTGCCTCTAGATTGTTCACAAGCAGATTACTGCAAGAAATCAAAATTGTAAATTCAAGCTGTGCTGAATAGTTTTAATTAGATATACAAGTCACATGAAGTTTTTTCTGGTTCCTTATTGGATACATAGGGTAAAAAAGGCAACAGAAAACCCCCACAACCAACAGCACAGATTTTTCCTGTGTACAAACCCATTCCAAGACTAAAATTTATTTGCCGTGAAAGCTCTTGAACATGCTAATTTCATAGCAGAGAATGATTTTATCTTGATCTTTAAAAAAAAAAACAAACAACCAACCAACCACCCAAAAAACCCAGTAAACTAAGCACTTCAATTTAGAAAAGTGAAACACAGCTTGCTTGCATCTATTCTTTAACCACTTCAGCTTCCCCTACAAGTCTAGGTGCTCTTCTGGGCTTAAACTTCCACTACAGCTCCCTGTGCTGAGTCTGGATAAGGAAGAATTTCAGTGCCACCAGTAGGACCAAAGGTGAGAGGATGTCCCAGTGTCCTCTTTAGTCTCCATCAAGGAGAAGTCATTTCATAACCAGCTCTAGGTAAGCTCTTACAGAGGCTGTGGGGTTCTTTTTGTACTTTTCAGAGGAACTTGAGATATTTATGGGGATAAACAAAGACATTAGGCAGAGTAACCTTTGTCCTGTGATTCCAACTGTACCTCAGCACTGTTTGCTTACAGCACACCCAGGCAGGTCACTCAGTCACCTGTACCTGTGACCTCCAGACACAGCAACTGGAACGTGCCCTTGGTTGATTGCTTGGTTGATGCAGCAATAGGAAGCATAAAAGTGAATGATGGAATGGGAGATGACTACAAGGACACAGTCAATAGCAATGAATGTGGCTGGGGAATACACACAGAGACAAGGTAGACAAAAAGCCTTTCAGCTTTCCAAAAGCAGAGCAAAGAACATTTTCCCCTGCATCATCTAATAGCAATAACGAAAAACCCCAGACCTACCTTGGACATATCTTCCTTCTTCCTACAGCTGGTGGTGTTTGTAAACTGGAGTTCACTTCCACTCCCTCTACGGTGAGAGGAAAGGGAGAAGTTAAGACAGCAAATAATAATCTATCAGAGCACGGAGCATTTCAAAGAGAAACACAGAGCTACTGGCAACTACCTCCTGTTCCTCAGAGGAGATGGCAGCAGAGCATCTCCTGTGGGATGGAAGAGTGAGGAGCAGCCATGATTGCTGTAATCATGACCTGCTGGGGCTTGAGGGAACTCAGCTGCTGCCATTAGTTAAAGGCATTGGCAATTCTCTTGCCAATTTACAGCCACAAATTTTATCTGCTTCCCACCCACCTGAGGTGCGGGAATTGTGTAGTGGACTCTCATCAGGTGTGAGCAATCAATCTTAACTGAGCTCCTGAGACACACCTGGTGTGAGTGATCTGCTAAAAGTTACAGAGTTTAAACTGAGGTGATGGTTAACCAAGTATAGATTTTTCATAGGGAACATGGCAGATTTGGATGTATTCACCCACAAGAACAAACCTTTACCTTATCTCTGCGCAGATGATAAATTATTTTGATTTAAGTCCCGAAGTGTCAGTTTGACCTTTTCCTTCAGCACATTAAAGACCCCATACTCACAGCTGAAGACTTTATGAAACACGAGGCTATACGTGGGGTTTGCCAAGTGGAACGCTAAACATACCTTACAAATGAGCTGGTCTTTAAAAAGCATTTTCAGATAGTTCACGTTACGAATGGATGAAATATTATTTCTGTTAAAATAATTTCTCCCTCTGTCTTTGATCTAACATAATGCATTTCCATCCAACTAATTTTGGTTTAAATTAGCGTCCTACAGTATTTTTATGAACACAAAACAATTTTTGTAGAATACCACATGGACCTCTGTCGATTAAAATCCTTGGAGGTTTCCTTAAATATTTAGAGCTGAACACCAGGTCTGCTCACAAAAACAGTCTTAACTCATTCCTTGACTACTGCAATTCCACTTATTAAGTCTCCAGCATACGTGTTACAGCAAACAGATGAAACTCTCGGTGACAACGTGCATAATGAAGAGACCCCATTCCTTACAGAGAAGGCTAATTAATCATTAGGTGAGTGCTAGTAAATTTTCTGAATCACCAAGTTTCTGACAGACACGCCGTTAAGCCAGAGAAATGCCTGCAGATGTTACTTGCCCATCAGAGGGGAACATATTCTCTTGAGGACTCCGAGCATCTTGTCACAGCTTATTTATTTATTTTTGAACAAAACAAAAAATTAGCAAACCCGTGTAATGATTAATGTATATGTGCAAGCAAATGATAATAGCATGAAGCCTATTAATAATTAAAACCGGTGCTGGATTTTAAGACAGTAAAGTTGAAATGTGAATTGCTTTCCAGCAGCTCTGGAATGGCACAGTTAATGGATCTATTGCACTGTCTCCCTAATAGCTTCAGAATAACTTAATTCAGAGAAAACAACCCTGGATTTTCACAGCAGGAGTCTCAGTTTTACTTTGCTTTCTCCCTGTGCCTTTTAGTACTTTACTAGAGCAGTCTCCACACGAAGGCTCCATCACTGGGTTCAGTAACCTGTGTCATTGTCCCCTACCAGGGACAAAAGCCAGAGCCTTGGTACAGCTCCTTGTCCGACTCACTCTGCACCCGGGGGGAATTGGAGGACATCACACTCCACCACTGCCCCCAGGGAGCTTGGTGTGCTGGCCAGGAGGTGTCCAAATAAGCCACGAACCCAAAGGCAAAATCAGACTGAAACCAGACAACCTTTGTCATACATCAGATACGTGGATCAGGCTTTCATAGGATGCACATCAGGACAATGTGCTCCTCGAGGACACCTTAGATCTGCAGTTTCATTTAAACTATCATTCTGCTTCATGGATTTTATAAGAATGGTCTCAGTAAAGCATTAATGAGTATTTTTAAAGTATTTCTGTAATGACAGGGATATTTTTCAGGTATAGAATTCCAGTCAGGGCCTCAACAGGACTCAAGCCCAAAACCTCTCTTCCTCACTAAACATTTTCCTTTCAACAATCTTGAACTTTTCTTCCCCCCTGCCATTACAAAAGAGACTGGCATATATGAAAAGTACTATTTCTTTTATTCCTCCCCTCCCTCCCCAGGTTTTAATTACATTATAGTTCATTAGCTCAGCTCATTAAGACCACAGTACAGGTAGGAAATAGGTAATTGGCTGGGTACAATTATTACATTAATTTAATTAGCTGTTTTGTGCTTTTATCAAAAAGGTGACCTCTGTGGAGACTGGAATAGGTTTCACTCCCTTGCTGGGTTGCAGGCAGGCATGGCTCTGTGATTACCCATGAGAATGAAATGCTACATTAAAATTGCTTTTGGTGGGGTTCAGACTGAGGGGAAGAGGCAGTTGCGTCTAATAGTTGTTGTACAAGTGTTCATTTGACTGTGACTTGTCCCTCCTCACTGGAATACCACTGATCCTTCATTGTGTGCCAAGCAAAGCGCGAGCCCGGATATGGGGAATGTGGGAACGTGGCTTGAGGCAGGCCGGATCTCTTAAGATACCACGACAGCACATACAGAGCAAAAGTTAAAAACCATGGCAGAATACAGAAAACATCCACACATCCCACATAAATTCAGCTGAGCTGGACAGCCCCACCACTGGAGGCCCTGGGACAAACCTCCCATCCCACGCTGGGCAGAGCAGGCAGCAGTGACCCCCCATGGGCTGGCTTGGTGACAGTGCCACGACGAGGACAGCAAGCCTTTCACCCCTGTCCCTGCTGAACAACTTGCACGGGGCTCTGCACAATGCTTCTAGAGGGTTTTTCATTTTAATATTGCTTTAATTAAACAACTAGAATGATTTGTTCCTGAGAATACTACACAAATGGACACCATTGGTGGAAGCAGCTCTAGGGATGCTTTCAATTAAAACAGCAATTGGTGGGGGTGACGAGGCATGGTCCAATTCCTAATTAAGTAAATGTGACATCTCCCTCTGACTAAGGTGGGAGCTGGACAAAGCCCAGAACAGAAAAGGAGGGGCTCAAGCAGTGGGTGAGCTCAAAATAGCAGCAAAATGTTTACTTGTCCCCTTTGTTGGAAAAAGCCTCTGTGTAGTTTACAAACTTCTATCTAAACAAGATCCAGAGATGCCTTGTGTTTAGGCAAAAAGAAAGCAAGATTTTCAGTGAAAAAAGGGGATGCTTTTCAATTTCACCTCTGAGTTGATTCTGAAAAATTTTCCCTTCAAAAGTAAAATAGCTGTGACTATTCTGAAGTTTAACTGTTTTGTTATATTACAGACACGCACACCTAAATCTCACATTGCTAAAATCTAGGTTTATATACTTACTGTTTCAATATTATGTAACTTCCCAATGTTGGCAAACAGCACAAATAATACCTGTCTGTTTGTGCAGTCACACAAGGGATGTAGCTGGGATTATAAATTACCTCCGGACAAATAAGAGGCACAAAACATAAGCTTGTCAAGTCAACTGGAGCAAATTGGTATTGTGCTGGAACAAACTGGAGAACTAACAAGCAATACAGATGAAATCATGGACAGCTGAAGCAGAGCCGTAGTTTATCTTCCAGAGTCAGTTAATGTCAATGTCAGTGGAATTTGCACAAGCAACAAACCCTCAACCTCAGCTCTGTGCTAGCTGACATTTCCCTCCTTTTAAAATTGGCAGTGAAACCTAAATTTAACCTCTGGAGAATATGCCACATGACATCTGTGTTCTTTACATGTTCAGCTTTAGACTTTGAAAGCTAATTTATCCATGCACCACCTCAATAAGTGACTTGCCTAGCAACTACTGAACTTCTGTGACTTGCTGGCTTCTGGCAGCAGAGCCTTTTTCTCTTGAGAACTCATTCTTTAATAATGACCATCTCAGACCCCTGGGGATGACACTAATGAGCATTTGAAAATGCCAAAAAAAAAAATAAAATCTAACAGCATCCACTGATTTTTGAAGAAACAGCACCTGTTAAAAGTGGCCATTGCACCAATAGATTTTTGCAACAAATTGTGCCAGGCTGTGTTATTAGATTCATATTGAATCTCACATCCAAAATACAAACACTTCAACTGACGCTTGAAATACTGAAAACCAAATTAAAGATTTCTTACAAAGTGCTGCTTCTGTTACGTGCTTAAGAGAAGAGTATGTGAGAAGAATTGCTGAACAAATATCACCTCCAAACCAAGCCAGCTTCAAAATAATAAAGTACATTGACAAAAGTGCTGTCAAGTCCAGCTCCCCCTCCACCAGATCCCCTGAATCCAGTTATACATTTACATGAGTTTGAAATGAAGACTATGAGTACCAAAGTAAAGCAGATACTTCTACCACTTCATAGGTATCCTTAACACCTTCCCCTAAAGAAATGAGTGGTGTTGTACCCAGCTATATTAGCAACAAATCAAATGTTCTGCAAACATCATGAGTCCAGGAGAAAATGAGTTTGAGAGATTATCCTGCTTCTTTACTTACACACCCCCATTTGTGGAAACACTCAGCTATATCCTCCCTTTATATTAGAGGAAAATTAATTAAATAGGTAATAATTTAGAACAAAAGAGGAGAAATAACTTGCAACACAAAGGCACTATTAATGAGGAACTGTTACTTGAGGATAGATGGATAAATGCATTACAAGAAAAACAACAAGGAATAATTTAACAGGTTTAAAGCTCTGTGTCTTTCATATATCCACGGTCATTTCAGTAAAATGATGTGCTTGTTTTGGGGGAAGCCAGCTCTCCTGAAAGCTTGGTAAGAGTTTAAATTAGCCCAGCTATTTGCAGCTATTGAGTAGCAAAATGCTAAAGGAAACTGTGTCAGAGAATAGCTAGGCATATGCTGATAGCATCTTGTCACCAACCTGAGATGGGTCCTTACTTGAATATTCAAGTGACTTCACAGGGGGAAAGAGAACTATTCACATGCATTATTGAACCAGTGTACAAGTGCTGGCATTGTACAGTCTGCTGGCAGATATTAAGGACAGAGTGTGGTAAGTGGCCAGGGGGTTCAGGGCAACCATTTCCTCACTCTGTCTTTGGTTACTCAGTGGCTTTTCTGCTTACTTCTTTTCTCTTTCATGGAATTCAACAAAAATAAACACAAAGAAGAATCTCAACTGCACATGATTAAAATGAATCTCTTCAAATTCTACAGACCCAAAATCCTCTTGGTACCACTTTATTTTTAAGGGATGCCCAACAATGATTTACTGTGAGATGAATAATGCATTTATATCACATACCAGTTGTAGCAAAAATAATCTATAAATGTTTAATAAATATCCTGTAATGCTTTTGGTGAGCATGTTATAAATAAGTAACAATAGATTTGCAATGAAATATTTATATGCATTTTGGCTATTGTTATGCGTTAAGTGTTCAAGGAGCCATTACTAACAAAGTGAATGGAGTTATCAAGGTTATAGATATGTTCTGTAAGCCATTCATAATGAAATGTTCAACATTTAAAGTAAATGCATTTGTAGAGGTTGTTGACAAAGTGTAAGTGTCTAACAAGCCATTCATACTAAACTCCACGCAGATATAAATGATACGTAGTCATTTGATAAGTCATCTATAGCGAGACGTGAAACTCTTCTCTGCTGGGAATATATTTCAAGATCCTTGTGTGCTCCTGTATCCCAACTGTAGCATGCTTACAAGTGCTTGACAAATCCCTTACAAGTCATATTATTAAGACTGCATCTTAGCTATCACGTCCAGATAACCTGAAGGCTCGACAGCAGGGATAATTCCAGAGAGCCACTGGGGTCAAAAAGCAGCCTGAGGGTTCTTCCCATACAGCACAGTCCTGAATATCCACTGCTTCAAGGCATTGCTGTGGGCACAGGGAAGCCCCCACTGACCAGCAGGCCACAGGAGTGCTACGGAGATGGCACCAGCCCAATCTGCTTCACTAATGCCACCCCTTTATAGTGACAGCAGGTAAGAAGGTAACACCTGCTGCTGTCACAGAACATGATAAATAATACAGCAAGCATTTTAAGGAAAAGTTTCTTAGTGTTAAACTATGCACATGTCCATGGTAGTACGGAGAGCAGCAGTGGCACCAGGTTCTGCCCTGGGGAGGATAAACTGCACCCCCTGACCGTGACAAACCCAGAGTGCACCAGTTGCTATTTAAAAGGACGTGTAGGAACAATCCATATGGATGTTAACCATGGATTTGTAGCGCGTCTGATCACCCTTCCCGTGTCACAGCACCCTGTTTGCGGTGGGGAGCACGTGTGGCTGCTGTTGGCTCCCACAGCTGCTCTGGGTGTTGCTGCTTTGTCCTCAAAGCACTTGCTCAGCTCCTCTAAAACACGCTGGTCTCCGCAGCACCCACGTGCTCACAGCGCTCACTGACCCCCAAAGGCTCAGATGCCCAGGACAGCAGCATTGTTCTCATGACAGGAAACCACCATGATTTCCTCACTTAGTGAAAAAGAGCACAACAAATAGCTGGGAAGGTTTAAAACCTGAATGAAATAATACCATTAAAGGTGGAAGGATTTAACTTCCTCTTACGCAGCCACTCACCCAGGGCTTAATAGTAGAGGATTTGGCTTGAAAAACTGCAACGATATAGAACAACAAGTTGAATACAGGAAAAAGTAATACTCATTTCTGTATTTCAGTTAATCTTCCAAAACATAGGACTATTAGAGTCTGCTGGAATGTGCATATAGCCACAACAGAAAAGCAAAATAAATGAAGACTTCCTTTCAGTCCCTCACAAAGGTGGATGCCATTGAAGGGAAGAGGACATCAACACTAGATAAATTAGCCAAAACGCTTGCTCAAAATATGGGATTATATTAGATTAAACTTCTAAGGAAATAAACACAATTTTAAATTCAATAACTTTCTTTGACATTAGGAGCTCTTGTATAGCAACTGTAATGCAAATTTAATTGCTACACTATTCTGAATGTTCTACAGTGCTGATTCGTTTCAGGGTCAATATGGGGTTTGCTCATTTTGTGTCTCTACCAGCAGTGTCAGGCACACACGAGAAGTATTAGATTTTGCTCTTCACTTATCCGCTTTCAAATTGCAAAATCAGTAAGACCTGAAATAGGAGAATAACCTTCACTCTGTCTTTAGCTACTTGCAAAGGTAAATTCTTATCTCAACTTTATCCGTATCCTCAGCTTTATAGCAACACTAAAACATTACAGGGGAATACTTTCTAATAATGATACATTAATGAACAATAAATTACAGGGGAAATACTGCTTAGAACATCCATATTAATGCTAAATGAGTTCTTCATTATTAGTATAGTATCATAAATATAAAAAGGAATTATCAATAATTAGGTTACGATTTTATATTGTTAAACACTATAAATTACATTTTATTTCAACTAATTTCATTACTGATGTTGAAAAAGTCATCCACCCTCCTGCAGAGGCTTTCATGTGAAGTGAAACAATCTGAGAAAGAATGAGTGTACAAGCCCAGCAATGCCTGCCTGAAGCCAGAGGTTATTTCACCCACTAATAGAAAAAACTTGTTTTGGTGAGGATTAGAAAAGCAGAACTAACATTGCCATAGATTCCAGAAAAAGGAAGTAATATTAATTTTTACTTTTATAACATAAAGAGGAACTCAAGCAAGAGCCACCAATATGAAGTGTGTCCCAGTGACCTTGTGGCAAATGTCCACATTAGTGCCAGCAGCAGCTTTTCAACTGGAGTTCATCATCCCACATTTTCAGATTTTAGACTCTGATAATGCAAAAGAACAATGTGGTCTTTTGCCAACAAAACCTATTATTTTGAGACAAACTCAGATTTATTTTCTCATAGTTATTTTCATTTTCTTCTCTCATTTCTTAAACTTTCCTGATGAAAGATCTCTGATACAGCTACTAAAAAACTGCTGGTGGTGACGCTGCTTCACCACAACAAAAATTGAATAAAAAAGAAATAGTGTTTAGGCAGTGCATGCAGCAATAAAAAAGATAAGGTTTTGTGACTTTTCTAGCAGCTGAGGAATAGCAGTGTAAAGGAATCAAGTACTTTGTGTTTCAGTGGGAAAACGGGGGCTTCATCTTGTGTAATAATTACGTTTCATGAAGGAGAATCTTACCAGTGTAGTAGAGGGGTTTGGGCTGTTTAGACTTAACTGCATGATAGAACCAGGAGAAGGAACCTACAGAAATGCTTTACAGTTTTCTACCTTTTCAATATTTAAAGAGAGCCTTCTGTACAAAGATGAATTTGCACAACCCATCATTAATATAAGCTTTGGAAACTTAACACTTCATAATTGTACTTTGTCACAGATTTAAAAGAAAAAGCGACATGTACACAGCAAGTGACAAACTGCAATCTCACCAGCGCTGGGTCTATGCAAATGCTGTCAATAAGGTTCTAAACAGCTCATTCATTGCCAGACTCATCCTGAAAATTGAAGCTTTTCTTACCAGGCTCTTGCAGACTGGGGGTTATTTTTCATTTAGATAGCACCGCTTAAAATATAGCTATCTTGCTGAGATATCATTTGTCTTTCCTATCTTTGGAGAAGCACACAGTTCAGAGTTTTGCTCGCCAGCCTTACAGAGAGATGAGTGTCGGAGTTGCAGGCAGGTTCCTGCCAGCCCTGCTGCTCTTCCCATAGCCCTCTCCTCTGCAGCCCAGCAGCACTGGTGTGTCTCTGATGAGCAGTAAAGCACCCACATACATTTTTCCATCGTTACTGGGTTACCCCTGAGCTCAGAAGGGGGCAGGAGGTGAGAGCCAGCACAACGGAAGCAAAGGGAAGTGCCAGACAGGAGGACAGCATTGGGACCACCCTGCTAGGCACCTGTTAGTCCAACTTGAGCTCATGTGAAACTGCATGAGAAAAACATCTGCAGCCTGACAGACTGTCCTAAAAAGTGGTTTTGTGATGGAGTTCTCTGCGTCTACCCAAGGAGACTGAAGAGTCTTAGAGACGCAGCTCAACCATATATTCTGTTCCTGCGTACCCTGCCTGGAAAGAATAATCTCAGGTAGGGACAGAAACTGTGGTCAGCTAAACAAAAAAAATGACAGCAGAGGTGTCACGAAATGAAAATCATCTCGAAAGAGGAGCATGGGTACATGAAGGTTTGTGTTTTCACGTGACTGTCTCAATATCACTTATGCTCCAAAATAATAACCATGAAGAAAGTCTCTAAATAGGGGACAGCAAGAACTTCACCGTAAACTGGAATAACCTGTCAGGTTGAGATTTCCCTTTCACAAACTCTTGGAATTGCAATGACAGGAGTTCATTTAATGGATAGAAGATAGTGATACCGCTGATTTCTTGTGTTACTGATCTTGCTTTAAATGAGAAACGTTTTTCTTTTCCCCTTTCCTCTGGAAATTATGCAGTGAAACCTCCAGTCTGCTCAGATACATTCAGTGCAATTGAAAAGGTGCTCTCAGTTTCTGAGGCTGTATATTCAATTAAGGTAATATGTCACAACATTTTCAAAATGCAAGTTTCTTAGAAAAAGAGACATTCCTGTGAAAAAGAGGAATTTAAAATACATGTAAAACACATTTTCTTGGGAAAGTATTTGATTCAAATTGTTAGAAGACAAAAAACCATAAAGGTCTCTCTTATGCCTCCCTTCTTAATCTTCAGCCAAAGTTTCAGGACCATAAACTGGCATCAATGGAAGCTGCATCTCAGGAATGAAAGGAATATATGGCCTTTAGTGGAAGAAATTTTTACACTTAAAAGAGAGAGAAAGGGAACATTTCTATGCTTTGCAGTCATTCAGCATAAAATTACTCACTTATTATTCATGACTATCTTTAAATGCTTTATTGAAGCATAATGCAAAAAAGTACCTGTTCATACTTAAAACCCAAAATTTTACCTATCCATCCTACATTTGAGTTTGGGCTTCAACATCTATTAAACAACTCCATTATTTCCCCTTCTTTGACATTGCCAGGGGAGTGCACCAGTCATTCCTTGGGTGTGACAGGGACAACAGCACACACGCAAAAAAAAAAGCCACAGCAAATGCAACTGTACTGTTTGCAAAGGAGAGCTAAAGATGGGGTTGCTAAGCAATAGCAAAAGAAAGTCTGAGGTGCAGCAGGACTTGCTCTGGGTGTTCAGTGCCCCACACATTGCATTTTCTCCTTAAGGCTTGCTAATAGCGTTTGATTCCCTTGAACCCAAAAGCTTCTCATACATCCACTAAACTTTCTCATTTCACATTGAAATCTTTTGACTTATTGCTCTCCTGTGTGCTCAGGATATACAGGTTGTGTTTTCTCAGTTATTTTTGGGAGTAGGAGGATGGACATCACTGATTTCCTCCAGCACCCTGTGCTTCTGCAAGCCCTGATGTATCAGCAAGCCTTTAGTCCTACCTGGGGCTGAATCCCAGGGGAGGAAACAGCCTGGTTTTCTACAGAAAAAAGAGCTGCTGAGGAGCAGGCAACTATCCTCTCGAATTTGGCTGAAGAATAACAAAACAGAGAAAATATCTGCCAGTGCCTGGATCAAGCCCGGTGTTAATTCAGATCAATTCTATCAAAGTATTAAGCAGAGAGCTCTTAAGCACTTATTAACAATTTGCAAAGATTACTTTTTTCCTCCCCTGGATTATGAAGAAATGCCTTAGTGAGATAAAAACACTGGCTTCATTTAGCAAACTATTTCATCTGTTAATGGTTGCAGATTTTCCGGTATGAGGAACTGTTGTCTGCTTTATTTCCAACTTCAGGTTCGTGCAAGCAACTTCTCAAGTGGAAAATGCGAGTGCAGTGACTTCCCCTCCAGCACTCCCAGGTTTACTCAGCAGAGCCGAATTTCCCCTGAGACTCCAGCAGCACCCTCTGCCCATCCTCAAAAGCACTGGAATGGGCACACATTTCTCAGCATTCCCCTAATTTCTTCTCACCCTGCCTGCCCAGGGCAGCCCAAGCCACATTGACTTACTCAGAGGTTACAGGTGTGAAACAGTGGCTGAAGCATCGATACCTCCCTTTTCTTTGCAGGTCCTACAGATCACACTACCAGGCAGGCTGTTTGACACACAAAGGCTTGATAAGCTATAACTAAACCCACATTAAGGCCATTTTAGTTGCTCCCCAACCAGACAGAAAGGGCAGAACATCCAGCTGCCTCCTGAGGAACGCAGCAAAGAAAAGCAACCAGCTGCTCCTTTCTCACTTTGACGCACACCTTTGTCCCGCAGAAATCAGTGCTTGCTCCAAAGGGGGAAATTGAAGCCTTTTAAATCTTGAGGGGGGGTTCCTGATCACTGCACTACGTTTCGTGAGGGACCAGCTCTGCCAGATTTAGTGAGCTGGTTCAGAGCGTTAACGCCAGAGTTCCAGTCCTCTGCTACACCCCAGTGTGGCTGTGCAGGAGCTCCCTCACCACCACACTTGGCAGCCTGGGGCGTTAAACTCAGCCTCCGGCTGCTCTGGCCGGGTCTGCCCCCAACTTGGAAGCCCTGCCCATCCCTGCTCTGGGAGTCCCCCCTTCTGGCAGCAGGAATCCCGAGCCCTGGAAACCAGAACAAGGTCAGAAGGAGGTGGGCCAAGCCCAGCATATCAAAAAGGCCTTTTTTCCTTTGTTTAACATAAACCCAGGATACACCTGAGCAACATCATTCAGCAAATGAATGGACTCCTCATCCTGCTAGCACAGCCTCCCTGTTGGTTGGAAGTCTCCTCTTTAGGCAGTTATTCTGGTGGAATGTAATTATTTAAGTGTGATTTATGGCCCAGCTCTGTGCAGCTGGCTCAGTGCAAGGTGAAGGCACAGCAGTGCTTTAATAGTCCTTTTCCATTAGCAGGTATGTTTTTCAGTTGGCTTCACTGAGATTGGAAGAGTTATAAACATAACATATAAAACACTGTTGGTAAATGTCTTCAGGCTAAGAGTGAGTTTACTGCTTGCCTCTCCAAAGGTGAGATAACTATATGCCTCCGGAAAATAACCTTCCAGGTGATAGCTGTGACTAAAAATTTTGATGGGGAGAAGGAAAGAGTGTTTACAGTAGTCAGCTTAAAAGGAGCATCTATTCAGAAGCAGATGAAGGGGGGGGAAGCAGATCTAAGGGGGAAAAACAACTTTCTCTTTCTTGCACTGGTCTTCTTTCTTATACCTTTCTGAATATCCACACTGATGCTAAATGGCATTAATAATTGCTAAGTTATATTAAATTAAATATCAATCAAATTAATAGTGTCTACCATACTTCAGGCATTTAGGTTCTTCAAAATCACTAGCATCTGCTCCTATTAAAAATGCCAGATGATTTGCAAATCCAAACTTTCGGTGAAAAACGTTAGCTAACAAGGTGAAATTAAAATTTACATCTTATTCCAGCATAATGAAGATAATTAAAAAGAGTGATAAAACCCTTTGATTAACCCTCATCCCATTTTGCATAGCACTATTATGCAAATTAAACACTGAAAACTTAGTACCAGCAAAAGAATCCAATATAAATATGTTCCAATTTAAAAATTAAGAAAATATAAAAACATGTCACTGGATCTGTGACTGAACCCTTTGTCAGTGCCGAGTTAAAGAGCAGAACTGGGGGCATATGTCTCAGTGAGATAATTCATGTCTTGAGTTACTAAGGATTAGAATTTGCTACTGTTTCTTCTACCAGGCATCATATTATTCCCCCAATTATTTTGGTGTATAATTTAATTAGCCTCCCAACTATAATCAAGCTGTGCTCTGTCATCAGAAACGCTCAAGCCCTGCAAAATACGCATCAGAATTGCTGCGTTCTGGGTTACTGGGTTTTGTTTTGGTGCTTTTAGTTCGCTCTCGTTATTTTTCCAGTGGTAAAGTTACAACAAAAGAGTTCATTTTAAGTTCTGCCTGATGGGATGACGCCTGGCAGCACTGTGAGACTCTGAGCATTTCAAATCTTTGTTCAAAGTCCTCTCAGTTGGTTCCCCGGGAGTCCCTTCTTTGCTCTCTGTGCTGTGAGGGCCTCAGCTGAAGACAAAAGCACCTCAGCAGGGCTTGGGTTTTAGGATTTCTTTTCTTCCACGTGGATGTTTGGTTTGGGGGACAAGTCACAGGTTCCTGCCTGCAGTTTTTCGGGTGGGTAAGCCTGCATTTCTGGCACAGGGCTAGGACAGCTAACAAGTATTCAGAAAATAAACTTCTTTAAATTCACAATATCCACCTTGCAGAGAAAACTATCTCTGTGCAGGGGCACAGATGAGGTGGTACAAGGGCTGTAGTCTATCTCTCAAATCCCAGCTGCTGCTTAGAAATACTGTATACAATGCTCCCTACCAAATCTACAGTAAGTCAATGACCAAACTACTTGTCTGCTTCTCCCCCTCCCTCCTGCCCAAATTAGAGTAGCTAACTTAATGAAAAATGATTTTTTTTTTTCTTTTTGTCGCTTAGGAGGGTCTGAACATAAAGCTCTTATCACCAAGCCACAGCTGTAGGAGGAATCCTTTAATCACAGCCTTCCTCCTTGAAGAAGAATATAGATTTATGACCGGACTTTGGTTACTGAGCGAGAAAGAAATATTGCCAGCAGCCACCATACTACTTCCCATAGGCTGTAAACAGCTTTAATCTGCTTTAGCTGTCATTTTGAAGTCGAGAGATATTAGAGTACAATGTAATTATGTAGTTGTGGGCAGAAGCACAGTTTATTTTCTTTAAACTAAAGTGGCAGAGGTAAATTCGTAGACTGTGCCTAAACAAACAAATCCTCCTCCCTTGCTCTTGCTGCCACCATGGGTGCAGCAGTTCCATCCTTTTCATGCTGCTTCACTCACTCCACTCCTCTGCTAACACCTTTCATGGGATCCCAGCTTCCCACACATAAAAAGAGAATTTTTTTCTTGGGTAGTTCAGAAAGCTCCTGGAAATGCTGGTTTTTGTTAGGGGCACAGCAGTCACATGTTCACCCCTGAGCTTCCCAGGGCAAGAATCTGCTCCCATAAGCACAGGTGCTCATTTTCTTATTTCAGTATAACATACGGATTTTGCTATACAGAGAGAATTCAAATAACATGATTAGTTATCCTTTATCTTTGCTTTCATATACTCCTACATAATTAATGCACATCAAAATAAGGGCTTTTAGCTTTCCTACCCATCTCTAGGAACAAAAAAAAAAAGAAAGTAGTTCCCTTTGAAATTTTTTGCAGGAAAGACCGGTAAGTTCAAGCCTGGAACATGCAGGCTCAGGGTACTGCAGTTATTTTTACAATTCCCTGTATTTTAGGTGAATGTTGCAAACACTAAGTCACAGAGTTACTCTTCATGTGACCTGATGCTCCGGTTTTGCATGAAAAGTGAAATTTTTTTAACAGAAAATAAGAGAAAGACCTGTTCTCTGTCATGATACCTCCACTGTTGGCCAATAAGAGACCCATTTCTCAAATCTGCAGCCTTTAATTCTGTCCTGTCCTCAAGGAATCCTTACAGTTACTTTCTACCAATATTCTCCAAAGATCTACCTGTAGATCCACTTCAGTAAAGCAGAGCCCTAAGGGCTTAAGTCTAAATTAATTCAACATATCATCAAAGCACACAGTTATACTGGAATCTATAAATTTATAAACATATAGATATGTTTCCTCACCTTATTTATAAATTCATTAAGTGAACACAATGAAATTTCATAGACTACTATTATTAAAGAACATTTGCTTCTTGGTCTAAGATTTCAGGGAAGAAAATACTAAACTAAACCATCTTTATATGATGTAACACTGCTGTCTTTGCATGAGTTAAGGCAACAAAGTGCAGATAAATTGCAGTCTTCCTGGATATATATTGTTTTATGCTGCATATTGCATTTTAAAATTCATAGATTGAGGGATCTATTTGCCATCAGCTCCGTGCTATTGCCTCTGCAAAGAGGTGCTGTAACTATTATGCAGGACACTGCAGCCTCTCTGGATTTTCATACCAATAATCTCCTCCTGATGGAGTTTGTCCACCCCCCAAATTCTATCAGAAACTGCTTCAAATATCTGAGTCTGTTCTGCACTGAATGCCTTCAGTTCAACTGCTCTTAGGAGGTGCATAGACAAGCTGCCATGAATTAATACCAGGATGATATAAAGAAAATATATTTGTTCATTCGTTAGCAAAATGAAGGGGGGGGGGAAAGGCAAAACTTGTTTTATTGGATGAATTAAAAGGAGTGATATGCTATAGCACTAGGAGCAGTAATTATCAATTTTGTCTGAAAGGGGGATAAATAGTCCTGCAGAGCATTTTGCAGCACTGTTTTGTCTCTGTATTCCATCCAGACATCAGTCCCCATGGAATCCAAATAGTTATCTGAGCAAATTATTCCTGCTAAGAGCAGGACTTCTCCCAGAAAGCCCTAAAGACCTTGGTGATGTGGATTTATCAGTGAAGTCTGTTGGGCTGAACTTCTTATTCCAGAAGCTGAGGAAGGTACATCTGTGCTAAACATGAAGAAGTGAAACACCAGGGCTCATACACTTCAAGAGCCCTTACTCCCACCCTATGGCTCCCTTGGTTCTTTATTCAAACGGAAACATAAAAAGGAGAGGCAATTTTAGTGTCACTTCTGAGCTTTAAAAACCAAAGTTGAAGAGCAAAGAAAGCAGGAAAACTCCAGCACAGTCTCAAAATGAAACCACACAGCTTAGAAGATTGAGCAGTCCTCTCAGTAAAGATGAACATTTTCAATTAATAACTTTTATGATAAATTGTTGTGATAATTAAATGAGAATAGAGATTGGGTGCATATAAAATGATCAGGAGAGTATTTTTCCAGGCTTTTCTCCATCAGCATTCACCAGTCACTGTAGACATTAAAATGAACATAATCCTGTACAAAACAGCACCATGGTCATAAAAAAGCCTAAAAAGCAGTCCTGTCATTTCTATTGAAACAGACAGGGACGTTCATTCAAAACTGGCATCTTCTAGTGGGTGATACCAAGATAAAGATAACCATCAAGAATATCTTTGTTGGATTAATGCTGTAGGTGGGGTCACACTGACACTTTTTTGTAGCAAGCTCTATGATTAATAAAACTGCTTGGAAAGTGGTTCTTTTAATGACAGACAGATATATATTGTATGACCCAAGTTCTTCCCAAATGCCATCTTATTGTCAGAATGCTGAGAGAGAAATTTGATATGATTAATGTTCTTCCTCCCTCCTTTTCCCCCACACTGATCAGACAGAAGGCGGCTAATCCAGTTGCCTACAATGAAGTGATGAAAAATAAAAGGGTGATTTCTACAAAGTTCAGTCCTCATACATTAAGAAAAACCTTTCATTTTACTCATTTTGCACTACAAATAATTAAGGGATATGAGTCAGAGGGCTGGGAGTGACCTCCAGAGATCAGTTAAATCTGTTTCCCTGCTTGCAGGCAGAAAAATCCTTCATGGTGTTTCCCAACAGACATGTGTCTACTTGAAGCTTTAAAGACCAGCAGACAGGGTCTCTGCAGTCTCCCTAATCACCTTGCTCCAACATTTCATGATCCAGGAAAAGATTTTCCTAACATCTGAGATAAGTTTTCCTTGCTACAGTTGGCATTTCTTACCCCACCTGCCAGCAGTGCAGAGGAAACAAGCAGTTTCACCACTGTTTTAAACTTACCCAGGATGACATTTTGGTCCAAAGGTGTGATCCCAGCAACTGGCTGCATATTCCTGCTGTGTCCCCTGCGATGGCTCCAGTGATTCAACATCTGTCAGCCGAGCTGCTGATCCAGCTGAAAATGAATGGAGAAAGACAACTGGGTAGTTTTGAAGCAGATCAAGATGCAAGGGAGCAGGAGGTCAGCTCGAGGGTTGAAACTCCTCCAGATGTTGCTACGACCAAGAAAAACCTCTCTGGAGCACCAGCCCAACATCCCTTTCACTGAATTTCCACCTAGACAACTGTTTTCTATCCTAGGTTTAGGCACTTGATTATTCCTGTGTAAGCCCAGTACGTTTCTCTTGTCTCTGCTGAATAGGGCCATGGGTCCAGAACAAAACCACATATATCTAATTATCAGGCTCAGTCTCCTGCCATCCAGCATTCAGATTTCTCCTGGCTGGTAACATCTGCAGGTTTAATAAACCTCCCCTCTATCACATCCTCCTGATCACAATTAAAAAAATTAAACAGCATCAGTATTACATGCAGATAAAACGGTGGGTTGGTTAATGCCTCTGTAATTGAGGACACCTGATAAACATTTTAATAAAAAAAAAAAAAAGAAGAAAAAAAAAGAAGAGAAAGCTGTTGATGCATCACTTAATTAGAAAAGAGGCCTCACTCCCACTTTACCAGCTGAAATATCAGAACACTGAAAAACAAGCAAGGCAAACACAATGGTCATGTGTGATGATGAGCCCAGATTCTCAAGAGAATTAATTTTAATATCTCCTTTCCCACCCTAGCCATAATGGATCTCCAGAGAGATGCAAAAATACAGTGTCTGTTCTTATCATTTTATCACAGCTAAAACAATCAGAAGCCAAGACTTGTGAAGAAAAGAGAAGGACCCAATTTAAGGAGGAGTAAAACCAACAACCATTTGATGGGAAAGTCCTGCAGTTGCTTGTGGTCTAAAGAAAATCAGTCTTCAGCCATTTCATGAATATCACTGTTTGCATCTCCAAGCTGTAACAAGCCCTGTGATTCTTTGACACAAGATGTTATTGAGGCCAAGATCGGCAGTAGATTTAAACTTTTAAATTAAGTTTTCTTCATGTTAACACCAAAAAAGCCCTCTGTGGTCTCCATGGGGAAGATGGAAACACCAGAGAAAACTCTGAAAGACACTACATAAATTCATTTCCATCACAAAAAGGCTGTTAGAAGTGTTAATTGTGGCTACCAGAAGTTCACTTGTGAAAAAGACACATATGGGAAACTAAAGGGTTCTAAGAGAAAGTTTGCTTGTGTTTTCTGCGCCTAAAAAGCTTCCTGATGCAGAATCAGGGAAGTAGAAGTGAGAAGGTGTGGGAGACACTATCCAAGCCAGCCACGGTTACCCAAGCAGCAGTGTTAGGAATGGAGGTTTGCCACTTTCTATCCAAATTCCCCAACAAATGGGACCAGCAGTTACACTGTTCCTCCCTCCCTCCCCTCAAATAATATCTACTTTTTCATCACCTGCTTCATAAACCAGAATTCTTGTTTCTTCTATAAGCCTCGAGAAATGGGACACTAAATTAGATAAGACTACTGGCTAATTTGTTAAGGTCTTTCTTGTACTCCTCATGGAGGCCAGTTCTTGGAGAGCTGCACTCCTCAAGTTAAAATTCATTCCCCATGGAGAGAACCAATATGAGGCTTCTGTGGCATTTCTCAGCCCTACAGCTGTTGTGCTGCACACAGATATGTATTTAACTCATTCATATTAGGGAGTAAGAGCTTCAAGACTTTGTTCAGTCATTAAATAGACTGTAGGGCAGGTTAAGAGAAAAATGAAAAAATAACATACTTGTTTCACCTACAGAGGTTAAAATCCTGTTGGATGTTTTCTACTAACAGGAGTTTTAAAAACAAAGTTCAGGCGTGTAATATGCGGTTCACAGGGGTGCACTGATACCTCTCACGACTTCTTCGTGTCCCTTCCTCTACCTCAGAGACTGCAAATCAAACACTTCTTGAACAAAACAAAATTGTTAAAGTACAGCAGTTTCATTTAAGCACCAGGAAAAAAATATATTTATGATTAGAGCATTATGTGCTAATACAATGTTCAACAATTAAAATTACTTGCATCCAAATTTTATTGCCAGTTAATGGCATCTAAAATAATATTGATAACAAATGCCGCGGAATATCTTCCCAGAAGTCTAATTCTGATTCATAAAATTGTTTCCTGTACTGGCTTGAGTAATGATACAATATATAATGGGAATAATACATCCCAGTTGTTGATGATTTTCTGCAAGTTCTACAGAAGAGTTTTCCTTAAACTTACACAGAAGGCTCCAGAAAGTAAACTTCCTCACACAAAGTTGGTAAGTAGGTCTAAAACAGTGTCTGAAACCAGCTCTGTTTTTCCTTGTAGCTCTAAAAGCACAAAAGGGAAAACCAAAACAGACCCCATACTCCACGAGGTTTTCACGTTTACAAGGATTTTCAATAGACTGCAGTCCAAAATCACTCAAAGATGGCCTCATTCCAGTGATCACAGTACTGCAAGGAGTCCTTTCAACACTTGCGGGTAAAAGTAGGGAGCAATCAAAAGAAACTCTGGCTCACTGGAAGGCAACAAGAAATGAGGCAGTCAACAAGAACCCAGGTAGTTGCTAATTAGCCAGGTTTTCCCATAGCTCCGAGAGCTTTCAGAAGTGAGCTTTCAGTTCATTTACATGTGTTAGGAGGTGAGCACTTACTGATGACTCCAGAGAGCAGTAGGAGGTTGGTGAAACCCAGGCACTGAACGGTTCTTTTTATTGCTCGTGAAACTTTGCAGTCCCGGGAAGTCTATGGAGTAAAGCAGATATACTTCTCCAGTGGGGTATTTTTTTTGCTGCTCTTCATTCTCCCCTCACTAAACTCAACAGAAGTTATGGAGGAGAAGTTTACAGAGCTAAGTCGTTCAAATCATGCTGTGCATAGTAACTGCTCTCCCGTTGCCCTCTCCTAAGGCACCAGCTCTCACTTGATCCTACAAGGCAGGGCTGTGTGCAGACTCTTTGGCTACATTTTGGCAGAAATTAGGGTCATCAATAAAACAAGTCCTAGCCACAGTACAGACTCCCTTGATTCACAGCAGGAGGGAATGCTACATCTGAAAGCAAGTGCTGTCATTTCAAATGTCACCCAGTATGTCACCAAATGTCACCTTCCTGGATTCTTTTTCTGTAATGACAGTTTAAAGCTATATGTGATGTTTGTTGAACTCCCTGGTAGATCATCTATTATGTTCCACTTCAAAATCAGATGCTAGACCTTCCTGACATCTGGCAAGTGATTGCCCTGTAGTCACAGCAGTACAAAATGAAAAGAAACCCAAAGCACCTCCCTCCACACACACACTGGTGCAGGCACACGTGCTCACCAAGCCTTTACCCTTCAAAAACAATTTATAAATGTCTTCCAATCCACACGTGCACTTAAAGATCACATCAGCACCTTCACCTTTCACTCCCCGTCTTCAATCGATTTGCCTGGTTTTGGTCTTTAGGGGTCACTTCTCCGGAAAGGTGAGCATTGCTCCAAACCCAGAGCTTACAAAATACCCTTTTTTTAAATGAAAGTTCCAAATAGACCTGCCAAATACATAGGGGTTAGGACAGGTGGACATCCGGATTCTCTCTTTTTAGACTATATAGATGTTTACAAGCAGACAGACGTGGAAATGGTGCAAACATTTAGCAGAATTAGTACGGGAAAGTTTGCTCCACTTTGCCACTGTTTTCCATCAGTTTACCTTCACGATAAGCTCTGTTAAACCTTTTTGAAGCGTTGGTGCTATTTCCAGTTTACACTGGAACATTCTGAATATCAGCCACACAGCACCAGTAACACATGAAGTATGTGGAAGAGAAAAATAAAAGTGGATTGTGCACATTTTCACAGCCGCTCTAGCAGAGTCAAACACTAGATAAAATTCTCAGATCCCTCAAGTATCATACCCCAATACCATCCAGCTCCTCTATCTTTACATCTAAGATCTATGTTCTGACAATCCTTTATTTTTAGTGATTTGTGTCTCCAAAAGTGACCTAATCACTTACCTCCCTTTGCAAATCTTAAACTGAGGCAGAGACATTTTCAACGGATCATTATTTTTAGGATTCTTTCTAAAACACCTGCAGGAGAAGTGGGCAGTTTTACTCATGACCCTCTCTGGGTTTATTTTCTACTAGCCCACTGTTTCTCAGTGCCTGCTTTTTTATTTTGCCTGAAGTTTCCCTCTTCTTCTTACTCTTAAAACTCCTAACACTTGATGCTTCTTCAAAGCTGCCTCTGCTGCATTTATTGTCCTGCCCAGTGTAAGGCTCCTCTCTCTGTGCTCTGCTTTTGACACTAAACTCAATGATCAGTTGATCAGTCTAGCCTATCTGTCTGGCTGTTGACATTCAGCCTCTTCAAGCTTCTGTTTTCCTGTTCTATTTTTGTATCATTCAGCAACTTGCGTTTTCCTCTGAGGTCACCCTTAAAGGTCCATGTGTCATGTTTTTCATTTCTGCCTTGTCAGGAAAATCTTGCCACTGCATCTATCAAAGTAATCATCAGGCCTTGATGTAAGAGTGTGGTTCCTCTCACATTTTTCATTACCAGATAATTTATTAATATCCTCCTGAGCAAGACTAGATTCAACTCGATAAAACCACTATCAGCAGTGACACAGTACACAGCTCTAAAAGCGTTCAGCCAGCATGGAAAATGCTCAGAGAGGAGGTGTCCTTTAACCTCTCTCACCCCTTAATTCCTCAGCAAGCTAAAAGATTTTGCATCCTGAGGCTCTGGACGATTTTGGCCTCGTGCCACTTCAGCAAAGCTGACCTGGGTCAGTCTCCTCAGACCGGCCCTTGCAGCACATCTGGCTTTTCCTTCGCGATGCTCTGTTGCTGGCATGGAATACAAACCCCTTAAATGAAACAAAAGTGACCCAAGGATAGACACAGAAGCAAAAAGCTTTACAGTCAGGAGTGTTGTCTCATAACAAGAAACTACAGGCAGTCATTTTGCGTTTCAGGTTGAACAGCTGCCGACACTGCTCTAGGTATTTTGTACCCAGGCTCTGCTTTCTTCTATCAATTGCACCCCCTCCCATCCCCCCCAGCTCAGCACGTTCCTCCTCTAACAGCCATTTCTCTTTTACATTATATTTGCTGGGAAAAGTATGGTAAGGCTACTCAGCCAGCTCCCTGCTCCATTATATCCCAAAATGGAAGCACAGGAGGCCCTCCACAAAAGCGGCTGGCTAATGACTCTCTGGGTGGACATTAGGAGAGAGATGCATTTGTGACATGAGTGGCAGCTGTGCAGACACCAGTTTATGTGATTCAGCACAGCTATTTCATTAATTGCGTTTCACGGTTCATTTCTTCAGATTACACTCTAAATAAATAAATAAATAAATAGATAAATAAGAACACAAAGCTGCTGTGTCCTCTGAACCATCCACAGAACAAAAAGAAAGGGAAAAAAATGCCCTCATTTTAATTGGTTTCTTATGTATTTTTCCATCTTAGGTGCTTTTTAAACTGTAAAGTAAAAAAATAAAGTAAATTGCAGTTATATTCTGCTGTCTGATTATCTCTTCAGATTTCCACAGAGACTCGGTAACTTAGAGCTCTGCCATGAGGAAACATGCTTTAACAAAACTGAAAACACTATAGAGGCTTACCTACAAACATGATGTATCTACATCTGCTGTTTTGTGTGTTTGTATTTTGTGACTTAAATTTTACACGGAAAAAATGTGTGTGAAGTCTCAGAAAAATCAACAGCTTTGTTTAGAAACTGATCCTTTATGTCTCTTCATAACTATATTCATAATGGAAAACTAATTACAAGAAACAATGAAAAATGCAAATGCAGAAATGCAGAAAAATTGCTTTGACTCAATCAGTAATGTGAGGGCTCTAAAAAAACAACCAGCTCGTGTTTGAGCACAGAGTGACAGGTGACTTGATCAACACCACGAAAACCAATCAAAGCAGCCAACATGGTCATGAATTTATAAGATTAAATGTTATGGGAGAGTGTCCAAAAAAATTATTGTTTGATAAACTAGCATTTTTCACATCAAAAGGTGTAATTAAAAAAAAAAAAAAAAGCAGCAACCTTCTGTAAACAGCTTTTCATTGAAATTAGTGTCAAACCTTGACCCAGTTCCAGTGGTTGTTGCTGGAACCTTTGTCACTTTTAGCCAAAACTTGAGCTGAATCAGATACAACAACCCTTTAAAGATTAGAATTTCTATAGGGTTTTTTTTTCAAAAACCTTTCCTTAGAAAGTTTTTCAGGCTTCCAGTGGAAAAGACGCACCCAGGGATAACCTTCAGCCTTGCTGTAGAGCAATTGTGAGAATGTAGGTTGGAATCTTCATTCAGACATAGTCAGAGCACGTTCTAGCTAAAAGCCTCATAAAGCAGAGAAGAACTCTTCATGAGAAAATACACAACATCCCTCAGAAAACAGCTACTTCTGACAGGGAAAATACCTAGCACTTCTTTTTGATTGTTTTTTACAAAATATGCAAACACCAAAAGCTCGATGTTTGCAAAAAAAAAAAAGTGAACATATTTAGAAAAATATGGGGCAGGGAGTCTGGGCAATTGCTGAGTTATAATCACCAACCTACTATAAATATCAGCAGTGTGAGAAAGGCTCTCTCTCCCTCCGTGTTTCAGTGCTGCTGCTCAGCACTAAGCTTTTTTTTTTTTGTGTGTGGTTTCATTTTAGTAATCAGGATCTCTCGTACTTCCCGGACAGATGGCCATTCACACTTCAGTGCTCATTTAAACACATACGTCAATGATAACAGAACATTTCAGCTGAGAACAGGCCAATGTAATCTTCCAAATTCAAGGCTATCTGTCATTTTTGTTGGTTATATAAAACCAGAGTCAAAAGAAAGTAGGACTGTTCTTATTTGGAAAGCTGGAAAGAAAATGGAAAATTCCACCTGGCTCGCTGTCAACACAAAACTCGGGCAAGGCTATTTAAAATGATTTGAGAAGGTTTGAATGTCTGGGCTCTGCTGATCCATTGGCACTTGCTCGTGGGGCAGGCTAAGAAATGGGAGAAGCTAATATCAGATTAGAGAAAGGACGTCGGGCCTCGCAGGCTGCTCAGAGCCCCCACAAGCGCATTAATTCTGTCTATCCCCTTCAAATCCGTCCCACGTTTATAAAGTAATGGTCCTGCGTTTGTCTCTTAAGGTATTAGATAAGTCCATGGCAGCACCTCGCAGCTGCACTCAGCAATCCACAGCAGGCAAATTGGAAATGGAGGGGAAAGTATGTCCCCGACTCCGGCGCTGATCCCCCGGGTCTGCTCTGAGTGGACACAGTACTTATGGGGATAAACAGACAAAATTATTTCCTCCCGCTGTCAAGCCAGCGTCTTACACAAGGAGGAAAGCATTTAAATTTAATAACATTCTCTTCAGCTTCAGGGTGGACTATGTCTGAGAAATGGAAATCTGAAACAAGGGGGAAAAAATCTATTTGTGGCATTTCTGGGTCCTGCAGTCACAGGAAAACCTTGTGCTCTGCTGAGAACCTCTGCTTCACTTCACAGGTTATATTTATGTTATTTCTTTTTTCGTTAAAAATAAGCTCTACAGGCAATCTTTTGGGAACTTTGCTAAACCTAAACCAACCTATGAGCCATTTAAAGTTCAATTAATTAGTAATTAGGAGGACAGAATTAACACGGGAGCATTTAAGAGAGTGTATATGTAATCAGCCAATAATTATCAACACAGCAACAGAACTGTGACACAGTATGAGTTTCCAGCATATCCACCTAAGTGTGTAAAGATAATGAACATAGCAGTGACTAAATATTTTAGGTTGCCATCCGTGTGAATCTCTGGTAATTCTACTTTTGCAATTTGCATCTGAGCTACTGAGCATCAAGCTAAAGAGGCTCAACTGGGAGCAAAAATTTCCCAAAATTTCCAATGCTGTTTAACAGCTAAGTCTCAAAACTGTATTTTTTGGAGGACTGCCAATAATCAAGATATTTATTGTACCATATTCTTGTCATGTGTGTTTGCAGAAGGAGATTTCTCATCAATAAGCAAAGTACAGCAGTGGATCAACAGTCCAGCTGGAGCTGCTAAACAAGTGAGTCTTATAAGTGAAAAACAAAGGTCATGAAATCAGTCTGACCCTGAATGATTCTATCATTCTGAAAGCAAAAGCTGTGAAAACTGCAGAATTTAGGGAACACATTTTACAAGGGAGATAACTGAATTGATGCTGCAGTGACTTACATGGCCAGGAAAACCACCGGCATCCTGCTGTGGAAGCCTAACACCAGTGGTACTGGAAACTGCTACTGCATTGCAAGAATGCAGACGTTACCATAAAAGATAAAAAGTTATCAATAGCATTCAGTATTTTTTTCTGCCATTCCCAATACAAAAATGTAGAAATAAATTATTAGGTGGAATAAAAATCTGTGAGATAACAGAAGTGCGCCTTCTTCCCGAGGCATAAAACACAGCGGTGAGTAGCTGGATTTAACCCTAGTCATGTGGTTAGCACTGGAAAGGGCCCCTTAAACAAACTTGTCTTGTCAAACACATTGCGATATAAAAGAAGGTGACCCAGAAGGCTCCTTCAAGGCACGACAGAGGAGTGACTTTACAGATCAGCAGCTTTAACAAAGTAGAGGAGCTGACCCAGGATAGGATTAGCTGGGGAGGCAAGCGGTGTGTTGTGAGCACCTGACTGAGCTGGAACAAGACAGAAGATGAGAATAAAACACCCTTCAGCTTCTCACAGAAACCATTGCTAAACTTTGTGGGGAACAAGATAAATTTGAAGGAAGACAATAATTAGCTTTTCTTCTGGAATGTAATTCGTAATTCATTCTGACTGAAGCAAAAGGAGTGTTTTCCTTGTGGAGGAGGCTGAAGGTATCTGAAAATCTCTGTGCCTCACCTTTTTGCTTTTTCTGATTCAAGCTTTCTCTTGTAGCTGGTGGGAGCCTTTGAAGCTGACTGAATGTAGATAAGAGGGCAGGATGGTCAAGATGCACGTTCTTTTTACAAATTGTTTTTCTGTATTATAATCCTCCGTGGTTCAGGCGGATGATGAGATCTGCCATAGCTGGTTGACGCTTCTCCACGGGAGTGCCAACAAAGCAAAATTGCTTCTGGGTGAAAAAATATTCATTTAAAATATAATTTATTTATATAAACTGTTAATCTAAAATTATTTTTGTCATAACTATGTGGAAATAACATCATTCTACTAGAAAGTAACCGATGACTCACTGTGCCTCCTGCTGTAAGTTTTACGTATTTTTCTTATGTAATCTCTGGCAAAAATTGGTTAATAGTCACTATAGACTTAGGTACAGTGTACACCAGGTACTACAGCTCTCCTTTGAGTAGATTTGTTTTACTACCCAGTAGTAAATATTAATTAAGACTTACTGAATGCTTAATTTGAATTTTTGAGTTTGGGGTCTGTCTGCTTTTCACTTACACACAACTTGGCATTCCCATGTGGTTTATGACAGCTTTGCATTTTATTTTTTGCAAGTTGCTAAGTTCTTACCTGTAAACATGTATTGTGACATCCAGATGAACAAAATCAGATAAATGAGCATTATTACAGCACTTACATGGGCAAATGAGTTTCTTTCGATATCCCTCCCATAAGCAGATTATTAAAGTAGTAAGTGCAGTCCAAAACCTGTTGACATCCTCTGAATTTTTCAAAAAGTACCTTTCCAGCCCAAGAGAGTAACTTAAATCTAAAGATGATGATTCTTGGTGTTTCTCTCTATACAGTTAGTCAGTTCACTGTGTGCCATCTCAGCACATTCTTCCATCAGTTATAGGACTTTTTTTAGTCTCAGGTTTTTCTATGTACTACTTGACTGCATAATTGCAACTAATACCTGCTAATTAGGTGGATATTCAGGCTTCAGTCTCTGTCAGTTGTGCAAGATCAGTTCCTCAGTAGGACACATGAGCTTTTGACGGAGCTGCTTTTGGTGAAGCCCATCAGCTCACAGGACAGGGGGAAGCCAAGGGTCTTCAGCAGCCACAAGGATTCTGTTTGTTGGTCACCTGCCTGTCTCAGTCACTGCATCACCTCAGCCACACAGCCAAAGTAGGGAGGTGGCTGTGCTTTTTTCGAGCCATTCAATGTGCCTTCACTTGAGCAGAACTGCTTTAGCCTGAAGGAATCGGAAGCAACAGGAAGAATTTGCTTGGGCTATCTAATTATTCTTTGTGCAGCAGTTCTGCTCAGTAATATTAATGACTGTATAAATAACAAAATAACTTCTTACAGTTCTGCTAGATGCAATTCTCCTTTAATACCCGACCTTCTTATGTTTTAATAAACTTATTGAAATTCCTTTTTTAATAATTAAACATTGTAACTATAAAAAGAGGGAAGTTGCCTTGGATATTGCCTGGGGTTTAATTATCATAAACAAGAATTTTGCCTTTCAAATGTCAAACATTTTGTTGAACATGTCTGTCATTTTAAAGATGATGGTACCTCAGTTCCTGAACTGCTTAAAAAATATCAGTCTATGGATATCATCAATGAAGTGCATCTTTCTACCTTCACTTATCTCATACAGGACAACCAGCTGAAATCCAACTCAGTACAGGAGAAAAAGGACAGCCCCACTGGGGCAAGACTTCTTCTGTAATGATTACTGATTTTATTTGTGTATTTGTCATTTGTAAACCTTACAAATGACGCCAGCACCAAGAACTGCCCCAAAGTCCCACCACCGAAGAAAATGCAACCTAAAACCATTACACTGTCCACCCCCCAAATTTTTCTCATAGCTAAGTGTAGAAACTGAATGTTTCTAAGAATATTTCTGAGCAAATGGATTCTTCAGACCCTGTTTTCTTCAAGCACACATCACACCCCAGAAACCTGAATGGCAGCTCTGCTATACGACTGTGAAGTTAACAGATGAACACAATAACAGCGGCAGAAGTGAAGGCACTGCCCGTGACTCACTCGGGGAAGACATTCCCATTTCTCTCTGGAGAAAGGCACGTCAACAGGAAATCTGTAACCACCAGGCAGAACCACGAGGAAGAAAGACTTCAAGGGCTAATGAATCTTTTTGGGGAAAAAAAAATAAATGTTTAAGTAGCCAGGTTGCCCAGGCACGAGCTAAAGTAGGTTTGAAAAATCTTTAAGCTCTGTTCCTTCAGGTAAATCAGAACTCCCAAGCAAACTAATAACCAATGTCAGCACAATGCTTACACATAATAACTTTCCTTGTAAATGGAGCAGGAAGAGAGGACTGATTTTAATAAGATAGAGATTGGTTAGAAAAAAAATTACCCCAAACTTCCAGAACACTTATCTAAATGTTATGCAAATACCTGTGTTTGTTTCGGTGGGGATGGGGGGAGGAGGGGAGGGAAGAATCTTCAAGTTTTCCTTGCTTGTAATTTCTGAAATTAAATTATAGTTATTAGAGTGTGTGAACAACATCTTTTGCTACCCTAAAATAACAATTTGGAAAACTGTGAGACCCTATTTGAGATGGAGAGTAGTCTCCTAAAAAGCTAAAATCCAATCCACATCCATCTTAGCTCTGTAAAACAGATCATTATTTGATTATCAGACATGCATGCCAAGTCATAAATTAATATTAAAGTCAGTGATGGGACTTGAACCTTGATCTGGTGGCTTCCCAGGTGAGTGCTCTGCACTTGAGGTAATAGAGTAATTAGACAGCTTTTCCTCTGAAGGATAATTGCTAATACATGTTAGCTGTTGGAGAGAAGCCCTCCTGAGGAGCAGATATGGGTTTCCTTTTTCATTAAAAAAGAAACTTAACTTTTTCAGTGGTTAACCTTCAGCATATTAAAATGTTTAGTGCCTAAGTTAGATAGAAGTGTTCCTCTGAGTAACAAACAATTAAGGGTAGCAGGGAAGTGGGAAAGTAGAACTGTGTTTCTGAGACAAACCCACAGTGACAATCACCTAAAAGCTGCCTTGCCAACCAGTTTGTTCAGCCACAACCCACAGGACTGAAAGCCAGCATACAAGCAGTGTGGCTGTTGATAAAGGTAATAAATCTGAGTGATCCACAAGAAGCTCAAGCAGCCTCGACCTTACCTACAAATAAAAGTATTCAGAGATGACGTCTGAGATGCTGCCACACCCCATGTGTACAAATCTCCCCGATTACAAAGTGTAAGCATTCAGTTTCCTCATTTTTCTTGAACTCTGCTCTTGGTTTTGGAGAGTCAAGAACCTGCTTATATAAATGCATAAACATCTATTGAAGAGATCAGATTCATAAATGTCACTTGGTCTAAATTTATACTAATCTTAACAAATTAAAGTTACCCTGACCCATACAAAGACGGAAATATCACAGATACTGAGTCTTAAAAACTAGAGATATTCAGAAATTCTGACAGATGAAAGAGAGTTATACATCTTGTGAATACAAAGTCCCATAGCTTCTCACATGGTCAGTTTAGTCTGCTGAAGTGTGCATAAGTTTTCCTATTGATAAGAACTAAAACAGGTTTAGAGTCTACATCATTTAGGTCTGATCCCGTCTTCCCTTACATCTTCCATAATCATTAGCATTTTAAAGACTCAGTGCCCAGTGGGTGTGAAATGCTGCTAATCTAGTGAGTCTCAGAATACAAATGACAAGATTTTAAATTTTGTTTTAGGCATTTTTACTGCCAGAAAATATTTTTACTTTAAGAAGCATAGCATAAGATATATGTAAGATATTACAGGTGAGTGCATGATATTGCTTGGCAGATTTCATGGGTGTCTTCTGTCTGATAATTTTCAATGAGAGTCACAAAAATCTCTTCAACTGGATTTCAATGCTAATGTGAGATACATTTGAGCAGCAGAGCATCCTTTCCTTAATTCCACTGTTGGGTTTGTGTTTTACCTTCTCTCAAAAGTTTTCTATAGCATCTCTTTCTTTCCTTCTGCATCTTTCCAGGCTGAACTGACGTTCCTGGAACTCAGCAATTCCTGTCAATCACTAAGAGTTAAGGCCACTTCCAGAAATTTTGAACTATCAGCATGGCAGCATTAGTGCTGCAGGGACAAGTGGCATGTCAGCAGTAGTGGATGGAGCCATTTACAAATTGCATTAAAAAAAAAGAGAGGGTACGATTACTGACCCCTGGAAACAGAGTGAAAACCCATTATAGCATTTTTGGTTATCATCCCAGACTGCACAGTAATTTTGACACGATACAATAATAAAGCATCCCTTTGTTTTCAGGCTCCACTTCTCCACTGCACTATTTTGCAGTCAGCATCAACAGTGTGTTGGTCACCGTCTTCTGTAATAGATATAAAGTCAAGGTCCTCTCCATAAGGGCTTATTGAGGGCTTTTTGCACATTTGGAAACATTCACTTGCATGTTTTCTGTAAACTTCAGTTTGAATGAGAACATATTTTTGCCACTCAGCTTAGACTTTCCAAACAGACAGGTGGTTTTCTTCAATTTCTTAACATAAATAAATACCTGTACATAGAGAATTGTGATGTGTCATTCTGATAACAAAAGACATGGTTCACTTCTTCTATCTCTGTTCTTCCTCTGTGGACCTGCTGCCACATATCCTCACAGATTATCCCATGATATTCATGTGCCTACTTGGAGAGCAGGTACCTTGCAGAACAGCGTGAAGTAAGGCCATGCCACTGCACAGTTACAGGGGGGAATTCGAGAGGCATAAACACCGAGGCCGACATCTTCAAAATTATTTATACACGTCTTCACAGGCCCTGAACACATTAATGGATTTCAAAACAGTGCATCCATAACGAAAAAGAAAACTGAAACAGACTATGCAGAGTCTCAGTTTGGTGCTATTTCCTATTCCCAAAGGCAGCAGGTTTGTACCCGCCAAATGTGCTGGCACTGAGCAGGAACTCCGAGCCCCTCAGCCCCCCGGTCACACAGCACAGGTACAAGCACTCAGACTTCATCACAGCAAGGGGACTCAAGAGTTTTATGGATTAAAAGCTGCAGAGGTGATGATTTCCATTACAACATAAATCAAACAAAGGAGAGCAGCAGTGAGAACTCGTGCTTATGCCACCTCATTGCCAGTGTACCTCAGGAAGGACAATTAATGGAGGCCTTGTGTCTGCATATTCATCAGTCCTTTTGCCGAGGCTGCCAACATGAATAACTGTGAGAGCACTCGTGGTGCTGGCTGACAACTGTCCTCCGAGAGCCCAAGCAAGAGCACTGTGACCTACAAAACTTCATTGTACAGATGGGAGATTTGGGTCCAGTTTGGGCTTTTGGAACTTTGGCTTAGACTGGAATTCAGCTCTGGGATTGGATTGGCTGTGGGTGTTGCAGCTACAGTGGAAAAGCTCTCTGGGATGAGAGCTGTCCCTGTGCAAGACAGTTTGTATTGAAAATGCTGTGTGAATGCTTTGGAGCAGGAAACTATTTAACAAATTCTGCATCTTTTTTCTTTTGGCAGGTTACAATTCCGTAATTTATTCACCCCTGCTTTATCTGCCAAACTCTCTCACAATTTTTAGTCTATTAATTGAGCACCAACAGTGTATATTATGAGTATCTGATATTCATCCTATTGTTTCTGTTTCTCTTCTGGGTGAGGAGAGTTCTTGGCAGCCATTTTCCACTGTGACCACTCAGGCTTCCAAGTTCCACATTAACTTCCTGATGAACATTCTCTAATAGTCACTTAAAATTTACTGTTTCGGCAACATTACTGCCATTAAATTTACTTGCCTGAATATTCACTGAAGTCAGCCCAAAGAACATAAATCCAGTATGTTACTGAAAACGAGGTTAAAACAAGTATTAATCTAATAATTTTTGTTATTTGAATATGATGGATAACATTTCAGTTTGTCTTACTGTTGATGTTGTGAGGTACTGATACAATTTTGGTTGGGCAGGCTCTATTTTCAAGGATTTGCATTCACTATCCTTCATGTTCCAACTGGCATGCATATGTGGTTTTACTACAGTTCATTTATTAATCTGGATCTGAAGAAACTATTGGTTAACATATTAAAAATGACAATAACTATATAGACATATTTCTTCTAAAGCCTAACAATTGTTTATAATATCACTGGAATTAATTTTCTCCAGCGTCTAGGATCCAAAAAAACCATAGTCTATATAGAATTATTTGGTAGGGTTTTCATGATTTGCTTCACCCCTGTGCATTTTCTGACTGCATTACTAAACATCCTGTTTGGCTGACATTTTGATCTACCTGGCACAGAAAAAGACTTTTCTCTGGTTTTATTTCAGAACTGTTGAAAATACTATATTAGTATATTTCTTATATCTATTTAGATTAATTCAGTATTTATTAAAGTAGCAAACTGCGTTATGATGCTGGCCCAAGAGTTTGCTTTTAAGTTTATCTGTCTTTTAAAATCCAAAAGATACCCTGGCAGAGAAGATATAATCCATATGCCATAATGACCATTCAGTAGTCAAAGAGGCAATTTCTAAGCCAGTGTTAGTGAGGAGTTCAGGACTTCAGCAGGACAAGATGAAACACAAGAGAGTCTGCTTGAAGACAGGGGCTCTATGTCTGTTTTGTGGTGTTTCCAAAATCAGAGTCAACAGATCCATGAGCAAGAAGACCAGACACCCTTTAGGTTTTGTTGGTGGTATTGAACAGTGGGCTGTCATGTGGCTGTGGAGATTATGGGTGGGGTTTTTTTCCAGATTCTTCTCTGATTGATTATGCAGTAGAAATGAGCCTTTGGGGTACCCAGATGTCGTAGAGTTTTGTTGGCTTTGAAAGGGAAAAAAACTCCTAACCAGTGTTTTATACTCACTGTGACTTTATGAGTATTATTATTGCTCTAGGGTTGTTCTGGTTTTACATGATTTCACATTTCCCTAAATTTTCTTCGCCGCTTTTAAATGTTACAGTAAATCCCTTCACCTACTTGCTGCTCTGCAAATCAGCTTTTTGTTTAACCCTTTGTGACAAATATATTTTAAAGACACTCTTCTTCCTTCATCTTACTTTCTAAGTTATCAAACAAGACCCTCGGGATCACTGAGGATACAAGGGAATTTTTCACACGAGGAGCCTAATGCCCTGATCACTTTGGGGGTTGAGTAATTGCATTTCATGCATAGTGCATGAACACATGGAACAATCTCCTCTTTGCACTGTCAGCTAGACACAGCACCATGGATCAAACCATTATTTTTCAGATTGCTGGGAATGCTTTATTGAGAGAAATATATATATCTGCCAGCAAAGCATTTTCCAAATGAAGACGGAGCATAAAACCGCCCTGCAAGAAACACAGACTGGTAATGGTGACATTTTGCAGCATAACTGCACTTGCCAGCACAGTAATAAGAGGTAAAGAGAGAAGGTTTCACGTGCATGCGGTGTCAGGGAAAGCTGACAGCATCAGCACACTGCTGGTGCTGGAAAAATCCAGGGGAAGCCTCAGCAGTGCCATGAAGGATTTCCTCCTGACAAGCAGGATGACTCCTGGCTTTCCCGTTCTGCTGAGAATGCCCTTGGCTCATCAGTCCCACCAGTGCTGCAAACAAGCATCCAGATTACCCACTGACGGTCTATTTAGTCTGTGCTGCTCATCTCTTCTCTTTTCCAAGCATTTGCCTTATCTTCTCTTCAAGGAAACAACACTGAGGTCTAACAGGAGCAGCATATGTGAACCACTATCCAGTTATTTTTCCCTTTTTCCCCCAGAAAAGAGCAAATAATACCATCACTGATGCAACTGAAAAAAACGAGTTAAAAGGTGTGAGTTTTTTTTAAACAAAATCTGCTGCTAAAAGGGAAAGGGAATAAGAGACCTTGCTACAATGAATGTTTTACTTTATACATCAAATGCTTTAAACCACTTACCCTTTTTTCCTGCAACTTTAAAGAAAGGTTAGAAATATTTCTAGAGGTGATTGCTTGCCATGGAAGTAAGTGGGTCAAAGACTTTATACTTGAAAAATCTGAATCTTTTCTCATTATTTAACTCCAAGCACTGGCAAACCAGAACTTTCTGGACTCACTTATTTTGTAAATATTAATGAAATAGTCCTCACAGAACCCAACAGTTTTTTCCACACTTATAAAAAAATTTTGGGCATTTAGTTACCTATGAGGAATACAGGATGGTATTTCCATGCTTGTGATATCAAATTTTAAATTTTTGCAATACTTGGTAAGAGAGGCAGAAAAGCTCTGCCAATTTAAACCTGTGAGAAATGCCAAAGGATACTCATGTTAGGAGAATTTTTGCAAATCCAGCTCTCAGAGGATAACAGGGCTGTTTTCACAGTCTGGAGATTGGAAATGTTGGCTGTCAGAGGGCTAAGTTCATTTCAGAAACTAAAAAGAAGTCTGTGACTGTTCCCACAAAATCAGAAATCAGCTGATAGCTGAATAGAGACAGGGTTTTCCTGTTTCTTGTCTTTTCATCCCACACTGACTCATCCGAACTTCTTTTTCATTTATGGGAAAATTTCAAGACATCTGTCTGATTACACAAAATGTATAAAATCCCTCAATTGGAGCATTAATGAACCCCAGTGCAGAATTTTTTCCCCTCCCCAAATAGCTTCTCAGAGCTGTATAGCTGTCCTTGCTTATTTAATATTTTCACATATGGGAATTTTCTGTTGTATTCTTTCTTGATTTCCTAGCAATTCCTAATGTTCTACTTAGTGTTTTGGCAGCAAATCAGCACTAACCTGATGTCTTAAGAGCATAATTTACAATGACTTTAAGATGTCTTTTGTGAGTGGCAGTATTTAATTTGGAACCCATAATGACATAAGCAAAGTTAGAATTACTTTCCTTTCTATAAACAATACTTTGAATTAATTGTCCAATAACTCAATATTAAGTGATCCTCCTGTAACTTTTCCATGTCTGCTATAGATTAAATTGTCCTACATAAATTTACATCAAGCAAACTTTCTCAGAGAAGCTCTCTATAAATACACAGCACAAAGTTTAGCACAGAGCCCTGTGAGACCTCATTAATAACCTCCTTCCAGCATGAAAATTTAGCATTTATGCCCATCCTTTGTTTCTATCTTATAACCAGTTACTAGTTCACAGAAGAAACTTGCCCCTCTTAAAAGCACCTCTGCCTGACAAAGACTTTGGAAATTCAGGTTTGCTGTGTTGCTCAGATGAGTCACAAAGAGTGTTTGCTGCTGACACCTGTGGTCAGTCACTGTGAGTGGACTCCAGGTCCCACGTGCTGCCATGAAAAGGGATATCACACACCCAAAATTCACTCCTCTGTCTGCAGGGTGTTTAGAGGTGAGGGGGAAAGTGCTGAGCTGTGACAAAACACACACACATCTGTAGCCAAAATCCTTTCATCTGGTCACACAACCTGCACTCGTGAAGCAGCCCAATTCCAAAAAGGCAGAGGACGGATAGGCATTTGATGTCTTCCCAGTGAATACTTCACATCAAGTGGTGAATGGGATGTGTTTTAAAAGCATCAGAGTCTGCAACAGTTTTTAACTCCATCGGTACAACAGGATGGGAGTCCTGATGTCTCCTGTTGCTGCTTGGGTTCCAGGTTGTTGCCAGGACTGTGGCCCTGGTGACAGGGGCTGCCAAGTGCAATGCTGCTGGAGCAGGCCTTGCTTATCCATTTTCCTGCTTGTAGTTTTAAGAGGCTGTTTGGACCCAGCAACATGAACTGGTGTTTTCCCCAGCAAAAGTAAAGGTCAATATTTGATCCAGTGACACCAATGTGTCCTTGAGCTGTGGTTCCTTCGCAGATACTTCCTATATTCTTAACACTTGTCTGATCAGTTTTAACCAATCATCCGGGTAGAGGAAAGAGGCCTTGTTATAACCTGTCAAAGCAGAGACAGGAGAGCCCCCCTCTGTCAGAAGCAGCTGGTTTCCAATCGATACCCAGGTGGCTTTTCACCATGTGACTGACCCAAACACTGAGGAGCAGCGGGAAGGGAGGCAGGGTGCTGTGAGGAGCACAGGGAAGAGACACTTTGAGGGAACACGCTGGCAACACGAGCAGGTTCCTCAGGGAATTTCAGGGACTGTCGGAAGGGACTGAAAAAGGAGGCTGCAACACAAGGCGAATGCGCACGTGAAAAGTGTTTGAAATAGAGACATGCAGGGGATTTAAGATGCAAAAAGAAGTGCAGGAAACCATCTGCTGCTCACAGGAAAAAATCATTTCTAATAAGGTCTCCTTGTTAACAGTCTTCTCAGATAGCAGACATTTTCAAAGAACTAATGGTCTCTTCATCTACTGCAGATGATTCTTTTTTATGCAGCTGATTGTTAATTCCTACAACTCTTGTAATTCCAGATTCTGAATTAATCTCCATTCACTTTCAGGACGTAACTATCCTATTACTCCTTGAAGTCACTCATTAAATTCACCCTATCTCATTCAAGAAGCATACTGAAATCCTGATGGACACTTTTGTTACTTCTTAGTTGAAGTACTTTAATGCGCTTGATTTGCTTTGGCTTCTAATTTCTCTGTGAACTCTTTTGCAATGATCTAGAATACAGCACATTCTACTCCTTGAACTCTCTACTCCTTTAACTTCTCTGATACTGTGTCTTATATCAGACTCCACATAAAAAGCTAATGGTACCCTCAGTGCAAACCAAGTGTCACTGAAAATATTTCCCACCCCACTTCCCTCATCCAAGTCACTGGTTACATCTGGCTGCTGCCAAAGGCTGTAAAGCAAAAAAGATCTGGCCAAAGTCAAAGCATTCAGTGATTACTTTTTTCCTCATTGATTACCAGTAGAGAGTCTTGCAAGTGTATTTGCATCACACTGTAGATTTTCAGCAGAAAATATAACCGGAATAACTGTAAAAGAATGTGCACCATACTGAACTTTCCTTATAGCATTCATTATGTATATAATTACAAATAATGGTATATATTAAAAAATAAAAAGTAAAAGAATGTACATTGTTTCTCTACAAGTACAAATTCCTCATCTTTCCAGACTTTCTGCATTATTTTATGATACAGAACAGCAGATTCAGGATTTACTGGACCACATGAGAAGGCTAACTGCTGATTAATGTAATCAATACTGAAAACATTATCTTGAGATATTTTAAGGAAAAGCCAAATGCTTGACTGTTGCAGTCGAGGGATCAGGCAGGTAGCTGGGCCCATATATTACTGCTGACTTTTAGCAGAATTACTAGGACTCCAGCCAGGCTCAGAGACACATCTACTCTTAATTTTAGGATCAGTCTATTGTTAAGCCATGCACCGCAAATTCCTTTAAAATCAGAGGAAGCTGATTTTCTCCTGCCACCACGTTCTTGGCCGTGCAAGGCAAGGCAAGGGCAAAGGAGCACTTTACACCTCGCAGCCCTCATTTCCACCAGAGGTCAGGCCCTTGGAAGCCCTGCAGGGCTCCAAAGCTGAGACACAAAGTTGTGACAAAGCTTCTGCACTCACGCTTGTCACACAAGGGTGTGCTGGGAGAACTCCACAGGGTGCTGCAAAATAACAGAGTTATACTACATGGATGAAGAATCCATTTCAAACCATTCTCCCTGTTTTTTGAATCTAAATGTGACATATTCTCAACAGAAGGCAACTTCATAGCCTTGCATTTGTACAGGTGGGTTATAAAACAGATATGTCTCTCCTCCAGCAAGTGACTGGTAAAAAGAGCAAGTAATACACAAACACATGATCAAGCCTACTGCCTGAAAATGGGGAGCAATTAAGATATTTTATAGCATGCCCTTCTTTCTTTAATTCCAGTATAGTTAAAAAGTTATAATCTGAAGTCCCTAAAGCCTAAGCCAAAATTTACATGTTGTTTGCCTGAATAAAAGGATGATCTTCACCGATTCCTTTGAATGGTCTGAAAAATAAACTAACTAAACCCAAAATTTTCTCTAACAATAGCCAACTCAACTATTTCAATTTTCACTGAATGGCTGGTGCAGCAGAGGGCAATCTTCAGATAATAAATGTAAAAATATTACCACCTTAGTATACAGGAAGTGACAGGAGAAAAAGGAACGTGTGACTGTTGATTCTGTTCTCTCTAGTTATTACTTGCCTTTCAGCTGACTAAAGGTACCTGCAGGAAAGGCTGAAGTGGTAAAGGCAAGAATGAGAATGGGTCGAGGCAGTTTGGGTAGTAACATTCATTTTGATTTCAGTTGCTATGTGGGAGAGAAGAAAAATTATTCTCATTTTAGTTTTAAAACCTAAAGCCAAACCAGTTTCATTTACTTAATGACAAAACTAATCACAGCAGAAAAGATTAATTTTTTGTTTAAGTACCTTGCAATATAAAAAGGTCTTTGGCAAGCTTCAGAATAATTGTATGACATTGGTGCTTTTTCCCCTTCTCCCTACTATCATACACAAATATATGTACAAGAAACAGTCCCTGTATTGTGACAGGCTTCAAAGCAAGGATAGAAAAGTGATGGCAAAATCTATACCATAATAGATGAGTAAACAGCAGCTCTGACTCTCTCAGAAATGCTCTCTAAACAGATAACCATTCTTGCTAATATTTTGGCAGTATATATTTGCTCATGGTTTTTGTGATCATGTTGCCTTAAAGCATCTTGGATCATACAAGGCTAAAGGAGCCTTCCCATCCTGAAATTCAAATAGAGACTGACCCAGTATCTAATGCTGCTCATCTGACTCAGGTAGCACAGCAGCTTCAAGATCCATATTACTTGAATATTTCTTGATTATTTTAATTAACAAGCCACACGATTTCACTCCCAATAATGAGCAAGTCTATGAAATGTCATTGTCCCACATGCTCCATGTGAAAACAATTTGACTGCACAAAACCAAAAGCCTCTTAAGCTTGTTTGCCATCAGCCTTGGTTAAGTCAGGCTTGAGGAGAAAAGCTGGGGAGCACTTGCAACTCAAATAATCCTGAAATTGTAACGTTCCTTAAGTCAATATAATAAACCTGCAAAAGCAATTTTCAAAGATAGAGGAATTAGAAAGTACAGGTTAGTAGGTACATTCCAAGGCAGAGTCCATCAGTACAGTCAATGCCATACTGAAGCACCCAGAAAAAAAGAAACTCCCTAACTAAGCAGATAAAAATCACCAAAAAAATATTTTAAAACATAACTGCCTTGAGAGCATGCTAAAGTATTCTGATTCCTTGGTTGGAAAGGTGATGTGTAGATAATGCTGCAAAATTTGTGAATTTAAAGCTCCCTATGCTTTCAGGGTTGAAATAACATAGCCCCAGGAACACAGCTGTTGCTCAGAGCAGAGTCAGAAGATGTCTTCTTTTTAGCTTTATAAATCAATCTTGTTGAGGCTTTCCTGCTTTGACACAATGTTCTAACCTCAGAGAGGGAATTTTGTATTTGGGTGAGAGATGGAGGGTAACAGATTTGCTGAACATTCTGCATAGCAAAAGAGGAGACCTGGCTGCTTTCAGATTGCACTCCCTGAAGCTGAACAGGTTTCTGTTAAAATAAATGGCAAACCAAGCAGAGGGAGCTGACAGAACAGACAGACACCTTGAGTTGTAAGAGCAGAGCAGAGAACATGACTTTTTCTACAATTACTTTAGCAACCCACAGCAGATCATCTTGAACTTCCATTCTCATTTGCAATGACTGCAAATCAGGTGATCCACCCAAACAAGGCTGTTCTACAGTAGCCCAAAGCCTTGCAAAATGTCCTACAATACATCTTTTAAATATACATTTGTACTGCATTTCTAATGTATCATCCTAACACCTCATTCTGCATGAAAAGTAGGAGATTAAAGAAGGGTCAACAAGCTAAAAAGAAAAGTTACATTGAATTTTTGCATCTGCATATGTAGAAGACTTTTTGTTTAACACATCCTTGTAAATTGATGCTCTAAAATCAGTTTGGACAGAGGTGGTACCTGCTCCACTGCCTGCAGCATCTCCTGCTCCTCACCCTTCTCCTCCTCTCACCTGGGTGCTCAGAGCGCTGTTTCACAAGGGTTTTCCTCACTCCACCAGGCAAGGTTTTACCCTTTCTTAAATCTTCCCAGAGGCACCACCAGCACCGCTGGTGAAACAAGCGGTGTTTAAAAGAAGTCCTGACTCAGCATGGACTGCAGTGACAAAGGCCCAACACACCTGAGTGCCACTGGTGAACAATTACTATAATATATCACATAGTTGATTCCATGTAGTTCAAAAATAGCATGTGAAGCTAGTCATGGACTTGGCAAACATCCACAGTTATTCCAAGGTAGGTTTTGAGGTACAGAAGACTTTACTGTAGCTACACACACTCTTTATCCCAACCAACATGTACACCAAGCACGCCTAGTACCATGGAACAGAATAGCCAATCACTTCCAACAAATCCTGCTGGTTTTGGGAATAGAACAGCCATGTAACATGAAATATGTAAAGTTATCTCAAACAAAGATAAGCTTTTACCAATCCAGAACCAAAATTATAGCATGACTGACCTGTATCAAGTTTGTTTGCATATTTACACAAAACAAATTCGCTTTTCGTTTAAAGTTCAAGGAGGAAGGACTGAGAGAAAGAAAGCAAGAAGCAGCAAAGTGGCATCACAGTCAGATCAGGAAAACTGGGCAGCAGGTTCTTGACTGGTGTTCAGAGCAAGAATAAATGACCAAGCTACAGTTCATATATGCATTGTAAGGAAGGGATTTGGGGGTTCAGAGGGGAAAACTGAGTCTGGGGAGAGTGGCATTAAACAAAATGTTGCCCTTGTTTATGAGCAGTAAAGGGATTGGTGAAAATGTGTCTTTTGGCCTCAGTGCAGAATTATGCAAACTCAGGAGAGCACTTTAAGACCTGAGTTCTGTGGATATTGGCAGAGTCAGATATACAGAAAACACTGTGGAGGATTTAAAAAATATGAAAGGCAGAAGGATTATATAGACTTGAACTGTGAATGAGGTTGAAGTGCATTCAGGAAAGCAATAAAGACCAGTGAACCAGAAACGCCCTGCTCACTTATGATAAAATATCTAGTTAATACCAAAGAAAAGCTTCAAATAGACTTGTCGGGTTCTTTAGAAAGTCACCATAAAATAATGCCAGTATTCTTTGTATAAATGCTTTCACAAATAAAGACTCTCTTTCAGAAAGAAGATTGAACTTGGTAAGTAAGCAGCTTAAGCAGTAAGGAAAAGCATATTAAAATTATTTCTTAACTTGCAGAAATGTTGAATAATGGTCCATGGCCACGTTCTGTAATGACAACACACCACACACTGTTCCCACAGTAATGTAGCTTCCCACACTTTGCATAGGAGACACACACCAAAAGGTTAATTTGATCCAAAACGGCAATATGAAACAGGTAATTAACACAAGCACACCAACTACTTATTCTTTGATCCCTTTTGATTTGTTCTTTTTCTTGAGAAATGGAGAATTCACCAACTAACCTACTCTCTGCACTACTTTTGACAATGTTAGGAAAAAAGTTAATTCAGATTTAGTGGATTAAATTACTTTAACTAACCAAAATAAGTAATGAAAAGCATGAAATACTTTCATCTTAATTAGCTCATATTTCATTCGAATAAAGTCAGACCCTCTGTTTTTCAGAGGAGGAAATCAGTAGACACTGTAAACTCTAGAAGTACCTTGTTTTGTTTATGGGAATTTTTTTTGTTTACCAGAATTATAAGACTCAAGTGAACTATGATAAGAAATAAAAACACATTCCAGCTTAAGAAACATTATAGGCACTAAGGCAAAACTCGGCACTTCTCCATCTGTTCCCAATTCAAAATGTGATCCTCATCAATTTTGAATGTGAGACTAATTTTGTTAAATCAGGCATTCTCATACTGTTGGGGGAGGATTTTGTTTTCCCTTCTCAGCTACTTATAACTTAGGAATGTAACCTGCAAGACTCCTGTTCTAGATAGGCTGCACAAAGCAGTGCTGATGGAAGATGAGAATCTTATTCTCAAGTTCTGGGCACTGGAGCTACACAGGGAAAAGTGCAGGGAGAGAGACAATAACTAAACTCTCACAGATGCTGAATCCTTGCTCACCAAATCAGCTCTAGATCAGCCTCCTATTGACACCACCTCATTGTCTGGGCTTCCTCATTTGCAAACCTCATTAACAACTCATTAGGAACACTACAGATGTGACACAAACTTGCTCTGGGAGAGGGAATTGGAGAATATTAGAGAACTAAGTCAGAAACCTGGAAATACTTTAAGTGATTGTTCAGAGAACATCCTGATCATTATGTGAAGGATAATAAATCACCGTTTTTGGCAAGCACAGAGTGAAGAAAAAGATACATCCTTCTAGGATTTAAAAGGTTAAAACAAAAGGAATTGCTGTCCAGGTCTATTCCCAATTTATACTTGGATTTGCTGTAATAACAGAAGGAAGTTATAGCTTTGACTTAGGACTGAGTTTATCTAAAGGCAGTCAGTGTTTTCTTAAAATAATGAAAAAGATCTTTTTTTGTCCTGTTGTTAGTACCAACAGCTCCTAGATAATATTGACAGTTTCCTCTCTGTAAAAAAAAAAAAAAAAGGCAGTTTTGTTATGCATTTATTATGTTAGAGCAAATATCAGTTATCTTGTTTCACACCTAGTTCAGTCTAAAAAAAAAAAACAAACAAAAATACCCATGTATTTGGAACAGACTCAGTCCTCCTCAGAAAAATTCATAGCAAAATTCTACCTCAATTCTGTGGCAGCAGCTGCAGAGCAGCATCAGCATCACTCACAGCCCTTATCTGGGAGCAGAGTGTCTTTTAAGGACCAACTACCCGGAAACATACAATTAAGAAGATGAAAATGTTGTGACCTACACTCATTCAAGGAAACTCCTTCTGTAATTACGGACAGAAAGTCAGTCTGTAATACTTCTGCCTGAGAATGTGTGATAGGGATACTTTTGATAAGATTGTGACGGGAAAAAAGGGTAGAAATAAGGCTAAATGTAAATGACTGACATACCTCCGGTGTAACTTGGAGTTGTAGTAGTTGAACATAGGGGAAAAAGTTGAATTCCTAGTGAGAATATCTCAAAAGTTGAGGAGTCAGTTATACTGTTCTACACTACACCTTTTTTTCCCCCACAACAACATAAGTTTTATAGGCAATAAAACTCACTTCAGTGGGCTTTATCATAGCACATCTGGGAATAAAAGGACCATTTTAAGGCAAAAATTTACACAAAAAATAAATACAAACAGGTTTCCCTCTGGATACATCAAAATAACCAGTCACCAAGGTAATTACCAATGCTGTGTTCTCTTTTCTGCTGTTTTCTGCTATTCTTCCTTTCCAAAGTAATTTAAACAGGATTAGTGCAATCAAAATTTTGTCTTTAAAACATTTAGCCTGATAAAGTATACAAATACAAAAATAAATATCAAAAGGGGAAGAAACTTCTGAGAGCGTTCATGGAGTTACTGTTGCCATGGGAACTCTATGGCTGCTCTTCCCAGGCTGTGCATGGCTCTGGCTTTGTCCCTGGTACCTGGAAGGGCAGGAATTGCTCTGAGCTGCGAGGTCAGGAAAGGGAAACTTAGCAAAGCTTTCAGAAATATGCACAGACATCAATTCAAAAGGTTGTTGGTTAAAATGCACTTGTGAAAACGTATCAAGCTCTCCTGCTCTGAAGAGTATGAACATCAAAAACTCCTGCTCTCCTCCCATTACATCCCATTCCTGCTTCCTTTAATGCACTGCATTTCTGTGTCCTTTACCTTCCAGAGATTATATGCTAATTAATATGAAGGCTATTATACACTAAGCAAGATGATTTGTGTAAGATAAGCTGTTTGGCAGTGTTGTTTTTTTGTCAAGAGTTCCCAAGGAACTAACAGATAAATCAGGCAAATTAATACAGGGAACTGTCTGAACCACCAAAAGAGGTCACATTGTCTCTTCCTTCCTGCCAGAGAACTCTAGAGCAGACTCTGTCACCTTTAAAGATATTTAGAAGCATCTTTCGTGTTTGTACAATCCTAGTGTCTGCTTGAGTGTGGTGGGTTGACCTTGGACCATGGACTTCACCACAGGCTGTAGGACCTCTCTCTCCTTCTGCACTTATCTTTCTCCTTCCAGCTGCAGTTGCCAGGGGTTTTAACCCCCTTCTTAAATCTGTTATGCCAGAGGCACTACCACCATCACTTCTGGGCTGGCCTTGGCCAGTGATGGGTTCAGCTTGAAGCCTCTGGCATTGGCTTTTTTGGACATGGGGGAAGCTCATGGCAGCTTCTCACAGCAGTCACTCCTGCAGCCCCCCCCCACTACCAAAAGCCTTGTCACGCAAACCCGATAAATCGGGAATAAAGTTCTCTTCAATATTTCAAAGGGTTATCACATCATGCATAGTGCTCACCATGGGTGTTTATTCTGGGACTGCTTTCTGCGCTGAAATTTTCACACCGAAAATCTGGCAGGACTCAGCACATGAAAAGTATAGTCACAACATTATGTTTAGACTTCTGTTATCTAGGTGACTTTCTAGGCCACAAGAGCACTCATCTGTCAGTGAAAAGAACAGTTTTGCAGACTTGTCTCAACCCCCCCAGGAAATACTCAGAAACCCAATTCCTGGTCTGCATGCTCCTCAAATGGCCACTTCATAAACTTGAGTATTCCTGTAGCAAATGAGTATTACAATTATTATTAATCACACAGGCATAAAACATACTACATGCATACTATGTACACACAATTACAACAGAAAGAAAAGAGAGTTTTGAGGTTCTGTATCTTTTCAGTTTCCTGTTAGTATCATCCTGTGCAAGGATTTTATGACACAGAAGCATGGAGTCACAGAATGGTTTGGGTTGGAAGGGGCCTTAAAGACCATTTCGTTCCAGCCCCTTGCCATGGGCAGGGACAGCTTCCATCAGACCAGGTTTCTCAGAGCTCCATCCAACCCGGCCTTGGACACTTTCAGGGATGTCTGCAGGTTTCCAACAAAAAGAAATGCTGTGTATGTCATCGCCGTAGATAACTGTGTCTATATAAGCCCATTTGCAGCAAGGCTGACATGTCCAGGTTAGTCACACTTCCCATCCTGGCCACTTAAGTCACCATCCTCACCTGTACTCTGGATGGGAACGTTGGAGTGTGCAATTTGTGCCATCACCTCCTTCTAGGCTGGGCCATGTCCATTTCTGAGGCAGCAGACACGAGGCATGATATCAGGACAGCTCCAATTTAGCATTTCTTATACTGAGCAAAATCACACAGTCCACTAACGCCTACAGTCAAGACACCAATCTGTTCTTAGGAGATTAATATCCAGAACCAAACCTAAAACAAGGTAATGGGAGCAGAAACAAGATGGTCATTCACAAGCTCATCCCTGGCAGCGTGGACAAGTAGTTGTACTAAAATATTCTAAAATCCCGTGAATTCCAACAGCCAGTTGAGTAAAGAAGGGGTTAAAAAGAAGTCCTGAACAGTTGGCAAGAACATAATCCTCCTGTCTCTGTTACCAACCTCTCTCTGAGTAGAAAAAAAAAAAAAAATCAACTTTTTTTGTGTAGGCGAGCTATACCCTAATTATCCTATTCAGGGTTTCTTATACTGCCTTCTAAGTACCTCATCTCAACCTCATATGATAAAAGGGTTCGAGCCTAATTCAATATAGCAATTTTCATTTACCTGCAGTAATTCTGAGGAATTTTGTGAAGGCAGATTTAATTTCATATTGGTTGGGAATTAGACTGTGTACAGGTTTTTCAAAGTCTGTTGTTATCCATAACAAAAATGCGTATTTTTAATAACATACATACTTTTCTTTCTGTTTATTTCCTTAAATTTAATAAAGCCTTCTAGCTATCAGGGTAATTCAGTCTCAAATCTCCACTTTCCAGCTTGGTTTTCATTATTTCACATGATTCTTTTACCCTTATTATAGAAGCTGGCTTTATTCCCAACTCATAAAGTGACCCGAATTCTCCAGGAGATATTTTCTTGCATTGATTTTTCTTCATTCATGATGTTAATGGCATGACTGTTCCTATTTTTACTTTCTGTACTTTCTTAACTTTTATTATTTTCATAATCCCACACTAACACATACTTTTTTTCCTCATGCTACATTTTCCTCTCCCCACCCCTTAGACATTTAGGAGATATGTCTGTAGTGAATTTGGGGATTTATCTGTTTTTCAAATAATTTCAAACAAGAATACCAAAGAGCAAAAATCTCCAATAAATTCTTTCTTTGTAATCTCTCAGTCCTTTTGTGACACCTGTTACTCATTTGACCAAAAATTCCTCTCTGAACAGATTCCAAAAGCTCTTTATCTGGAACATTTTTCATCTAGAGCACTGCCAGCATTTTGTAATCATGGTTTTGGGCATGTCATACCCACTCTCTGGTCAATAGCAGTTTTGAGATTAATAATATTTTTCAAGCTGGACTTTTTCAAGTCTTACAGGATGAAATATTTTCCCCCCAGTATATAGTTTGACTCTCTAATATGATTGTCCGTACATGGAAAACTAAATACTGTTACTTTTTCTTTATAAAACCTCACACTTCTTCCTTCAAATTATTACTGTGGGTTTTTTTTTAATCTACATGTTCTTTTACTTGTTTAGATCTTTTCACGCTCTGAGTCAGTTTTTGTGAGACAGTTATTAAAGCACTGAAAAACTTCTTATGCTGTTTTCATCTGGGGATGAAAATTTGCAGTGTAATTCTAAGAGAAAGCCTCACATTCCTCTGGCAAGTCACCCCCATTCTGACTTAGATGGTTTCTCCGCTCCTTGTGTAGCTGAGGTACAGCAACTTCTCTGCCCGTGGCCGTGCTGTACATTTCCCATTGTGGAACGGCACTTGTTATCCCAAACCCCCTGGCAGAGGGAATTCCCACCTCACAAGGCTTGTTCCACATGCCTAATACCCACAGCTTTGCTGTACAGCTCTTTTACTACCTGCTTTCTTAACAGGACATTAGGCAACCACAAACAAGTCCTTCCAAAACCTGAGGCCTTCACTCAGTAAATTGAAACTTCTTGATACTGAGCTTACAACCCTTCCTTAAAAGAGGAGAGAGTTTTTTAATTCCTCCCAAGCTTATTTCACCTTTCTTTACAAAAGACTCTCTCCTACTTAAGAAAAAAATGATGACAAAATATCATCTCTGTTAAATTACTTTTTCAATAGTAGATGATTTATAGTTGATTAGGTAATTAAATCAAATACAAGTGGCTGAAAGTAAATCTATTTTTATCATCCCTGTAAATTAAAAGTTCCGCATCATAAAAAATCATGACCATCTTGAAAATGACTAGTCAAGTGCTTTTTATAGGCAAGCAGGATTTATTGTCAATTAACGTATTGAACTGGATAGTCAGCATAACCCTGTGCTCAAGACTTTTTAAATTATTGGCTTCCTCTATCAAGCTGCTCCATATCACAGTAATGAAATGTATCCAGCTATTCACATATTGAACAATTCCTTAGGTTGGGTTTATATCTCACTATAACAACATTTCATTTTATTATTATCTCCGATCCCCTGTAATGAATACAAATACATTCCTTTTTTTCCATCATGGGTTTATCAATTTTCATTGATTTGCCTGTAATGAATGCAGACAGGATGTGGAGAGAAAAATTTAAAGAGATCATATCCATTAAAATATCTGTAAATTCAGAAGTTTTCCACTTGCAGTCCCATCAATTAAAAGAAATCATTCGGAAGAACAATAAAAAGAAATATTAGTTGAAGTCTCACCATTTAAAAATCTGTAAAAAGGAGTTTGGGGGCCTTTATTTTTTACAGAATATTTGGTTTTTCAATTTTCATTCAACAGACTCTAAAGAAAAAAAAAGGATAAATTCTCTTCATAGCTTTGCTTTTCACACAGATTAATCTTTCATAACGCACCACATTTTTCTTTTTCAATAAAGGTCAATTTGACTAATAAAAATGCAGTTTAGGTGTAATGTGTGATGTGCTAGACACAAAATACTTTTGAAAGTTACTCATGCCAGCAGCTCCAGCATCTCCCTTTCCCATTGGGAAGTCCTGGAACCCCAAACCAGTCCTCACTGGGGAAAGCACTCCCACTGCTGGAGTGCTTAATGCAGGGAGGAGATCTCAGCACAACCCATGGATTTTTGGCAGTTTGGGTACTGATATTCAAAATTATTTTCTTAATTCTGAAACTTAAATAAAACCACTTTGATTGAAGACAACTGTAGACATCTTGAAACTCATATTCCAAACCGCATTACAAACTTTCATACTGAGACACAAACTTTTAAATGAAATTTCGAACAGTGTTCTCAGTTGTGACATTTTATTGCACTATAACATTTGCATCTGCTTGTGTTCTGCAGTTATATCATTATGTGACAATGTAATTTGATATGAAATGAAGTGATACGATAACAGCCTTAACAGTCTGGCTTTCGTTCAGACACCAAAAAATAAAAAATAAAAATCCATGGATTATACAATGTCCAGTCTACCCAGGACAACCATACCAACAGCAGAGTCTGACCTATTGTGTTTACGGTGTGTGGCAGTACAGGACAAGGTTGGCTTCACAGAGGAAAAACAATGAACTGTTAGGCAGAAAACAGCTATCCCTCCTTCCCACACTCACATTTTATTAGGTAGAAGACTTGTTTGATGAAACAGATGCACAGATAATTTTGGGTGGGTTTTTTAAAGGAGGAAATGCACTTCTAACTGTCTACAAGAATCCTACAGTTTTAACGCCTCAGGAGGTCATAACTGCACACTGTAATCAGATTTTCAAATGAAATCGATTGCATGACCAAGAGCAAGAGCACACTTGGAGGAAAAAGCCCCAACTGCTGGACATCAAGACAGAAGTTACTTATTATTCCGTACACTGATTTGTTGTCTGAAGAAGCCAGCAGTGTTCGGTATGCTTTGTGATGGACTCAACATAACCCTTTTCTTTATAGACAAAATGCAAAATTGATGCTCTGCAGCCCCAAATGAAACCTCAGATAACTTAGTGTTAATGGGGGAAGAGTAGAGACAGCAAACTACAGCTGGACAAGAAGCCCTAAGAAAACAGAGAAGAAAATCTCAGTTGTTTCCAGAAGGCTTTTCTCCGTCCCTCATACATCTATCTTGTGCAGAACAAAAATACCCTCCCCACCCTTCTTCTGTCAATCCACCAAGTTCTCTAAAAACACGATGTAATATCTGCCATAGCTGCAACACTTCAAGCACTCAGTCCAAGGGATACAAACACCCAAAGTAATATGTCCCCTGACTTCTGTTGGGGGTCACTTCCTCTAGAATAAAACATAGAAAAGATGAAGCAAAAATAAAACAGGAGTTTAGTGCCCTTCTGCCTGGTACCAGAAGAGGTGCAGAAAACCAGCAGCCAGTACTGTAACAGAAATTTCCAGACTGCAGGTACCCTAGTCCTTCTTCCCTGTTAAAAGAAAGTTCAGACACTGCCAGAATGATTCCCTCTAGACCCACTGAATCTCCATTTTCCAAGGATGTTCTTAAACTCAATTCTCTAGATCATCCCATTGAAACGCAAGCAGAGCCTGGTCTCCAACTTTCCTGTGCTGCTTTGAAATTTCCAGCCTACAGCATTACAAGCCTGCTTTGAATAAGTTACTTCAAAGTAAAAATGCCCTTATCTTCTATCATTTTAACACCTTCAGAAGGCTTTCAGTGTTATTCTTGTCAGTAAATAAACTAGATATTAATTTTCATAGCTGTGTTTTTTTTTTCTTTCTGTTACGTGTAATATCCCAAGTCACAAATGTTGCATTTAATACTTTAATAATCAGCATGGCCTAAAGTTTGATAGCATTATACATGAGGCAAATCTGTCTGCTGAACTCAGTGGGGCTATTTGCAAACTGTGCCAGATGGAAGAGACTTTCTTTGCAGTCACAAGTGACAAAACATTTGCAGAACATTAGAAGACAATACCTATTGTAAAACTCACAAATGACTAATTATGTTCCTTTTAGAAGTTATCAATTCTACTTTGATCCAAAAGATTTCATTGGGAACGGAACTAAGTAAAATTACTTAAGACATTAAAGAGACCATAGACAGGTAAAAAAAAAAATCAGGTAAAAAAGAGGGCTCTGCTGTAGATTCATTGTTTGTTATGAAACTTTAAAAGACATTATTTTGAAGCTGAAACATGGATTCACCATTGAAAGAAATTCAAAGCAAAAATAAACTTTAAGAAGTTGTCATCTCCAGGAAGTTTTTTATATCAGTGGTGAAGAAATCAGAATAATTTCCTAAAGTGTTTTGTCTCCCCTCCAGAGAATAGTCAGTGCTTTCTAACAAACACCTCCCTAAACTTTTCTTTAAACATGCAGTCTTATTTCTGTGCATCCCTGACATATTTATGTTAAATAAAAATAATATTTGCTGCCAAGTCCAAGCTTCTCTAGTAGTCTCAACATTTGGGAGTTTTACTCACACCCTCTCATGGCAACCCCTGATTCATCTGTCAGAGCCAACCACTGGTGAGAGATGGGCTTAATGTGTTACAAAAACCACTCTTCTGAAGAAGAATACACTTTGCATCTCAGGTTTGGAAGTATTAATGGTCTTCCTCAGAAAATACAACTGAAGCTGAATATTGCAAAATCCAGCCTAAAAGTTCGCCCATCAGTCAAATTGTGATGTTTTGGGAAAAGTTTCATCCCACTGCAATCCATTTTGTTTCCTTTCACTGTGTCCTGGCCTCACCACAGAGTTTCACAGCTCTCCCAGCCTCTACCAACACAACTGGAAAATCTATTAATAACAACAGCATACAATCTCCAGTGGGGATTAAATCCCCAGGAACATGGCAGAAATGAAGCTGGTCACAGTGATGCAGGACATTTATGATTTACTGAACTGCCAGACTTGATGGCTTAAAGCCAGAGGCTTTATGGTTCTACTGGAATAGTGACTTTCCCTTAATAAAAGAGAGATGCAAAACTATGGTAAGGGACAGGTGAAGTGACCTGGTTATTTGTGATCTTGTTTCAAAACCAGAAAGAAGGGAGGGAAATACCAGCTTGCTAAATGAATGGACTACAATTTCAGCAGACTTTTTTCAACCTGGTGAAAGGAGCAATAAAGCTTTATTAGCAAAGCATTTTCCTCTCACTGTACTCCCAAATCTTCCTCCTCCCATTGTTTTTCCTGGGTAAGTTGAGGGGGTGAGATCCCTGTTTTCTCAGCGCCTCATTAGGGCTCCAGACAGACAGAGGCTGTGCAGAGTCATCCTGAGCAAGCCAGATGCTGACCTTGGTGGCTTTGTGCAGCTCTCCAACAACCTGGATCACCCGGGGGGGCTGCTGCAGAGGTCCTCACTCCTATTGCACACTCACAAGCCTGAAAGCCCACTGCTGTCTGGAAACCCTGATGCTAACAGTCTCCTCAAGTGTCACAACACTGTTAGAGACAGACAACAAACAAAAATATGCCAGAAGGTGCTTAGAGAAGCGCAGGGATTGAATAAAACCTGTGGCATGACGGGTCAAGTGACCTCACCCTGCAGACACAACATCATCCTCCATGACTGGGGCAGCCTCTCCACCTTCAAACACTTCACAAGACACCTCAGTAAAAGAACGTCTTCAATCTCTTCATTTAAAAATCGATAACCTTCAAGCTTCCACAGCTTCCTTTGAGACCAGGGTAAATAAAATTGAGGGAAGGCTGGAGGGATTTGAAAAGCAATGGAGTCAATTGAAACTCAAACAACAAAGAGAAGCTTTCTGTAATAAAAATCACAAAGGAGAGAAAACTGTGTTTAAGAATTATGGAGCTTCTGAAAAAAAGATTAAAGTATTGGGAAAAATCAACAGTGTTGTCATAGTATTTAATGTTCTGAACATCTTCTCTGAAAGATCCAAGATGGCTGGAAATTAGTGGAAAAATCCAAAGCAGACATAATGAAGAAAAAAAGCATTATCTGGAGTAGCAAAAGTAATACATCTGCATAAACAGTAAGGGCTCAAAGTGCTGCATAGGAAGAACATAATAATCACAGAGGGCATGTGACTGAAGGCAATGTTTGAACGGTGGCCAAAAAATTAGAATAAAAATCAGCTACCTTACAAACTCCAAAAACCCTTGGCAAAGGATAGGAAGTAACTTCATTTGAAGAGAGAAGAATTTTTAGCAAATGACCCTGCATCAATCTTCTGTCCTGCCAGATTGTGGTTGCTACTCTTGAGAGAAGAAACGTGACACTGCTGGGAAGCAGAAGCAGCACAATGTTTCACATACAACTGAAAAAACAGAAGCAGGAAAAATGTAGCTAAACCTATCAAAAAATCTCCAGCATATCTGTTTCACTCCTTTACCAAAGCAGATGCATTTCAACATGATTGCTCTGGAAAAATCTGCTTGCCCTCTCAGCCAGTATGTGGGGCATTGGTGATTTTACTCTCACATGCTGCCAATAAAAGAATATGTTCAACCAAAATAATGTGAAAAATCTAATTAATAGAAATTATTATAAGGCTGGTGAGTTGTTATTGGTAAATTAATCTGCTTCCTAACCCACACTTTCAGAGTTTTTACATTTCACTTACAGTAGCATCTGAAGATTTCTGTTTGGACCAAGAAGTTTTGCTAATACATGTTGCTAATATGGAAGTTAGAACATTAACATTACTGATAACTATAAATCAATATTTATACAAAACAATTAATAAATCTATGACAGAGTCGTATGGTTTGTATGGTTGCATATGACCTAAACATAAAATAGAAATAGATGTAAATATTTTGAAGCACAGAAATAAAAACAGCCACTTTCCATCCTTAATTTAAAGAGTAAAAAGTAAAGAGCAGCATCTTCTCTGAATAAAAATCCACATTAAAAATGTTCCTATGTTTAAAAAAATACTCTTAAATATTTTTACATTGACACTGCAAGTGTGTGGTTCTACTGACATCCTTGGTCCAAAGCACTGGGGTTAAACAGAACGCATGTGGGAATGGAATTCAAGGATTGTTAAAGCAGTTACTGTCTAGGGCAGGCTCATGTTTTTTGAGTTGGCTTGTTTTCTGTTCTTTGACTTATGCATATATGAAGGCTTCTGTGGCTGACTGGTTTGCTTGTGGTTCTTTGTTGCAATGTTTTGTTAACCTTCCTTTATGTATTTTTAATGAATACTACAAATAAGAAATGTGTAAACTCATCCTGAGAAGAGGCTATAATGTCTTCCTGTGCTTTTGATTCACTGCCTCATTTGCAAGATTGCTGCTTATTCACAAATTAATTATGCAATGGCATCTTTAGCTAATAAAGTCTAAACAAAAAACATTTAATCCAATTCATAGTTTTCTCTCAATCAAACCAAGTCTGTCAAACATAATTACATTACACATGCAAAGCAGGAATGAGCCAAACATGTGCCACACCTGCTTAGTGCTTCTTCAGGCAGACGATATACAGTAGAAGAACAGTTGGCAGCACAGATGGCACAGCAAAGAAGACTTGTGAAAAATGCAGTTATGGAGTGTGGTTTTGTGCCTTTTATTGATGGGAAGGGTCACATAGTGATCTCAGTTTGTGTCAAACACACCTTTCTGGTACCTTTAGCCCTGACAACTCTAATTTTGGAGATACAAAACCCAGTCATCTCGTGCTTCTAAATGAAAGGACCTCTGCAGCTCAGAGGAATCACTGATGGCTTCCAACCACAGCCACGAGCTCTGGGACACCTGTGTTATCATTTATGATCATGTATTTCAGGGTAACTCGAAACATTCTCTCCCCCAACCAACATAACTGTATATCTATATAATTGTATAATATCTATATAATTGTATGATCTATATAATAAAACCTATTTGGCACTAATACGGATAATGATTCTTCACATTTCAGTGAATCCAGTTCCCAAGCTCAGGAAGGAGCTTGTGGTCATTTCACCACAAAACCAAAAGATAACCCAACCAGTTCTGGGTAGCTTTTCGATTTTCAAATTTGCTTAATTGAAAAAACAGACATATGATTTAATATCAACATGCATTTATTGTGACTTTTATTTAAAACTATGTAACTTTATTGAGAGGTAGAGTTTCTGAATAATTGCTTTCACTAGACATTTTGTGATATCTCCAGATACCACTGAAACCATCTCTGCCACGTCATTTACGAAGTTAGTATCTTGCAGGAGGCAAGATACCCACACCCAACCATCACTCCTTATTTCCTCAGGGATCTAACACCTACCCTTCGGCTTCCTGTACACAAAGGAAAGGAAAGGAACTTGAAACACAAAACTCAGAAAGTTCCCATTCAAAACAACTGATGTCTCTTATCTCCATTGCCAATTTCTGCTACTTCTCATCCCTGAAAGCTTGTCCTCTACAAAAGTCTTTTCATATCTGCTGCACATATTCTCTATTCATATTGCATCCATGTTATAAAAGCTGGGTATGAAACCGTCACTGTGACCTCATGTCCTGTCTTTGAGGTTCTTCATAACTTTCCCCAGCTTTGCCAAGCTTTAAGGACACATTATTTCCACCACACAGGTGGATATAAATCCACAGAGGATATAATTTCATGAAGGAATTATAAGGATGTGAGGGCAAGTGGGTTTCATATACTAACTAACTGCTAAATGTTTTCTTCCATTTCTTTCATTACAGTGGTTTGTTAAAGATTCTACCCAGTGGAAAGTTTAGCATAAGCTTACACCAACTCATGAAAGGCCCAGAAGGATGGTGCTCCCTCCCTCTCCCAGTACACAAGCAACGTGCCCTCACGGCCCCACGGTCTGTGCTGACTGGGGATACCTGGGACAGAGTCTTGAACGTGCCAATACAGAGAGCAACAAGAAGAAATCAAGGCCCAAGTGACCCAGCTTAACTGGGGGCTCCCCTCTTATGTTCAGTATCCGTCTGGCTGGGCCCAACTGGCTGCGAGATTTTAGCAACATAATTTATTACCCAAATCAGCTTATTAAAACATTTCCTAATAACAGTATTAAGACTCGGTTTTAAGCTCACTGTTGGCATCTCTGCACCAAAGCAGACTCTAGCTTATATACACGCACAACTACTCTACAGCAGGAAGAACGGACCTGTCCTGACTGCTGTGTTTCAAGCATGCCATACATTAAGGGAGCTCTTTCTCCACTCAACTTTTCCTCCTTTCAAAACTGTTTTCCACCTACGTGACCAAAATGACAACAAAGTATTCATACAGCATTTCCCACTGGTGTAGGTGCACTAAATGGAGACTCTGCAGCATCAAGGACTGGGAAAATGGTATTGAAAACAGAGCATGTTCAAATAACTTCTGCAGGAGTCATTCCCTAGAATGTTAAATTTTCAAATCTATTAGCGTGCTTCCAAATTCAAAAATATTCCAGTACAGAATATTTTGTCTGTTTTTCTCCAAGGACACTTGACCAGAGGGCTGTTAGCAAGAGCTGGAAAACTGTCAGTGGAACTAAACAGATAGCGGCAAATAAATAAATAAAGCACAAACCGTTTTTCAGGGATTGAGTGCAAAAAATTATTCAGAGGAAAATACACTGGGATTTAACTTAAACAAAGTTTAAAGAAATTCACAAAGTTTAAATTACTGAGTGAACAACAAATGTCCTGGGAGAATCCTTATGACAGCAGAAGTCAGAAATAAATCAGCAGAAAAGAACACGTGTGTTTTTCTGAGAAGAGAAATCTCAGTGCCGTCATAAGTATTAAAAATAAAAATAAAATTAAAAAAAAATTAACCAGACAGTCTTATTCAGAAAGCATATCTGTTCCAGAGCCTCAGCTCCACTGAAAGACACCAAGATGAACCAGCAAGCAAAGCTATAAAAACAGAATCCCAAACGAATAAATAAAAAGGCCATCTTCTGTTTCAGAAATCAGCAGTCCCAGAACACATTGCTCTATAAATTTCTTCCCCACAGACTGGAAAGAGAATGTTCTTGACTAACAGATCTTTCTTGCTGAAATATCACCTGGGATGTATAGTACTCACTGGCAGCCTTGCACCATCTGCTTATACTGAGGCTCTAGTAAAGGAAGCAGCATAAGAGTTCTGTGTTTGCATAGCACGGATTTAAAGGAAATCGTATCTGTTTTTACTTTGTCACACTGGGACATTTATAAAAAGCCCAGGTTTACACCATGTTGTTGTCTCAGCTGTGCACTATTCCAAATTAAGCTCAGTGAATGTTTCCCTAAATCCAAAAAATGCTGGTTTTTTCTGGTGTTTATATTTCAGTCTAAACTAGATCAGAGCCAGTGAAGCATCAATCAACAAATTTTAACACTCTTCATAGATGGTTGGGGATTCATGGATTATACTGACAGCTGTTTGAAGGGTGGCACAGGGCTGCAATCTGGGCACCAAAATCTCTTCTTCCCCCTGCCCACTTCCCAGGTACCACAGTCATGAAGTCTTTGGCTATTTCTACAGGGTACAAGGTACAAGGGAGCACAACACGGACAGCACCAAAATAAGACCATTTAGAGCCAGAAGCAGCATGAAAATGGAGCTTTACAGCCTTCCCCAGACAAGAGGATCATCAGCATGGGGTGCAATGCTGAAACATCCCAGAGAATATCAGCGGGTCTGGCTGCAGCATGAGCACCAACAGCCCTGAGAGCACCACAGAGAACATTCCCCGAGCTGTGTCAGGCAAGTGCAGCCATTGCAGGCAGCTCTGGAGACAGCAGAAAGTCTGATTAGTTTTTTTTAAAAATAAACCCAATTCACCATGTCTTCAGCAAGCACTTTTTATATGAGTTTATTATGAATCTCATATGCCATTAATACCACCTACAGACAGAAGGCAAGACGTGTTCAAGTTTTAGAGCCTCATCTCTCTTTCTGCCTTTGGATTTCACAGAAGATTTGGGGTTCTCCCCCATCAGACATAGGCACCATCTACTGTGAAGTGATGGGATGTGATCTTTCACCTTTTCATTTAAAAATCTGAAGTACCCGTGTAATAACAAATTATTAATTCCCCTACCTTTAATCCAAAATTTAAAGACAAGAGCTTAATACAGAACGCATGAGATGTGCAGTATCCAAATTTGTCATTTCTCATCATTATGGCAACTGTCACCACAGCTGGATTTCACTTGAAATCTACATCCTGTGTGATTCTGAACTTTCATTAAAAAGTCCTAGTCCCCAGACAATAAGAACATATCCATGTATGGTTAAAGCACTCAAAAGTATACAGCAAACAGCATATCTCCCTCTTTATTTTCCACCAAGCTTTGCCATCTCTGTAGCTATCCAGTGATTCCTGTTTGGATGTCTGAAATTTGCTAGGAAGTTATCCTTTATTGCACAAATGCATGTTGCAAATATTTATGTATGATTTAATCTAAGTATACAGCCCCAGTGGTGATGTTTACGTGCACAGCCATAATCATATGCATAAATATCTGTCAGACAAGTATCTGTTTAATTTCAGAACTAATTTTTAATAACTGATCTGGGAGAAAGATTATTGGAAAATAACTCCTTAAAAATTGCACTATTTTATATCCAGGAAAACATTCCAGATTAGGAAAACAAAATTTAAAAAGCTAGGCCGAATTGATAAGCTTGCAACAAACTATGGAGGTGTCTATCCAAAGCCCTTTGGTTCTCTTGATATTTAACATTATTCTAGCAAAAGGGATTTTTGACAATGTTTCAAGTCAAAACGTAGCCAAAAGCAGCTTCTACCACAGCAATACAAGCTAACCTAAACCCCCAAGAAAGAAGGAAGTGGATTTCCACCTGGCCCACGAAGGACGAGCATCACACCCTCTGCTATGGGTTGAGAAGCCAGAGTATTCTGCTGTCATTTGTGTCCTACTCTTCTTTTACCCTCCCACAGACAAGGCTCTTTCACTCCTTATTGAAAACCAGCAAGTTCTGCTGCATAATGAGGCAGCTCTTCAACTATGAAAAGAAAAACTTGCATGTGTCTATGTCCTGCTGATGATCCACTGATGGAAAACATTTAATTGTACAGCTATGGAATTTTAATAAGTATTGATTTTATTCCTGTCATGAAGAGAGAGGACCATGAATCTTGTCAAACCAGCACGAACACAGGTTAATGCAGGGGTATAAACTGATCCATTTGTCTCTTTGCCAAGATTGTTTATTCTTCCACTACCAGAAATGTACCAAATGATGGAAGCATATTCCAAATATTTGTAAATAATCAAAGCCTAATCTCATTCATTATTTGTTGCAGAATAAAATTCTAGACACCTATGCCTTGTTTATGCTACATTGAAAATGTAAACAACTTGTGGAGATGCAGGCAATGCCAAGGAAAAGGAGAAAAGCATTTTGCCATTCTTACATCTGTACAACGTTTTTTCTTGTTGTTTTTGTGGAAGAGCTGTGCCAGCTGGGATTCACGTACTACATTCCTAAAGCACATACACAGGTCTGCAAACTTACTCAATACCCTGGTATGCAAAAGGAGCACGGTGGCAGCTGAAAAAGATGTTTGCACTCAGGATTAAGGCCAGTATTTATCTTCTTGGCAAAGGTGTCTACATGAAAAACTAGAGTAATGATACTATACTCTACAGACTACTACAAAAACAAGATCAAGAAGAATTGCATAAATACACCCATATAACATCCATCACGTTAATGAGAATGTAGAGACAAATGCAGCTTAGTGCTAAACCTGGCATCTATTGACTACAGAAGAAACTTAGACACTGCAGAGACAAATACTATCCTAAAGCCATTGGAAGGCCACAGATCTGAAATGATTTGACACACAAAAGTTTATCTGCCCAGCCAAGTGGCATCTTTCAGGCTTTGCAGCCCACCAAAAGCAAACCAGGTCTCCAAAAGACCTTCCTGGGAGGCAGAGCTAGATGGAAGGATGCTGCAGCATTGGGAAAACCTCCCTCGCCAAAGGTTTAGCTGAACGCTTTGAATATCTGAAACTAGGGAAGAAGACAACAACCCTAGTAATCTAAAAACGGGGGCATTAATTTAGCATCAGGTGGGATGGAATTAAAGGTCCTTTTCTTTTTTTTTTTGACCATTACACCAAATCACAGGGTTATTTGCTCAGTATTTTGCTCTATGGAAGGCAAGACTTTGCAAAGCTAGTAGGAGGAAGTTAGCATATACTGTGAGATGTGAAAACTTTGAAAGATAGACAACAAGATCTAAGCTGGAAAAAAAATGTGCCCCTCTAGTGTTTAGACATACTGTTCTGAATTTTTAAAAGTATCAAGTGTTAACTTAATTTCCATTTTCAAGCCTTTGTAGCTTAGTAAATTGCAATGCTTTACTCTTTATTTTCCACTTCCAATTCTAAATTGTTTTCCAAGGAAGGACAAACATAATTATCATGAAAGTAAGGTGGAACTGTGAGATTACAGATTATTTTTTTCTTTATAAATCCAGAGCAATTTTTCACCATTATTGAATCGCCATATTATTGAATCCTACAGGTAAAAATAAAAATACCACTTTTATGTAATTGAGCTCAGAGCTGACAGCAATCACCCATTTGTTATTTTTTTTCTGCAATGATGGGGCAAAAAAAGCTCTTCACCCAAGAACTATGCACAAAGGATAAGTGGGATTTTTTTCTTTCTCCTAAATTTATGAGAGAAAAGATGCAAGAGGTTCAGGTTGCACAAGAAGTCAAAGAAAAGGTTGGCAAGGGTGAGCACAAAGTGATAAAATGGGATGTAAAATGCCTGTGTTTTGCTCAGGAAAGAAACCAAAGTGAGGTCCTACAGAGCAGGATATCACTGAACTGTGGAGAACAGATGGTTACGGGTGTGCCTTGAGTCCCACAAATGTGAGTCAAAGCAGTGGTTGTACTGCCTGCCTCAAGTCCATACAACAAAGAGATAAAATATCCACAGAGGGTGAGCTGGTAAACCCCCCCCTTTTGTAAGGGAACCCATTCAGAGTTTGGCACGAGGCTCTCGGTGCTCCGAGTTTACTGTTCCCGGTGAGCGTCAAAGGCCTCCTGCATCTGTGTCATCTCCCTGTGTCAGCAAACGATTCCTGTGCTGCCTGACAAACATTTGAAAAGGAACAGTGTGAAAACAGATGCATTTCCAACGCCTCCTCCAAATTTTTATCACAAAACAGCTCCAATGGCACCAGCTAGAGCACAGTGAACGAGCCCAAGTCGGTGCTCTCCCAGACTGGGGTGGGTGGCAGCTCCTCTCCCCAGTCACGGCTCCTTGCAGCTGTTTGTTGTCACCAGTTTGGCACTTCTCCTCCCCCTGCACTCTGGATGGCTGCTCAGCACATCGAGGTAATTGACTCATCTTGGCTCAGTCATAACCTCAATCAGCTGGACCATCTCATTTTCCCCACAGCCAAGAAATCCTGCCGTTCTTAATATTAGGGCAGCAGCCAACCTCTTTTCAGAGGGAAGCTTATTGCAGAATATCCCTCTGTATCCCTGGGAATTAGCTGAAAGCTTAAATGTTTCTTTTGAAAGAAAACACTTTTTTCCAAGAAGGGAAAAAAAAAAAAAAAAAAAAGATCACTTTCTACTGTCTTTGTGAAAAATCTCTGAGCAAAAAGCCAAACCCCAAAACAACGCTGGGAAAAAAGTGAAAGGAAAAAAACATTCTGGGTTAAACATGAGCCTCACACTTGCTGAATTCACATCAAAATATTTGTTCATTGGATGTGAAACCCACTGCAGCTTACTCCATCTGACTGCAGAGTTGCAAACTGGAAACCTCCATTTTAGACAGTTCCAGGGCTTGAGGCACAAGGATTCAAAGAATCCATATCCACAAAAGGTGACAGTCTTTGCCTCGCCCCTCTGGAGAAGTAACACTGTTCTTGCTGCCAACCCCACAGCCCCACACCCAAATTTTGGTTCTGAATGCAAGGAACCTTAATCAAACCTTAATAAATATTGAAGTGAGCAAGTATTTTTCTAAAATTTACAGCCCCCTCAGTTATAACTGTGTTTGGGGGTTCTGTGGTACACTGCACTATTTTATTCTGGAATTTCATTTCACTCCATAAACAGAAGTGAAGCTCAACAAAAACAGAGCAGCCCACTTTTAGGAATTTATATCGATGCCAAATCATAATTTTAGCTCAAAATCAGATTATCACAAAGTTTAGGGAATTTGAGTGGCTAACACTAACCTGGTCCTTCAGCAAATGTGCGTTTTCAAGCAATTCCTGCCCTTTCCTTTGCACTTTTTTGGTGTGAATTTGACAGCAGTAAAGGCGGGGCAGAGGAGGAGGGAGGTGGGGCCACAGCAAGAGCAGCAGCAATTCTCCAGGAGCCAAAGGCAGGGAAGCAGCAGGAACCAACCAACCAACCATTGTGTGGTTGTTTCAACTCATTTCTGCCAAAAGCTGATCTTCCAGGAGGAGTGGAAGCTCTTTCCCCCAAGCAGGACAGACGGTTCTGCTCTGTGCTCTTCATTTCTCTGTCAGGACCTGGTCCCCAGGACTTTTCCCGAGCAGTCTGGGTACGTGCTTTCCCTTCCTACGGCTCCTTGGCCAAGCCCCCGTTATGGTTAAGCACATCTTAATCTTCAGCAACCAACTTATGCACGGAATAAATGCTAAGAGCAGTTGGGTAGGCACATCCAAGCCTCCCTGTGCCTGGGCAGGAGAGTCTCCCAGCCCCACAAAACTGGCCCTAGCCCGGTATGAAGGAGCACAGAGCCTGCCAAACTGACATCCTGTCACAGTGCTTACTGCCAAAACATTTCAGTCAAGCCCTGGTATGTGCTGTAACACTGGCATATATAATTACAACTTTGAGAAGAAAAACAGCTTTTCAGCTGGTGCATTACAGAAAGGAAAAGAATATTTTCCTCCAGAGTATTTAGGCTGGAGAAGATGATCTGCCCCCTCTGCTGCTGACTTTTATTTTTTGGGAAAAAAGGAAATGGAGAAACTCTGTTGATGGTTTTGGAGACCATGGTGTTCCTCACAAGCCATTACCCACCCAGGCTCTGGCCTCTCCACGGCTGCTTCCAGTGCCCTTCATGTAACCACAGTGCATTTCCCTCTCCCTTCCACTTTGCCTCTGGGAATTCAGGATAATCTGAATTTGGTTCCTGTATGCAATTGGTGATGGTGGAATAGTTCCTGCCCCTTTTCACCTACCCTTTTCACATCTGTTTTCATCTTGCAAAAAAATCCTTCTCTTTACGCTCATCCCTCTGCAAAACTGTTACTTTCTAATTCAAGTCCACCTGCAGTGGGGGCAAAGATACAAATAAATTTAGACTTTTATTCAAGAAAATGTCTTTTTCATAGTGTCTTTTTTCTCTCTCCTATCCCATCTTTTCAATAAATCATTTGCAGCTTTTTTCCTTCCAGTCTTCCTCACTTATACAGTCTTATAAGATGAAGACAACCCCCATAAACACACACATCAGACTGGTACAGCTCAGCTTCTGAAAATATCTTATGGTGTGCCCAATCTATCATTTGGGCTGGAGGACCTAATTTCTTGTTGCTGCATGTGGAATTTATTTCTTGTTGCTGCATGTGGAATTTATTTCTTGTTAGTCACCTGTGCAATGTGAGAGGCACATACAACTTTATCAGAACAGATTTCTTCAGTTACGGGACTAAAGTTCTGGAACAGAGGTTGGGAAGCGGCCACTAAGAGATACTGAAATCTTGCAAGAGGATTATCAGCGATACCAAGCAGTATCTTTGTTCTGCAACACACAGAATTTCCCTCTGAGGCATCTCACACTTTATCACAGAGAACGCTCACTAAATGATGATTACTTTCACTTCAGTTCTGCTAGGGAATCTAACTGAGGGGGGGGAAAATGACTGGAAACCTTCCAATGGTTTTTCTGATGGAAAAACACTCCACATGTAAAAATCAAAACATTTGGTGGGAACGTGTTGGTTTCAATGTATTTTTGATGGGTTTCTCCTGTAAATCTGCCCAGTTCCTATCTGATGTACTGCCAGCCTGGCTGTCTGCTGTGCAATCCCAACAGCTGTCTACCTGGTGGCCTTCCAGAGCCGAGTAGCTGGAATGGTGTGTGTGAGGAGCAAGCAGCGCTGGTGCTCCTCACCCACACGGGAACAAAGGGCTTTATTCCACCTTTAAGCTGTTGGGCACATAACACACAGACCTGTAACTGGGCTGAGAAGTTCACGTGTTGCACAGCAAAGGGATGTTCCTGCTGCAAGAGGTGTGATCCCTAATTGCCATTACCAGCAATTACCTGTGTATTGCAGCTTGCGCATACACATCCTCAGAGCATATGCCAACAGGCACACCCCTATACACGTGTGCATGTAAGTGTAAGGAACACATTTCATCCTCCCTTGCATAAGAGGAGGTATTTTTGGTGCAGCCTCCTGAAATCGGAGCAAAGAAGCTCCAGAAGTTGGCATTATTTCCATTTAATCAGTATGAAATCATTATAGCTTTGCTATGAAAATGAAACAACCCTAGTCATACAAGATGCATCATGACACAGAAAAATTAGAAAACACTGTGAGCTCTGCACAGCAAGATTTGTAAGCCTGCCAGCAGAATCACAAACTCGCACAGCTCTAATTTGTCTAGGAAAAAGGGGTGTTTAATTGCTGTGCATAATAAACACACAACCGTCAGAGAGCAGCCATGGATAACATGCACGAGTAGATTCCAGCTGTAGTGCTAAAGAAACATAAAAGTGATTTATTTTATATCCTGATCTTAAGTCGAATAAATCACATTAAAATAAAATGACCAAATTTCCCTAAGTGCTGAGCACTCAGCAGCTCTGGCTGGCCTTGCTGCTGAGCTGTTTTGGAAAGGCATTGATTTCATTTTGGTGTCTGCAGGATCCAATGCCACGCAGCATCACCTGAGCTACCGCGGCCTCCACAAGCAAGAGTTTTTTTGCTTGTTCAATTAGACCGCACAAAGCCAAGTGCTAATGTAGTTCTAGTGCCTGAACCAGTTTATTGAGAGGTAACTCTGGCCAATCTTATCTCTGCTCCATGTGCAAATCCCCTAAGCATCAGCTGACGGCTTGCAAAAGCCTGTCCGGTTTGTGTGGCCTAACGAGAGCCTCCAGGGACCAGTCCTGGTGTAAATATCCAGTCAGAAATTCATCTGTGCTCTGCTCCTAACAGCCACTACAGAGCACCAGATCCCTCATGTGTTATATGACTTGCTGCATTATAAAGTTGTTTTTCTGTCTCAGATTTTTTTTTTTCCCTGCAGAGACAGAGGGGAAAACACAAGGGAACTGATCTACTAGAAAGGAGGTTTTTTTAGGGGTGTGGAGAGGGTGACACCCAGCTGCAATTGGCCTAACATCAATACTCTTCATACATACTTCTCAATCTTCTGTTGGTAGCTAGAGAGGAGACGACATGTCAACACAAACCATTCTTGAAGGCAAGTAGTTGGGTTTTGCTGTGGAGTGAACCCAAGTCATAATTTAATCCATTGTAACTGTCCATCTCAGTGCATGCTTCAGAACATACTGGACTCAAATTTGCAGTCTTTTGTGTACCATTTGTGTTTAAATTATTTTTCTGTTTGTAGTCATTACACCTTACTCTATGGATAATGAAGTTGTCTCAGATTTTATTGAATCTTGAATTCAGAATTTACAGGTCTTTCCAAACTGCTGATATTTTTTCCTTGAAGACAACTTTTAATTGAATAATCACTTCCTCATTACCTTTCTTTTTCTGCCTGACTGGCTTCAAGGAAAAACCCAAGAACTATTCCTTTCCATACCAGATGACAAACCACTGTTACAGACTTTCCTTCAAGGTTTTAGACGCCTTGGGATTTATCACTCTTCACAGAAGTCCTGCTCTGTACATGGCATTCTTACTACCTGCAACCACTCTCTCTATACTGCGAAGTATTTCTTACATTATAGTCAACACAAAAATTCAATCTGCAATTCCCCTAAAAAGTAATGAGGCAATCAATAAAGTTGAATATCTTGTGATTTTTTTCTTATTTACAGTACAGGATTTATGTGAGAATTAAACTACTGTTTACTTGGTTCAGGAAGAGAACTTCAGAACGGCAGGGTCTTCTGACAAAAATATTTATAAATTAGCCAACTACTATGTGTTTTAAATCAATCAAGCCATAACCTGGCTTGCTTTTGTGGTCAGGTGCACAAGGTCCAGCCTCATCCTCAGTGCCATTTGTCTAAATATGAATAACACAGTTAAGATCTTTCAACTCCTTAAGAATTTACATCAATCTACCCAAAAGCACCACCAGAAAATCATGGTAGCTTAACTGCTTTTTTCCCTTTTGTAGTTGCAGGGTCCACAGTTTGGCTAAAAACTGTGCACAACAGTGAGGCCATTTCTCTCTGTGATCACAGAGATGAGAAGAGCTTTACCTGAACATGAAAAAGATATTGCCATCATAAATACAGACAATAAATAAATTCGTCCTTTGTTCTAGTGGAAGGTGCACAGTTGGAGAAAGGAGAGGCTTGGGACTCGGTATTATTTAGTGCCGGGGACTGCTGAGCCATCTGTCCATGAACAGATAGCATCATCTCCCATTTGTGCTGGAATAATCTCCCTGCAACATCTTGCTAGATCATGGTTGGTAATGAAAAACTCACTGAAAGAACTGGATAGAAAAGTCATGCTGAAGAAAGTTATTAAGAGAAAATCTTAATAGAGAAGACAGTCACAGGAGAGAATATTATGATGCTAAGAATTTAGAGACAGATACAAATGGTGCCTCTCTAATTTCTCGCATACTCAGAGTGAGAACATATAAATATGAGATAGAGAAAAACTTGCAGCTGTACTTTGACCACAGAAAAAGTATTGTATCCCATACTGGTTAGCCAATAGGCAAAATATTAGAAAAAAAAAAACAAAAAACAAACCCAAACTTTAAATGAAAATATATTTTAGAATTTGGAAAAGTTATTAAAGTGTAAATATCAAGACCTGGTAAGAAAAGCTGAGTAAAGTATTTGCCAGAATCACTTGCTAAAAAAAAAACCTGTCATTAGCTGTTGCCACATCACAAGGCAGAATAAGAGCAGGCAGTGATGTTGAACTACTTCTAAGCATATTGGGGGGAAAAATGAAACAAAACATACCAAAATCTAATTCTATTGCTCAAACAAGAGTTAAGTTGCCAAGAGTAATATAAAAAATATAAAAAATACCTATTTTTTTATGGAACCAGATTTCTTTGAAACTTGGAACTTCTATTTTCTCTGGGAATTGACAAGCAGTTAAAGCATCAGGGTGAGAGGATTCAGGCATTGCAAGTGTGAAGTCTGTGTTTAAGCTTACAACCTGTGATATTCAGCCTTCTATCTTCCTGGCACTACTGATATGGCAAATAGATCATTGTTATGGGATTTACATAACTGATCTGAGTATAAGCACCGAGTTAAAATAAAATGTTGCCCTTGCTTTGTCAGAAATGGGAAAACACACACTCGCCTTTGCAAATGAGTGGGCAAACAGGAGATTTAAACCCAGCCTCTCAGAGTGCATATGAATCACAGCAGGTTGTGCGGTCAAACACATAAAGGGCTGGAAGTCTTCTAATGACTTTACAAGTCATCTTAAAGCCATTCAATTTAGATAACCTTTTCAGAATAATGGGTTCTAAAGCTGCAATTCAGCACAAAGCTGGCAATTTTACTGTACAGCACATCCACATCTTTGAGAAATGATCAAGGAAAGATTAAACCACTTCACAATAGGATAAACTATTGCTTCAACTTGCAGTTTTAAGTGAAGTACTATCAAGATCATCTTGAAGAACCCCACTTTACTATTTAGATTCTCTAGTACCCAGAATGCTTCTTTAGGTTTATCAGATTTACAATAAGAGGGAGAAGGGAGATTTAGTAAGTCAATAGTGCTTGCTAAACTACATTTCTCAGGCTGAGTTACAAGCACATTATGCTTTATAAATTAAACTGGACTGTCAAGATAAATGCATAGGCAATACGGTGCTATTTGTAAGTAAATGCCTCTTTATGTTTAAACAGGTTCTTACAGACCAAGAGGCTGAATCTCTTTTTCCTAACAACATTATAAATCTAAAAGCCAAAGGAATAAAATGAAAAGGAAGTGGGCCTTAGGTCTTTGTGAAGGATTGATGACTCAGGCAGTACTAAGTCTACCAGAAATGATTCTTTTTCTTGCCTTTAGTTGGCTTTTGTCTAATCATCACAAGGAGCGGAGGGGGAGGGAAGACAGAGAGAAGGGGAATAAAGAAAAAGCAATTTTAGCTTTTTACTCCTTCTTTTAGGAAAAATTGCCTTACTTACCTGCACATCATGAGATACAGATAGCACTAAGTCAGCAAATTACTTGTTCTGCTGGATATGCTGTACTTACCATGACTCACCCTGCCACTTACAGTGAAATGACACCCTATTGTAGCAGCAGAATGACTACACTTTAAGGTTGCAGAAACATTCAGCAATTATCACTAGCAAGAAGGGTACATCAGTTGGTAAACCACATAATAGCAGTCTCCCACCCCAGTCCCAAAAGCCTGTCATCCATCTCTGCCTATTAAGTGAAATGCTTCTGCATCAATATGTTGCAGGAAACGAATCAGAGCCCATAAACAACCTGCAGGAATGTGGCAGCAGTACAGGGACCTCAAACCCTGCAGCCCCTCGTGCTGCTGGACTGTGGCAGCTCTCTGCAGGCTGCTCTGCCCCAGGATTATGATGGGAAAATTTTTCAGTGTCTTTATTAAGCCACCAAATTAATGCCCAGAACAGTTATTTCTGTCATCTGTCTGAAAGTGCTGCTGCAATTCAAATAGGCAAGCAATAATAAGCAGTAAAATACAAAAAAGGCACTAAAGCTGTTGTTCAGAGGAAAGAAGAGTCAGGAGTCAGACAGACAGACTGGGTTTCAGATTCTCTTTTCAAGGGTGGTAGGCTCTGCTGTTAAGGCTAATGACTCCTCTGGCATTCCAGAACATACCTAAAGAGCTTATTGACAATCTCCACACCAATCACAAAAAATACATACGGAAGCATTTGTAATGACTCTGTTTTACACTTGGCAAGCCAAGAAAAATACACAATTTGTGGTGAATATCTCATTAGGTGTAGGCTGGTGCAGCACTTCCCACATTATAAACCATTAACAATGCAAGTTATGGTACGTGTAGAATGAAGGATTACCTGGTGCACAAGCCTGTCTTCCCAGCTCTGGAATAAGATTCCACCACAGACACAAGAGAAAAACCTGCCTGGCTGCAATCACTCAAGTGGCAGCTCTTCAGAGATCTTGAGGGGTAAGTTAATTAAGGGAGTTAATCAAAACTGAACGTGGAAGGCCTTGAAGCTGAACGAAAAGCATTTGCTTACGACAAATCCCCCCCTCCATGGATCAGCTGTGCCCCGTGCAAGCTGTGAACTCCCAATGCCAGAGTGGCCAGAGGAAGGGGAGGTCTGTTTGCCTCCTGTCCATCAGCTGAGGGCAGAGAATGGATTCATGGTGCTATTGTGGTTCAAAACCCTGTCTCTTCTTTAAATGAATGTTTTACCCCAACAGTAGTTGAACTGCAGCCCCAACTGCAGTTGGAACAGAATAGCCGTATGCAGGAGTTCTGCAATACAGTTTATGCCTATGAGAAGAAAAAATTTTCATTTTAAAGACCTCTTTCTTCCTCCATCAATTAAATATTTGACCCCCGAGGAAAAAAGAAAAGACTAATTCCTTCCTGGAACAAGTGCACAGATCTCATTGGTGGTGTTTGCATATACTGTGTGGACATCCCAAAAGACAAAGTTTCCATTCAGTGCTTGTTAGAACAGATTTTTTTTAATTTGTCATTTTGGACAATTCATAAGGAAATGGAGCTTTTTTCCTACTTTTTTTTTTCCTACTTTTTTTTTCCTCCTTTTTTTTTTTCCTACTTTATGCACTTGTTACAGTAAACAGTGAATATAAAGCATTGCTTCATTCCCCCCATTTAATTCTATTTAGATTTCAGTCTGTTCTAATCAAGGCATTTTCACCCAGCACATAACTCTATCAGTAGCAGTTCTGATTTGAAAGAAAGGAGGTGAGTGGTCCCTTCGTACAAGGCTTCATACAGATCATAATGATCTGTAGAGGTGCCACTTTTTATCTACTGCCCTTTAATAAGAAAGCCGAGATTCTCCACTCAGTTGATCAAAACTGAGTGATTGCATAAGATTATTATAATCTCATCTCTTACTCAAACGAAATGGTTACCTGCTGCATCATAGTGGCTAAAAAGAAAAAGAAAATCAACAACAACACCAAAACCAAACAAAAAACAACTCCTTTCTGTGTTGAGACTTAGTAAATTGTCAGTTTTCCCATCTTATGTCATCATTAAGTTACACTGCAAGGTGTCTTTGCCATCGTGTTTTTCCACCACCAACTGGAAACATTTTATGCTGCCTACACCTGATGCTACAAGTTGAAAAGGTAAAAGATGAGTTAAGATCACTTCAAGATAGCTGTGGGCAGCCTGCCTTGTACTGCATTGCTTTCAGAAGCATATTCAAAAAATTAAAACCAATAAAAAGCACCATTAGCATTTTTTAAAGACACCATATTATCATTTCCTCATGATCAACTTCTGCCACAGAATTCACTGGAAAAATTGCACAATGCACAATACGATAAATAAATACACTACAAAATTAGCAAAGCCATGTGGGTTCAGCCACTGCACAGCAGTGACACCTATTGTTATTGTTCTCCTCCTTGCCCAGGTACCTGGATCTTCTGGTAGTTTCTGGGCCACGTTGGCCTAGTTAGATGGTTCTGGTTTTTAACTGAAGATGTAATTTTTTTTTTTGCTGAAAAACCTCTTTCCATTTCCAGACACAAAGACAGGAAGGTATGTTTCCTTTCCTCTCTCATCCGGAATGATGAAATCGACCTTTCAGCTTTCCTGCCCCAAGTCTCTCATCAGCAGTCCTTGCCTATTTCTGTAACACGATGTACTCTGGTGCAAGAGCTCAGGGAAGAGCTGCCAGCTTAGAAGAACCCAACTGCCAGGATCACACTCACAGAGACCTGCTCCTCTGCAGCCTCTTACAAAGTCCATCCTCAGAGGGACTCCATTTCCCTCAAATTTAGCTCTACCTCATACCCGAGGTGCGGCCTCTTATAGCCTCACAAAAGTAAGTCATGGGCATCAGTTTATCTGGGGTTCTCTATTTCCTGAAAGTGCCCAAGATTTCTCATCTTTAACATGCTGATAACTTTTACAAGGTTTTGAAAGTGAAAATTAATGATGTTACAGCATTATTATTTGTGCTGTATGCACAGTTTCTAGTGATATGAAAACTGTGATAGTGAAGTACAGTCTCTGTAAGACTCCCAGAAATCAGAACAATTGGTCACATTAACATGTCAAAAGGAGAAAGAAGGCCTTTTCCCATCCAGCTCAAGTCCTGCCCTTAAATTCTGGAAGTAGAGAGATAGGACTTCACAAAACAAATGTTTTGTAGTCAAATCAAATGTAAGAATATCTCTGTATGGAGCCAGAAATATTTCTATACTACTCTTGATATATTATTTGAGATATTAACAAAAAGTCTGTCTTTAAAGTCCACAGCCAAAAACTGATGCTCTTCAAGACAACATGACTTCACTTGGACCTGAATATTTCACTGCAACCCAGACAATTAAATTCCTGATTGTTACGGCAGAATCATCTAACACTAGTGCTGAGATGGCAGTTTTTCTTTCTGTAGATTATAGCCCATCTCAAAAGAGGAAAAAAAAAGTATGTAATTCCTGATTAAGTTGAAAATACTAAACAGTTTTTAACCGTCTGGTTAATAGAAGCAGAAATAGAATCTATAAAGAAATAGTTATAAAACTTCAGTGTGCATCTAATAGGAGACTGATTACATACACTGGCCTAAGGCATCTTTCCAAGGGGTAGAAGAATGATATTCCAAAACAAAGGGTTGGGATATTTTTTTCTTATAAAAGTTAATACTTATTAGGCTTTTGCTGCCAGAGTGCTCTTGCTTTAGCTGTCTTCTTGCTTAAAAATAAAATAACAATAGGTTGATGTCTTGAGGCAATATAAATAAATCTATTCATTATCTAGAACCAATTTCCAAAACCTCAACTGGTTCACAGCAAGAATGCTGGGATGCACCTGGAAAGGTTTGATCTAAGGCAGATGTGACTGCAGGACCACTGAGATCTCCAGACTGCAGAGGTCCTTTACAAAGCAGGCAGCTAAGCAGCCTTTACAGAAGCACTTACAAGCACAGCCTGAACTGTCCTCAGGACAGACCTGAAAAAAATGACAGAAAACCATGGGGTTTTTTTCCAGTCCCATGTCTGAATCTTCTCCAGTAGACAAGAAACTGGGACCATTTTCTTTCCAAATTTTCTAGAGCAGTTGAAAAAAAAAAAGTTTTTTTTTTATTCATTAAATTTTAAGTGTTAAATTATGAGTAAAAAACATTATTTGTATCTCCTGTTACAGTCTGAGATTTGTTCTTCTAGTGCACAGATTTTTTCCTAGCTGTTGTATTGACAGTTATATAAACAGTGCAAAAACGTCTCTAGTTTCAAAGTTATGTTTCTGTAATCAGGTGCAAAAGCTGCCAAGAAGAAACATTTAAATGCTGAGGCTACCAAAGGTTTTTTGTTTATTCCACAGAGATTCAAAGGGCACAGTCATCCTTTCGCTCTGTAGAGTGCTGAACCACTCCGAGCTGCAACGAACCTTTAACTGCTCTTGTGTTCCAAAGAGCCATTCGAGTGGAACATCACTCCATTTGCATGGAAGTGATCCCAAACTTGAAACTATTTTCATGTCATCTGCTTCGTTAAACCGACACTGATAGGAACTGTTTACAGTTTTAGAACATTTCACAAGTAAAAGCTGGTAAACGAACCATCTCTATCCACTGTGTAAGTGAAAAGATCTCTTTTCAAAAAGAGCAAAAGTTCTGAAGAATTAGCTAAATAATTTAATCTCATATAGTTACTGATATTACCCTTTACTAAAATGAATCATTCAGCCCCAAGCAATGCTGATATTGGGGAAATATCATTAACTAAAGAAAAATTACACTCAGTATCTGGACTCCAAACACTACTGATAAGAGGAAGAAGAAAGCAAGAAGACACGGAGTTAGGAGGACAAGATACTTTAAAATCTGGTGGATGGTGCCCTGCCTTGCACAATATTTTAGCTTTATTTTACTTCATCTGTTTAATCTCAATCTGAATAATAGTTTCACAACTCAGTCACAACCCAAATTAATTTAATTAAAAAGTGAAAGTATCATGCTGTGTATCAAAACCACATTGCCACCAAGATACTTATCTTTCAAGCCAACTATTTAAGACAAAGACTGTCACCCCTGGAAATAAAAATAAATAAATAAAAAAATCACTCTCATTTGCTCAGATACCACATGAACAATGATGTAACACAATGATCCTGTACTATGTCAGCCAAAATACCAAAGGTCTCCTTAAGGTCCCGCTTGGCAAAATTACAAGGACATCAGTGATAGAAAAGAAACGTTAAAGGAATTTGTTCAACTGATGTCTCAGGGTTTATTTATGTTTTCTTATGCACCTTTTGGCAGAAAAGAATCAGCAGGGAACACATATCACCTTAATTAGGTCTGTTCCTAAATCTACAAAGGTGACTGGCATGTTTTTCCAAAGCAGCAGCTTTAAATGCATGAAGGTAGTGTACAGCTGAAAAAAAAAAAACAATAAAAGGAAATAAAAACCCACCTGTGAGGAATTTTGACAGATGCATCTCAAATAATTATGGAGACTTTAAATGATGGTTTGAACTAGCCTTCACTCAAGCCATTACCTAGCCTACTGCATGGATCTGTTTGACCATATAACCGATCAGAGAATTGGTTCAGAAAACTAAATGCAGAAGGAGGTCACGGTATTTATTCTGACTGTTGCACAGGAGAATTTTCACGATGATTTTATGACTTCATTGACAGATCTGTAATTACCTTCCCAAAGATGTCATGAAAGTAATGAATCAAAGTGAACAGACGCTGTTGAAAGCATCTCCGAAAACACATCTAAGACTTGAGTAACTGGGTCAGACAAGCTAGATGGGTTGTGCTCTCCATAAACACTTAAGGACTGATATTGCCAAACTTTAGGGGAAGAAATTTTTTCCTAAGCTGATGGAGGATCGGACTTCATTAATAGGGGAAAACAGATCTCTTCTTAGGGTTAAAGACAAACAAATATCTCTACCCAACTCAGTGGTAGCATTTAGAAGTCATTCCTTTGTGAAGTGTCAGTTCAGATTCTCTTATACAAATAATATCTCTCCAAATTAGAAAATAAAGGAGCTACATCCTTTTGCCTCAACATCAGCTTCGTTCTTCCTACAGGCATCCGTGATGTCCATCGAGTTAAAGAAAAATATTTGGAGTTAGAATATATGTGCTGCAACATATTATCCTGTTTTCCCTTTCCTTTGCCCCCAAATCCTGGCAGAATAAATGACATTAAAAAACTCCAAGTGTTCTGTAAAACACTTTGGCCACAGGTCCAGCAATTAAGAATGGGGAACAAACACCACTGCACTTACCTAAAATGAAAATGCTTTGTTTGCAGCATTACCAGACAATCATTACATTAAAAGCATTACATTTAAAGCCTTTGTTATATATAGCTCTGTGCTCACAAAAAAAAAAAAAAAAGTAGGAAAAAAAACCCCAACAACCAGTGCTCTATTTTGACACAGAATAAACAAAAATGGCTTTCTGTGTGAACTGGTGGAAGTTCTGTGGCTTTTCAACATCTACTTCTGCTGAAAATTTCACTCCAGTCCTTCTCTGAGACGTTTCCTACTAAGAAGTTCACTGCCACTCACTCTGCATGAAACTGTAAATGCTTTACTAATTGAGACAAACTTTCAAGTGATGGATTACAAATTAATTTGCACTTTTCTATGATAATTTTATATTAATTAAGTGAAAATTAAATTAGCTCTTAGAAGGAAAAGTTAAAATTAATTACTTTGTGGCATGTTTTATAAAACACATCAAGGAACTCTGGACTGAACTTTACCCATATTACATCACATTGTACTGTTGGTAAACTGTCCTCTTAGTAAAGATGAAGAAAAATCTGGTAAGAAGTGGAAGGTTTTTATCATAGAAGGCATGAAAGTTCATGTGGCAAAAAGAGTTAGAGCTTAATTCGTGGTTGACACAAACTTGCTTATCTGCTTATTTAAATACCAGAAAGAAAGTTCCTAGATTAGGTAGGTTTAGATAAAGGGATAATAAGGGATATTAAATCCAAAGCCTCACTGCATTTTTACCAGACAATTCACCCACTAAGTCTAGTTGTTTTCTGCTTATTAGTACAAAAACCAGAAAACTCCTCAAGTATTTGCATTCCCACAAGACTAAGAAATACCTTTTATGGAAGCGAATACCATAACAGAGAGAAAAGTAATCAGAGAGAAGGAGGAAAAAAAAAAGGCAAAATAAACAATATCTGATATGAGGCATGGGAGTATCATATCAAGAGAACAGAATAAAAAAAAAATAAGTGGCACTAACTAAAAGGTGACTCAAACCCACAGGAACTGGAAATTGCTATTCCTAGGCAGGACTGCGCATTACTAACCCTTTTTTCCTGGGAATAGGGAGTTCCACTGACAGCCACCAGAACATACACCCTGCAGTTTCAGTGTTAATTGTTCAGCACCCACTTATTTTGGTCATTGCTACCTACTGTCCAATGTTGGATTCACTACACTTTCAGCTCATTTAGTCTAAATAAATGTTACTCCCCCCAAAATGTCATGAAGCAATTATATCATTTCATGTGTCATTGTTTGATTCAGAATTTCAGAGTTCTGGTTCCTTAAAATTTCTAAACATCTTGCAGGTTTGAGTCTCAAATTTCGAGTTTTACACTGGAGTTGATATCATGACATTCTCAATGGATACCTTTAAATTTCTTTCAAAAACCAGAAACAAGTTCACAGGTCCACTTCTCTCTTACAGTGGGGTGTATGAGGAGCAATTCTGGCTCAAGTGAGTGGAGCTGCAGTGGTGAACTTCAAAGGGAAATCAAGAGAGGATGGCAGATAGGATACTGAACTGACTTCACCTTCAGAGCAAACAGCATGATCCAGCCTGAATAAAGAGCATTTTCCGTAGCAATGCAAGATTCACCATAAAGTTTAGGACATAAACACTTTGGACAATACTCAGTGTACTTATACGGTCTCATTTTTTTTGCCTGATCTTTAAATTATTTGAGTTCTACAGATTATTAAAAAAAAAAAAAATGCAATGAATCCTACAGAATTGAAAAGTCTACTATTAAGGTGCCCAACTGCATTCAAAAAGAGCTGAAATACATTAGGACTTGCCAAAAATCACAATGTATTGTGTGATGGAAAAGGACAGGGCACAGGACCCATCTAGAATCTGACACACTTTTCATCTATATCTTACCACGATGGCGATGAACAAACAGCATCATTTTCACAGCTTGAGAACTGTTACTAAGCTAAATTAATAAAATGTTAAATCCTGATTTCTCTTGGGCCAACGGCACAGAAAAATTGCTGACCCTCGTGGCACAGTGCACTTAGGGGCAGGTATGAATACAGGAGTTTTTCAAATCCAGTGCTCAGAGGAAGAAAAGGCAAGGCAGGATCCAGCTCCCTGTCACAGCTCAGCCCCCTGCCCAGCTCTGCTGCTACATGGACAGTTTGTTTAAATGTAGATTAGTTATATTACAATTTCTATTCCTCTTCTAGCAAATGCATATGCATTTGCCCTGTGTGACCAGAGGAAGATGAGACTATCCTATTGCAAACTAATCTGGCGCTGCATGCACACTTCTGCAGAGGAAAATAAATCACTGAAGTGTGACTTCTGTGTAATAAAAATGTGTTGTTCCCCTTAAAGAACAGAAGTACAAACACTTCACATTCTGGGTGATCGAATGATACCCTTGAAAAAGAAAACTGCAGCAGAGGATATCCAACATAACGAAGTATACTGAATGTTAAGTGCTGTTCCATCTAAATACAGGTAAAAGAACAGTTGCTTGGCAGCAAAAACTCCATTTTGAAAAGGAAACCAAGGTATCTGCCACAATTTTTAACAATATATTCTCTCACCTTTTACGACAAAGGATTTTTCAGAAGCTCAGACATGAGTTTCTGTGATATATTTCCTGCCCATCACAGATACCTTTTCTATTTTGTCAGTGCAAAACAGATTACAGATGATGGACCTCTGACATCTCTATATCTGTTCTAAAGAAAAACAGGGGCAACCTCTCGTAATGCATGCATTGCAAATGTTGCCATTATAATTCCTTACACATTAATACAGGCAGGGATACATGTAAAGTTAACAATAAAAAAAGATAGAATCCCAGTGAGTACAGTGAGCACTGCTGGCAAATCATATGTTGCTCCGACAATACCAAAAGGTTCCAAATCAATATTCATAAAAATGCCTCCTTTGCCTCTTTAAAATACACCTTTAAATAATCCAGACACAGAGCCCGTAAATAAATTCAATCTACTACCAGTCATACAAATAGCAAACTTGAATTACTTTATTCTTCATCTTCCCATCCATCTACTTAATTTTGTTTATCTTTGCATCTTACAAAGCCCCAATCTATTTCTACTGAGGTTTCATCCAAACTGGAGATAAGAACGTTTTTGGGCTGACTCCTTGCTTACACTGATGATAAACTGAAAAGTGCAATTAGAATGCAACCATGTCTGGAAACAATGTAAGATGATCAGAGGATTAAGAAACTAAACTCTCTCAGCTTATTCAAAGACAGCTAAGGGTTGAGCTGATCACCACTTGCAATTTTCTGTGGAAGATATTTATATTAGCAGCTCTCCCTCTGGCCCAGAGGGGCACAGTTCTTGTATTTCCTGAATTGTATTTCCTCCAAGGGTGTGCCTCTTAAACTATGTTCACTGGCTAAAAGGCTGGGGTGCCTAAAATCAGCTGTAAGTGTAGAAAGAGGCAACTTTGAAATTGTCAGCTCGAGGTCAAAGCAGTTTGATTAAGGAGTGCAATTATCATTTCCTCTTATCCTGCAAACAACAGAATTTATCAGAGCACTTTGTCATCAACACATGTAGTACAAACAATAGGAAATGAATCTATCTATCCATCACTGATAAACAGATGTTGTGGAAATATATTTTGTCTTGCTTGTAATTACAATGCTCAGAACATCCTTCCCATTCGCACATGCCATTATTCCATTTGCCTCACTGAATTCTGTGCTTTGCTTGGAAATTAAATCAGGCCTTGAATTTGAAACCAGGACAATATTGAATCCCAAATCTATCAAAAAGTGCTGTCTCCTTAACTGAGCAAAAATTTCCATTTTCCCCTCAAACTATTAATATTAAGATACAATCACAAGAAAGAAAAAAAAAAAAAAAAGCTGAGCTGAGCTTTAGAATATATCTCTTCACTGAATAAGTGACAAAAAGTTAAAAGCAGTAATTTAGGAAACTTAAATGTGACAGTGTGTGATAGATGTGAGTTGGCAAGGCAAGAAAATGAGAAACATTAAAATCATATATTAGAATAGATCAAGCTCTACATACCAGTTTATGTCAGCAAATTTCTTTTGATATGTCAAGTCCCTATAGGGCTAGGATTCAAGTATACTTTGAAGATGTATTTTAAAAGGAATATGTTTATGTTTAGAAACTTAATAAGGTCATGTGTGTGTGGAAACCAAAGAAAAATAAAACGGAACGCAATATTCTTAAGTTCACTGCAAGGTTTCTCACTGTGCAGCATTTCTAATGTTTTTCATGTTCTTCAGAACACTGCAGATTATTTTACTGATATAGTCTTCTGCTTTCCCAGGTACCAGGCATAATGATGTAAAAGGCCATGTGGGATTTTATCCTCAGCCATTGCCTATCAAAAATTATACCAAGTCAGTGAATTGCAGCTTGGTCAAAGGACATCAAGCAAATTGAATTCAGGCGTTCACCATCTCCCCCAGGATGCTGTCAAAGGCTTTGTCACTACCAGCAGGGGAACAAAAGCCATGTTCTAGTCAACACTGAGCCAGATATTTGCAGGCAGGCTGAATCCTTCTCCCTAGCTAGAATCCATAATATCACTGAACAGAAGGTCACTCAGTTATAAATAAATAGATTTGTACGTTGAATCCTTGCCACCACTCCATTTTAAATACCACAGCGTGGACTAGCAATTAGACGTAATAGCAATGATTCTGCATCTGAGATGCTCTCATTAAACTCAGAACAAGGACTGTTTGCATATTTTCATACAGCAACATCACTAGGAGGGGGGGCCTTTCTGGGCAGCAGTCATGCAGACAGAATGAAAGGAGGGATGTTGCAGGAGCAGAAACTTGGCAGTCCCAAGTCTGAAGAAGAAAAGAAGTATAAGGTGCTGGCAGTCACGCCCAGCCCCATTTCCCCACCAGCACCAGAGCAGAGATACAATCCTGGTGCTCCAGCCAAAAAGCTGCTCTTCTACCAGTAGGGAGAGCTGCCAGAACCTGACTCTGCCCTGCACAGGTACTATTTGCACCACCAGAGGTGCTACCACTGCTATTGTGAAGTGCATCAAAGACGTGTATGAGATGCAGACAAACAGGGAGGTAAAATACGGTGAGGTGAGATGATCCCTCCCCTAACACAGCACAGGGGATTGGCAGCTGGATCCAGAGAACTAGTGAGCTGCTTGTGTTTTGGATCCTTCTGGAGGGTACTTGGCATCCCAGGAAATGGTCAAACGCTGGGAAAAATCCTCGTCCAGCCCTGGTGTGGTGCCTGTCAGATCCAAGGGGTGCAGGTGCTCCCAAATGGAGCCTCTATTGCCACACAGTGGCACCAGCAGTATTTTCACACAACACTTCAATCCTTTGCCTCTTTTAGCTGTGGAGCACAATCAGGTGTGATTACATGTTTGCATTCACAGAAAGATTATTGGATTACCTCTCTTTCCCTTTAAATGAGCAGCTCAATTCCCCTGTTTGCACTCTGCATCCTGGTGGATAAATAAACCTCCTGCTGGTACATGAGCAGGTTTATAGTTTACATGTACACAGAGAAAATCAGTGATGGTGTGAAATGGCTTTCTTTCTCCTCACTGTGAATGGATCTACATAAAGCCATTCGAAAGACTGATGTTTGATAGCAATATAAAAAAGCACAAATGCTTAAATGGTTCTGAATCAAAGGTGAGCCAAAGGTAAATCGCATCTAGAATGACAGGGTGGGCCATATACTCCCTCAGCAGCCACCCAGACCCAGCTGCATCTCCAAAACCATCAACACAAGTGCCTGTGGACTCTGCCAGGAAGCCAGATGCCATTTGCTGGAAAACTGTGTTCTATAGCTTGGCATCTGGTAATTGTGATGTCCAGCCAGTAACTGTGAGGGGAGGAAAATATATTTTCTTCAGTAAACATTACTTCAGTGAGCAACAAGCAACTGATCACCCCCATTTAAAAATGTCACTCTAAAGAAAGAAACATAAAGGGGCAGGAGGAAAGAAGGAAAAACAAAACACCGACCAACCTACAGAGCCTTTATTAACACACACACACAAAGAAGTATTTGCCTGCACTAAGAATACCATAAACTCAAGCTTTCATTTATGAGCTCTCATAAATGATACATTTTTAGGAAGGTTTTACACAAACATCTGTAGAATTTGTTCAGTTCTTTGTTTTCATCCAAATAGTCTATTGGCAGTAAGAGGGAAGGTTATGAGACAGTTCTGCTTACCACTTTCATGGACCATCACCTCCCCCTGCCAACCCCTCCTCAGCTTTGATCTAAAAATGTTGCAATCAGCAGACCACTAGGAAGCCTTCCAAACTCCACAGTTGGATAACAACCAACCCTCTCTCATCTGCTGCGTGTTGAAATCTCACACGGTTCAGGAGACCGGGATTTTTCTGTGGTGTGGCTGGAAATTAGACAATTCTCTGCAAAATGCAAAAAGGGGGGATTCTCTTCTGCAAGAGTTTCACTGACTGAAAAATCAGCCTGTTTCCAAGCCAGAAAGCAAAGCTACAGTTAACTGATAATCCTTTACTGGAAATGAAGCGTCCCTCAGTGTATTCCACCACCACAGGCTCACAGCAAGCCTTCATCCATCACAGATAAATGATAGAAATCAGGTGATCATAAAATTTTTCTACCAATTCCATCAACAGTGAACCTCAGTTTTTCTAATAACAACTTTCAAGTGCAACCATAATATTAAAATGTAGGTTAAAAAAATAAATCTTACTACACTCTCTCTGAGAACACAATCCATGCAAAGCAATAAAAACCTTGAACAACTAACAAGTATTTTCTCATGGTTAAACAGTAACATTTCAGTGAATTTTAAGAGCTAAACTGTAGCTCTGGCATCAGCAGTGTGCAATATCAAAACCTGTTTTGTCTCAGGAGCAGACTAGCAATTGGACTGTGAATCAGTGCCATAATTTTATTTCCAGTGTTGGTTTAGGTAGTAGAAGAACAACCTACTTCTACTTCTGATGCTTATTGCTCTCAGGTCACCTTCACTTAATACAGCATCTGCACTGAAGAGGAGCTCAGGGTCAAGGTTCTCCCCAGCTCGGAGAAGGACACTGGTTTCTACTCCAGCTCCTAAATCCTCAAAAGCAAATGGCTGCACTGCCTCCCCTGCCTCTGGTATCACAAGATTTCTCAACATCAGAATGCAAATCATCTTCCTTTACCATCTTTTCTTTCATACATGACATTTTAAATCTGTGTTCAAAGCCTTAGAAAAAGTCTTGTTGATCTCTTCAGGCTTTGAATGACGCAAGGACATTTCCAATTATAAATATTTCTGTCTAAAATCTTTTAAATAAAAGTGCAAATCAGTAAGACCAACCCTTCATAAATTTATTAGAGTAGAATATGAACCATGTTCTTCTTAATTTGAAAAAATATGTGCAAATTCTTTTCTGATCTTTCTGCATCTTCTTCATAGATTGCTGCACTTAAAGCAGAAAGAAATCTATACAACAGCACTGTAAAAAATAAAATAAAATATTTAGAAGACAAAGATATCCTTTAAACTGGGACTGTAGTTCATGTCATTCCTTATATAGCCAGTGCCAAACTGCACCGTGTGAAACATATTAAAGCCTCTCAGACTGCAAAACAAGGGTGTTCCTATATCTAGGGCTTCACAAAATGTTCAGAAACTGCTAGCACTGCATTAGAACCTTTTACAGATATACTCATACAGAAGCTACAGAACACCAAATGCCACCAAACATTTATGCCATCAGCCACCAGATATGCACAGGTTCTACAGTGAGAAGTTGACACATGATGCCAAGTGTAATTCAAAGCCCTCTTGTTGCTCTCTTCTTGAGAAACGAAGTTGAATTTAAGCATTCATCTCACTCCAAATGTGAAAGTTCTAGTTCTGTCATTTGTAATGAAGCCGCCTAACAAGGGATAAAAGATTATTGGCAGGAAAAGACAACTGCAGTACATTAAAAGCAGATTAAAGTTGTAAGAAAAAACAGTGGCAGGAAGGAAATTCACAGTTAAGGGGAAAAGGCTCCATATGTCTTCTAACACCAAGATACAAGTGGGGGCACCGAGGAAGTCATTAAGGAGATACCCCATTGTGTGCTGAAATTATGAGACATATGGCAAGTTTTCCCTAAACTGTGGATTTTCTTGATTATCTACCATCAGCATACAATCCTAATGTTTTTCAAAAACACTTTTTGAAGAGAAAAAACAATAACCTACAGCTACACTAGAAGTAGTTTGCTTGAGCAAGAAGTATTCTATTGCTTGCCCATATCCCTCAGACAAACCAATATGGGAACTTGGTAATACCCATGGATCACGTGTGGTAGCAAAGTTCAAGCCACACTGCCAAGAAGAGAAATAGCAGTAACAACTACATTCTGCTCTATTCTGTGAAATCTGGGGATGACTTCCAAGTTTAAAGCAGGCTGTGGAGGTAAAAGTCCCTGAAGGAGAAACTGTGATCACCCATCAGGTTTACAGTAGTGGTTGGTGACACTTCCTAACTTGAAAGGGAACATTTGTGTTGGTCACCTAAACCCCTGATACCTCTATGGAAAGTTCTGGAGACATCCAGTGTCATCATATGTTAATAAAATCACTAAAAAATGCCCTGGAGGGGCACATTTATTGAATAAACACCTAGTCTTTTAGGCTGCTGGAAGGATCTCCCAAGTCAAGCCACGCCAGCTTATACAAGAAGCTCAATTTTGCACAATGGCACCAAGTGTCTAAGGGGACACCTGTCATGGAGCGAACATGAGAACTGGTGAAACAGGTGCTCAGACACAGTCCAGTGGCCCCTCTGGACTCAGTGTTTCACATGGTGATCCTACAACACGTGACAATGAGGTTACCCTGGGAGGATACCTGGGATGAGCTCACTCACACGGACAGCCCATGGCCAATGACTTGGTTAGCAACGCTTAATAAGATCAGAATTCATGGACAAATCTATGAATGGGTTCAGAACCATTGTCCATAAATACAATACACTTCACATTATATATTTTACAGTATGAATCCTTTTTACAGCAGTTATTATTTTCTACTCATTTTGGCAAAATCTAGTTTTATATATTTCACTAATATTGCATTAATAATCTTTTAGCGCCATTTAACTTTTAAGCAAATTAACATAATGAACTACACTTGAAAACTATTCACAGTTTCATTAAGATATTTATATCAATTTGGTAAAATTGAATCTATAATGAGTTCACCAAAAAATCTATTAGCAAAATCGTTGTATTTCCTGGCATGTTTTCATTACTGTTAATAACTTCACTGAAGTCAGTGGTTCACCCTTAGAAGGGCTGTGAGTCACTGTAGGGATCAGGCCTGAGAATGAAAAACAGTATTTCAGAATGTAAACCAGGCACAGCATAATCTGTGGCACAGGGGCCTTCAGATATTGGTGAGGCCTCCCACATGGCGTTGCAGAGCTCTCTAAGGCAATCACACTACCAGAATAACTTCTAGGCCCTCAACACAGAGACAAAATTGCTGATTAAACTCTTTTTTTTTCGCTGTATGACTAATGCCAACTTGGCTCCTAGAGAGGCACTGCTGATACAAGCAGAATTATCCTGTTTTAACTGAATTTGACCTAAACTTCTTCCCTGCCTTTGAAAAACCGTCTCTGTGTGTGAGTTTTATCTCTTTCAGGTGTGCGTGGGAAGTTGGGGCACTGTCAGAGCCCAACACTTGCTGACCAGGTTCTTTTAAGCTATTCCATACATGGAAAGTGAAGTGTTTAATAAGAATTGTACATCACTTGAAGGCACTAGATGTTACACAGCACTTGGGTTGAAGCCAGTTCAGAATCCTCCAAAATCCTTGCTCTGTGCTGAGGTTTTATACTCTTTGTGGGACTGCACTGCTTATTCACTCTCCCCACACTGGCCTGGCCAACTCAGGGAGAAACAGTTCTACCACCTGCTCCCACTCAGTCACAGGCACTAAATACACATTACATCTAAGGCCTTATTCAAATTTACCAAATGGTTATTTAAGGGGACCTGAGAAGTCAATTGAAAATTTTGGTCATCTTTCCTTGGGAGGTCAAAAGTAGCCTGAAAACCCCGTCACGAAAAACCTTCCTTTTCACGTAATCACACATGCACACCTTAATTTAAGAATGTGAAATGTATTATGCATTTGTGGATCTCAAATCTAAAAAATGAGAATTTCCTCAAACTTTACCAGTTTTTAAAATGGCATAAAATAAACTGCTTTCTCCAAAGTGACTCTATACCAGCTCATTTTAAAAAGCTTACTGGAAAAAATTAAAATAAACCCACAGCTTCTGATTTTTTAATCTTATTGAAAAATATCTGCCTCTCTAACAGATTCACAAAATTCAGTTTTCAGTTACTGATATCACACCTGTTCTTTAAATGTAACTGTTTTCAAGGATAAATACAATGAGACCTCATCATTCATAAACAAAACAGAAATAAAAAACTTTGCAAATAGATCTTGGATCTTCAATTTTGTGAAGGAACAAAAGAAATCCACACCTCGCCTTCTCTCTCCTTGGGAACACACATCTCTGTTCCTGAGATAAGCCTGAATAAGAATTACTGTTCTTAAACCCCCTGTAACTTTGTGGCAGTTTTGACTTGGATTCACACATCTGTGGAGTCATCAGACTCTTGGAAACACTGCATTTAATTAACTGGATTGGAAGCAGCTTAAACTCCACACCCACAGAACCTTTCTGAGCCTTCGCAAGTACAGAACAATACAGGTACCAAGTCACAGGAGAGCACAAATCCTTTGGAGGTGGCCACAGTACATTATAAAAGTAAATCTTTCAGGAACATAAGACTAAAAGAAAGGTTTTGTTTGTTTGTTCGTTCGTTCTCCAAAGCATTACGGATAAAACTAACTTTTCAGGTAAGGACAAGATTGATGATAATTGCCCAAAACAAGGTATCTGTAAACAACACTGACCAAAGAGGGGAAATTATGAAAAACCTCATAAACCCATATTTATGGTAATTTCTTCACTAAGTGTAATGTCGCAATAAAACATTAATTTGTCCTGTAAATGAATTCTCATGGTGACCTTCCACTGAGAACTTGAGCTCTAACCAAAAAGTGTAGTCATGTTTTATTGTTTCTTTCTTTATCCTATTTGAAGATTCAATTTCCCCCCCCCAGCAGTAAGACTCCTGCAGGTTTGTTCTCCTTCTTTTAATTTCAACTATGCTGGTGTTAAACCAATATTTTAAATTCTTAATGAATCTTGAAGAACACAGCTTAGGTAATACAATAATAATGATGACAATATCATCAGAGTAACACGGGAATATCAAAAACCAACTTCCATAAACTACTCTTCTCTCTGTTTCTTTAAGTATCTGATAATAGAAGGTTTGGTTTCGAGGTTTTTAAAATATAGAAAGCACTGAAGTGCTCAAAAAACTGTGGAACAGAGTGAAATAATTTGATATTCATCTTGCTGCTTTCAGTACCAGTCTCACAAGGTCATGATATAAACCAGCAACTCCAATCCAATGAGATACAGAAACTTGTCTCCTGAGCCCAATCAAGGATCTGAAAAGCAACTTCAAAGCTATTCTTGAGCTGAAGATCCGTACTTACTTATTTTCAGATTTATGAAGAAGCAGAGGAAAAAAAAATTTCAAACTTCTCAGTTTGAATGGTAATTGGGGAAAAAAGGCAGAGTTTCAACGAACTCCTGCAGTTGTCTTTTTCTATGACAAGTTTCAGCCCCATCGTAACAGTTTAAACAAAACCAAACCAACAACAACAACCCAAACCGAAAAAAAAAAATGAAGTCTTTTTGCTGCGAGTCCCAAATTAATAACTGAACTTGCAAGGATGTACCTGGTGAAACAAAACAACCTTAAAAAGCCTGGCACCGTTTCAATAGCAAGGACAGGTGAAAAGCGATACAGTAGTGTTTTATCTACCAATGACACAAAGAGCCTTAGATATCTTTTTCCTACTCTTCTTTTAAGCACCAAAAGAACAACAGTGAAACTGCTGAGTAACACAATTGAAGACATAGACCTACAGAACTGAGTTCAACTCAATGACTAAAGCTGTTTTTACGGTGAAGATACTGAAGAATAACAAGCCTAAAAGTAGATTGGAAAGTACAACAAAAATGGCACAAAATTTCCTGTAAGGTTTGTCTCTAACACCACATCTACTGTTTGCAGGTTTTTTTACATGGGTAACATACATTTAAGAACATATAAATAAAGCAACAACTATAACTTTTTAAAAAAACTTACTAGTTTACTTTTAGGCCATGAAATGTCTGGACTACAGGAGATGATCCCAGATGTTTACACTTCCACTCCAATTGAACGAATCAGAAGAGAAGATCTCATCTGAATCTCCCAAAGTCTTCAGTGCTCTGAATGTCTCCTGGCTTTTCCTTAAGGTCACCTAACTTGTGATAAAACTCATATCTAGTAACAAATCTCCAAAAATCTAAAAGCAACCATTTCTCTGAAAAGCTGTGGCAACAGTTCAAAGGGAGCAGGAGAAAAATGAGCTCCTGCCCGGAGCAGGTGCTCCTGATTATCATCAGACAATGGCAGCAGCCTCCCTTGATAAGCCACACCTGAACTCAGGCTGATTTTTTTGCAGGCAGAAACTCTTCCAAAACTTTTTCCTCACTGATAGAAAACCGGCCACATGTCTGTCATTCTTGGCTCTCAGGAATAACAGGTGCCCACACACAATAAGATCCGTAAAGTTAATGTTAAAGTTTGATCCTTGGGTATCTTTTCCACTAGGACTTTCCTAAAGCACTACAAAATGACATCATTTTGCTCCTGAATATATGTGGTAGGACAGAATTGGATGGTAAAGCCAAGAGAGAAAGGGACAGTGGGAGAGCTGGGCTTGTCAAAATGATGCAAAAATTTCATATCCTGAATAAATGGACTTCACTCATTATCTTCCAGTCTCGGAAACAAAATTTTCAAATTTTTTTCACTAGCAATGTTTTATGGAGGGGAGTATTCATTTCTATGGTCACATTCCACAACTTCATAAAGCAATGAAACATTCATCTGTTAAAGTCTCTTAAAATCTGAATCAAATTGCTCCAATGGAAAGCTGCAAACCCACCTTTTTACCTTTACATTCAATCACTACAGGCAAACTGATGTAGGATGGGACTAAACACACAATAACTTTAGTGAGCAGACATTTCAATATTCAGAAAGAGTTTGCTCATTCGGAATTGTAGAATTAGAATTACTTATCTTTCTATTAATCTTTTCACTTGTTTAATTAAATTATTAAAATATATTAAAAATTCACCCAGAGTTTTAGAACTACCAGTGCTTTCATCCCTCATTTCCTCTCCCAGTCTCCTGCCCTTCCCTGACAGATGTTGCCATTTCTGAGAGGAAGGGTGTCTGCAGTGCTCATAAACCAGCTCTGTGACTTCAGTCTGGTGCGGCAAAGACAAACGAAATCTGTGACAGACAAGGTGAGAGCAGGAACCATTTCACACACCAGCTTCACTCTGCTGCCAAGTGTCTGTCAGAGCCCAAAGGCACGTTAGCTCTGAGACACCACTACTATTTCTTAGCAAAAGCATCTGTCTTGGCTAAGACACCTTTCCAGAGGGATGACAAAATAGATTTCGACATTTATAAACCAAGCATATGTATTAATACCTAAAGTTCAAGAGAAAGAAACCACCAAGGTGGCCACACTGGTAACACAACATAGAGAAGCACTTTTTCTAACAGGGGAAAAAAAAAAGTAGCGTATCACAAGTAGTTTCTGTGTGTGGCTATTGACTAGTTGACAAAACAGGCTAAAAATCAATAGCATTTTCTATGGGAAGTTCAGTAACTTCCCAATAACATAAAAGAAGGGTCTGCTGAGGAATAGATGTCATCTCTGCTGATGGCTTAACTACAAATATTTCATTTATTTATTTCTGCTTCTTGAAGAGCTCACTAAGTTCAGTCCTGGTACCAACACTCCAGAGAATAAAAGAAAATAGTGCTCCTGTATAAAAGGAAATGGGAAGTTTGAAGCCATGGGCAATGCTGAACACTTAGCACTTTGCTTGCTGTAAATACCAGAAAAATTACCCAAAACCCTTGAGAAACACTTACTGGTGCAAAAATTGATCTGATAACGTAAAGAGAACAGGCTCCCAGAGTGAAACTTTAGCACATCCTCCTTCCCTTAGGATTGAAATCCTGTTATGCTTCGTCTCTTGTTATGGGCAAAATGGAAAGCACCTTATAAGCTACTGACAAAATAGTAGTTGTCATCTGGTTTTGGTGCATAGTCTGTTCACGACAATGATAAATTTCAACAGAAAGCTAAGAAGGAAAAACAAAACAAAACAAATAATACAAACAAACAAAAAAACCCCCAAACAAACAAAAAAACCAAACGAAAAACCCCCCAAAACAACAAACAAACAAGTTTGGCCAGCAAGATTTAAAATGTTTAAACCAAGATCTAGAAAAGGTAGGTACAGCCTGAAAAACAGCCCCTGCTCTAAGGGAGGGTTGGGTGGTCTTTCTGCTGCAAATGGAGCACAAATATTAGTCAGGTGCATTTTTACTTTCCAAATGACCAACTGGAAAATTGCAGTGTGCACTCATAAGTCACATACAACTCAGGTTGCTAAAAATAGATTACAGATTTCCTTCCAATGTGAAATGGGCATGTGGAGGAGGGAGTAGTTTAAAAATGACAGTAAACATGCAGCGTTTCTAGTTGTTATCCTAGTTGTTATCTTAGTTTTGCTATCTAACAAATACTTAGTTAAAATATCCTAATTTTTAGGACAGAAGGGGACCATTTTCCTTTCTTATTAGCATATGCTTTACTTTTTGTCATGGTTTAATTTGAATACTAGTGAAATTTAAAAGTATTTTATTTTTACTGCAGAAGAAGTAATTAAATCAACTTTGTATTTGTGGAGCTGCTTTAAGGTATTAAAATAACTTGATCCCAAATGAACTTAAAATTTTAATTCATTTTACCTTATGCTGGCTGTGGAAGAAGTCAAATTTTTAAATGCAATATGACATATGGCTGTTCATTATTTATACATTCTGTAGCAGACTATAAATTTTACTTTGGACATATATCGAAGCACTGAAACCATTTCAGTTGCAAACACATAAATCATAGTTACAGTTATTAGTCTAAATGTAATGCCACCCAGGTTCTAGATCAAAACCTTTAAAATCCATTATAATTGATGTCTGCTGCATAACTTACGTCTGATTTTATTAAAGGAGCTCATTATTATTTATACCTTTGAAACATTATATTCCTAGCTGTGTAACCAGTTAAATGTGAAAGATTTGAGGAATGGAGGCAAAGAGGAGGGAACAATAGTCTACAAACCAGAAGGAATAAGGCTGTAATAGAGGACCAAATGTGCTGAAATGAAATTACCTAACCCAAGGTATGGATTAGGCAGGCTGCACTGGTGACTGCTGTTCACTTGGGACAAATGAAGCGGGAATTCTGTGTCAGTCAACTCACACATCAGTGAAAAGGCTGCAAACCAAACACATTCCCCGTTCTACACGTTGCTTTAGAGGGGAAGGGGAAAGGTTTCAGACGGTTCCTGGAGCTTGAAAAATCACTGAAACAAAACAGAAAGGGCTGAGAGGCCCTTATAGATTTATTAGGAGGCTTTCTGCTGATGAGCTGTTTCCTTTGTGTGGTTGGGATGAGAAGTGCACTCTGGGACACAAATCCTGTAAACATGAGCGAGTCCTTTGCTTTTATTCCTTTGCCAGAGTGGTTGAGCCTCAAAGCCAGGAGCCTGCCCTTTCTGGACCGTGGAGACTTTACCATTCCCTTCTTGATTATTCCTTTTGTGTTCAAGATTGGCTTTTCCTTGGCTCTAAAATGTAGCCAGAAGAAATAAATGAGAGAGCAGCTATGTCAGTGAGATGTCTACTAAGGACGTGACACTGCATTCTCTAAAATCAATGGCAAGACTTCAAAAGACAAAGGATCAGACTTTCAGATGGTTTGAAGTTTTCAGTGAAGGAAACAAATTTCTGAGACACTGTAATTTAGGTACATGTGAGCTATTGACACTTCCCCTGTCGGGGACAGGGAAAGGCTGGGAAAGGAACTCAGGCCCAGCTTGGATGGGCACCAAAACACTTATTGACTGATTTGCTTGGAACAACAAAGGCCTTTATTGCATAGTCCACCACAGCCTTGTCTGCTTCTAAACTCTACCTAGCATAATATATTCCTTTGCTATGCTTAAGTTTGCATTATGCTTATATAATTTATAAACTATAAATTTAACTATGTTTCAACTTCACTTGACCATCTTCACAGCAGCTGAAGAGAAAAATAATCAAGAAAATGGATATCACTCTCCATATCCAGCTTTAGTTTAGCAGCAGTGTGCAAGAGAAGGTGATGATAAAAACAAAGGCTGCATTTGGAGCACAGCAGAGCTGGTGATACGACTGCACAGTTTCGTATCTTCCTTGAGTTTGTTGTACTTGGCCTTCACACAATAAAACATAATTTCTGACCATAATTTGCATATTTCAGTAACTGTTGAACTTAACCATCACTCAATTTTTTAGTTTATCCTTTCGTACTTAATATTTCACTTCAAGTTTCATAACTTGAGCCAGAGGAAGATCTGGACTTCTGAGGAGGATGCCCAGTTGGGACAGAATAGTATCAGTAGCTATAACAGTCTATGAAATGCTTGTCTTTTCTATTTGAAACAGAAGGGGCATGGACTTTGCTTGTGGTAGGTCTGGGCAACTTATGTTTCTTAAAATCAAGAAAAACTTTAGGAGCAGGATAAAAGGAACAGAAATTACCTTCACCTGCTTAAAAAATGCAAGCAAATATTATATCTTAAACTTGTGTTTTAAATGTAAAGTGAAAGAGAAAGATGTTGTTAATACAGATGCAGTGACTATGACACACTAAAAAATAAATCTGAAAATCCAATGCCAGTTTAATAGTAAGAATTATCACTTTAAAACAAATGCAGAAAATATTGAGAATTGTTTCTTCATGATTAATCCCATCATAAAGAACTGCTTAATGAAAATCACACCTTTCCCCACAATTAAAAGGCTGCGCCTCTTGTAGAACCCTTTTCCCTGAAACGTTTAGTCCATTCCCAAGTTTTACACCAAGCTCTTTGATATTTTCCCTCGTCCCCAAATGCTAAAGTTGGTTTCTGTTCAAATAAACTTCACATTTCAGAGATAAAAGGAAAGTTCAAGCACTGACATGAAGCACGGGAAGAACTGGCCACCTAGGCCTTGAATCTGGATAATTTGTAAATCTGCTTGTGTAGGCTGGCAGTAATAATAAAAACTCATTAATCATGTAAGGCTGTGGTGCATGCTGCCCTACAATAGCCCTGCAGCATTTCTTTGCTGTGGGGACAATATGCTTCATAAACTCAAATTAGTGTGCTGCAAAAGCTAATTGAATGCACGTGTGATACTTTGCCTGGGGATAACATACACCCAAAAGTCAAATGGTCCTACAGCTTTTATTGCTTGGTGAAGAATAGCTGATGGGCTCCTGTCCAGCCCAGGAAGTCAGTCTATAAATTATCTGATTTTCTGTTTCTTTTCTACGAGTGACCTAATTTTTTATTTGAAAGTGCAAATTGTCAACCAAAGGGAAAAAAAGAATAATCCATTGGTTATCGGCCAAATCTGAGGCCAGTGTGAATTTGTGGATTGCAGGTGTTGGCGCTGCCCAATTCTGCTTGGTGTCCCAAGGCTTCTGTTAGTTATAAGAGACCCAAAGATCCAATGACAAAGAGTGACTGATTTAGGTTCTTGCTTTCAGGTTTTTAGGTAACACCCTCCCAAAGGTATTTTCTGGGCCATACCTGTGTAAGTCCTAAAAGACCCATTTACATCCTTCAGTGCTCAGTGTGAGAAACCTGATAAGAGATTTAAGGTCCCAAATGAAAACAGATCCTTTTATTTAATGAATATCAAAAAGCTAATCATCTGTATCTTACTGCCCATGAAAATGATCTCAGTGCTGGATGAGTAGCTCACTGAGCTTTAGTTTTGATTTTATATTAATTAAGTTCATTATAAGACTGTGAACCTGTGCAATGCTTTATGATTATTATATTTACTGCAGTATTTACTCTTGTAAGTCAAAACACATGCAATCCAACAAAACACTGAACTGGCATAGAAATATTCTATTTGTGTCCTATCACGATCAAGTAAATGGACTGAATGCATACTACATTAAAGATTAAAACTCTTTTCCCACAAAGAATTAACCAAATTAGGCTAGCAGAATTCCAATTTGGGAAAAAAAAAATCTGCTTTTACTCTACTTATCCTTACTGTGCATGACTGCTGATGATATAACCTAGAAAGTTCTACAGAAAAAGGGGCTGTATTTCATGTTTTGATAATTTGTCCAGGTTGCATCCACTCCCTGGAGCAGAGACATGTTTTTAATCTTGTTCGAAAAGAGTTTCTTGCCCAGTGTATGGTTCCCACTGACTCCACAGCTTATTGGAAATTTAGAGTAGAAGACCCCTTATCCAGTGCTTTATACCATATTTAAATATCGGGAAACTTCAGGAAATCATACTAAGTATTGTTTAGAAATTTACCAATGTCTCAGACCCACATAGTCACATCTTTAACTTGGCAGTTGCATTTGAGTCATAACAAATTTCCTGACTCTAAAAAATCATTGTAGAAATTACATCAAATGCAGCTGTTCCTCTTTCAGAGGTTTCACGGAGCATGTGGGGAAAAAAACCCTGTTACCTACAGCTACAAATATTGAGGAAGACGGTCAATAAGGGTGTGAATCTCAAAGTGGCCAGAGCTAAGCTATTATTTTACAAAGCTCCTCCAGCAGAATAAAGGATGCTGCCAAACCAGAGTGCAGCCTTTTCCCTCTGCCTTCCTTATTTCACTTGGTTAAATCCAACTGCAGCCCTCCAGGTACAGCACAGCCTAGCACAGTCAGGTGGACTCCTTTCTGCATAATCAAAAATAAAACTAATTCCACGGTGCTCTTTATAGTTGGTCGTTAGGGGGGATATCTGAAGCAGGGAAAAGAAGATGCAATGTGACTTCAAAACTGCCTCGATCCAGTAACTTCAGCAGCAAATTGCTTTTGACCACACATACACTCAGGTGCTCCTAAGCCCTGAAATCCAAGAACGTTTTGCTTTCTAATATGAATAAATTGGTACGTATTTCAAATTAGTTCCTTCAGTTTTGATACCTGCTACTAAATCAGATATTGGTGGGAGACATTTTCTCTGAAGGGTGTTTTTGCACACTGTTTTTTCATGCTCCTTAGGTTAGACAGCTATTTAGTCACTTAGCTTGTCTTCAGCTACCAAACACAAGTGTAGGAAATTGCATTAATTTGGCAGTTATTAGATTTGTTTAATGCTTTTTCATCTGTTACTACTAAATAATTGGATCCAAGAGTTATTTTAAAAGGCAAATGTCTTGCTGTTCCTTGGAAGGGTATTAAGAAGAAGAAATGGCTAATATTTGATTTCATGAAGGCTTAACTTCAGCTTTCTACAGCTAGGAGTATACTACATCCCTCAGTTGTCCTAACAGCTGCTAGCTGTGGGCAAATATAACCACAAAGCTTGCAGGATATCTGGATTATAATTTTTGTCAAAAGTTTCTGCATTTTGATTTATCTGGTAAAAGCAGACTTAGTTTGGCTCCCCCTCCCACCCAGTTGTCCAGTTTGCTAGTTTCTTTTTCTATTAAATCTATTAAATCTATTGCATATGCAATGTTGCTTTCTGGAACATGGAAACACCTTCCATCTTTTAATTTTTTTTTTCTAGAATGAGTAATAAATGGTAATCTATATTATCAAAATTAATGTCAAAGGAATTTTAATTTTTTCTAACAGTCAATTTAAAATGCCACCAAATTCCCTCAAGAATTACCATCATAAAATGATCTCCTTATTAAGGTGAATTTTGCATTTTCACTCATGTATCTGGCCTTAGAAAAATAGTAGGTTTTTTCATCCAAGAATTTAGAGGAAGAGCATTTTAACAGGCTTCCATACTGCAAATATAACAGGTTTATGTATTTTAGACAGAGTGCTGTAAGAGATGTTCTGTTAAAAAAGAATAATTCTATAAAACACTTTCAGTTCCGCACAAAATCAATTTTCTTAAATAAGTGGGAAAGGACAAAATTTATCATTGCCTTTCTCTATGTATAACATGAAATGCAATAGTGAGCGTAGGAATATTTTCCCTCTGCAACGGATTTACACCAGATCACTGCTGTATGGTGGAGGTCAGACAACCTTTCAAGCAAAGTCTCCACAAAGTGATGTTCACTGCAAAGGCTCGTTATCCAAATCCTGTGCCCCCTTTCGGTAAATGGGACTGTCCATTTGCTGGTTGAAAGAGGGCACCAATGTTACTTTTGCCTGAAATATGGTACTTCCCTGTAACTGCAGAGGTTCCCACAGACACACGGGTTTTAGTGTTGTCATAACGAAGGGCAGGAACAAGAAAGAGCACTTGAATTCCCTTTGCCTCGAGGCCATGGTGCTCCTGAGCTCAGGATAAGTGATGCTGACAGCTGTGCCTGGACTTTTCCTGCTTGATTCAGACTCATTTGGGATGAAGGGTCTTCAAGCAGCAAAGGGAACTCTGGTGCATCACATCCTGTTAGGGTCCCTACCCGGGGACTCCCTGATACATTTGTTTAGTACATGAGTGGAAAGTACTTTTACTTCATTTCAGTTCATTGGAGCACTAATATAAATAATAACTGACTAAAGGACTGCAGCCCAATACTTTCAGAATTTGTCTTGATGTTAGATTGTAATTGTCAGGAGGCCTGAACAGCAGCAGAGGAGCAGAGCAAGGTGAGGGTAGAATACAAATAGGCCCATACACAGCAGAGCAGCAGGGATGAACTGAGCAGCCTGATTTTCCTACGAGCAGTGCAAACCTCTCTTCAGTCTTCATCTCCCATTAATTCTTACATTGCAAAAAACTTCTCTATTCTAGCATCAAAACAGATAATTGCAGGACCTGTCCTCTCCTGTCTTTAAATTCTCTGTCCCTGGAGCCATGGTTTCTCTCAAATTGTCCCCTCTACATCCTCAAAACACCTCACAAAGGTCAGAGGATCTGAACAACTTTTTCAACTCAAACAGTGTATTTGGAGTATCTGACTCAGATTGCCAGGCCTGAGATATCAGATAATCCTTATGAGTCCCTTCCAACTTGAGACACTCCTTAATTCTATGAAATCTATATATACTAGGACAGGCTCATCTATCCATATAATTTAATTGCAAAGAATGTAACAAAGACAACTGGAAGATGAAACATTGGTGTGGTCAAATGTTTAAAGCAAGCTAATGACATTACCTGTGCACAGGAAAGTCCTGTGGTAGAAGTGGATATGTATTATTGCAAACGTCACTGTTTTCAGACTCCAAAATTTGTTTATATTAACTTTTTTTTTTTTCCCTGCAGCAAAATAATTTTTCTGCAGCATTCCTTTCTCAGTGATGACAGGACACTAAAATTCTTTAATGTGTCACTTTTTTCTAGTATCACCTGCAGTAGGTTAGGGGTCAGTGCATGAAATGCATGTGGGAAATCCCACACCACATATTTCGGAAAATACAACCATATGCCAAAGTGAGCCAAACGGAAACCAAAAGTTTTCTATCCTCCAACACTGAAACTGGGATGGCAAAGAAGACAACAGTTACAGCTATTGACACACCATTCCCTCTGTCCTAACTCAGGGGAATGGACTTTGTGGCCTCCTGAGCCCTATTTTCTGTGATCACACACCGTGTCAGAGCCTGCTCGCTCCTGGAATGAGTGCATGGAGGGTGACAGCAACCTCCTGCCTTTTGCTGGTTTTTTCCTACCCTCAGCAGTCAGAGGTCTGCTGGTGACCCAAATTAAACTTCTGACAGCTGGAGACATTTAAACCTGCAGCTCAAATTGATAAAGGAGTGTGGACTGCCTTCCAGAATTAAAGCTTAATACACCATACAGAAAGGTAGTGTGCATTTCACATCCCATTTGATAAACTGCGAACAAACTTGGCACAAAAAGTTTTTAATCAGTGGAGCTTGCTGCACTGTATTCATTACTGTTACAAAATGGGATTGCAGTTATTTGTGATGGAGTTGTATGCTTCATATATTTTTATTGTTATTTATTTTAAAGAATATTTTTACACTGAGGCATAAAAGATTATATGCTATTACTTGTTTAACAGTTAAATATGACACTGGCAATATTCATCAACATTTTCCAACTATCACTCCTAAAATTAGTTTTCTAACAGACATTTGGGTAGCTGGACCAATTTTCAGAAATTATGAACATCTCCAGTTTCCACTGGCAACTCAGTCTATTTGCTGTATCGTGTTTACTTCTAAGCACAAATTTCAGAAATTACTTTTAGCTATCTGTGTTCAGAAAACGTGGAATATGATGTTGCTCAATACTTAGATTTTGGTTTTACGGGCTTTCCCCCCACACTTTTTGTCTGTTAACTCACTGCTGGTAAGTAGATAATGATAATTTCTATTCAAAACACACCTCTTATTTCTTCATCTGTAATGAAAACGCACTCAGATTACAAGGACAAACGGAGCAGTTTTTCAGCTGTGATTCCTACATTTTCTGCATTTTTTTCTAGGTGTGATAAAGGAGAAGGGCAGTTGGGAAATTTGAATTTTATTTTCTGCACACACCTCATTTTTACATCTGTAAAATCAGAGTGAATCTTCCTCTGCCCTCTGTGTAGGTCAAGAAACTGTGTAAACGTGACACCTTTTCAAATAATGCCATAAAATCCTCCGTGGGAGAAATATCTCTGCCTTTACAGCTGCATCTTCTGCTTTCTCTAAAATTCATAAAACCTGAAATACTGAGAAGTTTTGTGAGGGTTTTTACCAAGAGTAATTCTTTTATACATCACAGAAATCCTAAATAAAATTTAAAGATTTAGTTCCAATGTATTTCCTACCCATTTTTTCACATGACTTAGGAATAAATTCTGAAGGAAGGTACATGTGACCTGTAGTGACCTGTGTACCCCTTCTCTCCCGTGGTCACAGCAAAGACAAATGAACCACACAAGTTATCTTTTTAATAAGTCTTTCTTAATATAAGCACCCTCAGACAACAAAGCCTTCGTTACACAGAGAGATCTTTCAAAATGCTATGACAGAGAGAGAGGTTTATGAGTTCCTTTGCTAAGCAAGGAAGATGCAGTAATTGAAAGTGCCCACGGGCTTGGAGATTTATTGTTAAGGGAAGTGTGCTGTAAACAAGGGTAACATTAAGGATTTGACTGTAATAATTCAATCTATCTTACTTTACAAAACAACATCTAAGTTTGCAAGTGGTAAGGTCTTGTTTACAAATAATTTGCAGCCTTCATGATGTAGGCAGCTTTGGAAACCTCCCAGCCGAAAGAAATTTTATAAAATGTGAGATATTACTGCTGGAGCACTGGTCACAAGCGCGTAGTTTAAACCAAGTGCGTTTTTCATCAAAATGGGTTCAACCTTTGTGCATTTCAGCGTGTGGGAATGCAAGCGAAACAGCAAAGCAATTTTCCTTTGTGGCTGGGCAAACAGATCCAGGTGGCATTACTGGATTAGGAGCTGGGAAGTGGCAGGATCAGATGAACTTCAAGATGATTTAGTTTTGGTGGCAGCAGTCACATAATCCTGCACTAAATTCTCCAGTACACCTGGACACTTGCAGTCTTTCTAAATTTGTTCCTTTTCTTTCTGTAACTTAAGCACAGAATGGTGCTGCCCACAGCCACGCAGTTGAGCAGGCCACACAGCTCACACAGCTCAGCAAGTCTCACCTCTCAGTGTGGGATCATCATTTGGATAGAATAACAGTAGAAATTATACAAACCACTAAAATTCACTACTGGAATTTGGCTAGAAAGGGGAAACATACAGTTATGGAAGAATGGGATAACAGTAATGTGTATTTTAAAGACTTTGATTTTCTTTGCCTGGGAATCTTATTATATCCCAAGTGTTGAAAAAGAGCACTATCTTTGCCAAATGAAGAACACATATTACTGCAAGGCTGAACTTCTGCTCTCAGGAACTAAAGGTGCTTGCTTCCAGTCACAGCATTCATCTTAAATGGATCCTAAGGGGAGAAGAAGGTGGAAGAGCTGACTTAGCAAAATGCTAAATATTTAGCATGTCCTAACTGTCCAGATCCTGTATCATGCCCAGTGTGATGGAAGGGCTATTTGTGCCCCTCCTGCTGTGCTGGAGAGCAGAGCTGGGTCCTGCACAGACACACCTGTGTCAGGAGCAGCACAATCCTGGCAGTGCAAGCGCTTCTGAGAGAGGGACAGACCTTACCTACATCCCAGAGCACAAGATTACCATCTTCACCAGGGACACTGGACTTCATAGGCTGTAATTTTTAAAGAAAGATCACAGATCTGTCATTTGCACGCACACAGCAGTCCAGGAAAACATCCAGACACACTGCAAAATTGGTCTTGGATCAGACAAGGAAAGGAAAAGATTAGATAACACACTTGATCTTACATAGAGGCATATGTTGCTCCAGAGGAATTATTAGAAACTATCTGGACCTTAAGGACAAAGTTGTTAAGCCAGTACTCAACTGACAGAGTTATTTAGCTATTACCTTTTAAGATGGTAGGATTACATTGCTACTATCTTTACAATCTGCTGTTCAGCAGAGCATTTGGTACAAAGACAAGTAAAGCATGTGATTTTGGGGATGTATGAAACATGAAAGTGGGTATTTAAAAATATCTTGAATATTTAGAGTCATCAGAATATATAGTTTAATTAAAGAAATATAAAAAGAGCACTAAAAGAATTATTTTCAATGTTCTTATAATATCACTATCTTATCTGGGTCTCTTGATGTTCTTGCTTACAGAACTCATTTATTCATCTACTTAGAGTATTCCAGCTCAAGGAATAAAACTCTCAATTCTGGTGCTGCCATTATGCAGAGGTAGTTAATAAGATGTACTAAATAGCCTTTTACACCTCAAAAGCACATTACAATGGTGATAGATGGATGGGCATGCCAGTGTGATGGGGGGAAAAAAAGGAAGTGAACTAAAGACTTTTCCATTTTTGCGGCAATTCCTTTCTTCAGTGCCAAGAAAGAAAAAAAAAGATTCAATCTACATAGGGGAGATGGTGACAATTAAAAGAAAAGGCTACACCAATCATCTATTGATTCACTGCTACACAACAGGCTTTATCACTGACCAAAAGCACTGAAAAATGTGGTTGCCTAACAAGAAGGTACAATCACTAGAAACAGTTTAATTTCCTCCTTTGTGAATAATAATGTCAAAGATCTTAAATACTTCTGTGATGGAGAACAAGATAGGCAGATACAGAGCAGGTCTTTTAATGCAAAGATATAAACATATTTTGTACCTATTAATTAATTCAATTCACATAACTCCCGTGAAATATTAGAGCAAATCTTACAAAGAACGAGTCAGGACGTAATGAAATTTAGATTCTTCAGCCTTTGAAGTTGAATGGTAAATTTTCTACTGAGCTCTTACAGAATTGGGCAGTAGATTGGTTTTTAGATCACTCAGTGAGGAACTGTCTGAGCTCAGAAGTGGAAAGGAATCCTTTCAGCAGCTTGTATTTATTAAGTGAATGCATCACTACAGGAACAGATACAGCTAGTCACCAAAAGTTGGCCAAAACTTGACACATTCACCTTCATGGAACTTATTCTATTCCTCTCATTTTATCACAAGACCTTACATAATTAAAATGACATGACTTTGTGCTTCTAGTTCTCCCAAATCAAGCGTTATTACTATATAATTATTAAAATTCAAGAACAGCCATAAAATCCTTTTCATCATATTTTGGGTTTCCTTTATCTGTCACTAACTAGCTTTTACTTTTTTGGTGGTAATGGAGCAAAACTAAACAAGTTTTGACCTTCAAACCTTCATCTACAAAGTAGTTCTTAGAGTAGTTACATGGCAAAGAGCTTAAGAGCAGTATATACTGGCCCTCAGGGCAGATCAAAACATGAGGAAACAAAAGCTAGAGGTGAAAGGGCTTTTCTGGGAAGCAGATGCTTCTTTGTGGTCTAAACCTTGACATGGAACAATTTATAACCCAGAAGAGTTGATACCAGTGTACTTGCATATCAGTTCTCCTCCCATTCCGATCCCCCTTGTTACCTGCTCTAACAAATGCAAAAGTTAGTGGACACCTGCACTTTCCCAGTGAAACAAAAAGGCCACTATAAACGAACATTTAGGCAGAAATTGCCAGGTTGTCTGAGCAGTCTCATATGCTCACTGAAGACAGACTGCAGTGGCCAAAGCTATGTTTTCATCATTTAGAATTTGAAATGTGCAAGCCTGAAGTAGTCAGAAGAGAGGAAAATCCCAAATTCAAGTGCAAGGAAAGCCAACTTGGAGAAGGCAGTTGCTGGCTGCATTATTTGGTGAACGTATGAACTGTGCTCCCCATCTTTCTCCAGTGGATAAACATGTATTTTAATGCAATTTGCAATGGGGTTTGGGACTTATTACCAGCTGTCAAGAGATCAGTTATTGAGGGCTTAATTGACAGTGGATAATTAGCTTCTCTATGAACGGTGATTGTGTTTCACTCTGAAGATGTAGTAAGAAAATGAAGCATATGGCAAAGTCAATTATGATTTTTTCTCAAAACTGTTTTTAATGGTATTTAAGTATTGATCTGTTGGGTTCCAGTTTGCTTTGATGGGTGTGCAGTATCCTAAGAAGCTATTGGATTTAGGCTGTTTTCCATCTTAACTACTTGTACCCTATGTAAACATAGAGAAATTAGTATATTGTTATTCCAAAAAAGGCTGTTCTTCAGCACAATTTATGGAGCAAATGAGAATGCTTCGCAGGGCTGCAGAATTATCAACAGATAGATTATAGTTCTGTCATGGCCTTAAGGCAGGCTGAGGGATCCCTATTACTTTCACTATTCAGTGGAGTTAATGCTGTCTTGGAACTAAACATATTGAAAAAGGTCTTCTAAAGTGTTTTCTGAAAGTAGTCTTTCTGCCTTTGTCAAGCCACACAATGAGAAATTATCACAGCTTTTTACACAGTAAGTCCCAGCTGAGGAGCACAGGGTTATCCCAGGAGGCAGAGGAACACACAGCCTGGTACTTCTGCTTGCAGACTCCCATTTGCATAAAACATTAATTGTTTGCAGACATGTAGTACAGTAGGATGCCTGTTGGATTGATGATCTTAATGTAGCTGTGTCACTCTCACACAGATAGAGCTGAACTCAACAGTAATACCAAATGACATATTTTAACAAAAAAACAGCCCTGTCTGCATTTGAAGGTTTTAAGATAATGTCTGGTTTTCTCATTTTGCTTGTATTAGAAATTTGACACAATATTTTTGAAACAGTAACTGTTTTCTAACAGTGACAAAGTAGTTTGAAGACAAGTGAGATTATAATTTCTCTTCTCAATCTGGCGCTCAGCTTTCACTGCAATATTGGCCAAACCAATGCTCTAATGCCTAATTTCAGACCACTATAAAAGTTTGGATTTGCACAAGGAAAGAGAACAGAGTCATCAAAAGTTAAGAGTCTAAAGTTCCTAATCTAAGGAGTTTAAAATTGGTATTACGTCTCAGTGTTCTGGTTCCTCTAATAATACTAGACAAGGAATGTGATTTACAAAACACAAAGGCCTCCGAAAAAAAGGTCATAAAAATGCTGAAATTGCATGTTTGTTAATATAAGAAATTAATTCCAGCAAGTTACAGTTTTAAAGCAAAAAAGCGATATAATTGGATGGATAAAAAAATGTCTGTTCTCTCATCATAGCTGCCTGCTGGGGTGAAGCCACAACGCACCATTTCCAGTGGGTCAGAGCAGAAGACTGTCTGCACTCCCACCCTGCCTGTTGATGTAACCACTGAAAACCCCTCTTTTGGGAAACCATCTGAAATCTCAAAAGAAACTATACAAAGATTTAGGCCTCTCGAAGATAGATTTATGAACCGCTAAATCACTTCATCTTAGGTTTTTAATAAAAAATTGTAAAGTTCAGAGGCTACTGATACAGCATCTTTGTAACAGCTGCTTTCCATGACTGACAATTTAGCCTGGGTTTAAGTCAGAGATCTGGGAAGTCAGAAATGGGCAGATACATTACCAAAAGAGTATTTCACTATGCAACGAAAGCAAAGCCAGAAGTGCTAATATCCAATTCCACTCTAATGGCTTTTATCTGTAGATCTCAAGATGCTCCTGATATTCCACCAACTGAGTGCTCTATATTCAGCTCAGGAGGAGGTCAAGGGCAGAACACCCCTGGACTTTGAAAGTTTGCTGGACTGAGGCAGATGTACCAAAACGTATTACTGCAGTTTCTGTCTTACATAATAAATCGTGGGCCAAAGGAGCAGTAAACCATCAACCACCAGCCTGATAATTGCCTTTCTAATGAAAATGTGTGCCCCTTTTGTGTCATTTCTACTCTAAAACAGCATGCTAGTACCCACTAGTGAACAGTGCACTCAGCAGAAGCATAACTAATAGGAGAAATAAAAATTACGTCCCTGATGGTGTATTTTTAAATGTATTAAATAATGATTAGGGGCAAAGGGCAAATATTCAGCAATCAGCAAGCAACCAACAGGGAAAAAAGATACTGATTCAGTAACTAAAGACCATTAAAAAAAAAAATCTTACTGTAGGCCTTCTCTGAAATCTCCCACTTGTCAGAAAAGTACTGAAACAGGTCACCCTTTATTTTGACTGAAGGTAGTGTCTTCTCCGGTTCCAAGATGGCGGGCGTGCCAGTGGCCACGCTGCTACCGGGCTCCTGCAACTCCCGGGGCTAGCTGGGGTCCCA
>JAWMRA010000033.1:4424042-4563427 GCA_035584735.1 Pseudotriccus pelzelni | reverse complement strand
GCCACCAGCGCGCTTGTAGCAAGCGTGGGTAGTGCCCTTCCCAAATCTTCGTTCGCGAAGCCTAGCCATGATGATGAGTGTCTTCTCCAGATGTTAAGGCTTTCTGTTATCCATTACTATGCAATATACACATTGCTGAAAATATACTGTCAAAAAGACATGGTTGACAGCTAAGATATTAAAATGCAATTCTAGTTACAGCTGGCCACATTTTTGATTAGCTCTTCAATAAACAGAGGGCGTTGTTACTGTCAGAAGGTGATTTCAGACAAGGTAGGTGAATGTCATGGCATGACTTGCAAGCCTCTGTTGTGTGTTATGGTATGTTAAGAAACAGCAAAATTATCTCCAAGAGCATTGTTGCCAGACTTAAAGAGAGACAAGGGTAATAATCCAATCTGCTCAAAAGAATTTCTCAATTGCACTTCTCTTTCATATTGAACATACTGAAATACTTGTATGCACAACCACAAATCGTAGTTGGGTAAATCTAGATGGAATAGGATGTCATTTGGGGGCTTTATAATATTTCTGATCCTTTACAAAGGTTGGCTGGGGAAAAAAAACAACTGTGCACAGAAAAAATGACAATTATTTCTTCTATGAAAGGAACAGCATAATACAGACAAATGGACGTGGCAGGAGAATTGCCAATTATACTTGGCCTGGTTCAAAAGGTTAATAACAAAATATATCTCTGGCTTATATTTCAAGAAGAAAACTAGCAGCAAGGCAAAATTATTCATTGTGAATCAAGTAAAAATGTTTTCTTTGGCCTTTCTCTGGTTATTGCTAACAATTCACTTCTACAAAATGCTTTCTGCTGTTGAAACAGGTATGCTTAATCTTCTAAATTAAATTTAAATACTTGCAGACAGAACGAACTTGGGTTTTTTTCTTTATCTGCTACTTACATACTTTTAATGATGTAAACAGAACTGAAGGACATGGGAATGATCCTCATTAATCCAATAATACTTTGTGGTTAGACCAGGTCATGGGAATATTTACAATAAAAAAAAAAAAACCTTCATTTGCTCTATGGGTTGGTTTAGGAACAGGCAGTAAAAGAGAACAATTTAGATGAATCTAGATTAAAACATCTCCTGGTAAGCAAGCTGTTAAAAACAATAATTGTTTGCCCCATTAGCTGTGGTAAAGTTCAAGTAGTTACCTTAACTGGTAGACAGGATAGGTGTTAAACCTGTGGGGCAAGGCACAAAAAAAAAAAACCCAAAACAAACCCTATTGTCAGATCTCTTTAAAGGATTTGATTTGCTGAAAATGGAAATAAAGCACATTTAAGATACTTCAAGTTAGATAATTAAAAATTTGTAGGTGTTTTCCAAGGCCCTGATTTTTGGTTGGTATTCATCTGGAGTCTACCGACTAGTTTTACATTTAAATGAGACTTCATAAACAAAGCAACACTGTTATGCAGTGACATTTCCTCCTCTCCCCCCATTAGATTTCTCTTGAGGTTTGATACAGCTTGATAATTCAATTGCTTTCAGCAGTATGTATGCAGGGTCAGATTGCTGCAGTAACATGTATCTTTGCCAGGCATCATGCCCTGGACAAAATCTTCAGCTAAAAAAAACCCTCACCAAACAACAACATAAAACCCTTGACTACGTTCAGAAACTTGTCAGAACTCAGGTACTGACCCTAAGCAGAGAGCAAACTTCAAAAGAGAGTCTGACAAAATGTTCCAGAAATAACACTAAATAGTTAACATTAACAATAAAGCAAATAAAGTAATCAAAGTCAAATACTGGAAACCATCTTCTGAATCATACAGATTTCCAGACAAACATTTTGATCAGTTTTAACACAATTCCAAGATCTTCATTTGGGAGTGAACTGAAATGTGCTCCAGGTCACACCACCATCTAAGAGTATTACAGAGGTGACAGGCATCGTCTGAAGACAAGGAGAGGCAATTGCTCACTTTGACCTGTCAGCCCAGCTGACATCAAAAGTATCGAGAGAAATAGAAAAGAGTGAACAGGAAAGCAAAGAAAAAGTATGAAGTAACAAGAAGGAAAACCTGGGAAAAAAATGTCTTGCCACTGAGGGTCTTTTCACTTAGGTCATGAACTCATGTCACATCCTCAACTGAGGTGGCAATAAATATCTCTTAACCTCATACACAAATGAAGCACAGTCAGGATAGTCAATATTGACTGATAAAATAAAACACACCAATGCAAATTCAAAGACTATTTGACTCAATAATTATGCTCAAAATAACTGATAACTGTATTTACCTGGATAGTCACTAAATTAAATTTCTTATTTTGTCCTCTAGTTTTACTGAAATAAACCCAGACATCCTAAAACTGCTTCAACAGAGTATGGTAATTAAAATGTTTTAGGAACAAGTTTGACTTATGTTCGTAAGGCACCTCCAAGTGCATTACAGTAGGATCAGCTTTGGTTTTGTGAATTGGCTGAATGGTTCTATTGTTACGTTATCTCAACTTTTTGTGTTTAATCTAGTTGCTGATGAAAGTAGCACACTGGCAAATGCATCCTTCTTCCCCCGTACTAACACACTCCAGACTAACAACTAAATATTGTATTCAAGAACCAAGTCAAACAGTGATTTAGAACACAGAAAGATGAAAGATTAGACGATTATTTTTTTAGTGTTTCAGAGATCAGTGATGCTAAAGAGCACAACAGATTAATTATTCCTGTTATCTTGTTTGATTTCCCAAGAAAACTAAAGGAATCATTACAGAGGGATTATCATTGTGATAGTCAACCCCAAAATCAAAAGCACTGATCCATCACCAGTTTCAGTCCCCACGTCTGGGATCTCTGAATGCAAAATGTTACTATTTCCTCTGGGTGTTTCCCACATTGAATAACCCATATCAGATATAACAAATCTTTAAATTGTTAAAATACCTTTGGTGATGAGTGCACAGCAATAGATATAAATAAGCTACCACAGTTTCAATATTCACTTTTATCTTTCACAGAGCCAGAGTTATTATACAAATATATGATCATACAATGCATCTTACACTTTTTAGCTGCACACTATATTCTGATAATAGTTATTTACATAATTATTCTTTCTGCAGGGGAAGTATGGCACACTATGAAAAACACTCAGGAAAAAATCATTAGACAATTAGTCATACAATACTCTAGAGCTAAATCCACAAAACTGTACAAATAAGTTACTTCCTCCACGTACTTCTGTGAAGGAAGGTTAGCCTAAGTGAGTTATCAATTTCAAACTCAGGTGTGGAGAGACAATGAATTTCACAGGGCTTACATGCATTTACCAAATAAACAGATCCATTTTGCATTGCCTTCAGAAATACCATTACTGTTTTCTTAGGATTTTTTTTTTTGCCTTTTCTACTGTGTCTCCTGCTACTATGCTTTTCAAGAAGTGGAAAAGAGTCCATTTCCCAAACCTCAGCCTTGGAGTACTTTGGACTTCAGACAGGTAAATATTACACTAATAGTATAACGACTTCTGCGTTTCCTTTTTTTTTCTCTTGATCTTAAACAGCTTCAGTTTTTGAAAGGTTGGAACAATTTACACACGCACATGAAAGGACACGCGGGTGGCTCACACACTTTGTGAAGATGATCAAGTAATAAATCCACTTCGTATTAACTACTCACAACTCTTAAGACAGACCAAAGAGAGTTTACTTGTATAAGGACAATTTGGAGGACACACACAAAAAGATGAAACTGTTTGGTGCAAGGCAGTGATGAGGATGATTTTTTTTTCCCCAACTGCAGAAGATTTATTTTTAAAAGGCAATTCAGGGCAGGTGAAAGATGTGCAACTTTTTAGGTGCTGTGCAATAACTCCTTTTCTGAGTTCTCCTCCTCCCCAATAACAGTATGTGTATGTGGCCTATCTTACTTATAGGCTCATCATTATTTCTTACAAAGAAGGATGAGTAGAAACTCATCAAGAAACTCATATTCCCACAATCATCAAAGGGTTTCCCCAGAGAATCCCAGTGAGCTAAACACGATTGCTCAGCTGCAAAGAAACCACTTATGCAATCCAGGACCTGGGGAGCGTTCACTGGTAAATAAACCCCACGGACCTGCACTAAATCTGCTGCATACAAATATCCTGGGGTCTTGGGCTGGGACTTCGCCAGACCTGGTGGTGCTGTGCAGCCCTGGTGACCTCTCTTACTCTCTCATAATGGCCTGTCCTCCTTAACCAATTTAAGTCACTCTTCTGGGAAAAGCTGTCTCTCATTTTCTCCATTTCCACCTGGGGCCCCTGCCTCTGGTGTGGTTTCTAGAGGGCAGTAAAAGAGAGATCAAAATAATGAGGGGACAGGACACGTGTCTTAATTTGAAGAACAATCCTGTGGTGGCAAACACTAGCTCTTCCTCAGGATTTTGACAAACAGGTGGAAAATACACCGCTGAATGGTCTGTGAACATAGTGCTTAGCTTTAAATAAACGTTGATGCTGCTAATAACTAAATATCATTGCCCTGAGCCAGCAGGTTTGGATACAGTTCTGCCTATTCCTTACAGTTATTTGCCCCCTAGTCGTGCTTGTTTTCTTTTGAAGAATAATTAAGATTTAATGGCATATTTTCACAGGTTTTTTCTGCTTGCTTTCTTGCTGCCTACTGTGCTGATTGCTTGTGTCTGATCCTGGTCATTATAAGAACTGTACAGTAATTGCCTATCTGGTGACTCATTAATGAAGGTCCCCAGAGAGATGAGAAGCTGTTCTTTTGAAGTTCATCATGTTTGCTGTTGGCCTTCCAGTTTAATCTATACATTCACAACACCTTATTCAATTATTGGAAACTCCTTTTTTTTTCTAAGGATATAGACACCTTGTAAACAAGGTCCTTTATCTCTGCTAACAGCAGGGCTTACCTCTGATAAATCAAAGCATTTTACACACCAGACACATTCTTTTCATCTTGGAAAAGCCAGGATGGTTCAAAAAAAAAAAAAAAAAAAAAAGGAAACCCAAAACATTCTGGTACAAACAGGTGTTTTGAATCAGGGAATTACCTCCAAGATGCAGCATTTCAAACACCTGAAATTCAGCAACATATTGTAACAAAAGGCTGTGCTCATCAACACACACTTTCCAATTCTCAGGAGCTGTACTTTCTCTTTTAAACTGCGTTTTATAAGAGAGTTACATTTTAGAATTTTCTGTGAAGGAAAAGATTGAAATTGCTTAAGGAATGATCTTATTATTTGGCAGCAAGGCGAACACAAAGCTTCCAGCTATTTATTCCCAGGCACCTAACCTGCTCTTGGAGACAGACAGAGAGACAATACACAACTTATGTTTTACCCCTCTCCTAACCCATTGCTACCTAAGAGTGCTGCTCCTGCCAGATCCGTCTCTCTGACTCCCTGTGCTTCTGTGCCCCACTAACAGTAACCTCAGATGTCTGCAGAGCATCTCACCGGTTACCTGATGAATGGATTTTTGAGAGACCTACCCCCATTTCACCAGAAACTTAGCAAAATGTTTTACAACACATTCTGGTTTTGACAAATGAACCTGCCAGGGAAAAGACTGTTTCAACTGAACATTTCTGCGACTGCAGCACTGGAAATACTCAGCATCAGTTCAGATAATTAGATTTTTGCAGTGTTTGTTTGTATGGTGGATGGCAGTACACAGAGGTGGAGGGGAGCATTTTGCCTTCGGTGAAGGGCACACTGAAGGTGATTAACTGCTTCCCTTTTATTATCTGTGTCATTTACTCGATTGTTTTTCTGCAGTTGTGCTCTCCTTACAAGAGAGCTATCAGCCTGCACGGGGGGTCCACTGTTTGTATTCTCAGGGCTGCTTCATTTTCTCAGTTTGTTTGCACAGAATTTAACAGGAAAAAGAACTAGCTGTGAGCAGAAGGAAGCCTCCAGAATGAGGGCTCAAAGCAAGGAGCTCTTACCTCCAACGCAAACGCACGCTCTAGAAGGCTCCAACCATACGCCAGGACTTGAAAGATCCATGCAGAAAATTTCTCTGGGTGTCCTCTAAAGGGAACACCAGGAAAAGACAGTTCCCTTCTCTTTTAAGGTTTGATGGCAGTGGTAAACAAGCACGAGAAGACTGATGTCAAGTTAAGCCATAAGGTTTTGCATATAAGCTCTTATAAGCAGATATATATGGGACAATTTAACAGCTACACAACAGAATTTACTTAACCCAAAACACCTGATGACAACTGCAGCCTCCTTGGCACCTGGGGGAACTGGGGTTGTTTAGTCCTGAGAAAAGGAGGTTGGGGAGACCTTATAGCTCTCTGCAGCTGCCTGAAAGGAGGTTGTAGCCAGGTGTGGGTCAGTCTTTCCTCTCAGGCAACCAGCAACAGAACAACAGGACACAGCCTCAAACTGTGCCAGGGGAGGTTCAGGCTGGACATCAGGAAGAATTCTTTCACTGAAAGGTTTGTCAGGCTGTGGAAGGGGCTGCCCAGGGAGGTGGTGGGGTCACTGTCCCTGAAGGTGTTCAAGAAAAGTCTGGACATGGCATTTAGTGCTATGGTTTAGTTGACAAGGTGGTGATTGACCACAGGCTGGACTTGGTCTTGGAGGTATTTTCCAACTTTAATGATTCTACCTTCACACAGCCTGCCATTCTTCAGAGCACCAGTTTAACAGTTCTCCTCACCACAAGGAATCTCATTTTAAGATTCAGGCAACAACAACCTTAACTTACTTTAGGGTCTGATTTTCCTTCCAGTCACCAAATAGAAGGTGTACAAAGCCGTTTACCTCTCTTTTGTGGGCTGAGGGGACCAAACAGGAATGGGATATCCCCTGTGGTTCCAAACTTCTCTTCAGGACTCCTTCTTGCTTATACAAACCAAGTGTGAAAAAGCAAGACAAGCCTCCCAGCCCCTCACCCCACAGAAAACCCTCCTGAGTTCTCTTTTCCTGACTACCTCGTGCTCTTGCAGATTACACACAGGACTGAACACCATTAAATAAAGATAAGCTTTAGCACTTTCTCTAGGATGATGCACAGAGTGAGGAAGACAGTGGGGGTGCCTGTAAATTCTGCAGTTTTAACATCTCACAAGTATCACGAGTCGTTCCAGCCACAACTCCTCTTTTGCAGCCCTGCGTTCCACCAAAGCGAGTTGGCAGTAAAGCAGCATTGTTCACATAAAATGTAGGGCTTCTGCTGCTAAGTCTTTGCATTTATTGCATTGAAGAGGAACTTTTTCTTGACTATTTGAAATCCATACAGTTCAATAAAAAATGTCTACTGCCAATTTTGATCCGACATGTCTTGAATATTTTACAACGTTGAACAAGCTTCAGGGTTACCCGTACTTGCTCTATTCACATATTAAATTTTTTCAGGATAAAATTAACATCGTGTTAGCAGGAGATCAAATTCAGAGAGTCTTGTGTGGAGAAATCTACCAGTCAGCATGGAAAAGCTGAGGGGTTTGTAACTTGGATTTGCAGTCACACGATGTCAGTCGTTCCTTCATCCTTCCTTCTCTGTTCTGCCTGGAGCGTGACACGTGCTGTTCTCCCAGATTAAAGGAAGAAATCCATCCCCTCACAGACCTCCTGGCACTCTTGGCCTCTGTTAGTGCTTTTAACAGCTGTTTTGCCCCAGCTGAACTTCACCTGCACAGAAAGGATTCCACACCAGATGCAGTACAGGACAGGTCACCCGTTATCACCTTCTTCACCCAGTGCCAGCCTCTTTATCCAAAAAGGATGTGTCAGGCACGAGAAAACAAACACAAACTTGGCAGGAAGTTTTCTCCAGTAAGCAGAACATGAACTGCCAAAGGGACTTAAAACCAAGTTCACCTTTTTAATAGTTAATCACAGAATGATGAGGAAATGTAAAAGCAGCCTTAATTGAGACATTTGTTCATAGCAAATTAACGATTCCACTGAGATTGCTTTAGAGATATTTTAGTTTGCCATGAATGAAAATGCCTTTACCTCATTCATCCTTACAGTATTCTATATGTAACAAAACTGATTATTAAGTAGATATAAAAAACCCCCACAAAAAACAAACAAAACTCAAACACAGAGAATTTTTATGGCTAATGAACAATAGCTACTTATTGACTCTCATATCATAAAAGTACTAACACAACATAAATTAATAGATATTGCAATTAAGGTTAAGTAATGAGAAGGCTAAAAAACTGTTCCTGGTTGCTTGTCAATTAAATGGGGAATGAAAAAAACAACGGCAAATCATATGCATGACAGTTACAGTACGTGATTTTGCAGATCTGGAACTTTTATTTGCTGAGACTGCAGACTAGGCTATGAAAACAAGAAAAATCAAATATTTGTGCAAACATAAAATTGACGATTTGTTGTAGTAAACAGTGTATAGCCTTGCAACACAAGTTAAACCTGGGTTAAAATAAGATGTGACTGAAATACAGTGAGGCTGCAGGATAAACAGAATTACTGTAACCATTACCAAGCATGTTTTGAACACAGGGCAAATAAAGGGTCATATAACACCAAGAAGAGGGAATTAAATTCAGTGATAGCATGGCAGAGCTTCCACTGTGGCATCAGACACAGTCATAGCACAATACAGGAAAACTGTTTGTAAAGAAATGTGAAGCCCTATAAAGAGTGTGATAAAGAGCAACATCCAAGTATTTAGCCTGATCCACAGCTGCTGTTTCTAAAATGGGTTTGAAGAAGACAAAAACCTATTCCTAATCACAGCCCTTGTATCCATTTCTTCTTCAAAATGTGGCTTTCCTGCCATGAAATCAATTCTACAGGAGAAAGATGCAAATTGAAATAAAGGGTGTCTTAAAAAAGGCTGTCTGGTGTCTTTGGCTTCATGGTGTGCCCTGATGCCCTTCTGTATCTTGATGTGAGGGGATGCTCTTTTGATATCTAAGCCAAAAGATAACTTGCCCAAAGAGGGTGGAATGTGACATAGCCCTTTCCATGTTTTACTACAAGGCCTTCTAAGGGTATTGAGTGCTCTCATGTTAGTGTTATTATAACATCAAAAGGCAAGTGGTTCTCAGGTTAGAATCGAATGGAAGTGAAACTACAGCTGATGGTTTGGTCAAGTTTGCCATTTTCACATTCCAACATAAAATTATTTTTTTTCCAGATCCTGAGGGTAACATCAAGAGGAAGATTTGTTATCTCTTCCTATAGTAGATAGATGTTTAATGAGCACTTGATGATTCATCTAGAGTATAACATTTCAGCTGAGAGCCTGGTGTTATTATTCAAGCCCATTTCACAGTCAGACAGCTCCCACTCTTCTATAAAGTATTTTTTTACTCTGTGAAAAACAAGGCCTTGGAGGCAAGTCTGGGGATACACAACGACATATTGAATTTACTGGCTTTGTCTGGAACAATATGGCAGAAATATTTCAGTGATGCAAGACCGTATCTATAAATAACTTGAAAATGTGGTGAAAGACTGTGCCAACAGATTGTTGAAATCCCCAGTGGTTTGAATAGGAGTTTACTAGAGAGAATTCCTAAAGGACTACAGCTTCAAGCAGAATGGAGCCAAATAAAAATAAAACCAGGGAATCTAAAATGTCACTGCATGAAGGAATCATCTGATATTACAAGGGAGCAACACTCAGTCTCTGTTTGTCATTTTACACTTTCAGATGTTTAAATTTCTTTCATTTTCTCCTCCTTTCTTTCTCCTGCCTCCCTTTTTAGGTAGCTGTTCACGTTAAATATATTCTTCAAGCCAGGAGTGGGGAAATACAGACACGGTTCCGAAGACTAGCCCAAAATGCAGACGGCCAAATGAGCCATTAGAGCATGAAATTCCCCATTCCCCTTCCCCATCTGTCTGCTGGTCTGGATTCCCTCACTTCTCTTCTTGCTCCCATTTGCTTGGCAGCTGCTGCAAAAATCTTCACCCCAGCCAGCAGTGGAAGCTCGAGGGTTGTTTCCAGGGCTGCTGCTGGTGTGGCTCTGTGAGCCCTGCACGGGGAGGACACGAGCAGCACCTCAGCCTTGGCACTGCAACCCCTCTCCTAAACCTGGAGCTGTCCTGGAGAGCCCAACACAGCAGGGCCTTCAGCAGCAGCCTGCACAAACTGCCCTGAATGCAGCTCACTGCTGAGAGAAGCTTGAGGGGAAATAAATTTTCCCCAAATTAACCCTTCCTTTGCATCAAGAGCAGCTGAACTGAGAGCTGCAACCAGCCAGGAGGCAAGCAGGATGTCTTTACAGTCATATAGGAGTGAATCACATCTTGGCTATTTCTGTATTTGCCAAATTGCTACTTATCCCCACATAACAAATTAAACTTGTCACCTTCCCTCCTTTCTGTGACCCTGCAGTGACATCAGCAGAAACTGCCCGGACTCAGGGCCAACACTCTATCCAGTTTAAATCATACAAAGTTTAAACATTAGTCAAAATTCTGATGCAAAGCTTGTTCCTGTTAAGGGAACAGGTGAGGTCCAACAGCAGATTAGATAGAAAAAAGGAAATTTAAAAGGATTTCAAGTCGATGAAGATATTTTTTTAGCTGCCTGGTGTCAATTCCCACCTCAAGATCCGGTTCTGTCCTGGTTCAGGTGCCATTAGAGGCAGTGATTTTCTATTATATTTGGCTTCCTCCTTCCCTCTTTCACACACACTCCTCCTGCTGGTCTTTGAAGAAGGCTCAATTCAGGTAAGGAAATCCTGCCCTCTTAAGATGTACTCAGACTTCCACATCAATTAAACTATTGGCAGCAAATACAACACGTACCTTAATCACAACTTCAACACCCTGTGATTACAACAAATCCTTTCCGAAAAGTAGTGTTATTTTTACAGGGTTCTGAAATAAATATTTTAAAAGAAATACAGGAGTCTCTGTTAGAATATTTCACTGTATTACTTTCAGAGGTCAAAGAGTCCAAATAAATACTCCAATAAGCTTACCTGTCTGAAATTACTGGTTTTAGTTTGTAGTCATGATGTGTTCATTTCCACCAATATGCACATTTAATAAGGTCTAGTTTCAATCAGCCCTTATCCTCACATGTTTTCTCATGGTAAATATTAGGGTTTTAACATGCACAGGGAAAGCCAGAATTATTTAATGATCTTCTTTTTCATATTTTAATTAAAAGACTGACAGCTAAAGTGAGCTGATAAAGTCACCCAAACACGAGCCTATTGTGAACTGCTGTTTCAAATGTGAGAGCCAGGTAGTGCTATATCAGAAACCCAAATTTGAGGGGCACAAGGGACCTAATGGTCTATCCCTGAAAGTGGCTTAAATCAGTCCCCACATGCAGCACCTGCCAAAGGCCTGCCCAAGAGTCTTCCAGCCATCACTAACAATTCCCAGGGATGCTGGATGCAGGAGAGGAGCTTTCCATGCAGCAGCTGCTCTGCCTGGGGCAACAAATATCCCCAGAGTCCCTGGTCACCAGGGGACCTTCTTCATCATCTTGCCACCACTGCTAATACCGATTCAGCTTCACTTGGGCTCTCACTAAATCAAACATCACTTTGATTTAGATCCATTTTGAGTCATATGGAATGAAGCTGGTGCCTTGTCTGGGAAAGGATTCCCAGCGTTACTGGTATTAGAAATGCTGCACATCATTTATAGGGCAGACAGGTGAGGCTCCTCCAGGAGAAGAATCAGATAACCCAAGGCAGCATCGACAGCACGTTGCTCCCCACAAGTAACAAAGGTGAATCAAGACTCTCGTGGCAACAGACAGACCAGAGGGACAGCACTGCTGGTGTGCTTATCCCAAAGCACAGCCTCCAAGGAAGGAGGCTGTGAACTGAGCAACTGCTTTACAGCTGAAGCATCTCTCCTTCCTTTTATATATAACTGGACTCCTTCATATGCCTGGAACAGTCAGTGTTGTTGGCTTATCATCTTTGAAAAGAGGAAGGAATTATTTCCAGAGAGAGATCGCTGCAGCCAGTACAAACAGCACTTCTGTGCAGAACCTGAATGGAAGCAGAGAGAGAGTGGGACTACTCAGTCTTCAATTACCAAGCTGGCAGGTCACAGTAAATCACACTGCCCTGGCCCCAGATATCCCTTCTGAGCCTTCAAAGTCCTACCACAGATTGAAGCACGTGGGAAAAGTGGTCGAGTGGTTTTGTTTGTTTGCTTGTTTTCATCTCTTCTGACCTAAATGTTTTCTCAGGAAGAGCAGTTTGGTATCAGAAACATCTCATCCTTTTCGTCCCACTGCACTTCCAGAAGCCAGGAAGGTTTGACAGGGTGAGCTGTGCTTGCTCTAATTTTGCTGGACAGTGCTATTCACTTGAAAAGGACATGACAAACTTTGATTCTCAATGTGCAATACCACAGCTTTGGGTAAGAAGTCTATTACAAAAGCCTGAGACTTTTCATAAATGCAAATTTTCAGGCATCCTACACTTAAGATAAATTTATTCTACTGCTGCAACATAAAAAGAGGAGCAACTGAAGACATTCCCTATCAGGTTTATAAAGAAAATAGCATCCACTTTTATTTGGCTTTAAGTAGTAAGTGATAAGGAGAGTAGACACGTACACTGATGATACCACCCAGGAAGAGTCCTTTGGGAGGCTCAGCTGGAGAAATGTCTGCTCCATTCAGATCTCACTGCCTCAGCCTCCAAAACACTCAGCCCCGTGAAGGCATTTTGTGTGTACAAAAGCAAAACATTCAGAATGACAGCAGTCAATGGAAAATGTCAGGATTTCCACTTTGACGCACTTGAGCCCACAATACTCCCTCTTACCCCTTTCCTTTTGATGTTTTTAGCTGAGCAGGCTTCAGTCAGCACCACGAGAAACAGTCAGTGCAGAAGAACACAAAATTTCCCTGTATCTGAGGGGTTCACTGATGATTCCCTCTCAATTAATATGATATTCTACTTTAGATGAAAACTCAGAAGGATCGCAAGTTGAAAGAACATCGTGCACAGCGTGAGCAGCTATTGCCACTTCTGAGCTCCAGCTTCCTCAGAACATTTCTTTTACTGTGCCATTTGAAAAAAGTTCCTCCAAGGTAATGAAGATTAACTGAAAATGTATTTCAAATAACCTATGACATTGCAATCTCTTCAGCTATTCCTTAGTTTGGGAAAGAGCAATACAAAATTAAAGTTATTATCACTAGTTTACAATTTTTGATGAAGAAAAGAAGTCAGAGCTATGAACTTTCAAGAGTTTTAGAAAGAAAAGTTAAAAAGGAAAATTCTGATGGTTTTTACTCAAGTAGCAACAGTTTGCTTCAATCTAAATAACTCAGAAAGAGAATGCTCTGAGATACTGCATGGAAGATCCAAGCATAAAAATGAGGTAACTTGATTATTTTACTTCCTCTCATGCAAAAAGCAATCTCTGCTGGGCAGAGCAGCAAATACTCATTTTCTGTCCCCAGTAGCCAGGATAAAGGATACAGCCATGGTAAGGCAAACACAACTTCAACACCCCTGACAACCATAGGGGATAGATAATAGAGTAACTGCAACTTAGAGGAAATTAGAATCAATGAGGAAAGGTTAGAGGGCAGTGTGAAATCACATTGATATCCAGCCTAACTCTACTTTTCCATAAATGCAATTGGAAGGATTTTTGATGGAGTTGTTTACTGGCCTTGGGGTGGGGATTTTTTGTGGGGCAATTCTGCGTGATAATTATGCAAATTCTCATTCGAGTGGAAGTAAAAAAAAGTAAATTACAACTTACAGCTTGCAGCTCACAGGGTTTTTAAATATTAATGACATGCACATATATATAAATAACAATTTTAATGATGAGAGTATGGTAAGCAACAATGAATGAGATCCGATTAAAAGCGATGTCAGGTATTCAAGGGACGTTTTCACTGTAATTAAGGGATGATGGTGGAAGAAAAGCAGGCTTCAGAAATTGAGACCTTTCACACAATGAAGTTCAAGCAATTTAGATTTGTTCTTGGTAAAGGATTCTCTTCTTCCATTGTTTGCCATTTTGAATTTAATCTTTTTTTCCTCTGCCTTTGGAGTTTTGCCATTCCTTTTTCTTGTGGGATCTTTATAGGCTCAGCTTCTGCAGTGGCAGTATTTCATTAGAATTTCTCCATAGAGAAACCTTTTTTTTTCTTTTATAGAATATGAGAAAAGACAACCTACCAGTGAAATATACTGGCTCTAGTACAATCTCACAAGGAAAGTATCAAATGCCCTAACACCAAATATATTTAAAACTCAACTGTAGAAAACCTAAAGGAATTTTCCATAGGAAAACGAACCTGCATCAGTGAGGGATTATGAGACCAAAAACCTAACAGTCCATCTTGTTTCCCTGATTTCTGTATCCCCAGTTGTCTGAAAATGTGTAGCATATGTCAGTAACTTGTGCTCCTCTCCAGTCATCTTCTGTGAACAAGAATAATTCCTTCTCCCTATTTCATATGCAGCCCCTTCCTGGTTTTCAAGTCTGAAAACAGAGTTTGTATATCCTTCAGGGAAAGTTTATTGCATTGAGGCAGCCACAATGAGCAGAAATGTCAAGTCTTAATGACAAGAAAGCAGTTTACACAAAAGATACTGATCTCTGTATATAGTAGGGTATGCACAGTTTAGATTATAGGAATTCAGCTGTGAAGCAGAGAGGTTCTTAAAGACCCCAAAACTGTGATTGCATGGAAAGGCCATTCTATTGAGCATAAACTTCTCGTTTCTTTCAGCTTTTCAGGCTTGTATTTTCTGGGGTTTTTCATTAAAAGATAATACCAAAAGATCTTTGGGTTTTAAATTAAATTCTCATATTTGCCTGCTTCCTCCAGCATCAAATAGCCCACAGCTGTCAGTGGAAGAGACCAATGTACTCAACGTGAAGAGTGGAACACCCTCCCTCTCTTTCTTTTACCAGCATACCAGGATGTCAGATCTGAAGAGGAATTTATGTATTTCCATTGTGGAGGGGATGAGAACCTGTTGTACCATGGATTGATCACCACAATAAACACAGGTTGAAGGTTCTCTGGGGCATTTTCTCACAATACAGGCATTTTTTCAATATATGCAGGAAAATGAAGCAATAATAACAGAATAAACAAATCCAAGCCCACAAAAACAAACAAACAAACACTCTTCCACGGCCCGAAACCTGAGTTTTTCACCTAGAACTTGTCTTGTAGCTGAAATTGGTTTTACATTGGATATCTGGCTAGCTTATAGACTTTTAAATATCTTACTCATCTCTATAGTTCCTATGAGGTAATAGAAAAACTCAGGTAGGCAAATATTAATTTCTGTGGTATTCTCTTAAATGTTAATACTTTAGCTTGCATTTGAAAGAGAATCAAAACACCATTTAGTAAAGATGAAGGCACAAAACTTTAAAAAAAAAAGATTAGTCAGTGAAGATTAAAATTGGTTCACTCCAATACTGTAATTTAAGGCAGATCATGGTACAGACAAAATCCTTCTCTAGGAGTTTATTTCCTCTGTCTCTGCCCATCTTCCCCTTGCAAGTTGCTACTTCATTTCACCAAGAAGGCTGAAATCAATATAATGAGTAGAAAAGCACCCAAATTAAAGAAGTGTGTGTCAAGTGGTAGCACAAAAAGAGCAAGTGAGAATTCTCTTCCAGCATAAAATCTCCAAAAAAAAATCTCAAGCGCCATCAACGTGGATTCATTTCCATAAGAAACAAATCGGTAGTTGATGCTGATGAAGGCTGCCGTGCACTTTACTGCTAATAAGTGACACCAGGGGCCTTGTTACAAAGTATTTCTAAACATAAGAAATTCTGTAATGGGGCCCCCAAGGGCCACGTCCACAAACTGCGGCCCCTCTCCGTGCTCTGTGTGCACAGTCACTTGTTTCCAAGGTAACTAACCCCGAGCACAGAAGCGGCGGGAGACTCTTGGTGCAGGGAAGTTTAAGCAAAGCCTTCCAAGTATTTTCATTTTGTGGTAGGACCAGAGTATTAGGAAGCGTTGCTTTGCCTTGGTTCTGCACTGCAGAATCATCCCGGCTTTAGATATCACCTATTTGCATCATCTGGAGACATAACACATCCAAACATAATGCAGTATGTCACAACTGAGATTACTGAGGGCATGTTCCTCACTTCTTTTTAGCTTAGAAACAGCTAAAAAAGAAGGCAGGATATTAATGAGCACCACAAGCAGCTGTGTTCCATTCCAGGACCTTCAGGTAGCAGGAAAGTATCAAGAATAATTGATTTGTTCACTCTCCCCTTTGATTCTGATCACACTGATGAGGATAATTAACACTGGTGACATTCTCTCAAGTATAGCACTAGCTCTGTGCTCTCATCAGCAGCAACCTGCCTATCAGCTGTCTGACAGCAACTTTTCCATCACAACAAACATATCAAAAGTAGGGGGGGGAAATAACCACAGACCCTCTAAAACATATCCAAACCATTATTCATTTTCATATCAGTTGAAGAATCCCTTAATTCATTTGGAAATGTTAAGGCTTTCTGTAAGTGCTGAGGTTATTTTCAACACTAACCTCAGAAAGCAAGGAAAGTTTAGAACACCAAGATTCCACAAAAATTAAACAAATCCCACATTACACTCCTTGAGCATTTATGCTGTAACAGGAACACCTTAAGAATAACTTCCTCAGGTAGTGCCAGGTTGGGTCTCACTGCAAAGCAGAAAGTCATCTTTGCTGCACAAATATGCAAACCTCTCATGAGCTCACAGTTGCACATAAGTAAAAAATGCAGATTCCCGCTTTAATTTCTGACTCCAACAGAAGTATTTAGACTGCAATTCCTGTGATATCAAGCCTGGGTATCTTCCTGAACCCATTCACAGCTGAAGTCAGCCAAACCCTCCACACCCAGTGCCAGGTTGAACTACAGAAGTCTGCCATGTGCCAGGTGCAAGCATGTGGTGACCAAGGAAAGAACCGGAGGGAAAGGCCTGAAGTCGTGTCAGGGGAGATTTAGGTTGGATATCAGAGAAAGGTTCCTCACCCAGAGGGTGGTTGGGCACTCGAACAGGCTCCCCAGGGCAGTGGGCACACCACCAAGGCTGACAGGGTTCAAGTGTTTGGATGATATTCTCAGGCACATGGTGTGACTCTTGGGGATGGTCCTGTGCAGGGTCAGGAGTTGGACTCGATGGTCCTTGTGGGTCCTTTCAAACTCAGCATGTTCTGTGATTCTGTGTAAAACCTCCTTCATCGCCTCTTTGCTTAGCACTGCTAGTAATTTAAATACTAAGCTCTGAAGGACATAAATAAAGATGCAGATAATTTTCAAGCTTCCTGCTAAGGCTACATTTAGTTAATTAGAAAAGCAGTGACTTATCCCAGAGGAAGGAGGAGAAACAATGTTTTCCTACCTCCTGGTTAGCAGTTTTTGAGACAACACACACTCTACCACACCAAGAGCTGTGCTGCCCTGCCCAGGAGCAGAGCAGAGCCTGCCAGCAGCACTGACCCAGACAGAGGCACCTGCTCACAGGGTGATTTCACAGTGCCAGTGTCTTTGAAGGACAGATGAGAAAGGACTCCCTGCACTCCCTCCCAGAGCAGCCTCGCGGCATCACCCTCGTAAGCTCAGAAAACATATTACCTACATTTCATTAAAAACAAATCCTAGGAGAGGTTATTTTCCTTTCAAGAAACCAAGCAAGAAATAAGGTTATAGGTACTAAAACACCTACAGTGTATATTAAATTCACTGAAGTTTTGATTAAACATCAGCTCTGCTTCATAGCAGGAGAAAAAACTCACTCATGTACAAAGAGCCCCCCCTTTTGTCTTTTCCTCACTTCAGAATTTGATATTTATTTTTTTTTTGTTTCAGAATAGCATTTCGGATCTCTTTCAAACCATATGCCTCATGTAGTATGTTTATAGCCATAAACCTGCCATCCAGTGGAATACTTCTAGCTAGGCATCTCTTTTTTTTTCTATTCTTTTGGGAAGCAGCTGTCTTCTCCATGGGTCAGCATCATGGAAACCATACAAAACTGGACAGGAGGACACTCCCCATCTGTGCAGCAGAACGATCAGTCTCATCACCCACCTCTGGGATACACCTGACGACTTGCAGTGCCACTGCCTTTCCACTTAGACTGCAGGAGCACCAAAGTCCTCAAACTGATTGGGAAGTTTTGACTGAAGTGCAATTACTGAAGTTTTATTACTGAAGTGCAGCACTACGTGTAAGTGATGCCTCAGCCTGCTGATAACTGTCCAACGCCACTGAGACAGTCATCTTTCTCTCACAAAGCACATCTCCGAGTCAGACTCTGAACAATAAAAGACAACAACAAGCTGAGCCCTCCAAGAGCTCTCAGAACAGGGCAGAAGCAGAGGTACAACTGAAATATGGGAGTAACTCAGTAAACCCAGCCTGAGGACCCACGTGCCCTCATCACCACCATCCCAGAGAGCAGCAGCACCGGTGCTGAGCACACCAGTGACACAGCGCATTGGTTGCCGTTACAAAAGCATCTGTTGCAGCACGGCAGCACATTTAGAGGCTTTGTGTTTCCAAGTTTCCCAAAGCCCACAGGGCTGCCAATGAACCAGCCTAGCTCCAGAAACAAATCAATGCTTGGCTCCCCTCCCAAAGACGATTCCTCTCTGCATTATCATTGACAAGGTAACCGATGCTGTCACAGCCTGTCAGATGGCAGATTCACACAGGGCTTTTGCCACCAAGCTGCCAGTGGGGGATTCTCTCTCTAACAAGAAGAGCAGAGAAACTTCAGAATAAGCAGTTTCTCTGGAAACTTCTTATTCCACAGTTTCTTACAGCCCTCCATCTTCCCGGCTTCTAAATGAAGGTCTGTGAATCCTCTGGCACTGAAATAGGGGTATAAAACCTCAAATTTCTCTGTGGGAATTGCCAGCTAAATGGGAGCTGTCTCCTCTTATCTATACTATGAAAGGAATCCTAACATTTTTTTTTTCCTGAATAGAAATATAAAATAGCATCATGTAGCCTTATAGTTGTGAGGAAACTGAACTTTAATGGCTTCAGCACTTGACGTTATTCATGGTTAGAAAGGTCAATTTTTATGCCTCACCTCAGGAAGATTTCTCTGCTTCCAGCCAGTGATATTGTTGAGAATTTGCTACCTTTAAAACAAAGTTTCCTTCAAAGCCAAGTGTGTTTGCTCCTGAAGTATTATGTAAAACTCCAGTCTCTTGCATATGCTGACAATACCAGCTGCAAAGGTCTTCGAAAACACCGTTCACACAGCACAGGAATTCTGCACAAATGGAAAGCTTTAGAGCAACACAATCCACATAACGGTTGCTTTCACAATTCCAGCTGACACTTAAATATTTAAAAGCAACAAGGGACATATGGGTTATTTATTTTCTTTTTTATTTTAATTCTAGTTCTGAAAATAGTTTCTAACTTAGTTATTTTAAAACAGAAATGGCACCATTTTAGCACTGAACTTGTGGGCAATTCATCAGGTTGTGAATTCTAACCTGACACTTACAATACACCAAATGCTTTTTCAATGCTGCTGTTGCACCATCTGCTTTGATATTGCTTCAGAATTATACTTAAAAATATGTAGCTAGAAGCAAAATGAGGGTTATAGAATTTGACTACAATCTATATCTTTCTGGGAGGGAGGATTAATCTTCAGTGCTTGAAAGTTTTTATGCTTTATAATTTTTGACAACATTTGAAAAACAGAACACAACTGGCACTGCCACAAGGATGTAAAAGTTTGCTCTTTTCAGGTCCTAAAATAGTCATGTTCTTGCTAAGTTCTAAAGAATATTTTGTGTGGTGTCATTTTTCCTCTTCAAAATCTAACCCACAGATATTGCTGGAGTTTGTTTTAATGATATTTAAAATAACATGGTACTGTAAAACAGATCTGTAAAGGATAAAGTCTGTGTTATTTTCTTAGAGGCTGTAAAGAGCAAAATCTATTCAAAATCTCAATTCTTTTGTGATCAGACACAGCATAAGGGAATGGAGAGCTTTCACATCATTTAAGCTTCATGTGATAGTATAAATATTGCAGATTTTACAGTTTCAGTTGAAAATTTATACGGAATAATCAAGTTGCAGAGTAGGGAGGCAGACAGTTTTATGAGATGTACTGTAATTGTTCTGACCTGCTCCTGCTACTGGTGAAATAGGGGCAATAAAGTGAAAATCTGACTGTTTCTTTGTCCTTGGTCTAAGTATGACCTAAATGTTGCAGATCTTATGACAAAAAATGAAGCTATTTCTGCATGTTAGCTGGCTCGATTGTTGAAAGTATTTATTTGGAGAGCAGATTTTACTAGAACTGTTGAGTGGGAGGTTCTCCAGCTCTCTCCAGGCATCAAGTGCTGGCCTCTGTCAGAAAAAAAGTCCAAGACTGGGTGGATCAGGGTTTTAAACAGTACTGTAAATCTCATTTTAATTTGTGATCATTGCAAGCAAAAGAAAAAAAAAATTATCTTTCTGAACTTTTCTTACCTACTGGAACATGAAGTAGAGGTGAAGCAGGTAAGGTGTATTCTTTATATTCATGCCTTTAAAAAACCTCTATAAAATACCAAAAAAATGAAGAAGAACTGTGGAGATACCACCTAACACACTGCTGTCCTTCACTGTGTGTTTCTTATGCTTTTTTCCTAGTAAATTTTAAATGTGCAAGATGAAGAATTTTATCACTTCTCAAGAGAATTTATTCCTTGGACCTGATCTGGAAATCCTTTGATAGACCAAAGGCAGAACTGCGGCTTGAAGCATTTCAACATTTCTACAGAAACTCCACTGCTTTGAGTTTTCAAGAGAGAGAGTCACAATTTTCAGAAATCACAAGCGCTCCTTCCAGTGTGAACCCACTGGGATCTTGGTGCAAGTGCAGTGAAATCACTTGAGGTTGCTAAGAGGAGCATGAAGCCCAATGGAGCATCAGGATCCCACTCCACAGGTGGATGTACCTTTGAGGGCACACAATGATTGCCTGTATGGATCACTGTTTTTCATTTTGCCCTTCATTCATTCATTCGAATATTTTTTTCCTATACGGTTTCATGCTTTGGAATTATTTTTTTTTTTTATGTTAAGAGAGCAATAAGAAAAAATAATCCCTGCATTTCAGGACATCACCTGTTCCCTAAGGGCTCACAAAGGACAATGTATATTCCCCCTGACACCCATAGGCTGATAGTGCTGCAGATTCAAGTTTATATTCTTCAGGCTGGTTATCCCATCAAAGGCAAGTTGCTTTGCACTTCTGCTCTAACTTTGCCTCTTGTTCCCATGATCCCAGCCTCTCTTCCTTCCTCGTCCATTACACTTTGCCTCCAGCCTTCTTTGAACCCATCTCACCAGCATTTTTAAACAAGCACCTTTGAACACTCTCCATTTTGTACTTCTCTCTTAGGGGTGGCTGCCACCGACAAGGCTCATTATTTGTTCCATAATTATCTCCTGAAACTTCCCATTTGCTGAGGAAGAAAGAAGATCAAGACATAATAAGATTGCTGACACGTTAAGGCTTCTGCCTATCATACACTTGCACTTCCTTGCTTTTCTATTTATCTGTTTCCTTTTCAGAGCCTTTTGCAAGAAGGATTTTCCTATGGGCCATAACCAGGGCTCTCAGATAAGGATAGCAACAGTGATAACACTGCTCCCAAAGCAGGGGGTGATTTATGCTCAACGCACATTAAAAACCAAATTTCACATCCATTGAAATGTGTGGTGCTAATTCAACTGGAAGCAGTCAAATCATCTTTCAGAAACTAACAGTGCAGTGACTTAGGTTTGCTCAGGTTGATGGATTAAAAATGTTATATAAACTTCACACTGTCCCAGCTGCAGATGTAAGAGTTATTCTCTTTTTATGAATATCAAACTGATGTGCAAAAAGATGATGTGGTTCCTGCACCAATCCAGTCTCAAAGTGCATCTACATTTGGAAATCAGTTCCCTCTCAGGTCACTAAACAGCACAGCATGATCTCTCAGAAACAGCAAAGGTGCTGTTCTTCTGAGCCTTCCCTTTTTAAATGATAAATATTTCCAGAGAATTAATAGTCTCTCTTACACGGGATTACTCTAATAGCTCCACACTGACCCCTGAGTATCCCCAAATTCCGCCTTTGTTTGTTTGTTTTTAAAACTTAAAGACTTTTCTGTTAATACCGCAACATTCACGCTGCTCTCTGGTATATTGTCTTGCTCTTTGAGAAGGTCCAGAGTAGCATATTTACACTTTCTGCAACACGTGTGAATCTGTGCTAATTATTGCCTTGATGAAAAAATTATCTGAATCATCTTTGGCAAAGCAGAAGTAAACTGCGTAACATGCACTGCATATATAAACACAAAGAGACGAATCCAAAACATTCTATGATTAACTGCGGCTCTTGAGTACATATGAGAGGTTAAAAATAAAAACACTCCACCTCTTTGTTCCCCTAGTACAGAGTAAACGAATGGCAGCCAATTCGCTTCAAACAACGTTCCTGCACACAAAGTTGGTGACATAATTAAGAAATGTATTCAAGCTATTACTAATTTAGCATAGCTCATCAATACTTCCATCAGAAAGCTGTTTATGGCCAACAGTGTCACAACTGAATTTATGCATTGTAAATACAAATATATTTTATTCATAGAAAATTCTTGTGACTTCAATTATGCAATAAGTATTTATTTGGAATTCATTATTTTTTGTTTGATAACCATCATTAATTCATGTTCAACTGATTAAGCCTGCTGTAAAGCTTTAGTGAACATTACACAAGATAAAATATAGATTTGTAGAGCTCTGTATTTTCCCTACAACATCTAGTGGAATCTCTGGACAATGACATTATACTGCTTCAGAGGACCACTGAATTTGATATTATAATAACATCTCTAATCACAGAAATACATTTCAAATCTTTCTGTTAAAAACAATGTAAATCTCTCGAGAGAAATTATTGATTTAGTGGAGCTTTAGCTACTTGCTGCTTTTAAACTGCACAAAGTTATCGCTTTTCTCACTCCCCTTTTCCATTTCTCAGATGGGATTCACATGGAGGGTGTTTCCTCTCCACCACCCCTCACTTTGCAGGCCTGCAAAGGCTTGCTTACCAAACAACCGAGCTCTCAGCACAACTGCTTCAGTTAAAAAGGGTGGGATGTTTAAGAATACATAGTAAATTTAGTCTTCCTCCACATTTTTTCTTAAGCAGAGTGCTAAAATTTGTGTTGGAATATAAAGTAAGTAAGGTTGATCTATTCCTGAACTGAGTTTTCTTTTTATATTGTTTTTGCTCCAGTTTCCTCAAGTTCACTATGAAAAAAGAAGGAAAAAACCACAAATGAAAACAACAAATGTGTGACAGGGACATAAAGGCCACACTACTACACACTACTACTATTTTCTGTCACTCCTGTTCCACAGACAAACATACTTCAGTTATCCAAGGAAACAAGAATTCAAGCTGATGCATAAAACCATTTCACCAAAGTTAAAAGCTGAAGACAGAAAGATTTAAGTAGTCCAAACCAAAAAATGCCTACTCATAAAACCAAAACAGCTGTGTTGAGATAATTCCTGGTAAACAAGGGGAGCATGAAGTCAGAAATTAATGGGCCAAAATAACTATGCTGGAAATTAAGCTCAATTAGTGAATAAAATAATGAAAGGAGTTGCTCTTTCCCTCTCACTTTCTTCCTTCAATGTGCTGGTTTTGAGATCCTGATTTCACTCTGACTCCAATGGCAGGCATGGACCAAAAGGAACCAGTGCACCATTCCAGGACCTGCAAATTCACCTTTATTACTCTTGGCCATGGTTACAAAAAGACAAAGACCAGGCACTCAAATGCTCTAGTCTGTACTTGCTGCAGTGCATGAACTGAACAGGACCCCAGGCTGAGCTCCTGTGGCCTCAACCCCATCCCCTTCACCTCAGCTCTTCCTTTGGGACCCTTTTTGGGGTTTGCCACTCATGTGAATTAAAAGCCTAACTTTGCTGGCCAACACTAAATCTGTTTTGTGAGCCCTTCAGCAACAAAGGCAGCTACAAATGACATCTTAACCCAACACTGTCCACTTTTGCCAGCTCTAAACACGGCTGGATTACAAGAAAATACCACAATCAATCCGAGCCACTTTCCTTGCTGTTAATATTATGGAAATATCTTGAGAGCCCTCATCAAATTACTGTAACTTTGCTGTGAGATATTTTGCACAATTTTACATGGCCAGAACTGCTGCTGGTCCAATCTTCATCTTCCTTTATTTCACTTACTGTAACCTTTCTACGAGCCTTCTCAAAGGCTTATGTGTACAACCATCTGCTTTTCCTATGCTTCCTTTTCTAAAAGTTCACTTTCTAAAAGTATCACAAAATCATTTTATTTCCTCACATTCCAAAGTTCAATATTAACTCAGCCAGAATGTATTGTTAAATTATTTCTTTCCATAAAAACAAGAACTAACCACTGACTTCTGAGTTCACACCACTGTTGCCAGACTCATTTGTGAAGCTGGCTGTGGACATTTCTAGCACCACTGACAACTGCAGCACAGACTGGCTCTAAAAATTTAATTTAAATTTGTCAAAACCAAAACGTGGTCACTTCACAATAAGCTGTGAAATTACATGGAGGACAAAAGACAAAGTGAAATATTTAGTATGCATTTATATTTATAAACCAATCATGTAACTTCATATGCACAGAGAAGGCTTTTATATGGTTGAGGAAATCAGAACATCAAATACTACAGTATAAGTGACGGTTTTGATGATAAAATATATTATTCATAATAATTCATACTAAATTTAATCCAAATATTTGTAATTAAAAGACATTATTTATTTTAAAAAGGGAAAAATTGATTATCAGTCAGCACTACCAAAAATCAAGATCAGAAATTTTAAGACTGCCTCATAAAGGAATCCTTCATGAAAGAAAAGATATTTCCGGTCTGAATGAAAATCAACACAGTAGAATATTAAAGCCAGAACAGACAGATTTAGATAGCACTGGATTTTAAAGTGAAATCTAGGAGATAGGAGGATCCCAAGTGGATTTAAAGAGCTCTCCTATTATCATGTAGTGCTTGAATGGCAAACAACAGGTTTTTAAAATGCATCACAGGTCTCTCTCATTAGCTTTGTTTCTTGATGGGTTGTGGGTTTGAGGGGTTGTTTACTTGTTTTTAAGAAATCCAACTGGAAATGCACTGTGATAGATCTCTCTGAAGTAAGCGCTTCTTTTTAATAACCTATCGTTGCTCACCAGTAATAATTCATTTTTCTCATCCTGTCAGACACCCATGCAGGCACTCACACACATTCCCTATTCTAAAACTCCGGCAAAGAGAGCACCTACAATTTTTGCTCTAAGATTTTACCTAAACTGAGGATACAATGCAGCCATCCCAAGGAGCACCATTGCTTAGAAAACTGATAATAGTACCAGATTCTCTTCTAGAGGCTTAAATCAGGTGTGTAGCAAAAAGGACTGCTGCCATTTCCATTAATCTAAGTCAGTTTACTTACTACTTCCTCTTTAGTTCAGGAAGAATTTCTTCCTGTTGAGAACTGAAGTGAACAGATGGACATCATGTTCAACTACAATAACACTGCTTATACATCTCTTTGACGATGTAACAGCACTGGATATTAATGTAATTTACTCCCACTCTAAGTTTCCTTTTCACTGAAAGAACAGCATGAAGAGATCTTCATGTAAGTGAAAATAAGTCCCCTGTGAATTCCAGGACAAAATTATGACGTAGTGAATTCAAAACAACAAACCTTGGATGGCGGATGGAAACCATACAATTAAAATATCATTCTGACTTAAATGCTTTCCAAGTATCAAAAAGTAAATAGGGATTATCTACTTAGTTCACACTTGCACAACAAATGGTAATTTCTCTGATCTCTAGAGATGATAGCAGTGAGGCACATGATTAATACATTATGGTATATTAATCACAAATTATAGTGTGCCTGTGTTCTGTTGCCTGCATTGCACATGAACTGCCTGGGAGGATTTCAGTCTCTTGCAGCAGTTACCAAACACCTCCCTGGCAGTATTGGCTTCCATGGGGATCATTCTTAGAACAACAACAAATTAAATCCTGTATCTTGAGGGTGACACCAGATGGCATTATTAGATGTTGAACACCTTCACCATTCAAAAGGTCCCAGGCTATCTGAGACCCCACTATGGTCATGCAGTCTAGAGTTATACAGATTTAGAGCCACTGCTGCTGTCTGCGTTGCTTCCAGATTTAAATAAGCCCCAAAACTGCTCAAATTTAGCAGACATTTTCCGAAGCCAGACAAATGTCCTGAAAGTTGTTGCCTTTACACCCTCCAGTTCTCACTCAGGGAGCAGGGAGGAGGAGGAGTGCGAAGGCAGCCTCTCCCCTGCCCTGCAGAGCCTGTGCTGGAGGATGCAGCGTGCTCTGGAAATGGTGCAGCTTGGGATGCAAACTCACCTGGGGCAGCCTGGAGACGTGGGATTTCTTAAACTCTATTGCTAACAAGACTGTGTGGAGTACACACTCTCGTGGGATATGATGCTGCCATCCTCACCTCACAGGCATACCAGCATATGTTTTACTAACCACTCCAAGGAGTAGCTTTATACACAAATGAAGTGAGTTACACAAACACAACACCTAACACTTTTCCACACAGAGTTTACTAAGCACAGGGAAGTAACTTGAGGTTTAAGAGGCTGCAAGACTCCCAAACACACCCATTTAATCCTCTAGAGCCTTTCATTCTACTGCTTCTGAAAATTACAAGTAAGGATCCTCCTCTCTGACATGACATCTAGTCTACTTCTTTGGGCAGGCCTTGCCTATATACTGAAAACACCTGGCTAAGCCACAGTTCACCTGTGTTACCCTCTCTGTCTCAGGCCAATCTTATTTCAAAAATGAAGGAAAAAGAAGGCAAACTAGTATTGCCACCATGATGAAAGTTTTAGGCTGATGAAAATGTATCCTGGACATTCATAATCAGATTTCACCACACATGAACTAGTTTTCCAGTGTGTTCATCAACTGACAATGACCATTTTATTGATATGAGATCTAGCAAGTGGTGTAAAACCATCATGAGAAGACCTAAATGACAGATGGCAGAAAGGGCAACGTATGGGAGGCTCAATCAAAAGAAAGACAAACTACGGGACAAAAGATAACAAGCAAATTCAGTTTTAAATGGCTTAATTTTGTTTCATCTCCTACAGTTTTCTCTTAATTCCTCACCTGTCCCGTCCACCTGCTGAAAAAGATGGTTATAGAAATATATAGTTATTCCCACCAATAAATACCTTCTGCATATATAAAATGGCCAACTAAAGACCTTTAATTTGTCTATTTGCCATCTATTGTATGCAGTATTTCTCCCTCAGTCTGTACTTTACAGGAGTGTAATGTTAATGTAGCAGAATTTCAAGCCAAACTCAACAATTTCAAATGATGCTTTTTCAGTTTTAGGCATTTGCATCAAGTCAGCAAGAAAAATTCTTCGCTTTGCATTTCTAGCAGGACACTCAAACTATTCACAGTGAAACTTCCTTAATTATGAGAATGAATCCTCGCTGTCACCACTGCACTTTACAAATGTGACATCTAATTTTATTTCTTTCTCATAATCTGCAGCAAAAACATTGTGGAAAGTGAGGAATTAGGGCTAAGAAGGGGTGGTAAGGCAGGGGTAGTATAATGGGTAATCAAAGAAAGCTTTTTAAATTGCAGCGAACCCAGTGTCTCAGTGCCTAAGACAAATATTCCACCATTCAAACCATCAGGATTTATTGCAGGATTTATCTCAACCTCTTTCTTTACACTTTTTCCCCCCAATTGGAAGGCCACCTACTTCGAGTTCCTCATGGATGATTCCTTTCACCACTAATGTTCAGTAGCTATTGTTTTATTGCAATGTATTTATGAGAAACAGGCAATTTTTTTTTAAGGTGCCAAGAGCTTCAAGCGTTGTTTGTTTATAGCTCCTCTGTGCACCACTACATTTTTTCTTGGATTCAACTGCCAATGTAAGGGATTAAGGGGCTAAGCGAGTTTGACTGGTGCGGGAATCTTTCAAATATGTTCCTTCAGCTCAACTCTTTCACTGGCAGTTTTTACTTAACGATAACTGCCAAAATAAAAATCCCTTGGTGCAGCAGGAGTGACAAAACAATCACACTTTTCAGGCACAATTCGATATCTATTCACACCTCTGGAAAAAATGAAATAAAATAAAAGTTGACAAAATTATAGAGCTCTGGCCTGTTGGCTTGCTTTTGCTGGGGTTTTGGTTTATGTTTTTTAAATGCCTCAACTAATCTTCAGGTTGTTAGAGAGGGCTGGAGTAAGTGTTTGCTTGACCCACAGGGCAATAATTATTCAATTAAACTTCTGTGAAAATAACTTTTTTAAGGCTATCCTACAGAAATGTTGCATGAACACTCTGCAGTTACTGTCTTATTTGTTCAGACTGTAAGGTAAGTATGATCTCAAGGTTAGAAAAATTTATCTTATCATTGGAAGACAGATTTGATCTCTTTAGCCTGTCTAAAAGGAGTGTTATGTGATTCTACCATCTTCATGGAGAGAAAAAAAGAGAGCTACAAGAGCAAGACAGAGACACTCTGCTGTGAGGCAAACGTTCCTCACGGTGAAGGTAAGTAACCACTGGAAAAACCTACAAAGGCAAATCACAGATTTCCTATCTCTTGACATCTCAGGCCTTTCTGAAATACACCTTTCTTACACAATGATCTCCCTGCAGTTCCACTGGAGTGACAGTTATGACATGACATGATAGCCACGACCTGTGTCATGCCAAACAATCTGAGTGATAACAATGATTCCTTGTGTATTTAAAACCTGCCAGAGAAAACATCCCGGACATTTTACATGTCCCGAACATGTGGAAATAACCATATCTCAGGAAATTGTGTATCTACATCTGTTCCTTATTTGAGTCTAAGAACGTGTGTGTATATATATATATATTCCTTACTCAGAACCGTTCCCTCTTGGCATGAGGGAAGCTTGATAGCTCTTGGCATGAAAGAACATGTGATTAGCACGTGTGGGCTCAGTGTTCCTCATTTGAGAATACTGGCTTCATTTGTATGGAATACAAATATGTCACATTTCCTCAATATCTGAAACAGAACATTTATATTTATGAGGATATAAACTCATTTTCTCAAGTCTCTGATATTTGTTGAAAATTAATCATCCCCTTGCGAAACACATTCACTAGAATATTCATAGGAAGCAAACATAATGAATAATCATATTCAGCTTTCATAATCAAAAGTTCCCAAAGCAATTTACAGGAGATAAGTATCATTATCCCCATTTATGGACAGGGAAACTGAGACATAACATTAACTTGCTTGACATCAAGTAGCAGAAATGTGTTATATTTCAGATTTTTGGTCAAACCCTGGAATTTCTGTTCCTCCAATGCAGAGACAGTCAAAGAAAAAAAAAGTTTTAATTTTAATGAATATTAATATTTTTCTGTGATCTTCAGCAAGATTTCCCTCAAGCCATTGATATTTCTCCACAGTGTTCAGAATGTCTGTATTCTTCAAGGCCTACCCATTTCCACTTGAGGCTCCTGAATTAGTATACTAAATATCTGTGAGAACCTAAAACAGGGTTCTTGACTTTATTTGTAACAATGCTGAGACATCAGGAATACTATGTGGGGCCTCTCTTCAGCAGTTTTTACCTTTACTTTGGTCTAAAGCTCTTCTTGTTTATGCAGTAAGATTTAATAAAGACAAAAGGCTAACCAAGGTTTTCTTAATCTTTGTCACTTTAAAAAAAAATAAAGAAAAAACCCCTCAATTTAAATTTTTAACTTCTCAAATCATAATATACCCTTCTTCTATTGCCATTATCATTTTAATTAAGGCTCAAGGATCCAATCAACATGGAAAAGAGATTTTATCCTCATTTTGACTGGGAGGAAAAAACCAGATTTGTTCCTCTAAGAGAAATGAGACCACTGAAACTGTAAAACATTTCACTGGCATATCCTCTCCATTTACGTACCTCTAGTTTGATGATGAAGTCAGTTCACAGCCCTACTTAACGAGCAGAACTGTATATGTACAGATTCTCACTTCCTACTGCTGAGTTTAATAGTTCCTTTTAAAATGATATATGCCAATGTAAATATAGTTAACATAAAATAATTATATTCACAAAATATTTATTAAATTTACTTCTCCACATAAAGAGTGAAAAATAAAATCTCCGTGCTTTGCTCAGTGATTTTAATGTGAAACTGCCGGTGAAGTCGTCAACATCTTCTCAGTGTAATACATTAAGCCAGCATGTGTGGGTGTCACATAATTGTAGACAATTTAGTGACTGAATTCCTTTAGGGTTTTAAAGTCCTACTATGTTTTTGCTTGGATACCTCTTTTCTGGGTCATTAAGACACGGTTGTCAAAAGAATGGATGAAACAAGCTTTTAATGTTTTATTGCTGAATAAGAGTTTGCAGGAGTTGCTCTGTCTGGGTACCCAGGGTTTGCAGCTGCAAAGCTGTATTTTATCTCTCACACACCCCGTCTGAAGTGGCGTGGTGAGGGTGACACTCATTTTAGAGAAGACAACACAGAGTTTTCTGGATTTTGATCCCAGGTCTTACTTTACTGTATTATCTGATCCCCCTCATTAATGCACACACCAGTTCCTCTGCACCAGTCAGCAGGAGCTGCTCCCTGCCTGGGCTGACCTGCAATCCTGGGGAAACCACTCTGGCTACCCAACAAACCAAATCACACCGTGCCGCTGCTCCCAGTTATGCTGCTCTGAGGGCAAAGACACTCCACATCCACAAAGCCTGGAGAAACACCATCAGCAAGGGATGAGGTGGTGATAAACAGGAACTTCTGCAGGTACAACAGCAGCAGAAGGACAACGGAGGGAAATAGGGGCTCAATGCCCAACAGGGTGGAGGACGCACAGCTGAGGGACACAGGAAGGACTCAATGCCTCAGTCTTACACTGCAGGGGCTGCTCACAGACCTGCTGGGACAGAAGGAAAGCGCAGCACCACCCGTAACAGAGCATGACTGAGCTACATCTGAGCAAACTGGACACAGCCACAAGCCCAAGCAATGAGGCAGGTGACGCATCTGAGACCTTGGGTACACGAAGGATGTTGTTAAACCACGATAAGCCCAGTGGAGAGCCACCAACAGAGGCAGTGACTGCTGAACATACAAGGAGGGGCTGAGAGAAGCCAGACAAGGCTCAGGGGAAAGAAGGAATCTACTGCTTTGTACAGCTGCCCGCTAGCAGGTGTAGAGATGACAGAGATGGGATAAAATGAATGGAAAAAGAGAATCCCTACCCTTGGAGATATTCCGAACTCATCTACAAGGCCATGAAAAACCTGGTCCAACTTTCAAACAACATAATTGCAACTTGTTGACTTTAATCATCAACATGATTATAGTTTCAACATCAACATATAATATCACATAGTATCAACAAAATTATAATCTATTGAGTGTAATCATCAACATGATTATGATTTCAAAATGAACATACAGCATAGCATATAACATCAACAATTATAATTGGTTGACTGCTGTCAACTTTTTTCTCTATATGATTGTTGCTATTAATATTTTGAAAGAAAGAATCTGTAATACTTTTTTGTAGTATTCTTTCTTTGCATAAAATTTAAAAGTTGAAGGATTCTACTTCTCTGGTTCTCTTAAGCTTATTCTCTGAACTCCCTACCTTTAAGGACACATACCCGAGTTCAAGATGTGTTTGGCTGAGTAAAAACAAGGGGCAAATCAGGAAAGTACAGAAGACGGCAACGAAAGTTTCAGAAAAATCAAATAATTGAAACTTATACTATTTTAAACCCCTTCATACTAACCCAACTGCCAAAAAACTTCAAAATCTGTAATATACTGCACATTAGAGTAAGGATCCACAAACCTGAGGGAAAATCCCATGGGATTAGGGCAGTGCAGATGAAGTGGAGAAATAGGAACACCTCAGTGGAGGAAACAGTCTGGAAGGCTGAGTGAGAAGTCGGTCCACTGCAAATTTACTATATGATTGTGAGGCAAATAAAAGGTTAGGAGAATCTTGGGTGATTTCAAAATGAAAAGTAAGTCAAGGTGCTGAGAACAACTTCTCTATACTTCTGGGAGTTATGCATCAATTTTTGACAGTTCAGTACAGAGAGACAGGTGCATTTGACAGATGTATTTTTTCTGCAAGACTGAATGAAGAAAGTTCCAGACGATTGCAATAAAACACTTATTTCATCCTACAGAAATGAACAGAGGAGTTTGCTGAAACCCTGGCAACACAGAGAGCTGAGAGATAGCACTAAAACATGCAAATAGCTGAAAGGGGGGAAAAGAGGGAATGTTATTCCTGCTTTCAACTGATCTTGCACAGAAACAAAAATGTGATCATTTTATATAAACCCTTCCATGACTGATCAACCCATAGGCTTTCATAAACTGCATGTAAGACCTTAATGCCTTACTTTTTTGGTGGTGGGGTTTTTTTGCCCATTCCTCAGTTTTTCCTTCCAGAAAATGGACTCCAGAGTTTTTCCATCCTGCAAGTATTAATGAAGAGAGAGTAGCAACAGGATATAGAAAAAGGAGTCTATGAGAGAACACCTGACATCATTTGAGGAAGTAGCTGCTGTGGAACACAACAAGCAGCAAGAAGGGCCACAAACCATCCATTCTAAGGTGCTCTGCTGAGCATGCAAAGCAAGAAGGGATGGGGGGTTAATTAAGAATATATGTTTTAATTAATATGAAGAACAAGTTGACTGTGGGATTAATTAGACTACAGAACAATTTCTCTCCCAAAGGAAGAACCTAAATTTCCATCATTTGAAATATTATGAAAAGACTGGATGAAACTACGGAGAATCCACAGTAATAACCATCTCATGACTGGGTAGGATAGTACAGTAGACATTTGGTAGGTATATTCCAACTTTAAATTGTCAAAAATGGAACTCTGCATGTTGAGAGGACTGCCTGGTCCTATAGCCAGAGGTTGGGCAAGGGAATGCACAACATCTGTAAAACAGAAAGGAACAGCAACTGTAACAATGTACTGGAGCTGAAGATGCATCCCTGGACAAGAACATGGTATCTTGCTAAGTCTTTAATGCATTGGAGAAGCTCACAAAGGCAGCATTTAACACCTTCCAACTTGCTGTCGAGAGAGTGGGAATCTTCATCCACTTCTCACCAGCAAAAAGCTTAATTAGCTTATACTTTTTCAATCAAATACATTCTCTCCCTTAAGAATGGTGGCAAAAGGTCCCTACTGTCCAGAGTGCTGATCAGATGGCATGGAGCCTGGACTCTCTCTCTGTGAATTTATGAATTAAAAAACAAACAAAAAAACAATAACAGTACTGATTTTTTTTGCTATACTTCCCAAGCATCAGCCTGCTGGGTTTTCTGTCTAAATAAAACCCAATCTTTTTCAACCTGCAACCCATTTCCTTGCAGCTTTTTATTACCTGTCAGTTCCTTGCTCTTTATCCTTTAAAGCGTTCTTTGCCCAACGCAATAATCATAGTCCACCATCTAAGCATGTAAACCCCAAACTTTTTCTCTTGTTTGCCATGAAAAGCTTTCTTCTGCATTTTCAAAGATTTTATGTTCAGTGCAGCCCAACAGTTTCAAGACATCTATAAACTAAGTAGTTTAGAGATGATGAGCAATTTTGAAGACACACCCTCCTCAAAGAAACCCCTGCAAACCTTATCATTGCCAACCTCTTCTATTACAGTCGTGCTTTAAGGTGTGAAGCAAGTCAAATCATACTGAAAACATAACAGATGCAACAAGAATATTCTCATTCTCACCATTTTTCTTGAACAGATCTTAGTGCAAATCTCCTGCTCTTAGTCAAACCTCGATTATGACTCAAGCTTCTTTCAGGTTTCTGATTATTTGGCCACTTATGTCCCACAAATTCAAAAAGACATCTGCTGCCCCTTCTGTCAAAGAAAAGGGTCATCAAATTTTCTGCAGAGAGGGGGATAGGAGGTAAGTACTTGGAACAGCTGCCTATAAACTTATTTTTGTTACCAGAGAAATTTATTTTTACTGGATAAGAATTTCAGTTACTAACCCACAAAATATGTGCTTTACAAACCATGACTTATATTAGAAGGATTTGTGAAAAACAGCAGACTTGTCACACTGATGCACTGATGCTTCCTATATATGTGTACAGTATTGTGGAAGAAAGGAATTGCTAAACAAATTACTGCATTTCACTACCCAGCAGGGTAATAACCATAGCAACATCTCCTAGAAAAGGAGGAAGGTTGAGAAATTGTAGCTCTGGGATTAGATATTTGTAGGCTCCATTTTGAAGAGAAAATCTTTATTTAATTAAAAGTTTATTTAATTTTGAAGGAAAAAACCAGCTCTTGTGTGTCTGCCATAGATTAGAAGATTTATATAGAAAGGTATATAACCTTGCAAAAATTACACGATGCTATTTCCATATTTTACAGCATTTTACCAAAAATAATAAAATTTAGATACATCTATATGAGTGGCTGTGCAGATATTAAGTATGAAAGGGGATAAAGTGAATGTACAGAGGCTAAAAAAACCAGTTTTCAGGATGCAGCTCCTCATCATCATGTCACATATACATCTACTAACACGTTTATGAGCACAGTCCAGATCATTTTGTATTTTTTAGAAGTCATGTTAACCATCCAAAATTCATTTGACAAGCTGGAGGGCCATCTAAAAGGTGAATTCAGGATCACATGGACGGACTGCAGAAGTCTGGGAGTTGAGGCTTTTTTGGGTTTTAGAAGCACTTAAAAGTCTGCCTATCTGAAATTCTGCAGGCTTTGAGTGCGAAACCTTCCTGAATATTTCATTCCAAAGGTCTTTGGTGATGTGCTGGTCTTTCCAATGCCAGTTTAACTTACAAAGGGGCTGATGTGACAAAGCTGAACGAATTGTGTTTGGACTGTGATGCCACAGAAAGCAGAAGGGATCTCCAGAGGTCTCTAGTCCAAACCCTTGTGCAAAGCAAGTGCAGATAACAAAGGTTGCCAAGGGCTGCACCCAGGGAAGTCTTGAACATCTCCAGGAATGGAAGTCATTCTCCTCTGAGCTGCATTCCAATAATTTACCACTCCTACACTGAATTCTTTTCCTTACATCTAGCTGGAATGTCCCGTATTCCAAACCTGTTGCCTCCTGACCTGTTGCTGTATATCCAGTCCAACCCCACCAGGGCTCTGCACCCCACATTAGGCAGTTGTCAACCACAGTAACATCTTCCCTGGCCCTCTCTTCTCCAGGTTGAACAAATCCATCTCTAGTGAAAATATACACTAAATATTAGAATTTTTCAGTACATAAAGGAAGGTTTTGTTCAGGATACATTCTGGATGTGCAATTTGGCTTCCTTTTTTTTTTTTTTTTCAGAAGAGAATTTCAATCCATACTTTTCTTTCCATTCTATTTTCCTTTAAACTTACCTTCTCTAAAAATATAAATTCTTGTAAAAAACTGGAGCTGTCCCTCCAGTTCTATATCAAGTGAATTTTTTGAGAGCAACGTGATCCTTATAGAGAACAGACAGGTTAAAGTGCTTTTTCAAAAAAGCAGAAACACGTAGCAAAGGCTTGTTCCACCAGGATATTATAACTAACTCCACTAGTTTTCAAATATGCGATAATGACTCCAGAAAAAAAACACTCCTTCAGATTCCTCACAACATCCAGCAGCATTTCACTCTCTAATCAAGTCTCTCAATTGCATCCTCTGCTCACACAAAAGAGCTGTTTTGGACTTGGAGGACTTTATTCAGGTGAGATTCCAGTAAAACACACGTGACAGGACTCCAGGTAGTTCACTCACCGTGGTTCCAGACTAACACCAGCCTGAAGTAAAAGCCCAGAAACAATTACAGCATGGATTTCAGGTCCTCAACACCACTTGCTTTTCCCTGGAGCTTTGCTCTTCTTGATCCTTACCTCCTTCCTCTGTGTGGCTTCACTGGAAAAACGTGTCAGAGCTATCGTAGTGGTGGCAATTTGTGAAATTTTGGAGGCTCCAGTTTATGTTGCCACTTAAGAACAATTAATAGGCACGATTTAAGTGTCTTAAAGCATTGCAAGTTAGTTTGTATTCACTTTTGAGAATTCTTTTTTTAATATCGTTTCTTTTGGTTTGGTTTTCCCTTAAAATGGGGAGTTGGGGTTAAATTTCATCACATTATTAAGGGAATCCAAGCTAAAGAAGATGGCAGTACAATATGATTTTCGTTCACATTTTTAATTTACTAGTATGTGAAAAGTTGATTATTCTTTGATAGTAGAATTACCATCACTAAAGGGATCCAGTGCAGCGTGCTGAGTACACTGCAAGATTATCTTAATGCATCTTGCTGAGCCTGCCCTTGCCACAAACTAGAAATAAAGTTCCTGTTGTGGGTGCTATATATATTTTTCAAAGGATGAAAATCCATACTCAAACTGTGTTACATAAAGCACCAAGTGATGGGGCAGCAGCAGACCAAAGTAATAGAGCATTTGCCAAAAGGTATTATTAACTTATTATTTGACACAGATGCTCTGTTAATATTTTATGCTTCTCAAACTACTCGAGATGGTGCATTTCCATTACAGCTGATCTTCCCAGTTATGGTCAGTGACTATTTTCAGATGCTTATCATCTTGTTCACTATGAAAGGTATAGCAGGCACCTAAAATATGCATAAAACCCATTATTGCCACTTTTTTGATGCACATAGCACTTAGAACAAAACAGAAAATTCATTGATCTGAAGATTATACAGTATGTTGCGTGCAGAAAAACATTACAAGCTGTGAAAATTATGAAATTAAAATAGGATATGCCTTCCCTTTCTTAGTGCAGAGAAGTTAAGGGGAAAGAATTGCATGTCATTCCCCCTTCTCCCTATGTGAAGTAATAAAATCTGTGAAGTACTTGCAATATCTAGTAAACTCCCTGAGTTTGCTAATTGAATTTACTATATGCAAAGGATTCAGAAAAGAATGTCTGACTTGGTCCTTTCTGGAATTCTCCATCACTGAAATAACTAATCTTTTGCAGATACAGGAAAGAAATAAAAGAGTGAAGAACAAATAGGCCATCTCCAACAGAGACCTTTTTGAACTATATTTCATGCAACAAATATGTTTAATTCGTAGTTCACATAAAGCATTTTTAAAAAGCCTATTCTCCAGTGATATAAATCTTCAGCTTTTATGCACAACATCTACTGTGTTCTTCTAAAACTGAAATACTAAAAGCAAATGGTCAAAATTGGTGTGTTCTCAGCAGCCTTTCTGTAGTAATTTTGCCAACTCATTTACCCACATAATTTAACACTGTCTTACAGAAACTCCAATGGGAAAGGGAACTGAATTGTTCTGAGGCAAAAAAAATTTAAATGATGCACTTATAAATGGAAAAGCAGCGTGTGTGTAACCTTCTCTTAGCAAGATCCTGAAACGAAAGGCTTCTTAAAGCGAAAATATCAGTCCTGCTTTTTGCAGGCAGACTTTTCATTAAAAGTTCCTCTGTAACAGGGAATATTAGTTCTATGAGCTAATATAGAATCATAGAACCAGATGGGTTGGAAGGGACCTCTGAGATCACCAAGTCCAATCCTTGATCATCAACTCCAGCTCCATATGATGTGGGGTCAGAGGTAGTAATAATCAACACAAGAATACATTAAAAAAAAATCCAACACCTTAAAACTTGTAGAAGAGTCATAGTCACAACTTACTCATTTTTCTCACAGAAGTGGATATTACTTTAATATTTTCCCTTTATCCTCCTTTTGCAGTTTCCTCTATGATATAAAGCCAACTCAGTAGTGTCCACAGAAGACTTGTGTTCAGCAACCAAAGAGGGAAAACACACACAAACAGAACCTTAAAAGCCACTAAGAAGGGAAAGAAAAAGAAAGCATTTCCCAAGAGAAACACAGTATAGAACTTATATGTATTTTTAATTTGATGATGCAAAGAGATCACAGTATTTCAGATCTGTCACATCATGTGCATTGCTTAAGCTTTTCTGTAGGATTCTTCTCTTTCAAACCCTTTTCCATCTCTCAGAGATCATTCAGCTCACAAATTTCCCTAAAGCCCACACAGGTTGCTGGTGATAGAGAAAATTATTGCCTCAGTACCATCACACTGCAGGGGTAGTGACCTTTCTGCTATTTACCCACCACAACGTTAGAGTTGACAATCATGTTGAAACAAATGAGAGAATATTACTAAGGGAAACCAAAGGCTTCATGAAATAAGAATTCAGTATCGAATAACCTTAAAAAAAGATAGAAAAAATGTAAAGATAAAGGAGGACCAGAAGCTCCTTTACTAAAAAGGACAGTTAGAGACAGATTATCTGAGTGTGAAGATGAAACATATGATCATCAATGTGTCACTTCACTAAAGCACAAATTTATTTATTAAATTCAAAGGCCAGAAACGAGAAAATGTTTTTAATAACCAAGAACAAGTAGAAAAGAATAACACAAGTGCATATACAAAGTGTAAAACCCAAGAGGACACATACCCAACCAGCAACTAGTTAGCTGAAGTAATTTTGAAGGTCCGTTAGTAATATGAGAAGGATACATGCACGCAGAGAGGTGAAAAAAAATAAAAATAATTTATCTGCTACTGCATGGAGAAGAAAATCCAGAAAAAGCAAAATGGGGAAGGTCAAAAAGTTTAAAATCTTTTTGCTTCAGTCTGCACTAGTGACATAATTGCAAGCAGGCTGCCAGTACAGTTAATGCCAGTGACTCAGGACAAAATAGGGTCTCTCAAAAACAGAGAAAAAAAAAATCCAGCACAATTTAGATAAGTCAAATTTATTTTCAAAACAGCTAGGGTGGATTTAGCTCATTACAGATCTGAGGTGGTGTCAAAATTAATTACCATTTATAACTCGTGACAATGGTGAAGTATTGGACAGGCAGGAAAGGGAAATAAGTTGTGCCTGCCTGCATTTGAAAAGCAGGAGGCAAAAATAATGGTCAGACAGTTACAGAGAAGTCTGATTGCTTTCCTGGAAAAATACTGGGATAAATAATCAAACTAGTTGTAAACGTCTAGATGATAAGACCCAGTCAGAACAGATTTGTAGTCACAAAAATGCATTTAATTTCTTTCTATAGCAAGATAAAAGACATATGAAAAACAAAGGGGGAAAAAAAGAGAAAGAAGGGGGAAAACCCCAGAAAGACAGATGTTAAACATCCTGATACTTGTAGACTTGTTGACATTCTTATAGACAAGCCTGGAAAAAAATAAAAGAAAAAAGAAAAAGCAGCAGCCACCAAACTTAACCCCCTGTGAACCAGATTAACCTACTACCGATGTACTACTAAGACGGGATGGAAAAAATTTTCGACACTTATTAGGCACCCATCATTAGAGAAGGAGCAATAAGTCAGGTTCCTTCAGTGATTGCCCCAATTCTCCTACTATTTGATGGTTTCAGTAAGAGGATTACAGGGAATACATTTTTTTTTTTTGGTGAAGAAGATACAGGAGCACAGGAAGCTCCCCAAGGACACAAAAGCAGCCTGAACAAAACAAACTCCCCCACAAAACTTTGACTAATCGGAGAAGTAAACTAGAAAAGTGAAGGGAATTCAAAAGGAACAAATAAATTCAGAGGCACAAATAAAATATAGCGACTAGTCAGCTAACTAGCAACCCTGAAGTCTTGATCCGAATGTCATAGCAGATCACAAGTTGTTTGTGATTCAGTAAATGCCGTGGCCTTACAAGAGTGGGAATAATTTCCTCAGAGGCATAAAACCATTCTATGTTCCAGAAGGAGTAGTTCATCTAGATACCACCTGAAATACTGGATCTCAGTGATGCTCAGGAAAGAGCTAGAGAATCTGCAAGAACAATTTTTAAAAGTTAAAGACAAAAAGGAAAAAGTAAAAAAAAAAGTAAAGGTATGAAATTTATCCTGTAAAAAGAGCTTAAATAAACCATTGATGCTTAGCCTACAGAAAAGCAGAGAGAGAGGAGAGTTGATAATAGTCTTAATGTACTAAAAGGAAGGAAAGACTCCATTCACCATCTTTACTTGGGATAGCATAGGAATTAATGAGCTTAACTTACAGCTAAGGAGATTTAGGTTAGATATTAGGCAAATCTTTCTAATTGTAAGAACAGTTAAGCTCAGGATAGATTTCCCTAAGGATGCTGCAAAGACTTCATAACTGGAGATCTTTAGGAACAGTTATGTGCTCGTCTGCCAGGCATGAAGAAAGTACAGTTGATCCTGCTTTGAAGTGGGATGACAGAGCAGATGACTGAGATCTTTACCTGCTCTTAGTCCTCTGAAACAGAAAATTAATTTCCTAGAGCAGGAGCTCAAACGCATGGACTCCCAGTGTGGGAGGTGATTTTAATTTGATGCATAAATCTCAGCTACCAACAGTGAAGAGAATAAGAAATACTAACGCTCAATTTTTACTGTTGGAAACATAAGATGTCCAGAAAATTTGAAACAAAGGGAGCAATTTCCTAGATTTGCCTAAATAAAGGCATTAAAAAAGAGGCCTTCCTATTTTGCCTAAATAATTTTCACACTTTCAGCTGTTTATTGTCTGGTGCACTCCCTGTTTCTCACATTTTACAAGCCCATTATTGTCAAAAATTTGAATTTCAGAGAGAGGGTATTTTTTTATTTCTTACAATACTTTGATATGATCTTTCCTCTCTATAACATCAATCTGCCTACCAAACACATCATACATATAGCACAGTCCCAAATGGGAATTTATAAAGCTGCTGCTTTTTTCTTTTCAGGGGATACAATTTGTGCTCAGAATAAAGTGGTTTGCATCATTTTCGCAGAGCTGATTTAATTTTTTGTTAAATAAACTTTGTGTGTGTTTCTGAACTGTGTTCTGTTAACGAGATAGAAATAGTGAAGGGGAAAAAAAAAAAAAAAAAAAAGGCAAAGTTTCTGCCACATAAAGTCACTGGACCAATTCTGGAAATTTCTCCTGGCTGAGCAGTAGATCCTCCTGCTATAAAAATCTTCTCTCTGATCTACATTAGCCCAGAAGTTTTCAACTGCTGTGGGGGTCCTTACGTTGAAATTTGGTAAAAAGATACATAGAGTACCAGCCATTGATTGCCAACAACTGTATTACAGCTGGGCAAGTGAATAGGCATAACTTTCAATGGCCTACTTCATCCAAAATATCTGTTTTTAAACTCTCCTGCCTTTAGGAGAAATTAGAACAACCAGGGGCATACAAAGCTGTACCCAGTCTTGTAACTAGACAAGAAATCAGCGTACAGAAAAACCTAAGTCTTCATAAGACAGGGATGAAACTTAAACTGAATATTCTTTTGATGCTAGAAAAAGCTCTGAAACTACAGAAAATCTATTTTGACAACTGTAGGAGTTAAACTCTAATTTCAGATGCGTGGCTGTCAAAGAAAAAAAAAACCCACCCTGTTTCTATGCCTACAGAGATTAGAATCTGGGAGGTGATCTAAAAACCCAGCTAAGCATTCTTTTTATAGAGTCACCTCCTAGTCCCCTTATTCACATAGGGAGTCTTGCAGCATTCAAGAACAATGAGGGGGGTTTGGCTCATCTTGCTTTTCTGTTCAATAACATGCTGTAAGATAAAATCAATACAGACAACTGCATATTAAACTGAAGGTCACTCATATGGCAGATAACTACTTACTCTACAACACCTCCTGTTTATAGGCCTCTCTGCTCCTAACAACAACTGTTTCTGCAACTGTTGGTGATTTTTGGAGTTTATTTTCCATGTCTGTCTTGAGGAACTCACCAAGAAGCAGAGCAGCCAAGTCTGACAGAACTTGCCCTTTGCACAGAAGAGTTTTCCATCTTCAAATACCAGTGTGGGCATTTTCTTGTGCCCTGTGTTGTTACAGTGCTTTGGTGAACAGGTTTTCCATCACCACATTCTTTCTACAGGTCAAGAACTCCTTTCCCTAATACACTGACAGATGAGACCTCCCTCTTTTAACGGAGAAAGGAATATTTCTCATGTTTACCTAAGCTGTGGCTACGCAAAACTGCCGGCCTAAAAATGTATTTATTTCCAAACATATTAGACACCTAAGTTTATACTCCAGAAAACTTTAGCCTGAAGTCTGGAAGCCTCACAAAGATTAATTCCTTTCCAGATGTGCTGGGCGTTTCCAGGCTTAACTGAAGCTCAGCTAATTATTCCGCTAAAGAACTATAAGTTCATGAACCCAATAATGAAAATCCTTCATTATGACTAACCCAATTTTTAAAGAAATGTTACCTTTTAATGGCATTTCTTGCTGAGTATCCAAAAAATGAGGCAAAAGATTTCTCAAAATTTTGGGCAAAGAATCATCTGAAATCTGATGAACACTGATGAACACAAGCCTTTCAGTCTGCTTAGGGCTGAGAGAAATCAACAAGGAAGTTTAAATAAGAATAAATATGATTATAAATGCTAATGGTGAAAGACAAAGGTTTCTCTTATACGTAACCTAATCTGAGTGCAATGTGTGTCAGAGCACAGATACCTACAATATGACTCATAATGCATACAGGGGATTACCCTACAGAAGGAGTCATCCTCCACTGTCAGCAGTCAAATATGAATTTGACTTAATCCAAGTATTATCTAAACCTACTATCTGCTCAAAGACACTGTGATAGTCTATAGCTGTTCTACATTTTCAGGTACAAATTCCTTGGGCCACTTTTGAAGCAACTTCATTCTATAATCCCTTTGCCCGTATTCTTTATATGAAAAGAGTAATTTAAAAAAAAATTAAAATTATACCATTGGATACACATTTCAAAATACAGTGTGGGTTACGAAACTTTCCACTTCTAGAATGCAAAAAAAGTCTGACCTAAAACGTTCCTACTCTTTCCAAATAAAATCAGCCCTTTGTGGAAGCTGAAAGTGGCGAGCTGTACTACACAAACATTTTGAGTTATTTTGCACTTTGTTTTCTCAGGTACTTGCTGACGTTGGGTCTTTTTTAGAACTGACACTGTAGCAATAACTAAATTTAAACTCTCATTTTAGATACAGAATTCAAACATCTCATTGCTTCTGACACTACATGGCATTCTTCATAAAAATAATTAAGTTGGCCGAGGAACTAAGTCAGCCAAGACTTCGACACAATGAAGTTACATGAAACTATTCTTCATACTAGAGCCTCCCCCTAACAGCATCCCACTGTAGGAAGGCATCACACATTAGTTTTTAAAAAAAAAAAATCAGGGGTATTTTGAGTGTGTTAGTGTTTACATGCCGATCCAAACACTGGAGAATCAGCCTTATTTGCATCGCAGCATTGCGTGGTACACGCACGCCACCCTCACCAAAACAACACATCCAGGATGGCAATAGATGGGACTTCATTTGGGGACACATATGACACTACTGAAAGCAAATGTTGACTCTGCCAAGCATTCCAGAATCCATTTGGAGTTCACTTCAGATAGCTCAGAAATTACGCTCATCCTGATCCCTGTGCTGCTTTTTTCCTCGATTTCTGCATCTCTTTAGAGGTTTTCTCATTAATTATTCTGTAAAAATTCAGGAAAGCCCCTCAGAAATCTTAGGTTTTTTAAGGAGCTTCTCTATTCCGTGCATACTTCTTTGACTTTGGCTGCTGCTTTCCCCAGAAACACCCCTCTTCCTCCAGAACAACATGCCTGCAGGTGCAGCTAGTGGATTCCACCCACATGGACTTTTCCAATGATGCAACAAAGCCACCGAATCAAAGTTTCACATGCACAGAGTCCCCAAAGCATTACCAGCCAGAACAAACCCATACTTTCCTCTCTTTTCCTTTTCTCATCTGTAGCTGTTGATTCAACACTCGCTCAGCTCTCACTGGTTTTATTCTATCACGTGTCAGCAACTCTCTACACCTGCAACACCCCTGAGGAAGGCACCAGGAGCAAGAGCAAGCACTGAGAGCTCCATCCCTCCTCCCATTCGTGCTGCTATCTTGCCTCATCCCAGCTTTGTACAAAATACTGCCTCCAGCCTCTGTGCCGCACAGAGCCAGCATCTGCACATTTCAGACTCTTTTTATTTTTACTTTTTTTCCTCCCTTTCTCTTTCTCTGCTTTTAAGCAGCTGTGTTTCTGGAGTTTCCCCAGGGGAAAATCTTCAGCTTGAAAGGGCTTCTTAATAACCTTGCTCAGCCCTGCACACAGGAAATTAAGCCATTCTGCACATTCAGCATTTACCACTCTGTTCTGCAATCTAAAGTTCTCATACGTACATACAGTTTGCAGCCATTTGGGGATTGACTCCATCACCTTAGAGAAGTACAGGTGAATTTTCATTTCTGTGTGTGAACTCTTTGCCTAAAGATGTGGGTAATAGTTCAGATATTGAATACAAACAGCTCTAAATATATCAGAGCATGGCTGCCAAACAGATCCGTTAGACAAACAAAACTCATACCAAGTGAAAACATAATTAAGGGCCTTTGACTCTCAGATTATTCTCCACTTGATTAAGTGCAATGAGTGCCTGCTCCCTTTAAAAAAATTAAAAAGGCAACTTATTCCCCCCCACCTCCTCTCCTAGTGCACTATGGTTTAGGGAATTCATTCATTAACCCCTCTTAGTTGTTTTCCCTCTAGTCTAAGGGGCTGATACTTAGGGACACGACCCTCCTTTATTTACATACCAAGGCTGAGAAACTGGCTGTCTAATTTGGCTCCATCCCAGGCAGCCGGTCTGTGAAAAGCACAGTCAAATTGCTCAGCTGCTCTGCAAGTTTAGGAAGCTTTGGTGCCTGGCACTCAGCACAGTGCTCACAGGAATTCCCAGCCAGGCTGCCCAGAGCTCTTGTGGAAGGTTTGGACCAAACAGATTTCTTCTTCTGTATTGAGAAAAACAAAGACTAATGCTGATGTGTTTGCTATCCAGTTTCAGTCCATGTTTCCTTGCATGAGCACAGTTGCCAATAAAGAACTGCGCTTCTTTCCTGACAGTTAATATACAAGAAAAACCCACAAATGCTGACACATATTGACATGAAAAAACTTCTGTTTTTCTTTTTTTGGCTTCAGAAAGAGACACACCAGGTGTGTAAACCCTTTGCTTCCCCAGACTCTGCACACTTAAAAACTCATGCAACACTTTGCTCCTCTCTCTCTGCACTTGTTGCCACAGAGCCATCTTCCCCAGCTCCCAAAATGCCTGCGCTGAAATAACATCTCTGCCTTGACATTTATAAGTGCAGCAAGCTGTGCCCCTCTGCAGTCACCCATCCTTCCACTTCTCTCCTCTGGATGACTGAGTGACCCCGTTCAAACACGAGCACGGAGAGATGGAGCGCTGTGCACCCCGGCTGCTTCTTCATCACGCTGCACAGAACACACAAAATGCCAAAGGCTGCCTTCGCTCCACACGTGTTTCACTGAGGTTTCTATTAGTTGCAACAGGCCACTGACAACCCCTGACTAAATTATTACCCAATGACAACATCTCCTGAACAGAAACCACACGATTCTTTTAACCCTCTGCCTACCTCTTGCCCGCCCTTCAGAGCCACAGCAGAAAGCTCTGGGTAAGAAGACTGAAGCACCACGTTAGAGGCTCTCTTCTTGCAGAGATGGATTCACTCCAAATGTTTTGCTTCCTTAAGCAGTTACTCGAGAGGCAGAGAAGGCTGGCAAGACCCAGGAAGGGGAACTGGAAATTCTTTCCTCTGCTTGTAGCAGAGATAGAACAAGCACATGGCTCAAAGATGGGTTAAGCACCAATGTGCCACAAAAATACTTGTCAGCTGGTCTGTACATAGTAAGCTGTCTCATACAGTTAGCAATGACTTTTTGAAGTTAATTGATGTGAATCAGACTCTTAAAAAAAAAAATTAGGCTGTCAACTCTTAATAATTACTGTGAAATAACTGGTTTTTGCAACTGTTTCACAAATATACTTAAAAGCCTACCATGCTAATTTTATTTTATTGGCGCCTATGGAATCCAGAAGAACCAGGCTGAAAAATTCCTAAGTAAGAACTTATCCCAATGTTTTCCAAAGAGATTTATTACAAGAGGCTTATATACTCAGTCTGACACAAAGAAACATCATTGTTCTCTTTTGTTGAACAACCAGTTGAGCAAATGCCAACTTCAGCATCCACAAGATGAACAGAACTCAAAATCCTTATCTAGCCATTGATACTACCAGCTCTTCTGACTGAAGACACCAAAAAAAAAAAAAGAAAAAAAAAAGAATATAGGCAAATTAAAATTTTACCCTAAAGAAAAAAATAATCCCATTCTTTATTAGGGAAGCGATCCTGCTGGTGCACTGCAGTTACAGAACGTGAAGCACGTGGGCCACACTTTTGAGCAAAGAGTTTGCTGAAAGGATTGCTTAAATTATTAGAGGACCACAGATTGTGTTCAATATTCACAGCAGTGAGTTTCAATAACAGTATCTAAATGCACAGCTAAATAAGTTATCACCTGGCAAGTAGCACAGACAGAAAGTACAAGCCCAAAGTACCACTTGATGACAAAGCCCATTATCAAACCCCTTTGGCCTCTATAACGATTTGGAGCAGTCACAAATCCAAAATCCAAAGGAGAAATGTTCATTTTCTGACTTGACGAGCTTCCCCTACCACACAACTACCGCCACCGTTACTACAAACAGATGCCTGTTTCCCACATAAACACAGCAATGAAAAATTGTTTATGGATTAGGGAGAGAGTTCAACATTTGTTTTCATTCTGTGCTAAAAAAAAATGTGAGAGCACTGAGAAAAGCCTGCCATACCTTGTTGCAGAGCCAGAAACACATAACTTAAGTGTTCATTTAACACTCTCTGAGACACTGCAAGTGCTGAAAGGCCAGTGCCTGCAGAACTGCTGCTGATGTATAATTAAATGAAATATGAGCACTTTCTGAGAGTCATGGCATTTCCCATGTTCTCCAGGAAAGGTGAGGATATCTGTCGGTCAGGTGGTTCCAGCAACAAAATTTCAAATTTTTTGTCTCCCTCACAATTTGGCATTTCTGCTTCGTTTATTTATTTTTAAATAGGAGCAGTTATCTTGAAATATTATCTAAAAGAAAGGTGAATTAATTAGCTGAGATATCAAGTGCAGGTTGTACATACTCTTTATTTAAGAAATGCACTGCAAAGGAGTGATTAAAATGTTAAGTTGCCATGGCTACCTTTATATCACAAGGCAAGGAAAACTTGCACTCAGGATAAAGAAAGAAACAAGCCACTATTAATGTAATTTTTTCCAGTATTTTCAGAAGGAAAGTCTGCTTAAGAAGCAGCATTATACAATTTGCTTTCTTTTGTTTGTAGGTAAAGTGATGAGTATCTGCTGCTTGCACTAGTTAATGATTTTCACAAAGCACTGAATTCTTCACATTTATTCAGATGTTCAAGACTAAGAAAAACATGATGGAAGGGACTTCTTTAGCACTGCTGTAATTGCAGCTTTGTAGCTTTAGAATATGGTTTAAAAGAAAAAAAGGTTTTTTTCAAAGCAGGACTTCATGTGGATGTTTCCTAAACAAAAAACAAATGCAAGCCTGCAGAAGCACTTTTCAAAGACCCTGAAGTAAAGCTAAATGAAAATGGTGATTTGCTGACTGTCCCATAAGGTGCAGTTATCATGAAACACCGTGCCCTAATTTTTCGTTAAAGTTCCTTGAATGCTATGAAGTTCTGCCAATGAAACAAACCTGTTTCAATAAGTGAAAACTGTGTAAACATCTATTGGATGCCACCATTTAAAATCATGAAAGCCACATACTTGCTATGAATGTGCTTATGAAGGTGGGAGGTTTTATATCTTAAATTAATTTTTCTTACTATGTATAAATCTGGGAACAGACCATAATATCCAGAAAGCTCTTGCAGATTGAGTTGCTTGTCTCATAGTATGCCGGCTTGATTCCTTTATCAGAATATTGACTATATCAGTACACTGAAGTGTCCTAAAAAAAATTTTACAGGATAATTTTAAAGGGTTACACCACGATAGCACATAACCATAAAGACTTGTGCATTCATCCTGGTGACGGAGGAAAAGAGACATCAAAAGCAAATGACTTTCCTGCTCTGCACCAAGGTCTATGTCCAGGTGCTCTGTGGCAGTGCAAAAACCTAAGCTGGTGGGTTAAGCAGCAGCAAAGAGGATAAAGCAATTAAACAGGAGCTGGAGAGAAGCAGGAAGCAAGGCTGACTCGGTGGGGATGGCACAGAACCTCTTCCTCACCAGCAAGCAAGCTCTGCGATGTCTGTGATCTGTGAAACACAGCATGTGAACCAGCACTGATGAGATCTGCCAGGGCAATTACACCAGGAAGAAAGTTTGGGCTTCTCAAAGTATAAAATAGGGGAAAACATGTATGTCAGTGCTTCGCTGTGTTTGAAAACTGGGATCAGAACAGATGCTCATATTCTGGTTGTGCTGCTTTTGATTATGTGAACCAACTAAAAACCTATTTGCTAGGGAAGTACATGCTTTAAATTTCACATGAAACAATACACTGTTATTAAAAAACAGAGTGCACAAAGTCTCATTAAAAGGGCTTCTTCCCCTTTCCCTTGTGCTTTTAAATGATAGCATAATAGCTTCCAAATAAATGAAGAAAACACATTTACTGGGAGCTACAACTGAAAAGACTACACGTTGTGATTGATGGCCAGTCCTTTTCAGAGCTTCAGCAGAGGGTTATGACATCCATTATTGCAAATCCCATACACCACCGATGCAGAAACACAGAAACACTCACTGGATGCTGTACAAGAACAGTCCAGCCAACAGAACCTTAATCCCAAGAAAGTATGCAAATATACCGTAATTTCAATAAATACATTAAATAAATGAGGATTTCTCAAACACCAGGAGTGTTTCAGTGGTCAGAGTCCAGCTAAAAATCACATGTAAAGACTCCATATTTCTTTTTCTGAGGTGTTAAATTATTAGAACTGAAAGGGTTTGAGAGAACAACTGATCTTCCACCTTTGCATTTTTCCATTTATTTCACGTGTTATATTTTATGCATGAAAACTTTTTTTCCCTCTTATCTACTTCTTTTGTAGTTGAGACTGCAATCCAAATGTTGTTAGGTGATTAACATATTTAATAAAAACTTTCTCTCTCTAAACTGTCATCAGTTTCATATGCAAACTGCACAAAGTGTAATGAAGATTTCACACAGAAATTAAGCCAATGCTCAGAGCTCTGCAGGATTGAACAAGCAAATTCTGCAGTTCCAGTTCTCTGACGCCTCACAAAGGAACCATCTCCTCCAGCTTCTGGAGAACTGCTCCAAGTAGAACCCCTGTGAGACTTTACACAGGTAGCACTGTCCATTGTACACAATATTGCAAAGATGGGGGGGTAATTGAGATATTTAAAAAAAAAAAAAAAAGAAAGAAAGAAAGAATAAAAGTCTTCCTCCAACAACATCTGATAAATATACTGAGCTTTCAAAAGGGGAGAGTTTTCCAGACTGGTTGTTTTGCTTTTTATTCTACTGTGAAAATGATACTTCTGTCTCTACAAATTACATAAGCACAAGTGTGCTTATACACACTCTGTAGGGTACTAAAGCTACAGAAAAACTTATAGGTGCATTAATTTCTGGCAAATCACATATGTAAAAAATCAGATAAAGAGCTGGTCAACTTGTGTAACGGCTCCAACTCCTGGAATTTAACACTCAAGTCAAGTTTCTGAAAATAAAAGAAACAAACCCACTCTTCTATGTGTATATATAAAGGCATAAACATATTTATTTATGGTGACATAAGCATAATTGAACTTCTGTGGCAAACTGTGAGCTTTCCAGGACACTGAGAAATCCAAACTGGAAAGCATGATACAGAGAAGACCGAGAATATTTGTACACTAGCTCCTGGCTTCAGCAAAAGGGATACAGTGCTCCAGAAAAGGCTGGGTAGTCTTATGAAGAGGTGCAGTTAAGAACTGATGCCACTTCCAGCCAAATTTGTAAGTCTCGGACACGAGCCCTCAAACCTCTTGGCTGTTCCATTGAAGTGCTGCTTATGGAGAACCGAGACCTCCTGAAGGAGAAATGCCAAGTGGTGGGAGGCCAGTTCCCTGAAGAATTCAGCAGCAAAATATGAAAAGCTTTTCTGAATTTCAGTCCATTTGAACATTTCGTATTTATACAAATCCTACTAAAGATCAAGATAATCATATTAAAGCCTTTGTGAATACAGCCAATTGTGATCAGAGCAAGTCTGAGTTACCATCAGAGCATTCTTTCAACAGGAAACATATAAAAATGAATACTAAGTTTTCAGATGAGATGCTTTTAAGGAATTAAGATGCCATGAGAGATGAACAGAAGAGACTTAGTAACATTTAGCACGATGTGTAAAAATCCATGTACTCTCAGAGACTCGGCAGGCGGTATATTTGTGTTTTTCTGGACAGAGGTGGGTCAGAGGGAGCTGCTGGCTCTCAGTTTAACTCCCCTAAAGGGAACCGTTTGCAAGTTGTGCTCATGGTGTTAACTACTCTACTTATACAACCATCTCACATGCAGCCTTAAAAATAAAAAGCAGTTAGCCACAAGTGTCATACCAGAATACTGACCCCAGAAGAAAAGAATGCAGATGTCATCATTTCATTTTGAACTGAGACTTCTTGAAGTCCTCAGGTTGCTCTCAACCTAACCTATATCTCTAGAAACTTCTTTATAGATGTATTGAAAAGGTGAGGGGGAAAGACACATGTATCTTCTCATAAAGCTCTTTGCTCCTCTCTGAAATTCAATTTAAAATTTAAAAAAAGAAAAACACATCCCTGGCTCCAAATCCTCCCACTGCAAACCAGGAAAACTATGTTTATCTTCTGCCCAAGTCTGTGTTCACTCTAGCACATGGCACTGCCTCACTTTGGTTTTGGTGGTAGAGAAGGATAAGCACAAATCTTACGGCAACTGGCACAGAACTAGATCCTTTCTCCCTCTTCTCGTGTCTGCTGCTTCAGTGATTTGCTCCAGGAAAGCAGTATATTTAACCATAGACTGGTACAAACTCCTTTCAGAGAAGGAATGGCACAAAACAGACTCCATCAGCCATGAAGTTTTCCCTCCTCTTCGAGAAGAAATTGCCTCTGGGGATAGTCTCTCACTTCCTTTCTCGCTCAGTTTGCTGGAAGCTGGACAGCCGTGGCTTTGCATAGTTTTAGTGGATTACTCATCTAACTCAACTCATTCAGAAATATTTCTAATTAGTCCCAACAGAGGTTTCTCATCTAATTCTCCCCTCTTTTAATTAAATTTCTTTGCTGGAAAACAGGACTACAGGACTCAGAATTATTGTAACATCGTTTGTCCTGAAATCTTCCTGGAATTGATACTCCACGAACCAGGATGTTTACAGGATTTAAGATTTATGAAGTTTGGGCCTTTCAAGGGGTTTTTGATTCTGAGTATATCATGAAGCCTACACGAGCCATGACTCAGATAAAGGGTATAAATCTTTCAACTTTAAGATGGAGCCTGGGATGGAGGAGCCTCAAGGGCCTCAGTAGCAACTTCGACTCTGTTTAGAGATCATGACCACACCAGAGAAGAGCAAAGTGCAATCAATATTTGTGGCTGAGTGACACGGGACCACATTTACCACACAGGTCTGTCTTTATCTACGCCAGGGGTCAGGAGGATCGCTCAGATCAAGAACTGGCCCAACCCTCCTGTTTCAGGCTGTCTCACCTTGCACCAGTGGGATGACCTGCGGCTCCCCATGTCAGACTGCCAGATAAATTAATGACCATTTCCTCCTATCCAGTTTCTCTGTCCCTTCTGACACCATTAAAAACAAACATTCAATAACAGAAACCTCTATTCCCTTTACCAAGATAACCTCTTTCAAATGGTTACCCTCTTCTGATCTTGATTTGCTCTTCCCTTTAAAGTCAAATGCTCTTATGCTGGTTTTCCTACACTTCCTCCCTGCAGCCCAGAGCAACTGCAGATCACTCCAGAGCAAAACAGCACGTAGGAAAATGAAGAAACTGAGGAATGTGATATTGCCCATAATGACATTACAGAGCTCCTCGTATTCTCCATGTGGAAAGTCGGCTTTTATGCATTTACTTGTTACTTTAAAAGAAATCACAATCTGATTTCCCGCCTCCTAATCAGATGATCACCTGTCAGTCCAGGAGCTCAGCTGGAATTGCCTGTGTTTGCAATTCTTACAGCTCACAGGCCCTGTGTCCACAAGTCCATTAGTAATCCAAGGGACTGAAAGGAGCATAATCTGCTTCAGGGAGTGCCAAAAAAAAGGGGAAAATATTTATTTTTGTCTTTAAAAAAAAAAAAAAAAAAAAAAAGGCGCCAAAAAGCCCGTCAAAAAGCTCAACAAAGACAAGGAGCTCCTGCAGCATTCTGACCACGAGAGGATAAATCAGTTTTCAGCAGCCCTGGACAGGTAATGAGGACCTGCTGTTGACACAGTTGTGGAGGGAAGATTCACCAGCCAGTTTTTACTCCCCCTGCAAAGGTAGAAAACTAGGCGCTGTTTATTATTATTTGTGACAGTCTCTCACGCAGAACAGCAGGGCCTCATTAGGAAAGTCACATTTACCACAAACATTCACCTCTCATGCAGAGATCAAGTTACGGTTTGAGCTCACAGCACACTTTCTCTGTTTAAGGAAACAAAAGTCAATCGGAAGGAATTAAAATACACAAGCTACCACGGGCAAATTTTCTTCTTTTAAAATCACAGCTTTTTAATTTCAGTAACACAGCAGATCACCGTGAAGACAGGAAAGTCTGCCTACCTAGTTTTCATAGAGGTATTAAATGGAGCAGGAGGGGGCTCAGTAAAAAAGTAGATATCTTAGAAATTTGAGTTCTCTCAAAAGCACAAATATATGAGTGCCTCTTCAGCCAATTATTCAAAATCACATCATAAAGCTAATTCTGTAATTAAATACAGAACAAAATTCAGGGCTGTTTTTCAGCTGCAGATTCCAGTCACTAAATCAGAGCATACGGGGTAACCCCTACGTGCTAAAAGTGAAACCGATAGATCCACTAAGAAAATTTTCATAGAATTTTAATACTTAATGGCTAAAAATTTCATACAACAGAAGGCAGGGTGCGGTGGCGGAGAAGACACGAGGGATTTGAATTTCTCCTCTTTCCAAGAATGACTGTAAAGGTTTTCAGGAGAAAAAGTAATTAACCGAAACCCTTGCATAAAAAAAACCTTGGTCATAAGCTTATTCAACAAAACCCACTGCAACTCCATCAAACTGTAGCTGAACAATTTACCACCGTTACTCAGTTTAAATGAGAAACAGAGAGGAGAACAGGTTAATGGGCATGTTTTGCTTCCAGGAAAAAAACAAAACCAACAAACTCCCCAACTAACCAAACAAAAACATCACCAAACAAAACAAAACCAAAATGAAACAACATCATATTAACAAGGGACCATTGCTCTCTGCAGTGTCAAAGATAAATAGCAGCTTTATCCAAAAAATCACATCTAGGGGCAGCCGTTGTAGGAAATCATAAATGCATGTTAAAGTTGACAGAATGGTGACACTTCAGGACTAGATTCTGAACCTGGGGTATAAGGGTTAGTGGTCACAGGTTCCCAAAATGCTGCTACTGAAACCCTGATAAGCTTTCAATAATCTAAGGTGGAAGGTTAAAGGGAAAATTGCTCTAGAGAAGTCTGAAGGAGGACTTCACCAGTTGGATTAGTAGAAAAAAATAGCCAGTTATAACAAATATGATTGAAAGAGGAAACAAAACAAAAATAAACAAATATTTCTTTTTAGGAGGCATAGTTTTTCAACAAAAATTTTGGAGTGACCACATCAAGTTTAATTTCTCACTTTCAGTGTCTAGAGATGTGGATCATCTGTGCAAACAGTTTAAATCTTTTTCCATCAAAAATTACCTGCAAAATACAAGAATTGAAAGTACTGACCAAATAGTCACTGTGTACTTAGGGATGGAATAACGTTCAGTTACAAACTGTATTCCAGAAAGATGTTTCTATTTTTAATCAACCATCAAACAGGTGTCCTACAAAAGCTAAAGTAAAACATTATTCTGTCCAACTTTGTTCCATGTGCTGGGTAGTCTGTCTCAATTTTATTTTTCTCAAATGTTGCACATTTTTACCAAAAAGTTTACTTAGTCACAGTGCAAATTATGCCACTAGATGAACATACAAGAAAGAAAGAAAAAAACCCCACATTACACTTCTCCTAAATTTGCATGTCTATAATAAAGTTTCTAGAAACATTTGGTTGGACATGAAAAAGAGCTTTTTGTACTGCTGGAGATAGCAGCAGAGAGGAAAAGTAATCTATATTCCAGAATTGTGCTTTCAAATAAACAAAAGAACAACATAAGCAAAAAATTTTATGGCCACCTCTACCAGTGCCAAACAGTTTGAATAGGGCATATATCTGTACTGGTGGAAAATTATTTCCTCATAAAGACAGTGTAATTTAACATGTAGCTCAGCAAATAATGAAGAAAATCAAATCTGTTAAATAGTAATTAACTTGCAATTAACTCAAATTAGTCAAGAGTCATGTACACAATGGGTGAGGGAGTCCACAGTGTATCAGAGTGAGAGTAATTGCCATATAAAGCTGAAACTGAGAAGTTCAAAAAAAGGAAGTAGAAGTTGCGAAGAATTTTTCCAAGTTGGGTACAAGGACTGAAAGAAAAGAGTGAACTCCTGGCAGGTTTGAGAAAAGGACTCAACAAATTAGGGCGAGAAAACAAACCACTGCTGGGAAAATATAACGTATTTCAAGTAGCCCAGGAAGTAATCTGGGCCAGGAAGTAATTTCACCACAGATTACAGCACAGGTTACGAGAGCTTTGCATGGACAAACCCATATGAGAGTCTGACTGATTAAGAGTGAGCACTGGAAATACCTAAAATGAAGAATTGCTCTCATTCGTTAGAAGAAACTCAAGATGACTTGTGCGGTGCTCCAGCTGGAGACAGTCCTGACCATCACCACTGAGTTGGTTTCCAGGAGAAGAACAGAGTAATTGGTTGACGAGCGGTTTATTCCAGAAGATCTAAAAGGTGGCACCAGCAGGATAAATTAAGCAGCAATATCACTGGTATAATAGGAGATGAAAAGATAATAATATAACAAACCAACTGCAAATCATCAGAATTACTCAAGAGGTCCTGCGATTCAGAGCTGTGGGGAAGGAAAGACGTTTCACTGGAATGAGCTACCTCGTGTGAACCTGCCCTTGAAGCTTCAGAAAGAACAACTAAGACTTCATATCTGATTATTTATGCAAGTATTAGGAAAATGCCTTCTATTTCTCTACAAAGCTTTGGAGACCAAAGCAAGATGGACATATTTAATATTTCTAGTTTTGAGTAAAATATACCAGGCTGACAATGACTACAACTTTCCAGGGAGAGTGAAGAGCTGGGAAGACATAAAACACAATAACAGTGACAGATTTTGTTTAGCCTCCATAGAGCAGACTATGACAACATAACATATTTGGTGGACATACTAAACTACGAAGAACCGCTTTTCTGGAGCAGCTAATGAAAAAAACTTACAAGATAAGAAGCAATTCTTGAACCAGCTCAAGATTTAAGATGAAGCCATCGAAGAAAGAGTCCAGAACAGGCACTACTCCACACTCAGATACAAAACTGCCTGTATGAGAGGGCAAAAAAAGCCAGAAAGAAACCCAGAAGGAAACCCACAAGAGGTTTAACTTGAAAGGTTAGCTTGCTTAACTTGAAAAAGAAGAATGATACAAAAATGAAGAAGCTAGTTAAAAATAAATTAAAAAGAATCAGCTAAAATTTTAAAATATTCACATAAATATTTTACAGTTTTCTTTTTATATAAACTGGTATAGAGAGTCTTTAAAGGCACCACTGTAAAAGCTCTCAGAGTACATGTATATTACCTATCAAAAATAATTTTATGTGGGTCTCCAAAAAAAGTCAGTGTGCTCAAATAGAGTAAAAGAGGCTATTAGACATGAAAAGATATCCTTCAAAAAGCAGAAGTTGCATACAGCTGACAAAATTGAAAATAAACTCTGACAAGATTAACAGCAAATCAGAATTGGGGGGAATAAAAAAATTAAATAAAATGACTAGAGGAGTTCATGGAATAACTGGCTAAAGATTGAAAATACTGAGTTTTCACATATCCACAAGAAGCAGGAAGCCTTTTGAGCACATAAAGCCGATGGATGTGTATGAAGAACTTACAAGGAAAGTAAACCATGAATCCTGTGCATCCATATTTCCCACAGGGAATCTTACGAAGAGGTTCTCCATAAAGGATGAGTACAAAATACTTCCTCAAAGTGACCTCTCACTAGAAAGCATTTACAATGAATTGATAAAATGAACAGAAACACATAATGTACACTTGGTGGTTCCAAAGCACCTCAGATATAAAATCTGTGATTATCTGATTGTGATTTGCAACCTTCAATTTAAATTAATGTTAACATGATTAGAACAAAAGATAATAAGCACAGTACCCGGAGCTCAGGGAATCTGACTTCTGGAGTGGGAATATTGGTAGAAAGTTTAATGAAAGACTAGTTTACCTCAATGATTGAAGAATTTTGGAAGCCAACATCCTGGAGGGCAGCTGGGCCTGAGAGCAATGGCAAAAAGAGTGGTCCAGCATAAGCACTGCTCTTCTGTTCCTCCACCCCAAAACTGGGACATAATCCTTCACTGAAGACTGTCATGAAACAGGAAGAAAGGTCCTCTTGTACATTAATAACTGGTAAAAAGACAGGAAACAAAGGCTAGGAAACACCCTTCTATGTATGCTGTTATCTGCACAAATTTTCAGGTAGGCTTTATAAAAGCAAACCCTATAGGAAAATGTTCCTTATTATAAATTTCAGTCTGACACTAGTATTTGAAAGCATTTCTTACAGAAGAAACGTACATGCTGACACAAGGCTCCAAGAAAGCAGCTGTTTACCTCCTAATCTATCATTAGTTGTCTTCCACAAAACAATAAAAACTCAGCCCAAAAGAATAACAAAGTAAAAGCAGCATAAACAATTTCCGCCCGCACTTCTGCTGAATGGAGGAGTCGGATCTGTTTGTCTTTTAAGAAGAAATTATGCTAATTTAAACAAGAAAGCTACAGTGAGAAATAAATTGTTGCACATCTTACTCAGAACCATCACATAACAAGGTCCTTGTGGCTGAGGCAATTATTTTGGCAAATTGTTGTGGAGGGATAAGAGCTAATAACACAAGTTACAACTAGTGAATTGCACATGTGTGTCTCAACGCTCAGTGGATAAAGAAATTTATTTCTGTAAATTAGCAATAGGATACACAAGGCTGTGCTCTATACAGGCATCTCTGTGCAGGAACCAGCACTGCCAGATGATGACACATTGTTATTTGAGCAATAGGTATTTCTTTGTCTTGTTATAAGAATTAAGCTCAGTATCAACAGCTACTTCAGAGCAGCACCTGCAATTCCTCAGAGGATGGCGCTCAAATAATTCCCCCTTTCAGGGCACCACATAGAGAGGACACAAGTCTACTAAGAAAAAAAACCACTATGATCATATTATTCACAAATAAACGTGTCAGCTTTGCAAAGGACGATATTTAATTTCCAAGAGCAAATGCAGCACTTGCCTGTGGCACTTTGGGCAGAAATGCAGAAAGGTGGAGCTCTGCACACAAGCAGTGCTGCCACCCTGGAGGTGACCCAGCCCTGGGAGCCCGAGGTGCACTGCAGGTTCTCTAAGGATTAAATGATCCCCAGTGCTGTGATTGCTTGTTAGGTTTCATTTGGGGAAAAGAATAAAATAAACAAACAATCCTAGAACTTAGATTGGTTGTCGGTTTGTGGGAGTTTTTTGGGGGGCAACCCGAGGATTTTTCAAGCATTATCAGCAGGAAGACTGGAGAATGAGCAGGTAAATACAGCTTTTCTCCCAGGAGGGAGCTAGCCAGTGGTCAGCTCAGTTCTCCAAGCCTTCTGTACACAAAACTGCTGATGCACAGCCTGGGAACACAATTCTGGCTAATAGACCAAACAATCCCATTACATAAGGCTAAGCTGTAATAAAAGAAGTTGGAGGCAGTGATTGCACCATAGCACTCTCCTACAGGTACCACGAAGCAGAGACAGCACATAGGCCTGGTCCCAGGAGGGCTGTTTTGGAGAGAAAGAAATGCAGGATGCTACCCTTGATCAACTGTGAAACACGGCCAGGAAAAAGAAAAGGGAGCTGAAAGTGCCTCAGCCACTACAAATGCCAAAAATCTCATCTGTCTAAAGACTCTGGGCAAGGAATATAAAGTTTTAAAGCAGAAAAGAGTAAGAAGAAGTAAAATGCTTGATCCACAGCTCAAGGGCACACTGGAAACAGTTCTTCTACCTCATGCAGACATAAAATTGCTAGAAGGATGTTCTCATAAACAAAGTGCTGGAGGCCATGCCATCGTCCACCTCCTCCTGTTTCTCTGTACATCTAAAGAAGGCAAGTACATCTCATAAAACAGAAGATGCACACGTTTCAGGAATATCCCAGAGGCAAAAAGAAAGAATAGTGAAACAGTAACAGCTTTCAGAGCTGGTGATACAGCCTCTTCTATTTAGGTTAAAAATCCTCTAGGGCCTGTTCCTACTTCTGATTTCCACATACTTGCTGGATTTTCCACAGCTTCATTATTCAACGAAAATAGCTGGATTTTACGAAGGTTGGCCATTGGGGGCAAAATTCAGCAGCAACACAAAGTCAGATGAAGGTATCTGCACCTTCTAAGTCCCAGTCTCACTCTCTGGGGCACCACATAGGTACCCATTAAACCCTCTGCCCTAGAACAGGATTTAAGCGAGGGAACAGAGACCTAATCTTTTTCCCCTCCCACTCTTTTATGCCCTGCAAAATGTTTTACATTAGGATTTACTCCTTGTTAACGTTTGTCTAACTAATCATTGCAAATACTTTCATACTGTGTTTTGAAAAGATCTAAATGCAGCTCGCTAATGTTTTAAACACACCTCAGTCCTTCCACTGCCAGAGGTCAGCAGAACAAAGGGAACAAAAGGGAAGGTGGAAAAAATAACAGGACAAACCTCAGAACAGAGCTAACTCGGGATTTATAAGTAGAGTGGAAAACTGATAGAAAAAGATCTCTTCACAAAACAACTGCCTTCCTTGCCACTGATATGACTACGCAACTTAATAGAAGTGCCTGTGAATAGAACTCCTCTGCAGTGAAACAAATACTGAGGTGTACTCCTTTTCAGGGCAATGCAGAACTTATAAAATAATAAAAAGATGGTCAGTTCCATCCATTAATTTATTCACACAGTTGCCCAAGATTTAGCTGACAAAAGAAGCCGAGTGGACCCTGATGCTTTTTTAATATCCATATGAAATGGCACTCAGACAGATTTAGTGCTTGATTTAAAGCAAACTGATGGCTAAGTTATACATTTAGATAGGGATGCTGGGGTAAGGTCAAACCACTATCATTAACATCCCAAGGAGGAAGGCTGATAATTACTAATGCTTAAAAGCACCAGCAGTCTACTGATTGCATGGATTTTCTCAGACTTTTGTTCAGCCAGCTTCTCAAGTAAAAAATAGCATTCAAAGACTTTCAGCTCATACAATGTAAGCCTCACTCATTAGTAATCCTTGGAGCTTGACTTCATTTGAGCCTGTTCTGGGTCTGGATAGCAATTAGTATTGCCCTCCAGGTAAGGGAGTGTAGATTTATTCCCCAGAGGTGGTTTAACTTCCTCAACCTACTTTAAAATTAGATTTACTCTGTTACAAATCGTAAGTGTTAAATGACTAAAACTATTAAACAAGGAATACTGCTGGGCTCAAGCATTTAATGGTTTACCACAGTATTACCATTTTTATGGTCTATTAAAACAATTGGAAGAATATCAGCAGTATGAAGAATCAAGTAATTTATATACAAGTTTGATAAAGTACCGTGTGTTTGAGCAAAAAGTGAGCTCATTTTCTTACACTTAAGAAAATTAGAGGAAAGGATCTTTTAGAAGAAAAGGTTCCTTTAGACCTGAAGTACATTTATTTTAAACTGAATTTCTAAAAGGATGTCCACCATACATCTTATTGACAAGATTTTTTCTTTTGCTTTACACAGCTTGTTACAACCCAAATGCAGATGGTTTAAACCAAGACCACAAAACTAACCAGTGCAAATAAGATATTAAAAACATGTCTCAAAACTAATTCATTTCTGTGCTACAGGCCCATCTCTCCTCTTTTTCTCCCCTAGTTAATGCTGGCACCAAGGTCACCAATATATCAAATTACCCTACAGCGTTCTCAGTCTTTGCATGGCTGAAACCTGGAAATAACAAAATCCTTGATGTAATAGATTCCAAGAAATTTGGAGTCCAGGAAATCATACAGCAAGCTACTACTAGAACTTCTTTTCAAATGTGAACTCAAGATAAGTTTTATTTAGTCAGTTTATCACTTGCCCTTGACTAAACATTCAAGTAAACCACTGTTTTGTCCATTTACTTGAAAATATCCTCAAGAAAGAAACAAACAAAAAACCTTGAAACAAGAAACTGTCAAACAAATCCCTTCCTTACTGGCCTTGCAACAGAGTTTTGCCACTCAAAAGCTTGATTTGCTAATGAAGTTTGAGAAACTGTTCGAAAGAAGTTTTATTTTTTCATTAACTTATCACAATAAAATCACAGCAAAAGCCAAGTGCACCACAGCTCTCTAAAAACTCAGAGCTCGCTGCTTCGAGGGAGCTGCTTCAGGGAACCCAAAGATGAAGTTAAGAGGGGCAGTGGCACCAGTGCCTGAAGCAAATGAGAACTGCATGTGAAACCACATCTTTGCAGGAAATGTGGTATCGTTCTTAATGGTCTTCCTCTCAAACAAATCTGGGAGTCTTTGCCTAGGCAGACAGAAATACTAACTGAAAAAATCTGATTTCTACAAAGCAGCAAAAGAGCTCTGGAAGGTCACAATCTGCTGAAAATGCAGGCAGGTAAACATGGAAATACTGGGGCACAAACTGCCACCAGACACTATTTTTTCTTCAAACAAAGAGCACAGGGGTGAAGATATCCATGACAACAAAGAACTTCCTGATAGAGATCACCAACTACCTGGGTCACTGCTGACAGTAAAATTACCAGGAGCTGAACAGATGTATTGGCCTGTAGTCAGGCATTATCGCTTTTACAGTAAAAAAAACGTAATTACAAAAATTTAAAGGTAATTCCACAGCTCTCAAAAATACTTCCTATTTTCCTATTTTTAATAGGGTGCATTAAACGTCTTATGACACTCCCTTAAACACCGAATACGTTGCACACAGAATTCATCTTTGAACTGGTTGCTCTATGCAATGTTAATCCATGAAGTGTGATGAGCCTTCACGCACTAATTAAACAGCTCAAGACCAATCCACCTCCTGGATCCTCTTGGAGCACACAGTGCCAAATTTCACACAGTATCTGAGTAGTACCTGAGCAACAGTCAACTCAGCACAGAGAAATAACGAGCCCCAACAGGGACAGAGGGATACAGGACTAATACTATATAAAGTGCTCTCACAGGACTGGATTGTAGGAACCAAGAGGTTGGTAGAAATATTCAGTTCAGCTGCTTCCCCAATGTCACTGTAAATTTAAGAAGCCGTCTCACTATAAGAAATTTGGAACCCTTACCTGCAGGATTTTCGCTGCTTTTTGCAAAGTGAGAGCGATGACCCAGAATGTTTTTTATACATTAAAAAAAGGATTTGCAGAGATTCCAGAGCTCTCAAAGACTTTCTGCCTTAATTTTTCAATGATTTTTTTATTATCATTTATTATCATCATCTAACACAACTAACACTTACCAATTACATCTTGACCACTGCTGCAGCTAAAAAAACAAACAAACAGATCAAAAAATTACCAATAAAAATTACTGGGTATCTTAGTAAGTTATTCACTGCAAGACCTTTGAAGGTAGAGCTCTTTTTACTGCAATCTTACTGAGCAAAACCAGATTGGCCCTAATTCTCAAAAAGTAATCACTAGTCAGTATCTGAAAACGATGACAACTTTTGGCAGCATCCCTGATTAACACCTTGTGTATCCATCTGCATTTCTGCACTGACTTTTCATCCCTGTCGTTCTGCTGAGCAACAACACTCCAGTCATCTGGAGGGACTTCTCCTTTACCTGTCTCTGAAAGCACATAGAGCCCAGTACATAAATTTGATTGATGACTACAAGAAAAAATGTGAGTACTTATACACTGTGTAAAAAATGTGTGGATTTTCAGACCTCTTGCTTTAGACAGAGCTGGTCAATAATGGAAACAGACCTTGAGCACACTGGAAAACAAACACCAGCTTAGATGTGCTTTTGGCAAATCTAATCACCACTGGCTTTTAAGGCACGCTCTTAACTGTGCTGTCTGGTTTCTTCCAATATCACCCGGGGGATTTTAATTTTTCTTTTCTCCCCCAAAGGCATGACAAGCATTTATCACAGTGATGTATTTCTGTGAAACTTCTTTGCTGTTCATTTTTAAATTTCTTAGAGGATTTATTGGCATCGGATTTTCTATTTCGTTTGTAGCAGGAAGACAAAACAAACAAACAAACCAACAAAAATAAACCTTGCACTGCAACAGCAGAAAGTGGCAAGGAAGGGATGTCCTTAATGCCTCTCAGACTGCTGCACCTCAAACAGACATTGCAAAACTTCCAGATACATAAAACAGAGACCCTGATACGTCTTATTAATGTTTGTATATGGGAGTAGCTGACACTTGGAAACCTGAAACATGGCAAGGCCAAGGCCCGTGGATGGGAAATACTTATGTCTTCACACATCAAGTGACCTTCAAAAATCCCATGGATGACATACTTCAGTGCAATCAGTAAGATGAGTTTTCAGACTCTGCTTTCTACTTCTTTGCTTTGTGGTTTTAAGACAAGTGTTTGATGTCATTTGAAGATAGATTTTTGTGGTGTGTTACAGATCAGGGTTAGGCTGAGCTTCTGTTCTCTCTCACAAAGGAAATCCTTCAGACACGTCCATAAAACAGCAGGAAGGACACCTACTGTCCTTATATATTCATATCATAATATCTTTGCTTCTTTCTCAAGGATTTTTTCCTAGCAAAGCATATCAGATAAGATCAGTATCATCATCAATACCATCACGGGGAAGCTGCTGGCAGCATCCCAACTGTTAATTAACCCCAGCTCTGTCATACCTGATTACTTTGAGAAGTACTTTAGAAGAGCTGAATTAAAATAAGATAAATAAGGATAAAACATTTAACTAATATTGAAAAGACTACTATCTCCACCGTAGGCACAAATGGCACTCTTTCTACCAGGGAAGAGGGAATTGATTTAGAGGCAGGTCAGAATTTAGACCTCCACTTCACACCAAGCTTAAGATAAACCTCCTCTTGAGAGCCCGATAAAACCACAGGTATGTGTGGAGGGGATAAAAGTGTAGAACAGTAAGGCCTAAATACATGGGAGGCTGCACATGACTAAAAAGATTTGTGTTGCTCCTGTAGCAGCACCTACATTGTGCACAGCAGATAAAAAGAAAGGACAGAGCAAACACAGACCCTGCCCAGGTGAATGGGTATAGAAGCAGAATCAGATGGATGCAAAATGATGCCTTGGCTTCACCTCAACCTAATTGCATCTTGTCAGCATATGGAAGAACATATGCAGAACTGAGTAATAATTCATCTTTCTCCTTATCATTTTTAGGATGGTATTTCCCACTGAAATCAGTGGAGCAGAATCACACAGAGCAGTGTTTTTATTCTGCACAATGCCTTCGTGTTTCACTCCACTGTTACATATCATCAGATTCAGATCTTTGCAAGCAAATAAACTTTCCTGACCTACCAAAAAAAACCAGCATTATGAAATACAAATCTCCCCTTCTGGATTTTACTAATAAGCAAATGAATTCGGCAGTCAAAGATCAGTATGCAGGCCACCTAAAAAAGAATGTCATTAAAAGATTTTCACTTTACTTACCATAGAAAAACAGGATTTTAAAGTACTTTTTTTCCCAAAAGCGGGAAGAAAAAAAGACAAAAAAATATTTGTTCAGTTTCTTGGTGGGAAACAAAAAATAGAGGTTTGAATGTCTCAAGGTTGTGAGCAGGCCAAAAGCATAAGCACAGTCCAAGCAGGGATACAAATCCTTAGCTAAGGTGATGAAAAATGTAACATTCTTTCTCTAAGGTGGGACTCATGTCAGATGGCCTTTAGTACGCTGAAGCCTGGGTGGGAAAACCCAGGAAGGGAACTGACAGGGGTAAAGGAAAATTCCCCCGAGCTCCCCAGACATTCACATGGTGACAGAGTATTTTCTAATTAGGTAATATTAATCAAAAATCCTAGCAATAGCTCTGCTATCTGCACCCTTTATTTCAGTCACAGATGTATTCTAATTTTAATCAGGATAGCCTGAATGAAGAATAAGCCACGTAAGACATCTATAACCCTTGAATTTCTCTTCATTGCAAGATTTCTTGCCCTTGAATTTCTTTGCCTGGCCCACTGTTCTTCAATTATGGACAGGGTAAATATCACCAAGTGAACTGCTTCCATTTTTTTTTCCATATATTAAAAATGTAACAGTCTTGTTTTATGGCAGTCGAGATTTCCTACATATGTTTGATTTTTCTCATTAATTTCTGTATAGTAGGTTTTCTTTAGTTATTTTTGTTCCTCTGAGCCTATAAGGTGCAGCACAAAACAGCAGCCAGATCTAACAGCAGATCATCACTGTAAAATACCTTTCGGAAGGCTTCAGATTTTGCTGTCTCCCTGTTTTATTGTCTAAATAACATCTCTCAGCAGACTGTTTCAGACTATCATTCTTCTTTGGCATTAAAAATTTCTTGTGGTAAAAAAAAAAAGTACAAAGGAAAGACAGTTGTCTAAAGCATTCCCTAATCCACAGAATCACCTCTGGATTCAAGGAGAGAATTTGCTTATATAAGAATTGATCCAATATCCCAGAGATCATTAGATTCGTTCTAGACAAGTCCAAACTGACTGTGAGAGCAAAGCAGCACCTCCCACACTTATATTCTCTGCCTCTCCATCTCTTTCTTGCCTGTAATTTCAGTCTTGTAAGTAGCAAGAACATTGCCTTTATTTTCATCCTGTTTTTTGCTTAGAAGCACGTGATGCAGAGAAGAATTGTTTCAGAAAAACCAAGTATAGGTTTTTGAGACCTTCTGACAGCAACCTCCACTACTACCACAATATTGCGTGTCAAAAAATATGCCCCTAATCTTGTCAAGACAGGCAGCCACACAAAGCAGCATGATGAGGTTTCCCAGCTAGAAGAGGGTTGATGAGGAGGGGGTTAAACCCAGGAGTGGGAAATAGATGCAGAGGAGAAGAGTGGGAAGGCTGAACGCTGAGGAATCACTTTGGAGCCAGTAACTAACCTGACTGCATGAACTATATTTCTCATACCTCTGAGGGCTAAGGGGAAAACCAGCTCTGAGCAGCTTGGCACACTGGGAATTAGAGCATCCTGACAAAAGGGAAAGGAAGCCAAATTAGATGGTTTCCCAAATACAGCTTGACAAGGACCCTTTAACAAGCTGGAGAACCTAAGGACCACAAACTTCACAGCAATGTCACACGGTGAATTAGACCGGTACACAGCTGAGCGTGGAATAACTCCACAAAAACCCTTCACAGGATATAATTAGGTAACAATGTCTCAAAGTAAAAGGAACAAAGCAGAAGTAGTCTGGTTACCACTTAACTTATGGTTACTGTTAATACCATGAGTTATGGTATTGACAGAGATCTTTTAACTATGATAGCCTGCCCAAACATAATGCAGAACTTGTGCAAATAAAAGCTTCTCAAGGGATTTTAGAAGAGCAGAAAATAATTACAAAAATTTATAATACATGCACATATAGAAGAGTAGGGCAACAGTTCCTAAACACCTCAAACCTAAAAAAAAAAAGCCAAGTTGAAAACATCTGGTTCACCTTACAGGTCACCTCTCATTTCTTCAAAGTTGTCTCTATGAAGACATCATCTTTCCAAAGTGGCATTCCAATATCCCAGACTCTGGTTAATGCCCAAACAAGAAACCGAACAGGAGAAATCCAAATATTTTGCAAAAAAAACCCAAGAGTTAGACAAAAGACTAATGACTGTACTTCACAAGGGGCAAGGAGCCTATGCATTCTGTTTTCACTGGAATATCCCAAGTTTACAATGATGTTTTCCTGTCCTGAACTTGCTTTCTGAACAGCAGAACAGACAGTGAAGTTTAAGGTTTCCATTTTATCAATAGAAGTATTTTATTTTGGAGTAATTGCCAACTGTTCATAATCCCTGCAGGCTCTAGCAAATCTTTGGATCTTACAAGACAGAGAATGACTTACTTAAGATCTAAAAACACATATTGAGACAGTGAATATTATTTGGATTGAAAGTAAAAGCTGAGTGCATACTACCTGAAGTTCATGCCTTTCTCCAAAAAAAAAAAAAAAAAAGAAATGCTAAACATGTGGTGCCTGGTAAGGGAATTTAAGACAAATTTTTTAGTAACCCTTCTGCTTTAAGGTCTGGCAGCAGCGACAGACAAGGGCACATTGTTCTTAAAATTTACTTTTAAAGCATTACCAGACTTTAATACAGAACAAAGTCTTGTGACAGGCATGCAAGTCTCAATCACGTGGCCATCATGGTCACCTTCAGTTTGGGCTCCTTTCACTGAACAGCCTACTTTGAAAGCCAATTAAATTACTTTCAATTCAGCTGAGAAAAAGAAAGTGGTAGTTCTTTCAAATGGCCTATTTGGAGAAACTTGAGGATTGATCCTTTCTTCCATTGTACCAGCTTTCCATCAATGCAACTCTGATAGTGTCAGTGTAGCTACACTGGCAAAACACTGGTTTAACTGAGGAGAGAATCAAACCCTTAACTTGTAACAATTTCTGTCAAGAGACCAGACTAAGTCACTTTAATTGAGTTCCTCTCGCTTTCATTGTGCAGAAACAAAGGAGGAATAAAAAGAGATCAAAGAGCCCTTATTTGGAACTAACATAATTGTGCCCCTTGGAGAGCACAGCGAGCCTGAGATTACTGAAAGGAGATAGACTCTGAATATAGAAACTTGACAACAATGACATTACAATGTTTTAAGGGGAATAAAAGGCAGATACAGGGAGATTTATTGTAACTTTCATCATTTTGCCATCGTAGGAGTGTGTGTTCCACTGTCTCTTCCAATATTATATATATATCACTTAAATTTCTCTTACATTTCATTGTGGGAATAGGTTTCACCTAAATATTACTTTAAATGACACACCTAACAGACTGCAGCAGGTTGGGAAATTTTAATTTCCTAATGATTTTTTAAGAACTGTTCTCTAGGCTTGTAAATTCTGCATTAAATGGGTGAATATCACTTTCCAGATCCAAAGAGATGCTGTGTAAGGGTAAACTGCCATAAAGTCTCAGTGGAGAAAACAAACAAAAAAACCAAAACCACCACCAAAAAAAAAAAAAAAAACATTTTGCTCTCTGAAGAATCAGTCAGCATATGCCCTTGCCTATAACTTCAACACTTCACCATGGCAAGGTGAACAAAAGCCACAATATAACAGAATACATGCACAATAACGAGCCCTGGGAGCTAATGGAACTAATTGTGGATACAAACTATAAACAAACTTCAGGTTTAGGACACAAAAAATAAAATTGTGGTTTCTGAAGGCAACTCAGGAAATTAAATGCTGTTTTGGAGATCATGGAGTGAAACACCATTAAATAATCAGCCTTCAAAGACCTGGCATTTATAACACCTTTCATAAGACATTGGGAGGATTCAGAGAAAAAAGTGGGTTTTTGAAAGCTTAGCAAATGCCCAAGGAATTCAAATATATAAACCCCACGAAGCAGTAGAGGCAATATACACAGATACCTACAGTTCTAGCTAGAAACATGCTCAAATTAGTTGTGTAGGCACATCTAGTGTTGCCATTTAAAAACTTAATGTGTTTGGTAGATGCTTCTGTACCAGTAATACAGTAAAGCAAAATTTAACCGTTACTGATCAAAACCAGTGAAAGTCTGAAGGAAGGAGTGCTTCTTAAGCAAATAGTCTGATCCAAATTTCCAGGCAGGCTGTACATCCCCCCTGGAGTCCAGCAGCCATCATTAGACTCCTGCTCTGCTCAGAAATCGCTGACGGCCGTCTCTCCTTCCTCCCCTGTTTCCAGAGGCAGCCCAACAACACCTTATGAATGAGAATCTGAACTCGTTTCTGCAAAGCTCTTCTCGCTGTGGAGAAATCGAACCAGAGAAACACAAACAAAAAGCTCAAGTGACACAGTGAACAACAGAAACAAAATAGAGTCCGTGAGTCATTTATGGGTACAATCAATTACAAACATAGCACAAGCTTTTTCATCAGGTCAGAACTGTCAAAACACACTGAATCTGCCAGTGTAGGCTAAGTGGAGCTACAGAAGCATGATAAAGGATTATCTGGTAGAAGAAAAGACTTTTTAATGTTTTGAAGACTGATAAGGAAACCATTGCTTGGAGCTATAGTAAAACTATTGCTTGCTTGACACCCCTTCCAATTGTGAAGCCAGACTGCCTGGTACCATTCCTTTAAAGATGTGGTTATCACAAATTCGAGCTCTTCTCCGGGGTTAAATCTCTGAACAACATCAGGGAAAAAAAATCAGCTATGAGAGATGTAGCTGGGCTCAAGTACAAAGTGTGGCTCACAAAATAGGGGAAAAACAAACAATAAAACCCCACAGAATAATGGGAATAAGGCTTCCCAGCAAAGACAGTTAAAGGCACATCACCTCTGCAGGAAAAGAACAAGGTGGGGATTTGCTGGCCCCAAGTTGTATCAGACAGTTTATGTTTTTACTGGAACAACTCACCCAAGATAACTTTTAGCCCAGTCCTCTAGAGGCTGAGGATGCTTCCAACCTGAAGTAAATACCTTGTTTGCATAGAGGTTAAAAGAAGATTTAGTTTAAATTTGGACTAGAATCTGTCTCTTTCGCATCAAAGCTGAAGGCAAAAATCATTGACAATTGCCTTCCCCTGGTTATACAAAGTGCAACAAGCAGGAGGAAAGAGCATCCCAGAGCACAGCAGCTTTAGGATATGCTTTCAGGAGCCCATATGCTGGTAGAGACAGAGCTACTGTAAGAGAAATTAGGCTTAATTGCAGGAATTCTTGCATGTGGGCAAAGCTGGTTAGATCTGACATGTTAATCTTGGAACGAGACCTACCCAGAAATATTCACTCTTGTCAAATCCGCTCTGAGGACAACAGGAGAGTCAAAGTCAGCAGCCTGACTTACCTTTCCTCACAGTGAAAAAAAAAAAAAAAATCAGTGCTGACTCAATAATCTGACCCTTTGGAGAATAAAAATGCAAAAAAAAACCCCAGTTTTTCTGTTTGCCTTTCCAGTCGCAGTGGTAAAGATAATTTAATATGATGCAGCTCTCTTCCCAAAATTAGCAGTTAACTCTTGTATCATGTTGCCAGAGGCTGTTCAACATACACCTGCCATTCCAAAGTGGAATATTGCAATACCTGTCCACACAAAGGCAATGCCGAGGCAAGGTGCTCAGCAACCATGGAAGGGGAAAACAGGCAATGAGGAGGGAGCAGCTCCCCATTCAAACTTCTTAAATAGAAACCTACTTGAGAGGAGGAGAAACAGCTGTAAGACTTATTTTCTGAGAGAAAACAAACTCACCTGATCAGGACTGCTGTTGTACCTGAAGAGGTATAACGATAGGAAAGGATCTTTCAGAGACAATTCTGACAAGATCCTGTGTTTTCTTTCAGAGGCAGGAACAGTTCCTCTCATTATTTTAATACAGTCAATTGTATAAATGTTTTCCTTCAGACTACTCAGTGAGAGACTTGTCATAAATTCACAGGGCCAGAAGAAAATATCACAGTACATTTTATACACTTGCAAATGAGGAGACAGACCAAGGAGGGAGGTTTAAGACTGGAATTCGCTAAGGAGGATGGGCTACTAATACTGGCATGTGATCACTCACCAGTGTTTAAGAATACTGGGTTTATTTTAGCTGATATATAAAGACAAACAAATTTGAATTAAAAGCTTTCCAAACACATTTTTTTGTGCACGTACATCCTTCATAGATCCAGCGGATTTATATTAAGATGTTTGAAAAATAATAATAAAAAACCAAAAACTATAAAAGGACAAATTGTCCACCAGATTTCCCTCCTCACCCCTCCCCCAAAGTTACAGAATTGCTTTGCGGTAGCTTTACTGCACTGAATTACCCAATTATCTTCTAAATTATAAAAGGCGAATCTTCACCACCAACTGTTTCTAGGACTGCCAGGATGTGCAGTGTTGCAAAACTGTAGCAAAAATGTAAACAAAAGAGCCCTACTGAACAGGGAGGCTGGATGGCCACATATGCCAATCCCAGTGGCTTCAATCAAAGGAGAGATTGTTTCACAAATAAACTAAGCCAGTGCAACTAATAAACTCCTGCTCTAATTACTGGCTGCAGATGTATCAACTGAAGCAAATGAGACGCAGGCAGCCATTAATTATCTAATGAGGCCAGCAGTGTTTCTGATGAGGTGGGGCTGATTAAATATTAAACAGTAGCATATGGTGAGTGCCAAGAACAAAAGATTTGGATCTGACTCTCTCTAGATATAGATATATATATATATAAAATACAACACTGCATTAAAAACATCCCCCTCTGCTAAGACAGAAAAGCAATCTCACTCTGAGAAAGGTAATTAGGACAGAAATGGAAGCACAAAACTCAAAGGGAGTCTAGTGAGATCTGACTTCTGAAGGTGTAACACAGATGAAAAGGTTTCACATTAAAGGGATGCCAAAAACATTTAGGCATTGCAGCAGTCATCTCTTTGTTTAACCCTTCTTAGTTAATAAGACCTGCAATTGTTTCCTTTTTTACCCTCCTTTTATTTCTTCCCTTATCTTTTACTGGGAAAGTCTCAGGGCTCACTCTAACAGCATGAGCAGTACCTAAACAAATCCATCCTTACAACACAGCTCACAATATCCAACCAGGAAACGGGAAAAACAAAAAGGGGAATGCAATCATTGAAATGTTATTAGGGCCAGCAAGGTAAGACAGACTCTAAACTGCAGGCAAAGCCTAACCTTACTCGCACAGATGTCAAGCCCACTGAAGCCAGCTAATGCCATCAGACTTAAGTGGGCCACCTCCAGCCAGCACACCACAGAGCTTGAGATGAGCCACGCAGGAATTTTTTTTCCCCTCCTGTCACTCCTCTCCTTTTCATCACAGACATCCAGTGATGCAGCAACTCCAAGAACCTCCCCTTTCCAAAGGGCAGAGGATGCAGGACACAGCATGATGATCTACTGAAACCCTGCTTTACTGCTCAGTGGATGCTGGATGGTTTGGCTGCAGCCTTGCCGCTGTGAACCACAATGTTTCAATCTAAGAATTCTGGGAACAACCAGAGATGTTGTGGGTTTGCTTCCCCCCATACACATGTGTCAGGTCAGCCTGTTTTGTCTCAAATTTAACATGCAACTATTGAGCTGCTCAGTGCAAGTGATCTGCACACCCGCAGGAGGTAAAGACCCATTTCTGCATTCAATGCCAACTCTGATCTGGCTGCTGGAAAGCTCTATCTGGACTCCAAGAGAACCAGAAATTTTCAAGAAACTTGAGAAATCCCCCTTAAATCTGCCAGGAGGAATTTGCAAAGGCAAGGAAAAAAGTTCAGATATAAAGTAGACTCATAGGAAGGGAAATTGAATCTGGAAATGGCAACGGCTGCACGTTCTCAGGAACTTCTGAAGGATGCTTTTTTTAAACTCTTAATAAGCCAAAGAGCATTTGCTGTTTATTTCAAAATATGCTCAGATGGCAGTCACTCATCACATTTTACATTGTTATGGTGACAACACAAGTGTCCTAAATCCATCAGATTTTTTAGCTGCCATTTGTATCAGGTTATTATGGAAAGAGCCCATTTTTATTTCAGGCCTTCATGTAGTAACATAAAGAATCAACAAGTCACTATTGATTACCTAGGAGGAGGCCACATTTTTGAAATACCTTGGCTATTACAAATGGTTTCACTAAATATAAAAGAATGGTTTTCCCCCATCTGCCTTTTTTCTTTCTTTTTTTTTTTTTTTTATAATACCCTTCTTTATTATAATCTCCTTAATATCCATCTGCTACCCTTTAGGCTAAAGCTTCTTAAATTCAAATATAGGGCTATTTTTATCACAGAAGAATATGTAAAGCAATAGAAACATTTTAATGGATTTTTGTGCCTGTGGCCCTTTTTAGCTGCATTTCCATAATGAAATCCAGTTACAGACATTGGTGCTGCTACAGTTGGCTGTTCACACAAATAAAGAATGAACATTTTTGTCTCGTAAGCCAACCCAGTAAAATAGAGAGTGCAATAGCTACCTAGAGAAATCACAGAGGTTTTTTTCCTCTCTTGGTGCTTTAGTATAACTGTATATAACTGTATTTTTACTCCAATAGGGCATAACAAACAAGATAAAGTCACAACCTTACATTTAGGTTATAAATAAGTCGTATAAAGTCATTTTCATAAGTACTAACTAACAAAATGAGAATATTTTGTTTTGTGCAGGAGCATTGAGGAACATCAAAATAGCTTCATAAAAACAGCTACATGCAAAAACATTCATAATAAACATCCATGTATGCTGACTCTTTGTATTAAAGGTCTAGGAAAACATTTTCCTAATAATATTTTAAGGGTACCAATTCTTCTCCACCAAAATATTTTATTATTTTTTGCTGTAGCTGTAAACAAAGCCAAGCAGAAAACTGTTCTTGTACCACAAGCAATGCTAAAATTCAAACTGTCTTCCCACGTCTCATCAGGGAGAAAACGAGAGTTTTAAAGAGGGAAACCTAAATATCGCATCCATATCCCTTAGAGAACTGCAAGAAGTCTTTCTCATACAGGAATTCAAGCCAACCCAAATCCAGAGGCTGGGTTGCATTGGGATGGCCCGTTTCTAATGATGCAAGACAACCAGCACTCAGACAGAAAAGCCTCAGTAGCCACAAAAATATTTTTTAATTATTATTTATACATTAAAATACCAGTTGGCAAAGTGATCAGTGACAATCCCAGTTCTGATCATAACACAGCTCAGCCTTGTGTCAGTTTGACTGAATTACATTGGTATCCCAACTGTTCAGCCATTATTAATATTTTTTTAATCAGGCCCAAAGTATCTTAAAATGGGCACTCAGACATTGAAATGCTGCAGAGATATAACAAATAGCGACATTCACAGGCACACCCAAGACATTTAGAAGCCTTTCTCACTTCTAAAACCAGGACCTCAGCATTTCTGTAATGTTTATCTAGCAATTACTTATCAAATCTCATTTCTGTTTCCAGAAGCCTTCACCATTAATTGCCTCAGTCTCTCTACAAGGTGTGATGAGCCTCTGCATTTTTATAAATGCCCTTCTGCAGAGAGAGTTTTGAACAGTCTGTAATTGTTCTGTGTTGGGGTGCTTATAATACAATACATCTCCAATTTCAACAGTAATATTTTCCAAGATGCTAAATCCAGGCAGGTCTTTGATTCTGATTTGTATATCTTTAATTCTAATGATTCAATTATTCTAAACCCAGTGTGTACTTGATGGTGACTGTTGAGAAGTACATCATTCTCCCTGTGGAAATTCAGCATTGCAACACTGTTCCTCTGACTTACTGTTTAAAGTATTTCTCCCCAGCTTTTACTTGGGGAGCACCCTCATTTACACAGGAGTTGGCTTTTTAGCACAGCAGGCTGTTTTGCTGTTGCAGTGAACTATCAACCACGTAAAAATGTGCACATTTGAGAAAATAAGTGTGAACCTTCACTGCTGTTAAACACTGACAAGCATCTGACGCTGTCCGCAGGTAACGTGGGCCCAGAGGCAGCAGGAGCTGCTGGGATGGTGGGTGGCAAAGCCAAACCATCAATCCAGGTATAGGTGGTGAAGGAACAAGCTCATGGAGGGAATGCAGTGGGTGGGCAGACAGAAACCCAAAGAGTTGTTGTCTGCCTAGCCAAGGTTTTCAGAGTGTAACAGTCTGAGCTATCTAACTCATATTAGATGTTTATGAGGTCAGGGAGAAGCCATCAGCTGGATGCCAGGTGCCCTCCAAAGCCACTCTGTCATTCCCTTTCTCAGCTGGACAGGGGAGAGAAAATATAATGAAAGGTTCAGTTAGAAAAAGGTTAGGGAGATATCACTCCTCACACTCTTATCGTGCTCCAGCATGGGGTGCAGTCCCTCAGGAACAACCTGCTCCAGCACGAGTGTCCTGTGAGGCCACAGGTCCTGACAGGAGCCTGCTCTAGCACAGGCTTCCCATGGGGTCACAGCCTCCAACAGGCATCCACCTGCTCCAGCTCAGGGTCCTCCAGGGGCTGCAGGATCTCTGCTCCCCCATGGAGCTCCCTGGCTGCAGGGGCACGGCCACCTCCCCAGGGGCTGCACCTCGGCTTGCAGGGGAACCTTTACACCTCCTGCCCCTCCTGCACTGACCCAGGCTCTGCAGGGCTGTCCCTCTCCTCCCTCTGGCTGCAGTTTGCTCTTTTTTCCCTTCTCAAACCTGTTGTCTCAGAGGTGCTGCCATCACCACTGCTGGGCTCAGCCGTGGCCTGGGGTGGGTCCACCCTGGAGCCGCTGGCACTGGCTCTGTTGGACATGGAAGAAGCTTCTGGCAGCTTCTCACAGAAGCCACCCCTGCAGCCCCCCACTACCAAAATCACCACACAAACCCAATATAGCCTTCTAAGTGTTTTCTGTATTCCTTTGCGGAAAAAGAGATGTAATGTATTTTCAGAGGGACTCAGCTCCTGCAGGATCCTAAATTGGCTCATTTAATCTACATGGGTACTTGAATCCTCACTTAAGACATTAGTTAATTAAGCCACATTAAACCACACAGGCAAAAAGGAGGCTATGTTCAGATAAATTTAAGGGTCTGATTTTCTGATTTAAAACCACAAAGCAAAGTCTTGCAGAGAGCCCAGCCTGGTGCTCCCTCATTAATTCAGCATATTGTGACATTTATAGATCTCGCTCAGGACTTGGAAACCAAGGAAAATACGGGTTTGCTGCAGTGAAACAAAACTGTAATGCTGCAGACAAATAAGTTTTGTGGCCATACCATGAGCTCACACAAAAAGGTTTTGCCTTGTAGACATTCAGAAATCGCTCCTGTTCCCATGTGAATGTTTTCACATTCACAAGGAGAACTTTTGTGCTGCCATTTGAAGATCTCTTTGCTATACACATGTCAGTAATTCTGTCTGTAAGCAGAACTCACCACTGAGTGAGCTAAATAACCACATCCAAAGAGCAGGTAAGCAAGGCAAATGAGTTTTCACGAAAAAATCATAAACTGGAACAAGATGATTTAAAATGTTCAAGTAAGTTCAGCTAAACAAACAAATACTAGCTAAGAAAGAAAGCCTTTACACAAACAAGCAATAAAACTGTAAGAAGAGCAAAACCAAAAAAATAATTACTTGGCTGGGGTCCACTTGTAAGTCAACACAGTTCTGGATGTCACAGGGCCTCTCCTCCTCTCCCAGAAGTTTATCCTGGCTTCAGGCATCCTTCTGTGAGTCAAGTGCATCCTTACTGCTACAGAAGTGCTTGAGGTTTTAGGGAGTAGAAAGGGGCTAAGTCTGAGGTTTCTGAATTTTGGAGTTTTCCTGTTCCTGGCTTTATTTTGTTTGTTGCTCTTAAGCAAAATAACTTAAAAATTATTTCACAAGATAAAAACTGCAGGGCTGTGTAGGCTTTGCTTTCCCTTCCACATCTTTGTTTCTGAGAATTTTAGGAATTTTATGCTATCGGTGTTTTGCAGAAATATGCCAACATAGAAACAACAGGTATCCAACTCAGAAACAAACATCTCAGGCAGGGAAAGGTATAAACTCCTTCTGTCTTCCAGACTGAGAGTTTAAACACAAATGCTGCCTTCTCCTTACCTGCAGACTACTTGAATAAAGCTGCAGGAAACAAAATCAACCACAAAAGAAGAAAAAAAAAAAAGGAAAAAAGGAAAGAAAAAAGGAACCTCAAGTAAAATTCTGTCTATTTACAGATTCATTATATCTCTTTCTTTTGCCATGCCTGTCTTTTAGAATTAATCAAACTATTTTTGTTAAGCATATAAAGACAGGACACACGCCTTTTGTTATCTCTATAAAGAATTAGGGCGATAACAGATTTAGTAAGAGAGATTTTTCAAAGGAATTTAGGAGTACGGTTTCCTCTGAAAACAAATCACATGCTTTCCTAAGTGTAGCAGATAACGCTCCAGACCAGCATAAAGAAATACAATAACATAAAGAAATACAATAATCCCAGTATATATTGTACTTTTCCTATGGGTACAGGCAACACTTTGAAAACCTTAAGCTCGTGCTTTCTGTTACATCAGAAGAAGAAATTGTGAGAGTTTTAGCGATGCCTACAAGACTACACAAGTGCAGATGCAAAAGAAATCACTTTCAAACTGATTTCTGATCTTTAGAAATGTATTTGTTCTAAAGGCACTTCAGCTCAGCATTCCCATCCTTATTTTCAATGAATAGAAGTATTATCACTGTTACTTTAATTTAGGATTTTGTTCAGCAGCTTTAGAAAAACCTCCCTGAGATTTGGCAGGAATCTTCCTTTAACCAGCAGTGCTGAAGAAAAGCAATCTCAAGATTAACTTGACACACAAAATCATGTAAATATTGTTTCAAGTAATGATCAGCTACCTACATTTGAAATCAAATTTAACGGTCTCTTTTTTGTCCATTAACAAAGTAACCAAGTTTTGTATGCAAAAATAAAGATAGTAAAATGTTGATCAGTGTGCTGTCTTCAATTCCCCTGACTAGCAGCTTGATTGGTTCTGAGAAAGTAATTAGAAGGAAATTAAAACAGATTTCTGGTTCTGCTTATTTTTGTTTAACTTTAAATTCCATAACATTTGGAAAACTGCTTTAGTGCATAAGACAACAGATAAAGGAAAATTATTTTCCATCTATCTTTGAAGCTGCTTTTTTTTTTACCTTGCTTTCCCCCCCCTACATATTTATAAAAGAAAAGAAAGGAAGCCTTCTGGGGACTTACCCATTCCCTTTATGGTTTAGTAGCTAGGTTTCCTAGGCAGCTTTTGAAAAAATATTAAAATAGTCTATTACCAACTTCTGCTCATGAAGAAGTAAATGGAATAAAGACATGCATCTTTTTGATACTTACTACAAGCTGCTACACGCTACACTGCTGCTAACCTGTTTCCTTGTTGTCACCCTCCTACTTTAACTCTTCTGAACTACGGACATTTAATTTTTTAATATTATAAATGTATAAATTATATTTTATATAATTTATATTATATACATTTATATAACATATATTTTATATAATTTATATGCACACACACACTTTTAGTCTTATGCTATTAATTTGTTGCCAAGGTTTCATTTTCAGGAATATACAGCATTGTATTAAACAATCATTTAATAACTAAATTAATGTATGAAAGCTCATGGTTGAGGCACAAATCCAACCCAGGATCTCTGACACTTATTCCAACGCCCTATTCATCAGAGCTGCTCAAAAAATACATCAAGTTCAAAGGCAGAGCTCAGTGAGAGGCAACAGAAGCTACACTGTTGTATTTTATGCACACTATTGGTGGCTTGAGTTTTACAGAAAGAAGGAAAGAAACAGTGGGTCGAACACATATTTTGAATAACTATGTATAGAGACACACTTCGAAGAATAGTAATTCCTTACCTGGTTTGTGTTTATGTATCCACATAAAGGCATAAAGGATAATAATTAACTTACCAGCTGTGGCAAGTTTTTAAATAAAAAATTTAAAATTTTTCTCTAAATTTTAAATAAATTATAGTATTTAAAATATATTTCTTTTTTATTTCTATCCCAGTTTGACATGAACATCAAGGTAACTACTTACAAGGGAAACTATTGCTCTTATTTTGCACCTTTTCAGCCCACTGGTTTAAGATAGAAGTCTAGAAACTTATGAATCTATTTAATTCATCCACCTACAACATTGACTCATTTAGCAAGAAGGTTGAAAAGTCAAGCATTAAATTTACAGAACAAGGTCAGTGCAAATCTAGAGCAAGTGTCTCAGTTTCCCCCATCTGTCACCTCAGCCTGTGTTCTCCCCCCTCGCCCCCACTATTTGTTTGAGGCTTTTGTGCACACCACAACATATCTCACAGCAGTAAATACGTGTAAGAAATACAGACATTTCTGTTATCATCTCTTGTAGGTGAGATTAAAATTTAATTGAAAAGGAGCGACTTTCAGAGGCAATGAAGTCCTTGGTTACCCTTGCTGTTCAGTCGAGTTGGATCCTTACTCCCCAAAGCAATTCGGAAAATCCTAGGACTTTTCCCTTTCCCCCCATCCTGAAAAACGGCTACAAGGAAAGGTAAACAAGTTAAATGGAGACTACAGATTGGATTATGTTTCTCAGGAATGGAGGGCCCGAAGTGGCTCAGAGAATTAATCTGTTTGTGTAAGTGATAGATGATTAGATGTTTGCACAGTTCTGGTAGATGCTCGCACTGTTTACAAATGCTAAGTATCCGTGTATGGAAATCAGCTGCCTCTGCAGAATTTTTTCCTGGTGAGTCAGCAGCTCCTCATTGCTTAAATGATGCTCTTGTTCTCAAAGTACTCCTTGATGCCTCCCCAACACTTTTTCCCAATGGGAGATAATGCCTTCTGCAATGCAAGATCCAATTCCTCTGACAGTCATGGATGGGATGCATTGCTGAGGGGAGATAATGAGAACTGTGGAGCTGCAGAATGCACTGGCCTCTAAAGCACTTCTTGCATCTATTTAATGGCTTCCCATATCTTTAGTATCAAATTAAAGTCTTAAACCAGACAGATTTCCAAGAAGCTCTTTGGCAAAATGTTTTTAATGATATTGAACATTCTGGGGTTTTATTAAGATTTCATAGTAATAAAAAAGTTCAATTTGCTTTGCTTCAGGCCAAGAGCAAAACACCTTTTAGTGATACAAATCTGGGGGGGAAACACAGAAAAAGCCTTCTGATAAAGGCAGAAGATAGCTACTCTTTTCCCCTTTGACTCAGCACCCCTCCTGAAAAGCTGGAAACTCAAGTTCACCTAGGAAGAGAAGCTGGACTTCCCAAAAAAATTCATACTTTGAGCTTGTGCAGGATAATTCATATCCAATTATGGCAGACATGGTCAAGTATAAGATGCAGCAACATCTATTTTCCAGCACTGTTTTCCAGTGCTCCTCAATCTTCTTAAAAAACCAACCAACCAAACCAAAAACCACAAAAAACAACCCTGCCTAAAACAGGAGAGCTAAAATAAAATGAGGTTTTTGTGCTTTATGGACTGGACTACAGCAACCAGTTAACATCCCATCACTGTCACGTTGCCCAGATTCTCAACTATTTCAACCTTCAGCATTTCTGTCTAAACTGAAATTTGACAAACTAGCCATAGCTCTTCCTCTGTAAGTGTTGCAAGTAAATGTAGGAAAATAATTATCCAGTTCTCTTTTGGAATTCAGTGGTTATTAAACAAACTGTGGGTAATCCGTAATTGGAGCACAAGCTGATCCATAACCGTTCAGGATAATTTTGTTTCAGTATCTCTTACTTAGAAATATGATTTTTTTTACAACAGTTGCTTATTTCCTACCAAATTCCTCCTAAATAAGTCAGAACTATTGATTTCTAACATTTCAGTCATGTAAATCATGTCACCTATTTCAGCAGCAGACTTTAGACCTCCATAAACCAGGCTTCTGAAAACGGGATACAAGTTATGCAATAATTTCATTTCTGTAAGTCCTGCCTCTTTTTTTCCTTACCAATACGTTTATTCAAAATAAGCCTTAATTTATTGTCACTCTTACACTTTTATTGCTAGTTTTCACTACTCTTCTTTATTGATGTGTAGGCCACCCACACCACACCTTTTTTTTCCCCAGGAGACCAACATCAACTCTCAAAACCTGCAGCTTGTGTAACACACTGCTGGCACAGCCAGTATTTTGCATTCAGAACTCGTCACATTTCGTCTTGGTTACCTTCAAGAAAAGATACTTAAAAACTTGGATTTCTTGGACTTCTCCTTTTTTCCCCACATTTACATTTGTACCTCTAAGTGCAGAACAGTGCTAACTGTGCAGAACAGTGCTAACTGAGCTCATTCCTTACCCTCTTCTTCAGGCTGAGAGCACCTCCTAACCTTGGCTTTAAGATACTGGGATGGTCTGTGGGTTAAGGACAGTTACAGGAGGTTCTTCCCATTCTCAATAGCACAATATTTCAATAAGGACATCCTTTACAGAGATCAACACATCCATCTGGGATACTTTCTTGTGGACCTGAACAGCTACACACTTGTGTCCTGTGTCACCTCCGTGCCCAGGCACCAATATCAGCGCAAGCTTCAAACGCCGGGAATTCAAACTCCCGCTTTAAAAATCACTGCAAAACACTCCGGTTCAGGAGTTCACTGAGTGACTGTGATTGTAAAGCTCCAGTGCTCGTCTCCTCCCCCTCGCTAACAGGGAGCTATCAGCCACTGGGAGATTTCAAACAGCCAGGCTGATCAAAGGCCCGACGGTCACAGCCACATAAACCGACTGAGACTTAAAAAGAATGAAAAATGTGTGCTGAGTGGTATTGTAAAATATGCACATATGTGTCCTTCTGCCTTACAGGGAGTTGCACAGCTGAATATGGGAAATATTTCCTATTCATATGGAAGCTTTGGTTTAACCTGTGGGTAATTTGGGCAACAAAAATTATGCAGAAATGCCATGTAGTGAATAATTGCAAAATAGATTATTAGCTAAACTTGTTTACTTATTGTGGAGAAAGTTCCCTCTTTATTTTACCTTACCTATACTAAGTTCTGTATTCATATAGGCCTGAAAACATAGCACAAAGCAGTAAAATAAAATCACATAACCATTTTCTTATCCTCATCCCTATCCTAAATGAAGGAACAGGCAGAAAGAGAGTGATAGTTGGAAAGTAGCCAAACAACACAAAGCTTACCATGTGTAAGTGGAAAGACTGACTGAATAATCCCAAAGTGCTGCAAAAGCTAGAAAAATTAAGGGATCAAATCCACAAGGAGCAACATTTAGGGCTGGATTTCTAAATTGTGCACCTTGGTACTGAAGATACTGAGACAGAAAAACTACATGAGTAATGAAGCCTGATTTACATGTGTTGGAAGGTCATTGCGACTTCTGATGGAACTCCATCCTACTACTTTAGCCATTTCTAGCAATTCTGTCACATGTGGTGTCGCTGGTCCCAGCCAGGAACCAGCTTGGGGTGTCTTTTTTCCCTGGGTCTCCTCTACCAGAGGCTCCCCCCAAATCACAGCATTCCATTTGTCTTTGCAATTTCTTTTTTTTTCTTTTTTTTTAGATTTGTTTCACCTGGTTAGAAGACTAAGTCTGAGAGACAAACAGGTAGATAAATAGCAAGAGAACTGTATAAGCCTCTTTTGCCTAGGGAAGTTGTTGCAATAGAGCCAGGGGATCCCTGTTCTTGGCTTCCTCCCTGTGTGCTTTTCTCCACCTCTGGGACAGCCGGCAGCCCATGGAGCACCACAGAGACACCTGCACCGCTTCCACCCTCACTTGAGGGGCAAATGGGATCCTGGTCTCTACATTTCTCACACTTGTTCAGCTGCCTCTTGCTTTCCAGGCCTGAGGATGCATCCATCAATGTTTAAGGTATTATCTGGAGAGGGGCTTGGATCATGCTTCCTCTGCTAACAAAGAAAATACAGACAGGGTCAAAATCTGCTTTCTGCCTCAGGCAGCAGGTTAGCAGAGATGAAGAGGAACATTTCTAAGTAAAAATCCAAAAACATGAAGACTGTAGGATTTCTTAGTCAGGGTTGCATAAGATGCAAATGCAGACATTTTAAGTAAACACTGGGCGTTTCTGTTGTGCCAGTTGAAAGCTTCAGCACATTCACATTTTTTTTAAACAAGCCGTGAATGTCTCAGTTATGATAATGCCAGCAACGTACACATCTGTAATCTCATGCTCTCAGCTACTTCTTCCACACTAGAAACGTAATTGTAGGCCAAATAACAACTGGAGCTCAAAGCATCATTCCAACAGCCTGACCATGGCACGTCTGTGCTACAGACATCCAACAGTCTGATTGTTTAGCAAAATAACAGATGAACTTAAAGAAGGTGTCACAAAACTGAGATGGCAAATTAACAGCATGAGATACATAATACAGAACTATATCGAATCAGCAGCCTGATTCAGTGAGCTGACCTGAGGTTCAGAGGCCACCCAGACGTGGGGCGGGGTGAACTCTGCTACTCTCAGCTAGTGCCGAACTTCACGCTGTGCTGCCATTCATTCTTAAGGCTTGGGCTGGATCTCTTCAATATCATAAAATGCAGTCAAAAGTTCAGAAGCCATCTATAACTGCACTCATAACCACCTTATCCATACTCTGAGCAATTGTGATTCATTTAGATGAATTGTTTCTACATAGAGTCTGAGCAAGGACTCCAAGTTGACAAACCTCGTGGAAAGTTTCTTCCCTGCAAAGAAATTTTTCTAGGTTCTGAAAAACCGAGTGTCCTTCCATTTTGGAACAAACTCATTTGGTAATTTCACGGGTTCATTTAGAACCTCAGGAAGGAAAGAGAGGCACTACAGACACTAAAGGAAGGGGAGAAAAAAAAAAAAGAAAAATCACTCTATTACTCCTGTACTGTTGTGAAATTACCTCCAAGTCAGGAGGCTCACTTGAGCTGCTAATGGAAAGCCTAAGTTGTATCTAGGACCTCCCACAGCCAGAATTGATCTCTGCCTGTAAGCATGATTTGGTTTTCCAAATACCACACTTGGAAGATTTGTTGCAAAATGAAGTTCGAGCAACGTAAACCACAAGCGCTGCTAGAAGACTTTAGAGGGGCTACATGCATTTAAGGTATGGCATGCACGTATCTTTAGCAAATATTTACTCCAGTTTTAAAATGAAAGCTAAAATCATGCCTTTTCAGTGCTATGTTCTGCTTATACTCCACAAAGTGCATATGTGTCTAGACTTGAATCAAAAAGTACGATATTTTGTAAATAAAATATAAACCGCTCAGATATGGATCACAATCCCTATTTCTTTCTGACAGCGTAACTGCATAGTTAAAAATCCCAGCTCGAGCATCGTGTCAAGACAACTCTTGGAAAGTGAAGGATGAGAAGTGGGAGAATATCTCTAAGTGCCCTTCTTGCAGCTGCAAAGGCTCATCCTTCTTGCTGCACACAGCTGAAAGGTGTCACTGCAACCTGTTTGGGGGTGATGCACTCCAGAGCAATAAAGTCTTGTGTGGGCTCAAGCCTTGCACAAGCAGACCATCAAAGAGACCGTACTGAAGGCAAGCTTCACATGCAGTGAGAGTACAAAACATCTCCTCACCTCACTTGAAGGTTTAATACAGACTTCCATTTTAGCACTCCCCAAAAGAAATTAATTCAGTTGAACTCTGTTGTGTCTTTTAAGACAAATGTTCATGACTAGGCACCAGCTAGCTTTTAATAGTTTAGACACAGAGGTAACTTTAATTATCCAGAAAATATAAGTGTTTTTGTTTGAGCAAACTACTAGATACCAAAGCATTGTACAGAACTAAAAGTATCTGTATTAAAGCTGGCATTTCAGCAAGCACACACTGAGAAGATGCCAAAGGCTTGGGTTGTCTCAGTTTGCACAATAAGCAGTTTTATTCTATAGTGGAAACATCCATATCCTTCAAGATATTTAGGCAGCATTCCTGGCTAGAGTGACAGCTCACTCTGCACAGGTATGCAGAAAAATCCCACCTCCCTGTGGGAGCTCTACCTGGACAGCAGACAGAAGGTCGAGGTTAGATCAGAGACACAAGCTGGGAACCCTTCTTAAAAGACTTGTAATGACATTGTTCTTGGCACCAACTGAAAAGAGCTTCTTGCACCAGCAAGGGAGAAGATGGGCCTAGGGAATTCAAATCAAAATTTCACAGCTCATCTTCACCAACAACTAGAAGTTAGTGCTTTTCACAGCAACTGAAACTTAAATTCATTTTTAGTTATTTATTGTTGACAGAGAGAGATTGAAACAGGTGTCATGCTTACAAGAGTATACTCTGCTCAGGAAATTTAAAAGGAACAATTACCACCCAAAAAGTTGTTCCATATTTAAGTGGTTATATATAATATTTGTGATTGAATGAATCATGAACAGCTCATAAATCCTGGCAAATATATACAGTCCAATGAGTATTTACTATAGATTTTAGAAGTTAGTAACAACATTAAAGAATTTCATAGAAATCAATGATGACCTCACATAGGAATACAACAGTAATTTAACAGTTCGCTCACTTTACTTGCCAGGCATAAACAAGAGCCACTGGCATATAAACATGTCCCTGCCTCCCCCAGTTTTTATTTATTTTGGTAAACTGAAAATGTTGTTATTTGTGCTGTAAAAAGGGAGCAGTTTTAAGCTGCAGATAAATTATGCAACTTCTTAGACAAGACAGGCGGAAACTTCAACAGAAAAAGAACAAAAAGTAACTATTCTACAAAGATACCTGAAACCTGCATTACTGCTCATCACAGAAGACAGGGGAGAAGGCAAACCTGGGAAGCTACATAAGACCTTTATAATTCTTGTGAAGCTTAAATCCAGCCCTGCTGGGAATGCCCACTGCAAAGTTAGCAGGAGTGGGATTGCTCCCAAAAGCCACCCCACACCTCCAGTACAATCCCAGTGATACCTGAGCAAGGTGATGTGGCAGGGCCAGGTAACAGGTCAGCACTCAGCAGAAGCCAGGAGAGAACAAACTGTGTCCCAGTCCAGCTGAGCTTAAATAGGATTCCTGGGCCATGAGATGAGGGCAGGTGAGGCTGCTTGGAGCAATTAAGGCTCATTAGAGATCTCTGGGTCTTCAGGAAATTTAGGGACAAAGTCTGAACTGGACCATGGAAAGTCTCTGATGTCTCAGCCCTTGTGCCCATCCAGGGGAGGAGCAGATCCATGCAGAGCTGTTCTCCCATCAATAACCCCACCACACAAAGCTGCCTACAATTCACCACAAGCACTCTGGCTACACACTGAATTTGTCGCACTGTGAATATTCAATGTTGATTTGCAGCGGCAGTGGCAACAATAAAGACCAAAATACACGCCCATCTTGAAAGAACCTACCTTGTAGGCACTAATGTCAACTTTATTAGGGTTTATGGGGCGGAACAGTGGCCAAAGCACTCATAAAGCTCTGTTATTTGAAATTCCCGTGGAACTATTTCGTATTCAGTGACAGAGACGACGCTGATGTCAAAAATCAGACAGAGTCTTAGGGTATGTGCTTGTTTACACCATTGCAAATGGGAAAATGCTACCAATCCAAATTTTTCAATCTTTTTGGCAGGGTGTCAAAGATCAGAGAAGACTGAAAACAAGCAGACAGAGTCTAACCCCAAAATGGTTTGTTGGTTTATTTTTTTCCCCTTAATTTCTTCAAAGAATTCCTCGGGCATAACTAAAATAAACAAGACCACTTGACTGCTGCATGGTACAATTGAAAACTGTTATGTTGCACGAAAAACAACTCAAGAAATCGCTTGGGGAGATACATCTTTTCATCCTTAGCATTGTACTTTTAACAACATACACAGTGCAAGACTTGTACTCCAAGGGAAAACAGCAGTTACTCTTTTGCCCCCCTCAGAAACAAAAATATTTATTTAGAAAAAAAACACAACTAAACAAATAAACCTTCCCTCAAAAAAATCCCCACCAAAACAAACCGGCAAATAAACACCACCCCCACCTCCCATTTCCCCTTCATGCATATTCATTATCTAGTCAGACTGGAAGAGAGTCTGGAAGCAAGCCATGCATATGCTCAGACATTACCTGGGCCCCTGGCAATAGGGAGAGACTGAAATATTGCTCATATTTTACTCCCTGAACATAATTCCTCATGCCATTCTGCTGACTGCTGAAGAGCTTTTAAAGCCTCTCTCCCTTCATAACATATATACTCTCCTCTCTGAAGGATATGTCATCCACAAAGAGGAACGGGGAACCTCAGAAGAAATCCAAAGCAGGCAAAAAGGAAGGACTTGCTCCTTTGTAGGAACTGAGAGGCAGCAACGGAAACTTAGATAAAATTTGGAGTCACCACTCACTGTCCCTGACCCTCCTGAGCTCAACTCAGTGCTGGGTGACATTTAAAACCACCAGCCCAGGGGCTCATTTGCAGAAAAAGCTGTTTTCCTTCATTTTTGTGTCTGATCTTCAGCCTCCCCAAATCCTGGCTGTACCTGAGTGTAGAGCATGCTACCAATTAAGACAGCAGGATCATTATCAAGGTTGGACAATTCCTACGGTACACTCTACATTTCATGTCAGTTCTAAAACCTTAAAAATAATTAGTTTTACCTGCAAATTATTAGTTAAGCTTATAGTGTCATTCCATCTGTAATGTACTTTATATACCAAAAATGCTTTGAAGAGAGAAAACAACCGTGAGAAATTACGAATTTAAATAAAGAGTAAGAATTTAATACATAGTAATTCCCAGCAATGGGAAAAATTACAATGAGATTTTTTAAATTAAAGTGGTGTAAGTAAACACTAAGAATATTTTGGTTCTTGTTTACAGAAATGTTAGCTAAAGGAAGGAATGTAACTCACAAAAGAAGGGGAATTAACATTTGTTGACATTTTCCTGCTTTTAGTTTTTATGTAAACTCAAAGCAATTAAATTATGCTTAAGACATTTTTGCTGTAAGTAGCTTCCATTTACATTCCTGGAAATAGTAATCCAACTATTTTATTGTATTGTTGGGAGCCCTGTAGCAACAGACCAAATATTTAGCAACAGGTCTGTTTGCCATCTCTAGAGCTGGAAACCAAAGACTTGAATCAATTTAATTGCATCAGCGTTTCTCAGCTACCGCGCCAGAATGTGTTGTTCTCCAGTTTAAAGGGTCTATTCCTGCCTTACCCCACAGCAGTCTCTAAATAAACCTATAAATCCTTGTTCTGTAGCACATGAATTATCAGTAACTTCAAAATAAATGAAGACAAAAATGGTTGAATATTTAAACGTGTAGCAACTCCATCCCATGATAGATCATTTCAAACCAAAATTCATTTTTTTCTTTGATATCTACTACTGCTATAAACTTCCAGTTTATCATATAACATTACAATTTATGGTATAACCAGCTTGTGTACTGACTATAAACCCTTTGTCAATGCCACTGTAAAGACTTTATAGTCCATAAATAATAGAAGAGTGATAGTATCTATCCTTCTTATTTTGCCCAGCACATCCAGAATACAGGGCTCTAAACATGTCAGGGGATTTGCTTGTTTTACATACAGTATAGGTTATGTAAAAAAATAAAAGAGGTACATTTCTCTCAGTGTTTGGCTTACACTAAGCCCATTCATATAAACAGAAAAGAAGTCACAGGTGCATGCTATAATTCAGGAACAAAAGATACACACAAGCAAATATCAGTCTCAATTTGCTGCAGCATTCAGCTGTGGCCAGGGAACACAAAAAAATTAATTTCTTATCTCCTAACTTACTCAAGAGAGGCTGGCACCTCACGTGCAATCAGTGAGGAAGGAATTCGCTTAGAACTCTGCATGCTGTGCATCACCTTTGCCTGGCTCTGCAGGATGTACCCATCTGGCCAAGACATATCTTTGTCTCCCAGTGTAGCAATTCCAGACTCAAACCTGTCACACACAGCCCAGGAAAGCTGATGTCATTTGGGGTGCTTTTCCCTGGTGTTGAAGCAGAATGAAGACCAAGACCATTCCTCATGTTGCATCCCTCCGTGCTGCACACGACAAAGCAGCAAGAACCTCCCCTGCCGTGCCTGTCTTGCACAAGGAGCTGTGAAAGTTGGTGCTTCGGGCTTCTCCTCTGCACAGGATTCCCAGGCAAGGAATTTTTCATACCCGCTTGCAAAAGACAAGATGGGGCTACTGACAAACCATTGTGCAAGAAGCCTCACAACTTTAGTCTAAAGGCCACTTCACTCAATTTTTTAAGTATAGTTATTTAGACTGAATATCACGACACTAAGATGGCAGTTTGTCCCTGAATTGCACACCGAACTCTTATCCCAGATGTGTCAGGCAATCAAAGCTCACATTGCTCTCAGCCATAGCCTCAGACATTCCTTAACACACCAGATTTCTCTCTTAACACAAAAAATTTCCTCTGAGCTTGTGTGTTGAGTGTTTTTCCCATCACACAGCTCTCCTCCTGCACCCCTTATGGCAGGATGCTCAGGTCTCACCAGGGACTGCCCCTGGCAAGCACTGGAGCAATTGGCCTTCAGGCACAAAGCCCTCACCTATTGATCCCACAAACCAAGCTTAGGCTCACAACACTCCCTCAAAGGATTCCCACATTACTCTCACTTCCTACAAACTGACAAGCACCTTCATTTGTGTTCTTACCTCTTTTATCAACTCTCAAGCAGCACATATTGACAACTTTCTCACTGCAAAATATAAGCTGAGGTGAGGACCTTTTCTGCCCTTTCAGCTCAATAAGAGAAAATTTTAAAAAAAAATTAAAAAAAAAAAAAGAAAAAGAAAGAAATTTGACCCTCTTTCTTTTCCAAACCTGGGAAAGGAATGGGTCCCTTCTTGGGTGACATACCGCAGCTTTCCACAAGATTACATTCCTACAGCTCTCCTACTCCTACATCCCCCTCCAGCACTGCTGAGCCAAATGTGGGCAACAAAATACCCTTGTGAGTAGATGTAGCACATCTTAAAATGTTGATGTATTCAAATATCTTTATAGAGAATATGACACAATAAGTCTCAGGTGAACCCTTCGGGAATTCCAGGAAAAAGGCTGCCTAATCTCCAGTTAAACAGGCCTATTATCTCTCACTCCCCATGAGAAAGTGAAGCAGAACTGATTTGATTAAGAGCAAATTAACCTCTCTAACACAGCTACCCAGGGTTTTACACCTGTCACTTTAGTATGACAATTTATATTTATTCAAAAAGCCATGAGACAGTAAATTAAACATTGCCCTAATTAGAAAAATGTCATATGTTACAGTGGGCTAGCAAACTGAACTCATTTCAAACAGTTCTGGTGCAAAGTACATTTCAGAACAGCATTAAGACAAGTAGAGTCAATATTTTTTACACCGTCACATCTGATCTGAATGCCATTGTGCCCCAGATGTGTATTATAAGTTCCATCAAACAATAAGCCTGGACTATATTCAAAGTTCACCATATACACAAATTTGTTTAGGAAAAGCTATCAACACCTCAATTACCACATTCTCCATACTATTTCTACCTTCTAATGGCACAGCATAAACCAGCTCTCCTCTTAGTTAGATCTGTTGGCACAGCATTCTTCCTAAAGATATTATGAAATAGGTAAAGGCTAAATTCTTCAATAGGTTACAAACTCATACATTTTCTTCATCAGATAATTACTCATAAGTGAACCTCCATGTTTCAAAAAAAATCTGAGGTTGTGCAATATAAATTTTTGGGCCTACAGGAACCACCTTAGATGTCTTATAAGTGTATATAGCAACTTGCACACTGATTTTGAGACAAGAGTAAGAAAGACCAAGGTGTGGCTGTTCACTCAGCAAGGCAGAATTCAGCTAACCCACAGCTCATGCTGAGCCCTGCTCTGTGCTGGGATCAGCACCACCAGGGCCAGGGGAGGGCAAGGTGTAGGCAGGACACCGTGGCCAGGAAGAGCTGGAGGTCACTATGCAGGGAAATCACCTGCACCCTCCAGCTGTGCCCTCCAGCATCATCCTGGCACAACCTGGTCGGGCAGGGATAGTGGATTATCTGCAAGAAGTGGATTTCTGCAGACTCCACTAACTCGTGGCAATGGTGTAGACCAGACTTCCCAACTGGAGGGTGTAAACATGCCAGTTTACCCTACACACTTTTTGAAGCAGATCCTACAGCAATGGGACTGCTGAGGCTTTCACATTTCCCAGGGGGATATGGGACACCCTGCGCTGTGGCGGAGGGGGAAGGTGAGCTCTCTCTCAATTGATTAACTCACTGGTTTGCTCATAAGTGCACGAATTATGAGTTATGATTGATGAAAAAGAACTTGGGAGTTAGGAACCTCATGATTTAAGAGATGAATTAGTGAAGTAATTTTTGGTGCCTGTTTTTTTTATTTTAAAGCTTATCTTTACCTTTTTAACAGCTTCAGTTCTCCTGCTATCTAAAATCAGTGTGCACACTGTAATTACAACACAGATAATGACCCTTGTGATAAATAAGTACAGTTTATACAAAAAACTCTTCAGAGTTGCTCTGAGGAAACTGTATAATAATGAAGCTATCTGAACTCTAACGGGAAGATAATTTAGGTCATTATTACCAGGAATAAATATTGGACATACACATTTGTTTTTCTTAGCTTGCTAAGAGGAGGCAGAACTATTACTTTTTTTATAAATGTGCCTATATATTTATATATAGATTTTCTGCATTACATATAATTATCTATTTTATATACATATATGCATTTATAAACATAGATAAGTACATATACGTAGATAATTATGAGATATATAAATAAATAATGCAGTTATTAGTCAGTAAATGAAGGAGCTTGACTTGATGGGTGGGGGAGACTCCACATTTATGACACACAGGCATAGCACTGGTTTACCAAAGAGAACTCCTACTGAGGTACATGCATGAGAAGCCTTGCCTGGATGGCATCCTTCCTCCTCCTCCTCATCTGCACGGCTGCTTTTCCCTCCCTGCATGGTTCCACTCGAGGACAGGCACAGCTCCCACCCAGCCTCTCCTCACCAGTCCCGATAGTTTGCTTCCTTAATTTCTGTGTGCCTCTTTTCACAATCCACACATCCTCAGACCGCATTTGGTCTGAGAAATACTAAAGCTGTTTGCATTCACCTTACTGGTAAATTGATTGAGAAATTAAGGGATTCCTGTTTATCACAAATGATGGTCCCTAGACCTTGCTCCAGAGCCACTGGAGACAGATCAAGCAAAGCAGTTCTTCAAATCTAATGCAGCCATTATCCCTTATCAGATTTGGTTTTAAATAGATGACATCAAAACCAAAGGGAACCAGCAAAGGCAGAAGTCGAAAAGAGAAAGAACAGATTTGAAGGGGCTCTTTTAAAACTGTAAAAAGGAGTAAAGGTCCATTAAACAATTCTTCAAATCCTGTTTTAGCACAAACAAGGAAAGTCTACCAATAATTTTTATCTTTCTAAAGGTCACTAAATAGAGAAAGTTCTTCAAAATAGACTGTCACATATAATCATTGTTTTTATGCATTATCATTAGGCTTTCAGGCTCTATATACAAAGGGCCAGCATCACAGAGATAGGGACATCTGCATTATTTTTTTGAATGACTCCACCACTTCTAGTCTGAGCTGTCAGCCAGCTCATGAAACAACCTTTTGTTTCTCCCTTAACTCTGAAGACACAACAGCCATATAGCTTCAAAAGGGGAAGACAAAGATTAAAGATGCACAGATTATCTGAAAACAGTCTGCCTGCCTTGTCACCAACCCTCACATTCCAGGGAGATAAGTTTGTCAGTAACATATTGCCCAATTCATTGAATTTTGCTTAATTCAGATTCATTTCTATATATCTCACTCAATTTAGCTACTTTAAAAATATTTCGGCAATATGTGAGGAGAGCACGCTAGGGAATATCTACCAGGAAAAAAACCAAAACATCCAAACAAACATTATCCTCAAACTGTGTTAAGCAACCTAACTTAAAATAGCAGGAAGCACAGCCCAGGCTGTGTTTTAACTTGGGATGCCATCTCTGTCTCATCCTTAAGTCTTCACGTGGGCTGAGCTGCAGAGACAATTAACAATCCAGATTGCCAACTGAAGTTACAGAGTCCTGATACTGCAGCAGGGGCCCAAATTCACATATCCCATTGCAAATCTCTTCCCTCCACCCAGAAAATTTCAGCATGATGTTTTTTGAAGTAGGACGTTCTCATTGCCTGGGACTGTTTTTGAGACAGCTTCTGCAAAATTCATTATGCTTTTATGTCTAGCTATATATAGAGAGAGATAAATTTCTATTTTCCCTTAGAATGTTTTTAAGCTGCCCAAATCCTATATGCTCTGGGATGGGAAGCTTAGCATTACTCAAGAACATATAAGTGGGGCTACAATGTTGTCATTTATTTCACCTCTAAGTATTCAAAACCTGATCCTTGTGCACCCACAGGTTGGGTACCACACACAGCCCAAATGGGTTGTGCTCCTACAGTAACACTGAAAATGGAAGCAAAGGAATAACAGCAACAGCTCTTGTCAAACACAAAGTGCAGCAATGGATCCCAAGAAGGAATATTTTTAGAAGACTTTAAAACTGAAGTTTGCTTTCAGGTTGTGCATTTGTGGATCAGCCAGGAAATGACAGAAATAATAAGGTGGCACCTTGTAATTTAATGATTGAGTAAAACGGAGTTAAGGATCATCTGAGAATAAGACAGATTTAAAACAACAGAAAAATGTTTTTGCATTAAAATTTTAGGAACGCAAAGCCTTTGGGAAGAAAGAAATAAAAGGAAATACAGAAAGGGCAGCTTGTTCATACACAGCATACGTATCATCAGGAAATTCCTGAGGAAAGAGCAGCTAAAAGTTAGGAGCCAAATAGGCTTATCAGCTCTCAGATACAGTGGATTTGTTATTCTTTTTGAAAAAACAAGCAGAGGAAAAAAAAAGAGAAGAAACTGTAGGGGTTATAAAAATATCTCTTTACAGAAAAAAAAATCAAAAAAATAATACCAATTAACAAGCTTTTCCCCTGAGGTATTTTTGAGCCTATAAAAATTGAACATTACCAGAAAATGAGACTGCAAGAAAATACTGTAGCAGGAATATTAAAATTGTGTAAGAAGACAGGTAAAGAGATGGGCAGTATCACAGTATGTGTATTGGATCACACAGGTGACTTCCAAAAAGCACTTATTGTTTGCAATCAATCATCAGCGCCAGAGCACAGAGGAAGTGCTGCTGTGCGTGATCCCCAGTACCCCAAAATAGCTTAAAAAACCACAACAAGGCCACCTAATTTTAATCTGGTTTGTACAAGAGCATTATCCAAACCAGGTTTGCATATGCTGGGTGAGTTCAGGCTGCAGTACAATGCCCTTCAGAGATACAGGACTTGGATCAAATCAAAAGTCCAAATGTGTGTATTAAGCTGGTGCCCACTGTCTCTCTAACAACAGAATTCACAGAGCAGCTCAGCTGATGCCTGGTTTTACTTGTTTTCTTGAGGTAAAGAAAATGAGCAGGCAGTCAGCTCAGTTTCCCAGCCCACCTGAAAATTAATCTTATGAAAAACTTTATTCCAGGCTACACCAGAGAGCTGAACAAGCCCTCTGGATACTTTGTGATGGCAGCAGAAGAGAGGGGTACAAGTGCACTGCTACAGGGGGACAGCACAGCCTGGAGCTTACTTAACCACAAAACCACGCGTCATAGTCCAGTTTTAAACATCTCATAACGTTCATGTACCAAAAAAGACAGGCTGACCAACATGAAATTAGCCTGAAAATCATGCAGTGCAGATAAAATGAATATATGTCATTTTTGTTTGCCTTCCGAGTCTAGAAAAATATGAATCTTAATAAAGCTTCACAATATGCGTGATCATGTAGTGACAGGACAAGGGGAAATGGCCTTAAACAGGAAGAGGGGAGATTTAAATTAAATATTAGAAGAAACTCTTCCCTGTGAGGGTGGTGAGGCAACAGCACAGGTTGCCCAGAGAAGTTGTGGATGCCCCATCCCTGGAAGTGTTCAAGGCCAGGCTGGATGGGGCTTTGAGCAATCTGGTCTAGTGGAAGGTGTTGAAATGAGGCAGTTTTTAATGTCACTCCAACTCAAACTATTCTACGATGCTATGACTTATGGAAGACATAAAACAGCAATGGCCTCTTTGTTGCCCAAGCCCAGCAGCAGTGGCTGTGGAGGAGTAGTGAGAGATTAATGGTGAGATGATAACAAGCAGACCTGCAGCACCAAGGCAGTGATGCTCCCTGAGCCCCTTGAACACCAGCACGATTGGGAATCAAAGGCTTCAGCACCAACCAAAAGCCTCCTCTGCAGCAAGTCCCAAAGAAGCTGTTTCCCCAACGCTCAGGGAGTGCTGGCAGCAGGTTATGGGCACTGCTGTCCTGGGTGGGGTTGCAAATTGAAGGTGTCAGTTGTCATATGAAGTCAATGGCCCTTGTGGGGAGCAGAAAGACAAAAACACAAAACCACCTCACAAAGCACACAACTTCCAAAAAAAGGAGAAAACAATCTGCCTAACTCATATTTTTGTTGTCCTTGAGGACAACCGTGATTAGTCAGAAGCTAAGAAATCAGTTTTAATAAAAGAAGGAAGTGCTGGAACAGCACCAGCAATAACTTTTTATGGTTCTGACACCATTCAAAAAAACATGCTGAGTTACCACTTCAGTATTTTGTAGGAAGCAGTTAGAATTATATCATCAGATACGTGAATCCAATATGATCCTTCCCAAGCAGAAATCAGCAGCATGCCATATGCTGTATATCCTAAACACTAGTCAAAATAGCCTCATTTCATTTGACAGTACAAAGAACTGTCTGGATCTTGCATCTTTTCTTGCCAGCCCAGATAGACTTATTACTGTGTTTGTTTCAAGACAGGAAAATCACATCCAGCGCTTGTACTGCAATCATGAAAAGATTATAAGCTGGAGAAATATTAATATTCTTTGCTCTAGGTTTTGTGGAATTTAATATTCCCGTTATATTTTGGTCATGAAGGGTCAAACTTGTATGCTTTCTGAAAGGAGACAAATAGCTTTTCTTGCACTGAGGAGACAAAACTCAGTATTCCAGAGGCTATTGCACACACTCACGTTATGAGCTTTTTTTTGGAAAAGAAAAAAAAAAAAAAAAAAGCACCTTTCGGCACATGCTGAATGTAAATAATGAGTTGTGTAGAATTATTATTTAGAAAATGGAAAGCACTAAATATCAGTATTGCACAGTCACAGTCCACTGTGGGGCTCAGTCCATAAATACACAACAAGCACCTCCTACAGAAAGCCCACACTTCGTGCAGTTGACAAATAGCATCTATTTTATTCTCTGGTGAGTAAACAATAGGATTATATTAAGCAATTCATTTTTTGGGGAAATAAGCAAAGCCAAAAAAAAACCCCAAACCAACAAACTCACCACCAAAGTGTTGCTCATCAGTAACTTTGTTATCCCCTGCAGCCACACAGCCAAGTATGAGATGCTGTGGGCTTGGTCGTCTCTACATCTGGCAAACACACCTTTGTTATCATTAGGTTAAAAGGTGGTTTGGATTCACATTAATGATGGAAGTGATGTTTTCTCAAGCCATGGCTTATACATTTCTAAACCAAGTACTTACAGTTAATAACATAAAACATGTAAGAACTGAAATCAAATTGAATGTTGAGCTTGTATTGTGAGATTTGGTGCTTTTTCTTGTAAAAATCAAAGCTAATTGCCCCAGTTTTCAATTGTTCAGTCAAACCATTTATTCCAGACAGCAGGCAAAATTTTCCCATTGATAGAAACTAATATTTCTTCTGATTTTTTTTGTAGGTACACTGTTAAAAGCGAGGAAAAGGCAAATGCATCTAAATACATACCCAGGGTTTGGGGACTTCAGGCTCTCAAGGGATACATGATTGACTGCTGTATACAGGAAAGAAATTTGGGTCAAACAAATGAATAAGAAGTAGATGTGGGGCCACAGAAAATTGGGGACAGAGCAAGAAAAAAAAACCCAAACAAACCAGTTATACAGAAATAAATGGAGTGTAGATTTTTGTAAGTAATAAAAAAACCAGATCTTCAAAATACCTCGTGGCAGTTCTAGCGAAGTGCCATGGAGTGGTATATTATTACTCCTTACATGAATGATCTGCTGGGTCTACAGCTGAGGGCAAAACAGGCAGACGGCGTTATCCATTGCAGAGTCTTTAATGAGACAATGTGAAGTTCAAGTTGCACACCACACAATATTTTTCTCCCCTGTTCAATCTATATTAAGTCGATATTCTGCTAAAACCTAACATTTGTTGCATTTTTCCAATTTAGTTTCTGTCAATGTCCCCTAAAAGTGCTGAGCCCATCAAACTGACATCACCCACACAAATTTCAATAAGGGCGCTGCGGTGAAAAGCGCCGCGGAGCAGCGGCTGTGCTTTGAGGAAACTGCTCAGCTCCCCGTTCGCTCCACATCTGGACAAGCTTGTCTTTTCATCAACAACTGCAAAAGTCTGCAGAGATGCACACCATGGCATTGCTCCCAGGCTCCTTTCCCTTTTTATTGATAGCGCAGCAGCAAAGAATAAGGAGCACTATATAAGTAATGGCTGCAGTGAAGACTAACATTTTTTACCCAGTATATGCAAAGCTATTTTGATAACTGCAGAGCTGTGTGAGCTGCTACATTACACACACAGCTGCTTCCAGTCCCTCCTGCTCGATTTTAATTCTTTTTGGAAGGTTACTAATGTCTCAAAACTTTCCTGTTCAATACTTCAGCTAACTACAAACCCAAATGCTTTTTATTTTAATCATACTTGTTTTCTTTTTTTTTCCCCCCTGCTGGTTTTGATTCTGAAAGATCCCACACCTGAACGACTGCAGGCCATTTCTAGGGGATGCTTCACACAAAAGCCTAAATTGTTCCTCTTCCTTTACTCTTGCACCAAATCAGAAGGTACCTTAAGCAGCAAGGTTAATATAAACTGCAAAATTCCCAAATATCAAACAGCCAAAGGTAATTTTGGATGGCTTCCTTTCCCCCTCCTTATTCCAAGTCATACCTCTGCTTCTTATCCTCCCAGTCAAAAAGACTGAGAGCTTAAGAAAATTAATGTTAAGAGCAAAAGTTCTTTATAACACTTCATAATTTAAGGACATTGCTCTTGTAAGGAATAGAGACTATTAAACTCTCTTCACAATTTCTGCTTCTGGACATCTACGACTGTCTATAATAAATGAACTCTGACTTGTCAGAGATGAACCTAGCAAAGGAACAAGCTCTAATAAGCAGACAGCAAACCTAATAGGGCAATTCTCAGGCAGGGAAATTGTACTCTTTGAATTTTTTGAGAAGCAGTGGGTCCAGCTGACAACAGTGGGTCCTGATTTCACAGGGCTGGAGCATCTGATGTAACTGAGTCAGAGTTTGGGACAAGGGGGAGAGGAGGCCAATGCCTTTAAGTTATCCTGGGGCCTGTTATAAATGTACTTAGGATAACTCAGGTCATGCAAAATTACAAGGCATGTTGGAAAGCTGTAAAGTCTTCTAAAATAGCAGCTCGCTGCCAAAAAAATATTTTAACTAATGGAAAATATTTTGTACCATAACAAGAAAAAATTGATGAATTGTACGAAAAATATTTTCTGTCGTTGTACAAGTTTCTTTTGTACTGAAGTAAATAACAAAAATTACAAAATTAGTGAGGTACAAAACACATAATAAAGAGAAAAATGCAAGTTAAACTAAATAGGGGAAACCAACTACATCTGTAAATCACACCTAGCACACACCCTTACAACAGCAACACCTTAATCTACGTCTGATCCACTAACACACTATCTCCTCTCTCAGGAATTTATTCAGGCACAAATTTGATATATATACCTTCCAGTTCAAACAAATAGGGACATACTGCCAAATTTGCTGGTATAAATCACAGCAGTCACGTTTTTACCACATCACAAAACATGAAAGAAAAGATTATTTTGGTAATGCAGCATAAAGGAAAAAAAGGCCAGTTCTGGAATGCTCAATGTCCCAAACTCTGCAGTGATTCCCTGAAAGTACTAATGAGTTACATCAGGTGTGCAAAGCCTTACACACAGGACCTCCCCAGCTCACACATGAACCAGCCAGAACTCAACCAGGTAGCAGAGGAGTGGGCAGGATATGTGTGTGACTACAGGTTTTGAAACGTTGGGTTTGCTCCCAGTTTTCTTTCAGGTTACAGAAACTCTGTTTTAAAGCAAACAGAATGTGGAGAGGCACAGCTAAAAGCTGTTGACACAGTACAAATGAGATTGCAAATTAGAAGGGATGTGCCAGTTAATGAACACAGAGCTGTGAAGCTGTGTAAAACTGTAAGCTTTAGATATTCTTCCCAACATTTTTCTTCATTTTCTTCAAGTAACTCCATTGCTGGGAGTTTCATATGTTAATCAGTGTTATGGTGGCCTTTATGTCTGTTTTGGAATTTTTGTTTCCCTCAGAGACTCAAATATATTCCTATGAGATTACGTCCCTTCAGCCTTGCAATGTAACTGGAGGTCTTACACGTTACTTTAACAAATTTGTAAATGAAAACTATCAGTGTGGTCTGCTGGGCACTTCTGACATTGTTTAATGTATCAGCAGAAGTGTGAGAACATACAATGTCAATCGATCTAACGAGCAGCAACTCCTCACAATCATACCTACACCCCCTAAAGGTGACGAGAGCTTACAGAAACATACTAAAAACAAGCCTTTGCCATTCATGAACTGCCACATATTCATGTTTAATCTCAGCCAGTAACTCAAGAATAAGAGGTTTCTCTCGTTCCGCAGAAGTTCTGTGAGCAAACAGGTACATACATATATATACAAACATATTTACGGATTATATCTACCAAAAATACTTCAATATTATGGAGAGACAACATTGATATTTGCAGATGTAGAAGGATTAGGAAGAATCCACTGTTTCTGGAGGACAGCCTGAGTTTCTGGATTGTTAATTCAAGCCCTAAATCAGAAGAGAGTGAAAACAATCTTTGCAAAATTTGAAGAATAAGGACAATTTCATTTTCATGTTTTCAAAGAAATGCTTTCCCCCTTTTTTTTTAATATAGACTAAGAAATGTCTATATAGATAATCACTGTGCATTAGCACTGTACTCTATTTCCATTCCATGTATCTTCTGTCAATTCAAATTGTACTGTTATGCAATCCATTACTTCTCTACTAAGTACGGGCAGATTCTGTCTCCTCTATTGCACTTACTGTGACAACTAAAGAGTGGAATACTTGTTTAACTGATGTAGCCATGCCATTTCCATAAGGAAAGACGTTTTCCCTTATGATGTGGTAGCACAGGGGAGTCAAAGTGATGCAACATCTCTAAAATAACGGAATAAGCAAAGGTCAAGGATTCTTACAGAATCTGAAAGATTACAGCAATAAAGGTTTTAGAAAGCACTCTAGAAGTTGTATGGAAAGGATATCACTCTCTCCTAAATTCTATAACTATAAAAGCTAACCTACTGCACCAGTAAACTGCAGTTGTTCCAAGATAAAAATAAATCTAAGAATCCATGGAGGAAAAAAGGAAAAGAAGGTCGGAGAATGGGAAAACACCATTATTGGACCCTTCATCCCTCCTGACAGAAGATAAATATGAACATGGTCCAGCGAATATGAAAATCAAACCCTACATATTGGGAATTTCTTTATTGTTTTCTTATGGGAACGTTCATCTTATATTTGCCTTATAACAAATTTCTTGTTACCTTTCCCTCGCCTCCCACCCCTGTCTCAAGAGATGGATGAATTCCAAACCCAGCTGCAATCGCCTCCCCAACAACATATGCTTGTTGTCATGCCTACAAGACACTGCCTGAACAGGCAATATTGAACATGACCAGTTTTCTCCATGGTTCTTAAAAAGAACAATGAAATGATGGAGAATTTTGCCAAAGTAAGCACATCCAGGCTTTATACAATAAATCTCCAAGATAATTTTTTTTTCCAGCCAGAACAAACTTCCCAGTTTAGAGAGATGAGGAAACAAACAAAAAAAAACCTTTAACAAATTCTTATAAAATGGGATTAGCGACAGAGGAATTTGGAAAAGAAACGAAGCTGTGGGAAAGAAACCTCAGCATTGCTTGCAGTCTAATAAGAAGGATTTCAATTTTAAAAGGCAAAAGGTAATGTAGTTACATTACTAGATAGAGACAAACTACTTTGCCTTCAGCCTCAGTTTATCCACACAGGAAATGAATTATTGCTCCAAAAGCTGCAGCTTTCTCTCTTTACTGAAACTGTTCACGTTGAGGTAAGAACACTGTTTCACCCTTATTTATGAAGCAAAAATAATGTTAATGCATTTACTTCTTAAGACACCTGTCAGGTGGTAAAATGAGTGAATTCATAAAATGTTCAGTGATGTTAAACGTGGATTGCGACCTCATACCTCAGTTGCCACACTGAACATAAAAACCTACCATATTATTAATCTTCCATTTGGGATGGAAGGATTTCTGCTCACCATGCAGAACTCCAGTTAGGATGCAATTTCATTCCAACAAAATTGCTTTAATTGTGATTCCATTAAATTAGAAATCGATGGGTTTGCCTGATATAATGCTTTGATGTCTATAGAGTGTCAATTTTAAAAAGGTATTATCACCACAGATGTACATTACGTTATGTTTATTAATTAGGGCATGAATTAAAATTTTTCCAGGTTATACTAATTCTCAGTCTTTTAGATAACTCCTTCAAGAAGGAAAAAGGGAGGTGGGTATAATAAAGCAAGTTATAAGTTAAGGACAGAAAAGGTGAAAAAGCACTGCACTGTGGGATAGCTCCCAAGCCTGGTCGGTCCCCATGCCAGCAAACTACTCTGTGTTTTGTTTTGTTTTTTCCCTTATTTGTGGCATTGTGAACTCAAAAAAGATCAGAGAAGTTATGGTCAAAATCTTGCTATGGGCTAAAAAAAAAGATGCACCTTATACATCCGGTCAATGTCTTCCTAGTACCATAATTGAAATATTAACAGACTAACCAAAGAATCATTAAAAGATTAAAATTTAAAAAAAAAGAGAGAATGCTATTACAAAACCAGAGTCTCACTAACAAGTTGCAGTTGCTATGCATGGATGGTAACTGGAGGAGTAGCAGTGAGGAATGCAGAGTGATCCCAGGCACCAGAGGGGGCTTAGAGAGGCACAGTCACCATCACCAGCACTGCACAACACAAGGGCAGCCCAGGCTGTGTCCCATTTCCTCAGATGGGCCTTCTGGAAGAGCAGCATGATCTATCCAACTGCTCTGTTCCATGATGGATTTGCTAAGAGATTTTTGTGTTCAGAATTTGGGCTGTTTTTCCAGCACATCCATGTGTTCAGGACAGAGGGCTTGTTCATCAGTTGCTGGCAGGAGCCTGCTGGGCAATGCACAGGCTCATAGTACCTTTTTTAGCATTTCTAATTACACTGGGATGGTAATTCTGCAGGGTGGTATGCATGGCAAAAGTTGAGAGCTGACAGAAGAGAAATGGTCCAAAAGTTTAGATATGAATGAGCTGGCAGCAAAAAGAACAGCAGGAAAACCACTAAAAACCATTACAGCCTGATAAATCAAGAAAACCTTCTGCAACCCGGATTTTTGATGGTAACATTTTCAGAGGCTGTTGAGTGCATTGGCAGACAAAGCACATTAACTTTCTGTGGGCTGTGATTCCTGAGCAGGTGAGTCATGTTCAGAAACGAGACAAACCTGATCAAACCTTTCAAAATTGCTTTTGAAAATTTTCCCCCCAGTTACTTGGGGTCCTCCTAGTCAGATGTTGTTGCAGACCAGAGGGTCATTTCCCTGGTTTCCCTGGGCTTGTTGTCCCAGCACAAAGCCGAGTTCTGGAATGCCACAAGCCCAATGCAACAAACCAGTGAGTGTCTGTGGAAACAGGTCCTTGTGCACATTCCCATCCCCTTTTAACAGCATCTTGATTGCCAAAGCATAAGGATCAGTCATCATTCACAGAAATCTTACATTTTGAAGCGGTTATTCGGGTTTCTCGGCCACACCTTGTGTTAGTTGTAATGCATTTCCACGGCAGGACCAAATGGCTTTAAAATAATGTCCAGCAGTCAAAATTTCATTGCACAGCCTCTGTGGTTATAAACCATGTAACATGTAGGCCAACAGTACCTCAGCATTGCACAGATAAACACATACACACTCTTTATCCTTAACAGCTATGCTACTCTGAGAATAAAAGGTAGCAGCAGCTTGAGTGGCATTAAAATGAAGGGAAAGTGCAAATAAAATTCAGATTTATTTCAGTTTCATTTCTACTTAACTGCAGTTATTCATAACATCTAAATGCACATTCACTGCAGTTTCTAGATGCAATATAGTAGTTTTTATGCAGTTAAAATGAGTTTATGTACAAGAGAATTGCCACAAGCCAGTTCAAAACTGCTTTTCAAAAACCCTTTTCCAAACTAAGTTGTATACTAATAATTCTATTTGTGTTGTGTCAGCTGGCCCAGAACTACAAATTTGAAATTACCATGAAGAAATCTAGGATTAGAAAAAAAAAAGATATTTGCAGAATTCATATGAAATAGGTAAACATATCATATGAATTAAAAGGGGGAAAAAGTCAGAGCAGACAATTCTTGCTTTGCTTGGTGATACACTTGCAATGTAAGCATATATCTGCATCCTTAATCCTGATACATTTTGCATTTATCATACCTTAAGATTTTTAATGCCCCCCAAAGTCAAATTATTAATCATCATTTGCATGTAATACTCTTCAACTTGTTTTATGTGCACTTACAAAGACATCAAACTATAAAGATATTAAAGGACTTTTATGATACTTCTTTCATTATGGTTAAAATAGCTTCTTCTCCAGAATTTATGATACATTGGTCAAGGCCCTGTTGGTCTCCACGGTGTTCCACAACGACATTTTCTTTGGATTTCTCATAGCTTTTTGCATGGTAATTCCAAAGATAAGGGAATGATTCACTCAGCTTCACTTGCCATCCATGGAAGGACATGCAATTTCTAGAATCAGTAAGAAGTTCAGCCTCACCAGTCCCCCAGACCATCTCTGGGAATATACTATAATTTTAAGCTTCCACACTGAGAACATGTTCCATGTACTTCAAATTCAACCAACCCTCATCAAGCACGGAAGTCACACATGGGGAGTTAATTATCTGTACCTTGGTTGTAATTGGAGACCTCGGGTGAGGTTGTACAACGTTCTTTCCAATACTTACTAAGCTGTAACCTGTGCTTTGAGGAGTTTACAAAACAGCTAAATAAAGCCAGAAAGGACAGAGTGCCAGGAGGGAGATGAGATTGGATGCACTTGTATGAACTTACTTATGAATAGGAATGTTAGTCGAGTCACTAAACACAAAATCAAAATCTATACTCACAACTCCAGTTCAACGAGAGCCTTTTTCTTTCTTTCTGGTTTTTTTTTTTTTTATTTTTTTAATATATGTATAAGGGAGAGATGCAGGAAGAAGCCTAGTCAAGAGGGTGTTAGCATTCCTACTGTTGCAACAACCTCAAAATTGTGCAAAAAAAATCTCCCCTCAGAAAATGATCAATGGTTCCCAATCGCTATCTGAGCAGAATATTAAAGTAAGACGCGCATAATAAAGTAATTTTGTTTCATTTTTGAGAAGTGACGGCATTTAGTGAGATTCAGTAAATTGTCCCTTTCAGCACTAATAACATGTTCATAGCTTTCCCCACCAGACGTTCCATAATGGCAATATAATAGGATTGCAATGACAATTAAACGATTGCATATTTTAGGGCAATGGAGGGTATCCACCAGGGCATGAACCATTAGCAAAATGGTAACGTTGTCACAGGAATTTTCATGCTTTGGCACAGCAACTGCTAAAGCAGAAGCACTGGAAGGGAGCAGGTATTGAATTCTTGTACCATCTCCTTGTCTTATAAAGGCAGAGAAACAGGAAGTGAAAGTCAATCTTAAAATATCCAGCAAAACCAGAAGTTTTCTTTCAGCCTTCCCTCCTCTCCCCACCCATCAGAGGGGTTCACTGGACACCGCGTGTCGCCTTTGCTGCCACAGCTCAGAAGTGACTGCAGGGAGGTTCCTGCTCTTCCCTTTCCCCCGCCCTGAGCTGTGAGCTCTCCCAAAGGCCACCACCCTGTGCACCCTCAGTGTCTCACACAGAACCCTCTTCTGCAGGCAGAACTTCATTCCCCAGCACGTGGGGCCTGGGAAGCCTTTCCCAAACGAGACATGTACTTATGGAAGTCAGGAAATACGCCCAGAAAAAAGGACTGAATAAAAGGGGAAAAAACCCCAAAACTAAACCCTAACATTATTTTGTGGCTTTCTACCCAACTCAATGCATCTAAGCAGAACTAATAAGGACAGAGCGAACAGATTCCTGAAGAGAGTTCAGACTTGGCATAAATCTGGCCAGTGGAATTTAATTTTTTAATATTTACCTCAAATATCAGAACAAATGATTCTATGTAAAATGCATGGATCAGTTTAGATGCTGTCACAGATCTCTCACAGATCTAAGTTTACTTCCCTAATGCAGAACTGCAGGAAACACTGCCATAAGACAATGCTGAATTCCATCACGTTAATCACCATTTCAAGAAAGTTTACATATTTTTCATCTTTTGCTTAAGAAAAAAAAAAAGCATTAAAAAAAGTGGAACAGCAATCACAGAAAAGGAATATGGGGTAAAAAGCCATCTGCATAAGAGAATGTTTTTTCTACTTTCCTCCTATTTGAGTACAGCTGGAGGACAGAAGCCAAACAACATTTGTTATATTGCTGTGTAATCCCGTTTGCAATGATCGCTCTCCAATGTGGCAGATAGAAGGGTGCATCAGAACGCCTGTAAGAATTTGTTATCCTTTTATTTTATAGGTATAACTAGTGACCAATATCTGCTGACAAAGTATTCCATAATAACTTTGGGAGTGCTTGTACATATCCACAGATACACACCCGGCACACTGCATGTGGCCATGCCATTGTTTCGCAACCCTAGAAAACAATCAGAATTAAGAGCACCTGGAGGTAAAGTCTTTAGAATTTAGACAACCAGCAAATTCTGTTTTCTTTCTTTCAAAGCCATTGAAATGAAAGCTAAGTGAAAATCAGCATTAAACAATTAAAATTATCCAAGGAATTTTTAAAAGATGTCTACCACACTTCAAAATATCAGATTAATTGGGGTGGAGTCTCTTCAGGGTCATAGTAGTCATTTACTCTGTGTGTAACCCTGTGCCAAAGGGACCCTGGTCCCACCATAGACCAGTAGGTACTATTAGAAAAAGAATAAAATGCTGTCCTGTCTACCAAAGCAGAATCTGTTCACTTCTGCCCAGAGGAGGGTTTGACTCAGGGCACACCTAAGTGTAGGTCTCTTTCCAAATAATGTAACACCTTCATAAACCACAATCAAAAGACTGTGATCCTGGTCATCATATCAATCAGTGCCTTTCTTCCTTTATAAATGAGAAATACAAATTACACCCTTGCAGTCAGAAGATACTGACACTGAAGAAAAGTCAGTCAACAGTGATCTTCAGCTCATCAAAGAGGAGCTGAACAAATTAATGTATAGCATAATAGAGAGACATCCTACTCACTAATGTCTAGAATTCGTCTTCTAGAGCGACCACTGAGGCTGAAGTCTACTCATTATACAAAAGCCACTCCATGATTTCAGAATTTTAACTCCCCTTTCTCCTGTCTCTTCCTACAATGCAAAAATCCAGGAACTGAAACCTCCAACAGTTTCTCAGTGGTTGTTTTTGGTTTTTTTGTTTGGTTGGTTTTTTGGTTTGTTTGTCCTTTTGTTCTCCAAAAGTACTATAAAACTACTTTTGAACTTGCTACTAACTATCTCTAGAACCATAAAGTCAGAACAATGAACATCTGCTGGTAACACAGCCTGGAATACATTATTTATTTATTACTTGAAAGGAATACGTAACAGCTTATACTTCTGTAGTCTGTTCCTCTCTGCATGCTGCTAAGATAGCTCTTAAAAATCCCAAAGTGACAGGAGAGAGAGCATGGAAGAGGTTCTTCCAGGCCTGACATGCTATCTGGTAGGGATTAAAGACTGGATCAGGTGTCTTGGCATATGGGACTCCCTGAGAGATGTCAACACGTGATTCTACCTGGCGAGAAATGAAGCTTCCCAGGCATGCAAAGCAGTCCATCATGTTCATCCCAAGAGCAACAGAGAGAAGATTAGAGAAGAGCAGCAATTTGAGAACCACATGAGTCCTTGAGTCTTCCTAAGTAAATACCAGGTGCTCAAATAGCTTTAAAAAGGGAACAAATAACCCCCAGCACCACCACCCCCCCCCCATTAAGGCAAGAATTTAATGGACTAGGTGGAATAATATTGTAGCTTTCCTTCCACACAGCTTATGGTGTAAACATGTAATATGCAGCAGATTTTTAGACTAAGAAGCTGGGTCCAGTAAACAAGGCTATAAGGGACAGAGCTCACTGAAGAACAACAGCAACCCATTAAAAAAAAATAAAAAATCAACAAAACGGGAATAAATGCATCTAATTATCAAAACAACTCAAAAACTTAGCATGCAAATTCTTTATCTTTAGGAGAACAAAAATAAATATTTACTGTGCGCCAAATCAAATTAAGAGGTATTTGTCACAGAAGGGAGAAAAGCACTTTGAAACATGACATCATATAGCTGCAAACAGAAAAAGGCTTCTGTAACTGGAAAATGCCTTAAGACCATCTTTCCACTTTTAATATTACCAATGAAGAACTTCAAAAGCCAAAATTAAGACTCAGTGAAAAAATAACAGAGAAAAGCTTGTGATTAGTTATCCAAATTGTTCTTAATTGCAGCAAATTATAAGTCACATTCTCTTCCCACGGTGATGCTTCTGAAAGCCATCCTGTACACATGAGCTCTGCAGTGCCTCTCCTTGGCTACTGCAGGCACAAATGAGTTTGTTACTTCCCAGTTTTCAGTTGTTTCTAGCACAGAAAAGCAGGATTGAAGAGGAAAAAAAAAAAGGACCTCAGTATCTCAAGGTATTAGAGACACAAAGACCACAGTGCAGAAACATCAAAGCTGTACACAAACATGAAACAAAGAGTAAGAAAAGCCAATAAAACTCACCGTGGGTGTTGCAGGTTTTCCTCACAAGGGCCCACTGAGAACTGAACGTTGGGAGCTCCCCAGGTGCATTGCATTGTCCCAACAAGGGAATTGCCCACACCTGCACCTCAGCAGAGTTAATTTGCTACACTGAGGCTCCCTCGCTCCTCTTCAGGTGCAACCTGGGCAGAACTGATTTCTCACCTGCCCCCAAATTCATTACAAAAGATAAAGTGGATTAAAAAAAAAATAAAATCAAAAAAATCTGCACAAAACCTGGAATTAAAAGTATTTAAAAGCTTGTGAACAAAGATCAGGTTTCTGACTCTGAACGGAGTTTCCATTGTACACCGTGGGTGCTGTGAATCCAGCACACGGAAGACACAGTTTTCCTCAAAACGAATAATGGCCATAGCCCAAGTAAAGCTTGGAATAAACAAAGGAACTCTCATGAATTTCATTAGGACTTTTCCAATACACATCTCACGCAAATTTGAGCCAAACAGTTACGGAATAGGCAAAACAAATCTTGGCCTGTCATTTCTACAGTTAAAGGGGTAGAAAAAAAAATTTTTGCAAAACTTTTCGTTACGCCTTAAACTCTGCTTGAAGCAGTATGTTCTTTTAGTTACATAAAGAGCACATTTTAATTATTTAGATATGTTACATAAGGAAGATAGTTAATACATTTAATGTGCGTGTGCAAATTAATCTGGTACCACTTCTACTGCTCCGGTGTACAAGTTTAGAAATATTTTGCAACATCTCTCTCTGCAATTGGTTCTCGTGTCTCCTTCATTATTTTCTCACCATCTGGTTCTATAATTCATTGTCTTAACTTCTTTCTCTTTGAAACTAGGGCATTTCTTCTTAGGGCCACATTATGTACCATGCCCTGAAGACCTGGCACACATTTCAGGGCATTAGCTGAAAGGCTTCTCCTTTGCTGTAAATACAGGAGTAATGCATTTTTAAGGCCTCCAGAAATTTTAGGACAGCACATTGTTTTATATCATGTAACCCAGCATACCTGTGTTGTATTAATACACCTTTATGATTGAAGAAATATGTGCCTTAAGAAAAACCCAACAAAACCACATAAAATCTGTGTTGCCCAGTAGGGTACAAAAGTAATGAGTTGCATACATGTTCTGTCCCATATTTCTATGGAATTACAGGAGACTGGAAAAATGGTTTTTGAAGCTGTGCCATTAGGAAACAAAGAGAAGCACCACAGAACATTTTTAGTTCTGGTCAGGGCAATCTCTTGGATTTAGGGCCCAGCTCTCACAGTTGTGGCACCCGGTTAAAGACTGGAAAAGCCATTCTGAATTTCTACCACGTGAAGACAACCTGGATAAAGAAAAGGCCATGAAGGAAGAGTCATTAATTCATGGCCATATGATGACACAGAACACTGTATTAACCAAATTTATGAGTGCTGGATCTGCCCACACCTTATCAATATGATGAGATTCAGGACTGTTTTCCAATACAGTGCACTAAGACTTACTTGGACCCATCAGAACAATACCTACCAACTAGAGATGCACTGCAGAGGAGCACCTGTATTCCAGGAGATGGGGGAGAGAGCTCAAATTTGAAATAATTTCCTGTCAGAAAGCATGGGAAAAAAATTTGTTTTGTTGTTATTTTTCCGTAAGGGTTTTATTTAGGAGAAAACAAGCAGGAGCCATTTAGACATTGTTCAGGCAAGAGATACACATGCACATGGTCGTGGATTGTTGGAACAGTTTGTCAAGTGAGTACGTGGAGTCTTGGAACAATTAAACTTACAAAAACACTCAATTTCACTTTAAATTACTCCAGGGGAAAAAGAACATTCCATAATTCCAAGCCCAGACCACAACCTGTTGAAATATCAGCCTTAACATCTCACCAGCTAAGCGAACAGTCACCCGCTTCTCTGAGCAGGTACCTTAAATCAAGCCGTCCATAACGAGAGCACCTTCCTATTTGCCAGGCAGAGCGGCTGGCCAAGTCTGCAGCAGTTGGCTGATTGCAGATGTCTCAAGGATAGACGGGCCTTTTGAGAATGCAAAGCTTTGGCAGACACCTTCATAATCTAGTTTATGGCGCTGCAGACAATCTGCACAGGAGGCAATGGGCCTGCTCTGCGTTGGTGCACACCTCGGCTGGAGCCAAGATGGCAACGTGAGCACACTCTGTAACTCACAGTGCAGGCGGAAAGGAACAGCAAAGTCATTCTCTGCTTTGCTGTTTTGCAGGAACCAAGTTTCTTTTCAGCAGTATTTGCAGCTGAAGGCCACTCTTGAACCTGTGCCCCCCTCCTGAAGAGGCCCAGCATTGATCAATAGACTGGTTTCCCAAAGCTTTGATTCTCACCAGCACCTTTCAACTTGTATTTTATTTGTGCTTCTCCTCTCTACCGACCGTGCCCTAAACAGCTTCAACCCAATAATCCCACCCTTTTAAACAAACAGAATCCACTCCCATTAAACCCTCTTCCTTGTTACACTCACATTATTTAACAGCCACGCCCTAAGCACAGCAAAGTACCCTTATTTCAGCAATGCTCCTTCACGCTGAGCTTCTTTTCATATTCTGGAAATCACTTTTTTCCCGTGTGTTCCACTGTTTCATACTATTGCTGCAGCTTTCCAGCTAACCTCAGACTTTCAGCAGCTGTTAACCAAAGAGATTTGGAGTGTACTGCTCAATACAATCTGAAATAAAGTCAACAAAACCTGTCTTTTTAAACTGAGGGGCAAGCAGACAGAGAATCATCAGGAGCCACTGTTTGGGCTGTCCCAGGAAAAATCAAGGGTTGGTTGGTAAGGTGAGGTTGCTGGGCTTCAAATGCTGCTTGGTCTTCTCAAGAGAATATTTTCCAAGGAGCAGGGGAAGAGCTGATGTCAGGAACTGCCTTTAACAACCTGTGCTTGCAAAGCAGCTCAGTTAACCTAGATCTGGGTGTTTAATAATAGAGGAGACACGGGTGAAGTGTTAGACTGAGATACCTTGCTAGGTTAAACCCTGAATTTCTCCAAACAATGCCCATTAACCACTCAAACTTTTGGCTGAACTTGTTCTGCCATCTGCACAGAGATATTCCAGTGCAGTGGTTTGACGGATTTAGAATTGCACCTGATCTTCGTAGCCTAAAATGCACACATCGTGTCAAGGAGCTGTTTCTGATGTGGTAATGATACATTTTTAAGTTGTAGAAAATATTTACAAGCTAATGGCTCGTTGCTGTAACTTGTACTTGACTGTGAAGCTCTTCAGACTCTGTAATGGGTCTGTGTAGCTCAACAGCATTCGATTGGAAGCAAATGAGGAATTTCAGATCCATCCAAGCCCCAGGGGAGGCCGTGGATGACTGCAAGGGACCCCTGGCTCTGACTGAAGAGCACAGAGAAAGGCTGTCAGTAGAGCAGCTGCATTAAAATCTTTTCAGTGGATGGGAAGGACAGTAGTACCCAAGTTCACAGCAAAAAGGAGTAAATCCCAGTGCAGCACATATATTAGTGTCATTCACTAAAGCTTCAACACAATAATAGATGTACATTCACAGTATGGCTGAAACCACTATCTCCATTGCTTGTCTCTCTTCATATCTCAGTTTGGGCTTTATAAATTCCCCTCTGCAGGGCAAAATCAGTCTGAGTCTTAAAACAATCCAAAAGTATAGGAAGAGATACATTCTTATGACCCATATACATGAAAGAGTTGATGACAAATCATTAATTAAATCTCTCAGAGGTGATGAATGCAGGCATTAACTGTCATAGCTCAACACTTGTAAAATTTTCCCAGCCCCCACAAAACTGTTCCTGTAAGTTTGATTTCTTTTTTTCTTTATTGCAGCATGTGTTGTGCAGAAGGCACACACAAATCTTCAAAAAAGCAGCTTCCAAAAAAAAATCCTGGTGAACACAGCACAGAAGGCTCCTCTGAAGACAAAGAACAAGACATCAGTGTCTCATCTGCTGTGAATTAGTTTGCTTTTTTTTTTTGCCTTCAAGAACTCTTAATATGAGAATCCGATCACCAGTTAATCTCCCTGAGCAGACGCCACTTTGTTATCCTTTGTGGTAGTTCTCTGCTGCTGGGGTAATTTGTTGCTGAACAATTGAGGCAAACGCTTGGCTCAGGACAGAAAGAAGTAAGATTAGTCTGTAATTGGAATATTTTGTCTCATTTATTCTTGAAGATGTGCCATATTACACTCCATCAGCCAGGGGTTATTGTTTTATGAAATCAAGCTGCACCTGGCATTGCATTGTACAAAACCTGAAGTGCAGCTCTTTGCAATCCAAGCTCTGTTTACCCAGCTCTCAGCACCAAGGAAGGTCTCGACCTGTAGTGGAACATTCAGCCCCTCAGCAAATTATCCTATATAGTTTTTAATTAAATATATATCTATATCTAGATATAATTTTCCAGGACAACTGTTAAATTTAGCCATAATATCAAGCACAACTGTTATGGATCAAAGTAATACACATACTTTTCTCTATACATTTACTTTCAGCAAGTTTAGGATGAGCTCTTCTTTTACATCTTTAAGCAATTACTACTGCAAAGAAAAAATGTATATGCCAAACTAACTGGTTGTATCCCTATTTCATTTAGATTTACCTCTAGAAGTTTTTCTCTGCTTGGACATGACTACAGGCATAAAAACAAGGTGGTATTTAGAATTCAGCTGTATTTATGACATGCTTGTACTGGTGTATTATATACCACATGTGACAGCATATTTTTATAAAGTCAATTTAAAGAAGTTTTAGGATAAGACCTAACTTTCTGTATTTAAAGGAATATAAACTTTCTTCTCATTACCTGATTTTTAATAAGTACCCCCTGCAAAATTCACCTCTGAAAGACATTCTGCCAAAAGGAATAAAAGCAGCATCATTTTTAGGCAGCCAATTCTGACCCATCCTCTTGTGCATACACAGAACTGACAGTATTTTGATGTTTTAATTAAGCCAAGTTTTTACTGTGAAGTTTATAGTGACTTCACAACTGCAAAGTCAAATATTTACACTGTTAAAATGGAGGATAAAGGAGAATAAACATTCATAGATAAATCCTATTTCTAAGAAGTCAGGTGGCAAGGGTAGAAGAAGGATTTTCCACTGGTCCTGTTAAAGCATTACAGTATCAAAGAAGGATAAAAAGAAGGGGGTTGTTTGTCTTGGTAGAGATTTGGCCAAAGCATGGTTGATTCTTGAACCTGAGGAGAGAAAAAAAAAAAATGAATAAAAGAACATTAAATAGACCTGTATGTTATAATGAGGGAGAAAGGAGATTCAGTTTAAACTCACAAAACGCTATGATTTTCCCCTGATATTACTGCATTTCTATGTAAACAGATAAGACAAATCACATTCTTGCTGTATATGGCATTTCCCACCCATTCCCTAAGTCTTATAAGCTGTACTCAAGTTTAAAGATCCACAGATATCTGATACCTGAACATTAGTGTTAGATATAAAAGTAGAGTGCTTGAGTTTTTATTAATAGTGACAAACTGCACATTTGAGTGCATTTCACTGTGGCAGTAGCAGTGAGGACCAGAAAACAGATAAAGAAGAAAGTAAATATATTGGAGAGTCGAATAGAAGGCTGAGAAAGAAATGCAAAAAGGCACAGCTGTGCTGCAAGTACAGGGGGAGAAAAACCAAAAGATACAGACTCCAGAAGAAGTCAGCTGATATCAGATTTCCACAATAAAGCAAATGCTGTCACCTCAGAGGCAGCCTTTTCCCTGTGCCACAGGAGAGATCCAGAATACTACGGAAAAACTGCTCCTCCTCTTGCAGTGCTAGATCCAAGTACAGCTCTTCAGCAGCCGAATTTTGTGTTATGCTCGAGCCTGAGGTTCGTCCAAACACACAGAAGGCATTGGTTTGTCTTTGCAAAACTGCTTGCAGGGGCTGGGACATAAACATAATTAGTTTTATCTATTGTTACCAAGCAGTAGCTTCAGTTTATTCTAACAGCTTATTTTGGTAGCTGTACAGGTTTCTCCTCTGGAAACCCGGTTTACCTAATTTCTCAGGAAAGTTTTTAAGATAGAAAAACTTTGATTTACAAGTTCATTTGAAAATCGTGAGTTATTTAAAAACAGGTGCAAATCCAGTTGATACAAAGTCAAACGTGAACACAGCACTGTCAAAATTGGTAAAAAGGTTTCCTTACAGGCTCAACCCTGGGCTTCCCTCAGAAAAGTCTCAGTCATTAAAATAATTTCATCTTGGTGCAATAACTAAATAACAGCTCGAGTTGGTGCCTCCAAGGGACCTGGAACAAAGGAACCCCTGGGCATTTATGCTCTCACAGTCTGAGCACATAAAAGTCTGAGGGTCATCAGCTCCTGCCACGTCTCTGGGTGTCTCTCAGTGTATTAGTGGGTGTCACTACGCTGTATTAATCAGAGCTTCAGTTCATTAGATATTATGTCTGGAAAAATAGACAAAAAATGAAGCTGAAGGACCTCCTTGTGCCAGACACTGCAGTACACAGGCAAAGTATCTTTAATTTTAAGCTGTGAGACTCTTGGGGCCATCCCTGCATCCTCACCTGTATAAGCTGGATTTTAAAACATCCTTTAAAACTTTCACTCAAAAGCCTTACCAAAAAAAAAAAAAAAAAAAGGTTAAAAGCCACTAGGTCATTTTTAAAGTCACTGGCGCAGCAGATGGGAAGTGTTTAGTTAATTTTTTATTTATTCTCTTAACTTTTGACAAGTAAGCTTCTTTCCCTTTTTCCCCCCCTCCTTGACATTATCCAAGCTGGTGTGCCTGGGAAGTTGAACTATTTCTAGTCTGCTCACTTCAAAGTATACCCATGTGGGGGGTGGCAGTCTGCCACGGCACCACATCCTAACGTGAGGTGACAGCTCCTTTGGAGAGACACGACAGCGGCGTCCCTTTGCTCATCCTCAGCAAGTTCAGGATCCCACACTGACATCTCCTCATCCCTGTTCACAGCCTTTATTCCATGGGGGAGGAAGGGAGCGCTTTCATCTTTTCTCTCCCCCAGCATTTTTCTTTGTTTGCCTGAAAAGAAGAGCCAGATCATGAGTTTTCAGCAACATTTTGTACGAAAGTGTGTCAGAAGCCATTACCTGGAGGTACTGATTGCTGTTGCGGCATTCCAGACAAGTTGGCAACTGGTATTTCTTTGGAATGGCTACAGACAAAAATAGTCTCAGTTGCTGCTGGCTTTTAAAACTGATTCCTCTAAAGCAATATTTTTCAGAGTGAAAGGAATTGTCAGAGCCAACAAATTGCACATGAGATATGAAAGGAAAGGTAAGTATTTCTATCCTGGGGATATAGCCCAAAAGTGTGAGACGTAGCTCTGGAAAAAGGAAAAAAAATTAAAAAAGTCTCAGCAGCAGTTAAAAAAAAAATAAAAATAAAGAAAGAAACTGGCAAAGTTATTGAAAGAAACACCAGAACTGATAACCCAAAGATGAGGTTAAAGGCCACAGCACATGTACTCATTCACTGGTAGTTAATAGCTCAGATCTCAAGAGGTTGCTGGGGACAATCGCTAGGTAGGGAACACTGCTGCATTTTAAAGGCACTTTCGGAGAACAGGATAGAAACTGTAGGATGTATTCTTGTTGTTCCTGCTCTGAGACTTATCCACTGTAAGTATAACCACCTGTATAGCAGGTGTGAATATAGTGACCTTCCATAAAGCCATTTCAGATTTAGTAATAACACCTGCTCTTTAAAGAACATGGAAATTGGGGGATTCTTGCTTAGGTGCGGCACAAGCAAGGTGCAAAAGTGACTGCAGCATCCACCCCAGATCTACAGCATGAGCTGTTTGCTCTCAGGTAATTTGCCTGGTTCACCTTTCTCACAGCTTCTTCCACAAATGGACAACAACATTTTTTAGATGCTACAATTTCAGGCAGGGGGCAATACTTCAGCAGCATACTACCTTGCTAGAGAGAAGGACTTGAATCTTAAAAGGCAGTGTGATTTACAAGCAAGTTTCACTGTACTTTGCATCCTGCTACACATGCTCTCTGCCTTCTGTGTGCTGGGAAACTTCATTCCAGCTGGCAGCTTCAGTTGTTTTTCTGCTGCAAATTGAAGTGGTGCTTTTCCAGAATTCTAACTCTTATTGTTTCAATTTCAAGCTAAGTTTCAGTCCATGAATAACGTTAAAAAACAGAAAGCAGAAGTACATACATTTGCTGCCCCAGATGTTATTTATGTCAGCTTAGGAAAAAAAAAAATCAGACACTGACAGCTCCTGAAGTAATCAAATATTTTCTGTTCATCTCATATTGATCTTGCAAAAACATAGCTTGCTTGATTGAAAACAAATTGTTGAAGGAATAGAGTAGCCTCTCTTCCCTGCGGTAACCAAGCCAGCTGGAGAGCGCTTAAGTATAGACATTAAAGGGATTATTAAATAATTTTCTTACATAGCAGAGTCAGTATATAATAATTATTCCCTTCTCTACCATGTATGGATACCTACTAGAATTTAAATGCAGAAGTTGGAAGAAGTTTGCCTTTCAGAGTTGTGGATCCCCTTCAACTTCGTAGTGCATTATGTGTCACACAGTGAAAACAGACATGCTGGTTCAGGAAGGGTTCATCCAGACCAGCCTGCTGGCTCTAAGCAGACAGCCAGGTAGAAATAGCAGCAGTGTCAACTCATCTAACACTTGCTTTGAGTCCTTTCTCAGTGTCCAACCACGTTCAGCTCAGGAGAGAGTTCCTGAGCCCAGGTTGGTTTATCTGGAATCCTCCAAAGGATCTTGATTCCAAGTGTTCGCACTTGTGCAAACATTAGCATTATGAAAGCCCTGCCTAAATTTATTGTCACCAAGAGGATTCTCACAGAAACCGGACATCTGTGGTAAAACCATTCTGAGGTTGACTTAGCTTTTGCTGTCCCCAGCCACAAATCAACCCCAGCTGTCATAGTTGGCAGTGTGGCCAAGCCACCGAGTCAGGGATCTCTCGATGGCCCAGCAGGGCTACTGAAGGTCTGCAGCCCTAACTTTTGCTACATCACAACTTCTTTGGCAACTCCTCCTGAGACATCAGCTCTGAAACTTCACCTGCCAGGATTCTCTTCATGGATGAGCTGATTTTCCTCGGTTCCATTTTTAACAAGAGCTGAGTGTGCATGGCACAGTCACTATTTGCCTTGGACAGCGAAGCTAATTTGTCCCTGGATGCAGCAGCTACTTTGCTTCCCTGAACCTGCATTTGAGTCATTTTATGGGTGCAGCAGCTGTGCCACAAGGGTCCCAGAATTTGGAGGACTGTTCTGTACTCAGAGCTCAGGCAAATCCAGACCTAGACATTTTCATCTGATCTGGGATGCAGGCACATCACCAGCACAGAATCTTTAAGGCACCTCAGAGGAGAAGTCCTCTTTGTTTTACCTAACATTATTCAGCACATCTTTATAATTCCCTGTTGCTTAATGATTTGATCCTTATACCTATCTTGGCTGTTTGGTTTTTTTAAATGGCCTATTTTTTTTTCCTTTGGCTAAAATGTCATGGAAGAACTCATTTTCTTGTTTTATTCTGGATTTCAGCTGGTCAGAAATGCAGCAGACCTGTTCCCTACTTCAATTATACCAGCGAATCTGTCCCTGCAAACGTACTTTCTCCCAGAAGGGAAACAAGGGAAGAGAGAATTTCAGTCCATCTGTTCTGTCCAAAATTAGGAATTACAGAGGAGTGTGAGAATAAAACTAAAACCCTACAATCCCATAAACCTGCCCACGCTTGAATTGAATCTTATTTTGCCTGAACTAGTTCTCCTATGCCTCCCAGAAACACTGCAGATTCTCTGGTACCTTTTTTACAACTTAAAATTTTAATTGGAAGCAAACTGCTACATGAACTGTGTAGATTGTGTTAGATATAGATAATGGAAATTCCAAAGAGATACACCTCAGACTTGGGCAGCTTGGAGTTGAAGTTCAGATGTCTAGACACTGCAGAATTATCAAAATTCATTCTTGCTGGTGAGAAAGAAGCCTGTGTTGAATTCTAAGCTGGAAAGGCTTAGAGGGAAAGGCAGGATGAACAGAGGGGCTGTGCTGTGCACACAGCCCTGCTATTTACAGCATCCCAGCTCACATGTCACAGTTCAAATCTAGTTGTCTAAAACTGATGCAATTCAATAGAGTGAAACTATTCCAGCAGTTGAGGCTATTCTGCTTCATTATTCTCCCTCAGTAAATCAGGTACATTAGGGTTCAGAACATCTGAACTGTGTCCACAGTACTCTGAACTCAATTTCCTACCAACTTTCACAGTAAAAATGGGACCAAAAAGTGTTGCATTTACTAAGAGAAAGTTATACCACGATCCCCCCCCATCTTTTTACAAAAAGAAACCCCAGCTTAAAGTAGACAGTTCTTCAGCTGAAATCAGAGTGTTCCCCCAACTCCCCTTGTAGTTTCAGTAATTAGAGAAAAGCAGCTGAAGTTACTGGAGTGTTCAATCAAGTGATTCTGAGGAGAGCTGCAAAACACCAGTCCCCAAGGGTGCAATTCCAGCATTCTAGTGAAGAGACCTGCAGGACAGGCAGGTATGCAAACATTACACACAAGACTTGAAAGATGCATAAACGATCACAGAGATATTTGAAAAACTCATCTTTGATTTTTGCTGCACCTAATAATCCTCACCTTATTTTCACAGAGCACACAAAGAAAAAAAACCCTCATCAAATCTGACTTCCTTCCCTGTTCCCCCTGTTATCTTTTTCACTCCCTACTGCAACTATCATGTGTTTCAGAGACCTCTACCACACTGATTTATCACTCAATGACCAGAGAGAGCATGTGATGCAAGGTGCGTGGTCTGTACCATAAAATATTTTGGGAAGTAGAACTTACAGATTGAATCAAAACCAGGCATCAAACCCCAGGATTTCCCTGGAATAATATAATTGTCTATAATCCAGCCCTCACTGCCCAAGCTTCCCATTAGATGCTGTATTTAACTTCTCAACAACATGAACTGTCAAAAAGGGTTTTTCCTGTAGTTTTGGAGGACTCCTTGGCTTTGGTTTCCTGGAACACAAGGTCTCATGACTCGAGGCACTGCATGCTCTACCATGCAGAGGTGAGAGTTTGCCAAGTGGGCACTTACAGCCCTCCTTGATGAGGCGCAGAAAGTCTTTGGTGGAATGTGGGAGGCACAAGTTGGACAGGAGTTAGGTCAGGACTTTCAAATATTGCTTTTCTTTACAGCCTGATGAATACTTTGAGTATACTTCACTGCCACAAAATTCCTATCTGCTTCCTGTCTATGTTCAGGACAGCAAATGATCTAGTTCTCTTAACAGTGTGAACAACACCCAGTGATAACATTAGAATTTTACTGATCCCATTCTTTTTTTAAAAAACAAGTTTCAGTTAAATTGAGGAAACATCTTCATCCTGACTGGAGCAGCAGTTAAAAAGTACAAGAACTGAAAATTGCATAAGGACACCTCTCTTGAACATTCCTCATTGGAAGACCACACCCAACAGCAGGAGTCAGCTTTCACTAAACACTTTGTTGAACTTCAGGAAATAACTAGGAAAAGTGCCTTCAAAACTGTATCAGAACACATCAAACCAGGCTTTATTTAAATACCTGGGCTACAAGATGAAATATATAAATATATATATTTATATACCAACCAGCAATTAGTTGCAAATAGTAGAATCTGCCTTCAGCACTCAAACGGTCAGTGTGGTTTTCTGATTACTGTATCTTCAAGGGATATGACAATCCAGTCCCTAATGCATCCGTACAGTGGTTGGGACAACTCAAATCTGCTTTTAATTTGAAGTATTGTACACATTATTTAAACAGCTTAATTAACTGATCCAGCGTATAAGTAGTACTTGCAAACACTGTTATACAAACAGGAAGGCCCAGTTAACACTGAGTAAAAACACAATCATGACATTTGAATGATCTCTGACAAGGTATATCTTGTTACCCCAGGTGGTTTGCTGTTATTTGGAGCCACGAGCTGATCAGAGGAGTTCAGTATTTTGCTTCTTGCAGGGGACATGAAAAGCCACAATTACCATCACAGTTAATCAACCACAGCCCCTGTGTTTCATAGAATCCTTTAGGTTGGAAAAAAACACCCAAGATCATTAAGTCCAACCATTAACTCAGCACTGCCAAGGCTAAACCATGTCCCCGGGTGCCACATCTACACATCCTTTAAATCCCTCCAGCCATGGTGACTCAACCACTTCCCTGGGCACCCTGTGCCAATGCCTGACTATCCTTTTGGTGAAGAAATTCTTTCCCAATACCCAATTTAAACCTTCCCTGGTGCAACCCAAGATCATTTCTTCTTGTCCTATTGCTTCTTACTTGAGAGAAGAGGCCAACCCCAACTTGACTACAACCTCTTTTCAGGGAGCTGTAGAAAGCAAGAAAGTCTCCTCTGAGCCTCCTTTTCTCCAAGCTGAACCACCTGGTTACTCCTTGTCAGACTTGTGCTCCAGACTCTTCTCCAGCTCTGTTGCCCTTCTCTGGACACACTCCAGCACCTCCATGTCTGTCTTGTAGTAAGGAGCTCAAAACTGAACCCGGGATTGGAGGTGCAGCCTCTCCAGTGCCGAGTACAGGGGGACCAGTCACTCCCTCTTGGGCCACGCTATTTCTGATAAAAGCCAGGCTTGGAATGGAGTCCACTTTTTTTGAGAGGAACTTCCATGGTTTTAGCTATCACTGTTAAGCATGGCAGATAATTCACTCCACCTTGGAATGAAAGGGAAAGAGAAGGTACGCCCAGAGGTTACAATAAAACATGCCATGGCCCACGAGCTACAGTCTACCTGTCCTCCAAAAAATCTCACTGTGTATGTGGAAAACAAAGGGGGAAAAGAAGTAAAGATGAAAAATAGGAAATAGAATTTTAAAGGCATCCAGTGGTCACTAGACCTTCACTTCCTTCAGGAAGATCCCTGAATATTTAAAGCCCATTTACAGTGGGACGCATTTTGCAGACCCTTCTGCTACTGATCAGCTCCAGGAGAGAGATGTTTTTAGGATTTCTCCTCATATAGAGCATCCATCTTCAGCCTGTAGGGCTCTGAGATACAGGACATCAAATGACTCACTTCCTGCAACCGTGAGCACTGCCTTTTTTCCCCATGACTCAGACCACAGGCAAATTCCACGCTTGGCAAACACTTCTTTCTCTTTTGGTGAGATTATCCAAAAGAAATACCAAAAAAAAAATACCCAAACCACAAAAAAAAAGATAGCATAGCCAAGGAGGAGTCAAGGATACCAGACATTTCATTGCTACTGAAGAGGAGGAATCAAGGCACCCAGAATATTAGAGATATTCCCAGATTTTCTACTGAATTTCTGTGGCATCTTTTTATTTTAATTTACTCTGTATTTCTTTTGTCTACTTAGATTCTGAATGTTGGCTGACACAGGCTTTAAGCAGCTGTAAAAGCATCAGTGAGCTCTTTTGTCTATTTAAAAAACTCACACAGGCCATATAGCTAAGAGGTTTTGAAGAATCCTATTAGTTCTGATGCTTTTAAACGGGCACCCAAATCACTAACAGCTCTTAAAAGTGAAATCTCTGTGTATCTGTAAAGATGGTCACAGCTTTTCACTCACTTCACACAGTCACATCAAAGTCAACATGAAAACTAATCAGATAAATCCAGATACTTACTTAACCCCCCTGCATATCTTTAACCTCCCATTACACTGAAATGCAGTTTACTCCTTTTCAGCCATCGTGGAGCTCCATTGATGGAGATATCTTGAATGTGTTCTTTTCTATAGGGTGTTGTGAAACATCTGTACGTTTGACAGTTTTTACATTATAGACAAACCTACTGAATAAATGCGATTTGCTCCCAGTTCTTTTGAATATTGCCACTCTCCCTGCCTTCTTTTCCTGCATGGGATGACATATACAACATGAGATCCCAAACTGCCTTTCACTTCAGAGCAGCATGACACCAGCACAATGACAGAGCTGAAAGCCATAAAAAGTTATCATTACACTCTTAGAAATGTTATGGTAATCAATCTTATGTTATGTATTCACCAGTTAGACACGTACCACAAATCAACCACATGTAGCCACAGGTAGAAATGACATGATTTAAACTTGAGTGCAATAAGGTAAAATGAATCAAATTCCCCCTGACAGGAACCTGCACCATAAGCAGTGCGCTCAGCTAAAAAGAGTTTGTCATCAGCATGGACAAAGCACAGATGGAAAGGCAACCAGGAGTGCTGCCATTTTATCACTGCACAGGCAGGATGTATGTTTGAGCCCTAGTCATTTATTCAACAGGACTTGATATAGTTTAGGAATTTATTTTACTTGGATCTGGATTATCAAGTAGAAGCCAAGTGGGCTATGCTTCTGACCTCCACTGGTGGTTATTACAATCCCTGACTCAGGATTGAAATAATAAGTAAGTATTGGGTCATCTCTTGCCTTTCATGATAACATTGAGAGGGCTGGACATGTTGGCAGTCCCATGTGGACAAAACCAAAATCAGTCCCAATTGTGGCCTCAATTTGCACCTAAGATGATTGAAAGAAGATCTATGGGACAAGAATTAGTGCTAGACATAAGACTCACTTTACAGAAGACATTTGCTCTAAGTTTCCCTATGTTTGGATTATACAGATGCATCAACATGCTGTAATTTCAAGAACCCTCTGTCTGCCACTGCTGTTTTATGCCAAAGAGTGATCTTTCCCTGGAATTAAGTGGCATTAGATGCTTATCTTGTTTCATTATGCTCCCTGATTTGTCTTAGTCTGAATATTCATTTTAGGAAAACAGGAAACACAAAAAGCCATGAGGCCTCCTGTGGAGCAAAGCGTTTTTACCCTTAATTTGAAAACTTTAAGTACAGAGTCATTATTAAGTAGAGAATATTACAAACTAAGTAGTGCTATTAGTCTAACGTCACCAGTTTCTTCCTCATTTGCATTAGACTTACCTGAAGTACAAAGTGAAGCCAGGAAAAGTTGTTTGTCCTATTTCTTCAAAAACCATCCAGCTTAATACCCTAATGTACCAGCAGACAGGTGTTATCAAGATGCCTTTGTGTTATTTATTCCACACAACACATTCATTCCCAATTAGTGCATTGTCTAGGTACAACCATGGGAATTTTTTTTATTCTGCTGCAAGCCAGTATTTAATTTTAAAGCAACAGTCTCCTCTCACCCTGTTCACAGGTGTGCATTATACATGAGAGGGCTTTACCCACACAGACACTTCTGGTACCGCAGTCTTTTGGAACTCTTATTTAATATTTCTTTCCAAACACTCCTGTGTGAGTAGTTCAGGGCTGAAGCAGACCAGGCTTCACATGTGTACACTGAAACCATGAAAGGCTGCAAAGAAATCTTTGCAGAGCCACTGATAGGAGAAACATGTGGATAGACCCAAAGAACCAGGCAGGCTACATTTCTCCCAGAATTTAAAGAAAGGGGGGAAAATCAAGAAAAAAACAAAACAAAACAAAAACAAGCGCTGCCGTAAAGAGCGAGGTCAGGGGAAATTAATCAAAGGAGAGAAGCAGAAACAGAAGAGAAGCAGAAACAGGACTGGGTCTTGCTGGTGCAGCCATAGTTCAGGTAAATCCTGCTCTTCCATTGCTCAGATCAAGAGGCCAGGGATGGCTACACAAGGTGGGCTGGTCAGTGAGCCCAAAATGCCCTCCCTGGGCACTGCTGCCTCCAAGACAGGTAACAGCAGACATTGTCTTTGCCAGAGACGTTGGCAAAAACGCCACAGCAGAAACACCATCACCTTAGGAAAATGAACCCTGCTGAAACACAGCTTAAGGTTAGGCTAATCAGCAACACTTCCCACCCAAAAATCGTTACTCCCTTAATGGGAACTTGCACAGGTATAGCAAACAATATGAAAACATTTAGTCCATAAAATACACATGCTTTTTATTTGTTTGTTTGTTTTAGTAACTACCAACTATGGTAAAGCCTTTCTTAAAAATGAATAGTTTCAGGCAGGAAATCCAGTGTGACTGTACAGCAGAAATAGTTACCTGTGCTACAGGTTTCAGTAAATGAAAATGCTGAAGTCAAGCCCAAACATCAGACTGTGAATTTTGCCAGCTCAGTAATGTTTTAGCAGTCATGCACTGCAGGATCTATTGTTTGCTCCCCATCAAAAGGATGGTATCTTTCCCAGCATACAAAGCATTACCCAACAGCAGCTGGATTTCCTGAGATTCACAAGTAAGCCCAGAGAGCAGTTTCTATCAACCTTGGAATTCACAATTTGATGTGAATGTGGCCATTATTTCTAAAAGCTTCTAAAATGATGTTGCTGAAAAAACAAACTGGATAGAGGAAAGAAAAAGTGCAAGAAATACAGAAGGAAAACTGAATGCCTTCATTCTCTCAGCTGAGACAAAGCTCTTCAACATCATCACATATTAACATATTAAAGCATCATCATATATTAACATAACTTCATCATCACATTAACAATAACTCACTTCCTTTCATAAAAGCCACTTCCATCTGCAGTTAAGCAGATTTGAAGTTAGGGAACATTCCCCAAAGATGCCATAGGCATGTTAATGACTAAAACAGTCACAATAAGAACTTATATTAAGAGAAAATAAAACCTATCAAGATTGTTTCCAGTTAAAATATTTCTACATATTAAGCACGGGAGAAAATGATATTCTCGAAGTCTTAAAGGAAGATCACTATCTTTCTTCAGTTTTTACTTTATATACATATGCCTAAAAATTGTTATCTGAATGGTGTTTTAAGACCAGGCCTCACTTGCACCCATCACTGAAATTGCTTATGTTTTGCCTTTGAACCAACACCACTTTTTCCAAGTCTTCTCCCCTTTTTCACTGTAGACATTTCACTGTTCGTCATAAATGGTTAACACTGGATGGTCACACATGGTTTTGACCACGTGTGCCACAACTCCTTTTAGACCTTGAAACTGCAGCTTTAGTTTAACAAGAGGAGTTCTGTAGAAATAAAGATGTATGAATGTAGGCATTAGACCCTAAACTGCATTTAGAGTTTTACTGGATCCTCATTAAATTTCATCCTCACATTTTATTTTTTACTGAAGAACAGTAGAAAATTAGTATATTTTGTACTTCCATGAAACTATTTAGAAATTAATCTGCTGATATGAAAAATTAACAATTTCAAGTTTGTTTAAAAAGTTACCTGAATATATCAAAGTTCTCACATTAACTCATGTAAGTTACCTTGAAATAACTCTCCAACATTGTTTTAGCAGTCCTATGAAGAAATGCAGAGAGATAAAAGCACACTAATGGAAACGTTATTAATGAGATTATTCAGAGATTCTTTGTGATACATTCCTACATCTGTTTTCACAGTGCAGAGTCCAACAACAACTATTTTGTCACAAGTACAAAGTACTAGTCACTAGGGACAGGTATTGCACAAATATTTTAAGTTCTAAGCTTTGACAGGCTGCTCAATCCTCCTTAATAGGATTTACCTACTGTTGAACATTGACATGGAATACGGAAAGGAAAAGTTTACACTGGCATCCACTTGAATAGCCTCAAGTGGATGTCCTGATTTCTATTCAAATCACTTAATTTTGAAAGAGAATTTTGTAAATCCAATTTTAATTTTGCCTTGGATGCCAAAAGGCCAAGATTAAGTGATTTACTTTGGTCAACCAACAGGGGCCCAGTATGTTTTCTTCCAGACCCTGAAGTCATCTCACTATAAAATTTAGCACTTAACCTAACAAATACATGTAGTTTCCAGCATTAATTTCAAGCATCAGCTTGTTTTATATTCTGTCTTATAAAAGCAAGCAGTTTCTTCAAAATTCCAAAAGATATAGCACTATAATTAAACCCAATATTGTATTCCACACCAAAACTAGAAATAGGATGATTCAAAATCACGACATCCACAAGCACTGTCTATCCACACCTGTCCCCGTTCCTCAATAATCTTAAAAAGAAAGCCGATGTCTCAAAGTTTGATGGAAAGATAAGCTTAATTCCCAAGTATGGGATATTTCTATTATTCTCATGTCGGGCGGAGAAGACAGACCTGAATAATATTCTGTTTCCCATTACCTGTCCTCCTCCTCCCCTTCAAGCACAGCAATGGTAATTCAAGCCCTACCCTGGAGAAGGACCACAAGGACAACACATGCACATCCAGGCATCCACAGCTCGCTGCTGCTTTCTCAGCCCACCCAGGGAGGCAGACAGGAACCCACAATGCTGGGAAAACCGCCGGAGCTGATGGGATACAGCGGCTGAGATGTGGCTGTGGGACACAATCCCCAGAGGAACCTAGTTCTCTCCCCACTAGCAAGACCTTTTGGTGTTCTGTTTTGATGCACCAGCAAGTTACTGAACGCTTTGTATTCCAAACAGCCACTTTCCCAAGTGCTCAGTTCCAGTCTGCATCACAACAGCTCGTCCCCATCGTCCCCACCAGCAACCCCGTGGTAATTATGCACCAAGTTTCACATTACAATTAAATAGCAATCACACCTTAGCAGCCCAAATAAGTCAGAAAATACACAAAAGAAGGGACTCAGTCTGCCCTTTAGCATATAAAAGAACAGTTAATGTCACTGCCAAAGATTACTATATAGAAAGACCTTTTTTTCCTGCTTAAAGTCCTTGCGCTCTGTGCTGCAACAAAGCCCTGAAGCTGCTCTGAGGGCCACAGAACCGCCATGAGAGGAGCCCACATGGAACCTTTTCCAACTGTTTTCTAATTTCACAAACTTCCACTCATCTCCATCTCCCTGTTGCTATTTCACATTTCAGGAACATCCCAGTGGCAGCTCAAGAGCCTTTTCTCTCTCTGACAATTTCCACACATCTTTGCTCTCTCCAACAGATTACTCTTCAAATCTCTGTCATTTAATAGTTTTATTTATATGACTATATTTAAATCTGCTAAAATAAAAATGTTCAGAATACAATTTCCCTTTTGATTTTTACAAAATGGAGTTATAGCTAGCTGGAAATACAAAACTGTATAAAGCAGGTTTTAGTGCCCATTGGCTTAAATGTAAATCTTGTACCATGCAAGGTCATTTCATTCCACAGGCAGGAGATTTAAGTTTCTATTACAAAATGTTTCATTTCCTCACATACTGAAAATGAAGTAGTTCACTCTGATCATCTAAGGACAGTAGGCTTTTGAATCTGATAACATATTATTTAAACCTGAACACTTAGAGTGTACCACTTTTGCAAGAATGAAATGACATACGAGATATTTTAGAAGATGCTACAAGTAATAGAGCATTACCAAACAGCCACTGCAGTGCTTTAAAGTCCCCAGCCAACCATACCAAGAATAAAGAAGTCCTCTTTATAGCAACACTGTTTTGGTTAGTAGAAGCCATCCAGAAGCCTACAACAACAACAAAAGCAGCTCTGGAAAATTAATTCTAGCAGAAAAAAGGCGTAAAAAAAAAGCATTTTTATTTACGTTATTTAATTCTGAATTATAAATTACAAGAAGAAATAAGGAATCTGAACTGAATTCTGAGGCATTCTGATACTGAGACTTCAAAGGGGCTTAATGCTAGCTAGGTAATTCCCTGCAAATCTTAATTCAGATTAATCTCCTTAAATATCCCTTTTGTGGCCAAACATCCTATGTAGGTGTTTATATTACATATAAAATACAGTGGTCCTACCTGAAGTACACTGTTGCTTAATGCTGTGTCCCTCCTGCTTCACCCCTCCAGTCTGTAGTGCCTCAAAAGCCTGTACTTCTCAGGTCTGTTAAAATCCCAAACTATTTCATACACGTTTGCTCCCTTCTTGTAATCCAGCCCTGCTCTGTCCTTCTAAACTGTGAAAAAAACCGCAGTCACACCTGGTCACTTTTCATCTCAACATCTACCAACAAACACTGACTTCATAAATTTGAGCAAATGGGGTGCTCCGTACCCTACAGGACAGCTGGGTGTACTCACACACGAACTAAAGATGCACAGAGAGGTTCTGCCATCTCTTGTATCTTATGACCTGTACAAGTACAATATACCGCATCCCAGCCATGTCTATGCTTGCAGTGACAAGTTAGAGGTCACAGAAGTGTGTTTTGCCATCTATAGCTCAAACTCCAACTGATCCCATTAACAAGGCTATTATGTTAATTTTAAGTCATAACGACTTAGTTTTCCAACATAAAATGAGCAGATAGTGATTATTTTAGGTATAATCACTTTGAGTCACAAGGATTTAGACCTTGTGGGCTCAGGCTGGGACCATTACAGAGAACACACGGTTATGGGCAGGAGTGTTCTGCTGAGGCCCTGCCAGGAGACTAACAAAGTCACAATAAAAATCAACATCAAGAAGCCTGGGCATGAAAGTCTTCGAGCTTTGATTCCAAAATTGAACGTTTAAGAGAGAAATCCGAGTGGTCACCCATCCTGGCAGAGCAGCTCCAGCCACGGCCAGCGGGCGGGATTTGGGCTGCGGGGTTTCAAGGGAGGCTTTACCTGACAGACACACAGCAGTGGCACTTGAGCCTCACTGGAAGGGAGCCCTGTGCTGGTTTGCCAAGAGAAATCAATTCATCTCATTGATCTAACAAGTACCACTGCCAGCCCTGGCCATGGAGCCGCTGCTGGAGATGGAGAGAGCTGACCCACTAATGCTGACATGAGCCTGCCGCGGGGCTGTGCCAGCATCCGCACGCAGAATTCACGCTCCATGGCTGTGTGGACCAGCCAAAACTATCTGGGACATATTCTATTAGAGATGATATTGCTTTTGCTCCAACAAGCAGTAACTCTATTGAGATTGGCTAATTCAATTTTCCCCATCTTATCAGATTTCTTTTTAATGAAACTGAACAATAGTTTCATTTGTTATGTTATTAGTTTTCCCAGTGGTAGCAGCAAGACTAACTCAGTTGAAAGCTAAACAACAGCATTGTGCCAGTGTTGTCTGTTTATCATCACCATGTGCCAGCTTCATATTGCAAAGTTGCCTTCAGTCCATTCCTTTTTGTTTGCTTCCCATCTGTAGGGATTCGCAGCTCCGAGGTCATCTTCCTGCTCCATCTACTTGGTGGATTAGCATGTACATGTGTCTAAGTACCAAGCCCCTGAAGGGATCTGAAACTATCTGGGATGTCACAGTGATAGTGCGATACTTCAGACTGAAATAAAGATTTTTTTTTTTATTTTTTTTTTGAGGAGGAGGAGGAGAAATTATCGTCTTACATGTTCGTACTTACAGTTCTTGTTAAATAAACATCTTGCAGCACAATCTATACAGGTTTTCATCTGAGAGAAAACATCCAAATCCTCCTGTTGTGTTTATCAACTCAAAATCCTTTCATCAATTAACCTCCAGAGGTGCTCAAAAAAAAAGTTTCTATTCCTTCAGTTAAATTCCTGCTGCTTCAGCTGATTTATCACATTACAAAGAGCTGCACTGTGTTGGTGTTTGCAGGGAAATTGTATTGAGAAGGCAGGCTCATTTGCATGATGCTTGCTGAGACTTTTTTTTTAGCTCTCTTTACCTTTAGAGAAATGTTTTGTTTGATCCATGTATTTAATGGTGGTGAGAAAAGGAGCCTGCCAGCCCCGGCATGCTAAACCCTATAGCACATTAATTCAGAGGAATGGCCTGGAATACACAAAGCAATCATTTGGCCTTAGCTCCCAAATGTCTCAACGCATTAGGATATCAGTCATCCTGATCCAAAGCCAGGAAGCTACTCCAGAACCGCTTGTCAGACCATCTTTGTAGGCAGATCCTCACACAGTGTTGCCCAAAGCCAGAAGGATCTCCGGTCACAGAACTTACCAAAGACACCACCTAAGCTGCCCACCCCAGCATCAGGGTATAAATTTTCTTCCTGGCCTTCAGGTACCACCCAGTTCCCATCCTCACCTCCTCATCTTGAGCACACAATATGCTTCCAAGCCTCTGCCTTATCTCCTGCCCATCTCTTTGTGAAAGCGGCACCCAGCAGAAACTCGGGCAGACTCTGCCCTCAGCAGAGCTACTGCTCCCAGAGAAAACAAACACACACAATGGCCACAGTGACTGTGAGGTGTCAGGTGTTTTTACAATTGCTAGCAGACAGCAGCTGAACAGTGTCCAGTTTCTTGTTGTAAACAGCTTCCTAGTTTTTCAGCAGCTGAAGAACAATGTGATGGCAACAGCCTCAACTGCTCTTTGTGACCCAGCTGGACTAAATTCCATCCCACTCAGATTACAAGGAACAAGCAGAAGCAAAGGTCCTTCTTACGTTTAATATCTGCCTGTTTTTAAAGCATTTGCTGAGGCATAAATATTCTTGGTTAGCAGTGGCTAAGCTAGAACAAGAGCCAGAGGCCCCCAGGACCAGCACTGCTGTGCAGCTGGAACGCCCTGACTGCTGCAGGAGCCCCAGGAAACACCTGGCTTCTGAATCAAACAGCATGAAAATGTCTGGTTTTCAGCATTATCCTTGTGTGCTCATGGGAACTTGCTTCCTATCTGCACCACCTGTAATGCCAAAAGCTACAGGGGTTGCTCTGCTACTTCTTCAGTAATTTGCAGTGCCCAGAGACTGTACAACTCAAGTAGAGCAGCAATGTACATCTTCCACAGAGCAACGGTGCTCCCTGAGAAGGGAGTCACCTTGGTACGGATTGCAGTACACCTCTGCCCTCACAGGAACAATATTGTAACATAATTTCACCTTAGAGCTGAAATCACCTGCTGTAATTCTTGCTCAACCCATCAAGTACAGAGGACTCCAAATGTGATCTCAGTACCAGACACTTCCCCCTCCCAAGACTGAAATTATTCTACAAATAAATAAACAATTATAGCAGGAATACTAACGCATTCAGCAAATGTTCAATATTAAAGGTGCTTAAATATTTATTCCTGAAGCTAGACTGGAGCTCACAGTGTGCATTGTAAAAAATATATAATTATTTGCATTACAATAGCACCTGGGAACCTACTCACAAAGAGGACCCTATTGTACAAACACTGAACAAAAAAAGACAATTTCTGAAAAGCTTTTACACTAAAAACAACTGTGCAGTAATTTCAGCTACACGTTATTTCATTCCCAGGGCTGAGCTCCTAGCGTTCAGCTGCATGAGACAGTAAATATATTCTTACTCTGAGCACCCCACACATAAATTAAAAGCACAAGGGCTCTATGCATCACTGGCCAGCTCTTACCTATCGTAATCCCTCATTGTTTCATGTGAAACAGCAAAGACCATTTGAAACAGAGACCATTTGTAGCATGCTTTTGGCAAATAAATTGCAATTGTAACACAGTATTTTACATATATATATAAAATATTTTTAGGTATTTTAGCAGTAGATCTGGGTTTTTTTAAACCTCTTCTGTTCTGAAGATGGTACAAACTGGTATGTTTTGTGATTGATTATAAGTCTGTTGCAACGTGGTGTTTACGTAAAAAACACTCTGGGCCACACTGGAGATGAACTGATTTTTCTTATGTCTGAGCAATAATTAAATCCAAATAAATTACACATTCCAGAGGAGGACATACAGGGAGGTAAAACACTAAGGTACTGCTGTTTGTACCCCTGCCCCACAATTGTGCAGGTTCCAGTTTATGCTCGTTAGAGAAAAGGGAGATAACAGGTTGGAAATGTAAAACACAGTCATACAAAATAAAGCCCAAGATGTGCGAGTGGTGTCTTTTCATAATTGTGTAGATCATTTAAAAAATATAAATACAAAAATGTATCTCAGCTTCTGTAGTTCTAAAGAAACAACCTGTGACCAATAAATCAGAAAGCTGGGTATCTTCTGCTTACTAGCTTAGTCTGCCAAACAATTATGCAGTGAAATGTTCTAATTGCACTTTGATTTTAATGTTAAAACCCATTTCCATAATTTCAGTGGATCTTTACAACACCGTTTAATATTTGCCAATGAAGTAAATGAGCTGCAAGTAACATTCACAGATGGTTCATGTTTTCCATTAAGTCTGCAAGATAAGATTTTCTTTGTTTACCAAAAAAAAAAGTAAATGCCTTGGATAAATCCCATGAAGGGCAGTCTTACCCCAGTCAGGAAGGGGCAGCTCGAACACCTCTCAACACCTACCAGTGCCTGAGAGCTCCACCAGGAAGATAACATGTTTTTCTTCCAAGGCAAAACAAAACCTTGGTCAAGCAAGGCGCTTTTAACAAAGCCATGCTGCTTTCTAAGCCAGAAGTCTGGGGTGAAACTGCATTTATCTCTAGGTTTAATGAACCAGAGCACTTCAGGCTAAGCTGGTAAGGGAGAGACAAAGCCATCTTCTGGGTTTCTCCTCAAGTCTGCTTGAGGTTAGGGAAGCAGTTCTCCCAGGGATTTTTGTCTGTTTCTGGTTTTATAAGAATAATTTATATCAACATAAATCCAGACTTGTCAGCTCAGAAATGTTTCAAAGACAAATATCTGTCTTTTCCTTTCTACTGCAGCTTTTTTTTATTATTATTATTTATACAGCAAAGTTTCAGTGTTACAGTATTTCAAGCGGCATCATCCTGACATACTAACCAGTTTAAATTATATGGACCCAGGGTTCCCACAGCAGCTATTGATTGATCACAGTATGAATTGAGCAGAAAAGGAGAAGAAAGGTCAAAACAATGATGATCTTAAAGCTGTACTTTTGTTCAAGTGTCTACCCAGTACGGGAATACGGTCCCAGCTCACAGTTTATACTGCTATCTGAAAGTACCAAAACGCACAGAGTTGTTAATCCAACTTTTTTATGCAACAAAGAAAAGTTGAAGCACATCAACGGGACCGAATGTAGATTCTGTTAATGCTGACCGGCAAGAAAGTCACCGGGATCCAAGTGGTTTGGACCTGTTCTGTTTTATAATTAGGAGTAGGAACAGAGGATATGCACACACATTTCTGAAGGAAGGACAGGATGAAGTCCTACTGCCAAACTTAGAGTGCTGAACTTCCATTCCAGCATGGGGAACCTGAAATTATGCTGGGAGGCTGCAAGGGATTCTTTACAAAGTCATTCCTCTCAATAGCTCACTCACTCTGAAGCAATAGCTGTATGCAAACAGAACCAACGGTTCTGCATCGCAGAACATTTAAGCTGCAATGTTACAAGCAAGAACATCATGATGGTTGTTTGCCACTAATGCAAATTGCTGCTCAAGCACTGTATTTTTGTGCACTCACTGGCTGGATAAGCACCCTAACATCCCATTAAAGTTCCCGCTCACAGTGTCCAATTAAGCTTCTTTACACAAAGTAAACCTTTTTTTTTCCCCCTCATTCAATAAGACCCAAGTTTCAGGCTATTAGGGACTGTATTTTTCAAAACTGTTTATGTTTAAACCTACTACTGACATCTTAGGCAAGGGAAAGAAAATCAAAGCTAACTGGTTCTGTCATCACAGGAAACCATTCTCTATTTTCAGAAGCTCCAATTCAGATGCGCAAACTCAGAATTTCTACATAATAAGCCAAATTTTGGGGATATATCGGAATTAGGCAGCACAAATGCAGAACGTCCAGCCGCTACATCTTGAAACTAAATCAGCTGCATAGGTACATGATTTCTGAAGGCACCAGGCTTACAACAATCACCTTAAAAGCACAAGGACCCTAACCAAGCTTCTGTGCATTTACAAATCCTGTACGTGATAAAGTACTTATAATTCACCCCACAACCATTTCAGCAAGAAAAGGTGGACATAAACCGTCAGATATGGACACTCTTAACCCTGGGGGCAGCATAAATTCTGCGCAGTTCTTCTCCACTCTATTTTAGTGCCTGTGTAAATACTCTTTGCCTTCAAATGAAACACGTGCAATGAAACCACAAAACCTTATTAAGAAGTACTGGTTCCTGGCATCACTTCAGACAATTGAAACGTCTCAGCAACTCAGATATTGTCTATTATTTTTTCTCCTGAACACAGGATGAAGGACTGTGAGGACACACTACCTGGTGATCCTGTAATCTGGTCCTGAGTCATCACTGAGACACAGTAACTTTAGCGTCCCATTTCCACAACGCATTCATAGTTCTATCTGAACATGGGGCACTTATGTATGGCTTACACTCAAAATATATGTTTCCAGGATTGCATCGTTTTCCATCCACACTTCCTATGCCTGTTGCCTACAAGCAACAGTCACCTTCCATCAGCAGAAAAAGGGAGACCAGGGTCAGTGAACACCAATGAGGGTCAGAACAGGCATTTCCTGGAGCACACTTGGAGTCAGATCATTCAGCCTGGAGTCACATGTTTCTGTAGGATATGCCTTCTTTGTTTTAATGAAGACATGTCTTCTATTTCTGCTGTTAGCATTCCTTTCAGTAATATCATGGACTAGGCATCACCTAAAAGACACCAACATCACAGAGCAAACCCCAGCTGCTACTGTTGAATTAGAAGAGACACTAAGAGCAGCTCAAGTACAAACAGAGAAAGCAGAGTGGCAGTTTGGAGGGAATTTTCAAACTTTTTCGTCCATGGAAGGTGGGGGTTATGCACGCGCATGATCCTCTTCTCTTCCTTCTAAAGCAGTTCAGTAACTCCTCTAGTGGTATTTTCTTGGCATGCTTGTACTTCTGTAGCAGATTGTAAGAGTCTGCTTACCAAATTAAGAACTTACATTCTAATGCAGGAACACAGCTGACCCATCTTAATGCCCTCTCTGGGTTCTGTGAACCTCTGGGCTCACAGCTTTTTGCTTTTGACCTTGCTGCCCTCTTACAGAACTTAATTGGCACCTCCCAGCCAAAGAAAAAAAGCCAATTCAGTGTTCATGCTCCACTGGGGTTCTTGAGCCAAATTGTCACTTGAAATTTTTAATCAAGTTACACAGGAGTGATGAACCCTCTACTGCCACACCCCAAAATCAGAGCAGTACTTGTTCACTTCTGCTGGATGACCCTACATCCCAAACAGGCAGAGCATGAGTTATTAACTCACTGAAACTACTGGGGTGTAGCCCTATTTGAACAACACATATATTGCAAGGGGCAAATATTAAGAGTAAGATGAAGTGCTGGCTGACTGCTGAGTGTGGCAGCTCTGCTGCCCTGCAAGGAAAGGACCTGAGCAAACAGCCAAAGAGATTCATCGAGGCTAATCCAGATATCCTTTGCCAGGAGCTGGTGACTGGGCACACTGCACAGTGTTGTTGCACGAGGCACAGGCACCACACACACCCCTCCAATCCAGTTTAAATCCCCGATAACAGTTTCTCTGCTCCGAAGGGTTATGCTGCAGCACTATTACACTTCACGGTCAGATAACCATGTACAAACAGACCACCTTTTTGTAAGACCTAAAGGTGCATTTATAGCATCATAAACCTTTTTTCCAAGTATTCTTCAAAATTCAGTTTGAGAAGGTAAGTTTAATTTATATAAGCTTTTTGTGCCATTAGTTGATTAAATTGCTTCAAACCCAACAGTCCTCAATTATTGCATCTTCCTCAGCCCAACACCTTTTTATCCCCTCTTGCTTGGATGAGCCACCTCTGAGACTGAGATTTTGTTCATCTGTCTCTACAGAAGTTGCCAAATAGAACAAATGGAGGTTTGTTTGCATCAAGTAACACTCACCCATGCCAATTTTTTTCTTGAGGCACAAATGTCTTCACAGCCAAAAATACTTTTCTTCCAAAAAAGAAAAATGGTTTCCCCACGTCTGAGAAATGACCTTACAGTCACCACACAACTCAGAGGAGCAGAAATGCTGCTGCATGTTACGCCTCTCCTTAATGTCTGGTTCCTCACAAGCAGACTTGCTTCTTTAGGGGATCCACCCTGAAATGTGCCTAGAAGGTAAAAGTCACGTGTGGGTACTTTCAGGCTTTTATCTTACAGAAAACAGGTGTAGCTATTTTCAGCCTTTTATCCTGCTCCTTGACCAATAGTAAAATGAACACTGCTAAGGGAGGAAAAAGTCAAAAGAAACACCAGAAAAAGAAAAAATCCAAGAGTGTTTAGAAAATGCACAGTTTGCTGTTTTAAAATAAATGGAAAAAAATGAAAAAAAAGGTTTGCACGTAGCATAAACCTAATTCCAGTATGAAACAGCTTCCAGATGTTTCAATTAATATAATTACAAGTGTATCCATTGAGCTGAATTTCACAGGTGAAGGCAATCTCTGATTTAGTGTCTCCATAAAATAAAATAAAATAAAATAAAATAAAATAAAATGAATAAATGAAGGCAGCTCATTCTTTTTGAGTGATAGCATGTGGCTACAAACATTTTAGGTTATTGCATTTTACATGAAACGTTGTTGGTGTTTTTATCACACAACTAAAGAGTGTGCCCAGAATGTGAGATGCACTATAACAAACCTGGGACATACAACAGCCCCTCAGGTACTGGGGACTTGGCTGAAGAGCTTTGGAGTTTTAAAGAATATATTTTTCCATAAAGCAGCTGCAGAAAATCAGCTGGTGACCTGTTTCTGACACACACATTGCTGTATTACCCAGCATCATTTAAAGCACCACACAATTGAAATAAGAAAGTGGCAGACAAGGATATGTGATAATACCTGCTACTGAGCCAGCCAAACTGCACAAGAATTATTTATTTTTTTATTTTGTTAATGCTAAGCCCATTAAAAAAAAAAAAGTCTCCAAGCTTTCAAGTTTGAATATTTAGTTTAAATCAGTAAAATGTTCTAGTTCTGGGCTGCCTTTTTAATAGCAGTTTCCAAAACAGAGGATCTCTGGAGAAAATGTTTTTTGTGATGCACTGGGGGTTGGAACAGTGTACAGGTGGTTCAAGGTTGTGTTATCCAGCCTTCCACCTGCTTAGATGGTTAGGCCATGCCTTGTGGATGGACATGATGGGGTTTAAGTTTTCTTTTACAGATTCCTCTTTCCAGTCTAAGTGCTGTAGATTGAGGGAGCACCTCTGTTATTTTCTCTAGTCCTTGAAACACGACCAGTGCAAACAGACTCGGCAAGGGCTTGGGAAGACACAGCAACATTCAAGAAGGAAAATGAACTTTGCTTTCCCTGTGCCAAGATAGCAAAGTACATTTTTCTGCAAGAGTTGACAGTGAATATTCTAATCATGGATATAGTGTATATGCCAGGGATGTTGGTACAGGAGAGCAGTGTGTACTCCTGGAGCTGTTGGCTGCGTTAACAAGGTTACAGTGGCCCGATCCTGCTGCTTTTCCACTGACAGAATAAGCTTACTTTCTAACTCTGTGCAAGGTTGTCTCAGCTCAGATGAGAGAGTTGCTGCTCCAGGTCTCCCACAAGAGAAAGACAAAATGTAGCCCTATCTGTTTTACAGCTTTGCTTTTTTTTTTCTTTTTAAAGTTGGCAATTTTTCACTGATGTTGTTTTAAGTGTCTGGTACTCAAGGGAGCAGAAGGGCAGAGGCAAATCGTCCTCGTTGGCAAATACAAATTTCAGGTGTAGGAGCTGAATGCCCTTCTTGTCTGCAGTCAGTGGCTAAACAAACCCAGATTTGTTCCAGCTGGAGATCACCTAGAAATGCCAGGTCCTGCAGGCAAAGAACAACAGCTAAATATCTCAAAAATTGTATTAAATATATTTTGCTGACTCTTTGGCCCTCACTAACTCGACTCAGCCCAAGATGGGGCACAGAGAAGAGCCCAGCACTTGAAGAAAGCGAATGAAAAGTGATGCCACTCTCATAGCCAGGAACTTTGTTACTTATGAAATGGGGTATTAAAAGCCCAGCCAAGTATAATTATTTAATTTGAATTCTTACTAAATTAGGTGCTTATGAAGTTCAGGGACACCAGCATGGCAGGAGACCCAGATTCAAGCCTGTGATTCCTCTATACCCCTATTTCTTTATTTCTTCATATTTAAAGTACTTAATTAATCTATACAGAGTTTTTAATACAATACAGTTGATTAACGCTAGTAATTTCAGTGCCTTTTTAATATAACAAATCTCTTCTGAGAAATGTTCCCAGTTAATGATCTGTGTCATTTTTTAAAGTTTGCCTTCTGACTAATTTTAGTGGAAATATCATTAAATTCTTCATTATACTTATTTATAGCAAGGGCTGAATTGGATTTTAGATGTTATGATTTTACCATAATAAAGACCTACAGCTCTCAAAACATATTATTCTATCTGCTTTTGGAGCTCTAATATGAAGTTTTGGAACGAAGAGAAGCTTAAAAATACAATGATGGGGAGTAAAAAAAGGTTTCTGTGCCACTTTGAGGCCACTGAGTGTCACAAGAAGATGCCTTGGGGTGCTGGTCCACACTGCCCCTGCAAAACCTCCTGCCCCTCCCAGCCCTCCCTCCCACGGCTCATTTTGGTCCTTGCCCCTCAGCATCCCACTTGCTCCCCAGCAACTCTACAGCCTTGTGTCTAGGCTGAGCTGTAAACCCCTGGCACTGAAAGGAGTGGGCCAGGCAGAGAGAGACCTGGGGGTTCTGACTGACAGGACGTGAGCCAGAGTGTGCCCAGGTGGGCAAGGAGGCCAATGGATCCTGGCATGGATCAGGAACAGTGTGGACAGCAGGAGCAGGGCAGTGATTGTGCCCCTGGACTGGGCATTACTGAGACCACCCCTGCAGTGCTGTGTCCAGCTCTGGGCCCTTAATTTAGGAAGGACATTGAGGGGCTGGAGCGTGTCCAGAGAAGGGCAACGAGGCTGGTGAAGGGACTGGAGCACAAGTCCTGTGAGGAGCAGCTGAGGGAGCTGGGGTTGTTCAGCCTGAAGAGGAGGAGGTTCAGGTGACCTTCTCACTCTCTACAACTCCCTGACAGGAGGGTGTAGCCAGCTGGGGGTCTGTCCCTTCTCCCAGGGAATCAGCAGTAGGACAAGAGGGCACAGGCACAGCTGAGTGGCAAACGTAGCTGTGGTGGCCAGTAAGAATGTACAATATCCTCACCTGAATTATGCATTTCTGCACATGAAAAATACCAGCATATTTATGTGTCTTCCTTTACTTCTTATCACTTTACTGGACACAACACAATGTTTTCCCCGTCCTTATATTAGATCTTGAATTAAGGCAAGTTCCTTGTTATGGAGCGAGGGCTTGGTTGGTTGGATTTTTTTAATTGCTACTTTTAAATTCTACTGAAACAACAAGTAAACAAATAAAAAATTCATTAGAGAGAGGCGGCTCAACTTAGATGAAAGTTTTACAGCACATAGCTCTGCTTTCAAAAGCAGAAAATCCAGTCACCGGGTCATTAGCACAGCATGCAGCACCACAGAAATGAGCAACATTAGAACTTGTGTCGTTTGCAAGATTTACTAATATTTCAGTGTCTTAACAGCAACGTTTCAGCCTAAAAGCTTCCCAAAAGGCACTTAAACATTTGAAATGCCAGCTCCAAATGGCTGTGGATGCATTTACTCATTACAAGCATATTTAAAACAATGCATCTGGGCTGGCTTCTGACAACTTTGGGGCTACTGTGGGAAGGCAGGGAGAGGGCAGGAGGAATGTTCATTCCTTATTTTTGCCCCTTTGCAAGGGCAGGCAGAGCTTGGCTGCTCCTGAGCATGTGTGGAATGGCAGCGCTGGAGGTGCTCGTGGGAGTCGTTGCATGTCCAGATTACATTTTCGTGTTTGACTGTGAAGATTCCCCCGAAGAAGCTAATGCTGATTACGATCCTGCCTTGATAGCTCTGCTTCTTTGAACATGTCAAGTTAATTTCATGCTGAATAAGGAGAAAAACTTATGCCTGTCACAGTGCTGTATATCAGTCAGGGGGCTAAGAACAAAGGCTTTAAAACCCAAATGGCTATGTTTGCCACATGGCTTGGCTACAAAGAGTGAAATGGAAGTGTCTTTGTGCTCTTCACAATGCAGATGAACCTTCCTTTGGAAGAGGAGGTCTCCATTGCCATGTAAAATGGTTTTGCATTAAGCTCTTCAGCACTGGGGGAGGCGTTCTCTGGGAAAAGACGGCCCTGCAAGGGTGTTGGGAGCTGCTCCTCTGCCTAGCCATCCCTTTTCCCCACATTTCTCTTAAAAAAATAGCTATTATAGTTACTTAAAATTGAGCCCAAAGGGACTCCTGTCTTTTAAAGTCAGGTTAATAAACTGAGAGAGTATAAATCTTGGGGGGGGGGGGGGGGGGGTGTT